>BTHU01000001.1:36093765-37293765 GCA_036184795.1 Tokudaia tokunoshimensis
GAAAGATCAGTAATTCAAGGCCCTTGCCTAAACATAGTAAAAGCAATATACAGCAAACCCAGTAGCCAACATCAAACTAAATGGAGAGAAACTTGAAAGGATCCCAGTAACTTCAGGGACTAGACAAGGCTGGGCACTCTTTCCCTGTTTATTCAATATAGTATTTGAACTTCTAGGCTACAAAATAATAGACAACAAAAGAAGGTCAAATAGATACACATTAGAACGGAAGAAGGTCAAAATATCACTAACTTGCAGATGATATGATTGTATGCTTATTGGCCCCAAATATTCCAAGAGCGAACAAGGCCTTTTTTATGATAGAGGTTCTATAGTTTATAGCATGTATTTGGGGAATCAATTTGTAACCTGTTGCCCATATAACAAGAAAGGACAACATCATGACAAAAGACAGGAAAATCTCCAAGGTATCCCAACCTTAGATGGAGAACTACAGGCAAATATTATGCCTAAGAGAAACAGAGTAAATATTTCTTTAAGGATATGCTGTTTTTACATGTTATCTAACTGACATAGTATGCCCTAAATAATATATATATATATAATGATACTTACAAAAAATTCTAAGATGGTGTTTTAGATTAAGTTACTAAGTAGGTCTCTCTATTTCTGTCTCTATCTTCCTCTCATTTATACAATTAAATATACTTTTATTAGATGTCATAAAATTGACTGGAGGGATGGGCATAGAAAGGTTTGGAGGGCAATGAAGTTTGGATTGAAAGGATGCAACTGCAGTATTATTTTTAGAATAAAATAAATAGTACCAAGAAAATGACTTCTGCAAGTCTATTTCTGTCCAAAAGCTTCCATGTAAACAATACCTATTAAGCAAGGGCTCCTTTATGCAAAAATTGGTGTGATTTTTTTCTTGAGCAATTACAAATAATACATGAGAAATATATGATACTTATGCTTCAATTTACCCTTTACCTCCTTTTTTTAAATTTTTTTTATGTTTTTATTCATTCCTCTCTCCTATATCTTATTCCTGCCCCATCTACCTTCCTTGCATTCCTCCAAGTCTCTTCAATCTCCCCACTACCTTCAAAATTCTATTCACCAGTTTATTTCAGAAAAATGCAGGCATCCAATATATATCAACCAAACCAGAAAAACAAAGAAAAAAATAAGACTAGACATAAGTACTCATATCCAGGCTGGATGAGACAAAGTAGTAGAATAAAAGTGTTCCAAGAGTAGGCAAATGAGTGAGATGTAACTGAACTCTCACTTTTTAAGTGTATCATAAAACCTTAGCTAAACAACCACTGTTTGCATGCAGAGGACCTAGCAAAGACACATATTGGCCCCACAATTGCCACTCTATTCCTTGAACTTCTATCTGGCACTGCTTAGGTAATTTTTTAGATCATGTACCACTCTCTCCCCTACTTCTATAGATTTTTCCCAAGCTCATGATGGTGGTTGATTCTTTCCTTCAGCACCACTTTAGTTGGTGTAAGAAGCCTATCAGAAGACAAATGGGTTAGGCACCAATCTGGTGGAGGTAGTCATACTACAATCACAAACTCTGCAGTAGTACATAACCTGGACTATTAGGGATATATATATGAATTAGGAGCAGCTATGCTCAATATGCAACAGGTGGTTTAAATAAATTATTAATTATAAATATATACTGACCATATTCTTGAGATATGCTAATCCTATTTACTATTACCTGCATGACACAATCTGCTACTCTGCAGATACTTGCCGGCTATGTTTACTGCCACTCTCTTCTTAATACATAGGAACTGGAAACAGTTAAACTGATATGACTGGATAACAGAAATTGTTTAAGATATACAACATGGAATTAAATTCAGTTGTACAAAAGTATAAAAATTTCAAATAAAGAATTGGAATAGAAATAAAATCATATTCAAAGACGGATAACAGAGACAAAGAATCAGAAATCAAATATTTCTCTCTGTCTGAAGCTTTTAGTACAACATGTCATAATGAATACATATCTTAGAGTTAAGTGAGGGAACTGGGAAGGAATAAGGAAACATTGTCTATATGAATGGTCAGGGAGATAAATAACTTGGGGAATATTTGGTTTATAAGCAATCTGATGTGGAGAATGTGAAAGAAAGCAGAACTTTAATTAGAGAAGATGAGAAGGGGGGTCAAGTAAAGGGAAAAGAGGATAAGTTATAGACCAGATGTATGCAAACAGCAGCAGTAATCATATTAAGTAGATTCCTAAAAAATACCTATTAGAAATAGAAGTCATTATATAGATCAACAAATAGATCTGAAGTTTATTTCTTTTTATCTTGGTTAAAATTGCTTTTTTAAACCATCATTACAATCCACAAAAAAAATCTAAATAAAACAGGGAACTCAGACAGTGAATATTTTCTACAAAATATCTTAGTCACTAACCCTCAGAGATATTGTAAAAGAGTGATAAGCAACAGCAAGAAGTAAGGAAAGAATGGAGGAAGGAAGGGAAGGCAAAATATGAGTATCTAATATCTAAAGAGGGAATAGTAAACATTACATATTTAAGTTACATTTGATGGGAATTAGTGTTTATACTTCCATCTAATGTCCCAAAAAGTAGAAAACAACATACTGTCTAATTTCTATTCTAGGAATGAGCTTATTAGTGTTGACTCAAAGAGCAATTGTACCTTATTGAGTCCTTAATGTGGTACCAAGAGTTCTGATTTAAGTCTACACTAATAGTCTTTCTCATGCAAAGATGATGGGTGTATGTTACTCCACAGAGAGAGCACAGCATTCCCACATACTCTTTATGACCTATATATTTCAGACTCTTCCAAGACCACATTCAGGTAGGGCCTAAAACTGCACACAAATAATTGTCTCAAAGTTGATGAATTTGGTGGAGTTTTACTATTTTTCTCATGATTTCCAGATAGTATATTATCTTACCACTTGTCCTTCAGTCAGAAGGGATAGTCTATGAGAGATGAGTTTTTTTTCTCAGTCTAAGATTTGCTATATCTTAAGAAATTCCTATGTTAATCACTGCGAATTAATTATCTCTGTAATATGTCAATAATTGCAACTAATATATACACAGTGGCTTGCTAATTCTTTCATGGAAGTTAAATTTGTACTTAGTGATATCTTTGTGAGTGTTTTTAAGATCACTGGTCATCCACACAGATTCATGATGCTTTTATTAGAGTCCATGATTAGGGTACAAAGCTATTATCTTTCAGTTGTAATAATCACATAAATCCTGTCCTGGGGGTTTCTATCCGGCCTTTTCGTTATTAAGTGAAGTTTCCAGATTAAAAACATACATGCAGCCTTTATATTTTAATATGCCTTAAGCAGCACAAGAGCTATAAAGATACCTTGCCTTCATGCTACTAGAATCTACTCTATTGTTGATAACTGAGTTATTTTTTACTATTTACATTGTTCCATCTAGGCTGCTCTTACTTCCAATCAGCCAGTCCTCATGGACATGAATTTATGGCTCACCTAACCCATGGTTCTTTCTCTTCTCTCCTCCTAATCCTTAGCTTGCCTTCTCTTACCTCTTACCTCTTCTCCAACTTCTTATTTCCTATAATCTCTGACACCAATCCTGCAATAACTACCCTATTTTATGTCTCTCCTGCCCCAGAAAGGTCATCTGAGAGACTGCCCCACCGTGAGGATCCATCATACATATGCAGACTACCAATCCCAGGACATTATTGCAGATGCCAAGAAGTGCTTGGCTGACTAGGAGTCTGATACAGCTGTCTCCTGAGAGGCTTTTCTATATCTTGACCAATACAGATGTGGATGCTGAAAGTCAACCATGGGACTTAGCACAGAATCCCAGTGGAGGAGTTAGGGGAAGGACTAATGGAGCTGACAGATCCTTATCTGGGCAATAATTGGAAAGGGAGTTCCTTGTCCTGTGAAGGACTTGAGTGTTCTAGTGTAGAGGAATTGCTAGGGCAGTGAGGCAACTATAGATAGGTGGGTGGGGGAGCACTCTCATAGAAGCAGGATGAGGTGGGATAGGGGTTTTGCAGAGGGAAAACCAGAAAAGGGAATAACATTTGAAATGTAAATAAATTAAGTAAAATAAAATAAAAAATAAAAAATTTAAGTGGCAAAAAATATTCATTTTCTCTATGCTACTTGCCTTTTTTGTTTCTGTGTCATAAACAATTTCATCCTTCCAATATTGATAAAATCTAGATAAATGAAGTAGAATCATGGTGTTTTTTGCTTATTTCAGAATATTGAGTAAAGTGAACAAATTATTCTCTTTTTTTGTTAGTGTACTTCCTTTCCTGTTTTTCACTTTAATGGGTAGCTTCTATACAGCCAATGGAACATTAGATATTATTTAAAATTATGGAAGCTGGATAAAAAATACTTTCTCAGAATATTCCCTGAATGCAAAATTTGGGTGCATCAAGTTGGTGTTACAACTGTTCAGACCTTGCAGGATAATGATGTCCAGAAGAGGTTAAGGACCTGTGTCTATAAATTGAGACTTCATTATTCTGATCATTGAGACAGGTCATCTTCCTAATTTCTTAATTCCTTTGTTCAGGAATGATGTGGTTTCAGTTTTCTCCTGCTCCTCACACTATGTTTTAACTTTAAAATTTATTCCAAAATAATACCACTCTTTTAGAAGGTCTTTTCCAGTGGTGGAGAAATTGCTGATACCATATTTTATTTATAGAATACTTTAAAATGACTGTAGGCCATGCCATAGATGAAACTATCTCTCTTTATATTCAAAGCAACGGTGACCTCTCCCAGCAATTTAGACATATCCTCTCAGCATGCTGACAAACATATCCCAGTAGAAGTTCTACATTACAGTGACTACTTACTATACAAGTGCAAATTGATCTAAACTTTAACCATTGTACTCATGATTGTGTAATGATATATATAACAGGGGGATTTTGAAATTAAGAGGAAAACTCATTTTGAAACCTAGAGAATTGTGAGCAAGTACAATGGTCTGAATGTGGGCATAACATTTGTGAATCCTTGGTGAGTAAATTTGAAAGGAACAGTGAGCTGCAAGAAATTAGTTTTGTGTTATCTTTGTCTGCATATCAGAATGATCCCCAAGTGGGGCAGTCTCTAGAAGGCCTTTCCTTGAGTCTTTGCTCCAATCTTTGTCCCTGAATTTCTGTTAGGCAGGAGCAATTCTGGGTTAAAATTGTGGAGATAGGTGGGTGGCCCCATTCCTCAACCAGGAGGCCATACCAAAACTCTGGATATTGTTTCAACAGTTTCTCCATCGCCTTTGTGGGGTATTTCAGGTAATTTCATCCCCATGGTATCCTGGAAGGCTCTTGCTTTCCTGGCGTCTGTCACTTTCTGGTTGCTACCCCCAGTTCCACAACACCAATTGTTGCATACCTCTATTCAATTTCCTGACCCTCTGTATATCTCCTCCATCTCCTTCCATACCTGATTCTCCCCTCACTTTACATTCCCTATTTTCTATTCCTTTCAAGTTCCTCTCACCCTCTGCTTACCTTAATCATTACCAAATAACAAACAACAGATTGAAAAATTTCTTTACCAACCCTACAGCTGATAGAGAGCTAATACGCAACATATACTAAGAATGAAGAGGTTAGACTACAGAGAATCAAATAAACCTATTAAAAATGGGGTACAGAGCTAAACAAAGAATACTCAACTGAGTAATATCAAATGGCTGAGAAGCACCTAAGAAATGTTCAACATTCAAAATCATCAGGGAAATGCAAATCAAAACAACCCTGAGATTCAACTTTACACCAATCAGAATGGCTAAGATCAAAAACTCAGGTGACAGCAGATGCTGGTGAAGATGTGGAGAAAGAGGCATACTCTCACATTGTTTCTAGGATTGCAAGCTGGTACAATTGCTCTGGAAATCAGTCTGGTGGTTCCTCAGAAAAGTAAACATACTATTACCTGAGGACCCAGCTATACCACTTCTAGGCATATACTATAAAGATGCTCCAACATATAATAATGACACCTGCTCCATTATGTTCATAGAAACTTTTTTATAACAGCCAGAAACTGGAAAGAACCCAGATGTCCTTCAAAAGAGGCATGGATACAGAAAATGTGGTACATTTATACAATGGAGTACTATTCAGCTATTACAAACAATGAATTCAGGAAATTCACAGGCAAATGGGATGGAACTAGAAAATATTATCCTGAGCAAGGTAACCTGGTCACAAAAGTAGACATGGTATACTTTGATCATTGATAAGTGGATATTAGCCCAAGAAATCAGAATACCCATGATACAATTCACAGACCACGTGAAGCTCAAGAACAAGGAAGACCAAAGTGTGGATACTTTTGTCCTTATTGGAAGGGGGAACAAATATTCATGGGAGGAAATATGGAGACAAAGTGTGGCACATAGGCAGAAGGAAAGCCCATTCAGAGACTGTACCACCTCGGGACCCATCACATATAGAGTTACCAAACCCAGACACTATTGTAGATTCCAAAAAGTGCTTGCTTACAGGAGCCTGATATAGCTGTCTCCTGAGAGGCTTAACTAGAACCTGGCAAATACAAAGTAAAATGCTCACAGCCAAATATTGGTTTGAGCATGGGGTCCACAACGGAGGAGTTAGAGAAAGAATGGAAGGAAGTGAAGGGGTTTGCAACCCCATAGAAAAATGAACAATAGCAATCAACCAGAACCACCCCCAGATCTCCGAAGGATTAAGCCACCTAAGAGTACACATGGAGAGACCCTTGACTGCAGCTACATACATAGCAGAGGGTCACATTTTTGGGCATCAATGAGAGGTAATACCCTTGGTCCTGTGAAAGCTAGATGCCCCAGTGTAGGGAAATGCCAAGAAGTAGATATATGAGCCGTTGGGTGGGTGGTGAAACTCCCTCACAGATGCAAGGTGAGGGTGTGTGGGATATGAGGTTTCCACAGGGGAAAGTGGGAGAGGGGATAACATTTGAAATCTAAATAAAGAAAATATCCAAAAAAATTTGCATGAGTCCCTAATTATTTAATCTTCCATTCAAGCATGCTAAAGAATTATTTTTATTCTTCATGTTTCTGGAAAGAGATTATCTAGCACCTGGCTGTGAGTTGATAGAAATCAACATGAGCTATGACTATTTAGCCATCACTGTGCTAGAGTAACAAGGCTGGGCAAACAGTTAAGTCTACATTAGACAAAATAAGTGTATATAGCCACAGACTAACTATTCTGTTGCTGCCAAAGGACATAGAACTCAGTGTATTTACTCAAGTTTTCTACCACTCAGCTACCTCCATAAGGTCTAGAGTTATTTTTGTTACCTATCTCTTTACTTCCTCAAAGTTACTATGAGGAATTATAAAACATATTTCATTGAGAATCAAAGTTGAGTACTTTATAAATACAGTACAGGAGGAGAAAAGCAGCTACAGAGAATGGGATTATGTAAGTGTTGGAACATTTATATGGACATAGCTGTCAATTGCTAAGCAGTCTAATTAAACAGACTATACTTTTGCTATACCATTTTCCTCCCTCAGAGAATATGCTTCACTTTCCATATTGAACCCACAGCTAGGTAAATTTTCAACTCCCTGCAGTGCACTAGCAATATTGGAGTAACAAGCTTTTTTTTCTATATATTTTTATTTACATTCCAAATGATTTCCCCTTTCCCATTTACTCCCCCCCTGAAAGTCCCATAAGCCCTCTTCCCTCCCCCCTGTTCCCCATTCAACCCCCTCTTGCTTCTCTATCCAAGAACACATCAAAACGATCATTCACCACGATCAAGTAGGCTTCATCACAGGG
Source organism: Tokudaia tokunoshimensis (assembly GCA_036184795.1). NCBI lineage: Eukaryota > Metazoa > Chordata > Mammalia > Rodentia > Muridae > Tokudaia > Tokudaia tokunoshimensis. The sequence goes on from BTHU01000001.1 coordinate 36,101,580, forward strand.
ATGCAGGGATGGTTCAATATAAGGAAGTCCATCAATGTAATCCACTACATAAACAATCTCAAAGAAAAAAAAAACACATGATCATTTCATTAGATACTGAGAAAACATTTGACAAAATTCAGCATCCTTTCATGTTAAAGGTCTTCAAAAGATCAGGAATTCGAGGCCCATATCTAAACATAGTAAAAGCAATTTACAGTAAACCGGATGCCAGCATCAATCTAAATGGAGAGAAACTTGAAGCAATCCCACTAAATTCAGGGACTAGAAAAGGCTGCCCCTCTCCCTCCATATCTTGTCAATATAGTACTTGAAGTTCTAGCTAGAGCAATTAGGCAATAAAAGGGGTGACAAGCTTTTAGGCACGATGATCTTGCTTTGTTTTCTGAGTTCTTGAAGGACACAAATGACTTGCTACTAGCTGCCATGTGATTACTCAGTAAAAACTGAAATCCCCTCAGGCATCTATGTTCAAAATACATGCTTTTCCTCCTATTGCACTAAAGTCAACTCTTCTTGAATTTTAGGCATTACCCACGTTGAAGTCAAAGCATTCCTTTTGCTAATAATTTTCATTACATCAGAACCACTATAGAGAGTCTCTGGCTGAGAAAAAAAGAAAATATAATCATTTCTGTTTGGTCAGATGGCCTAGATTTGGAATTTTGTACTTATGTATTCATAGCACATGTACCAGGAATTGAGTGTGGGATAAGAGGGGATCAAATAGCAGTTTATGTGTCCACATTGACAATACCCTTATGTATCAAGTAAGAATCTGTTGCTACCAGGAAGTGTATTGCTTCTGTGGCCGGCATTCTCAGATATATGACTCCTTTCTATTTTATACAGGAGAAAAACCTAATAGACATACAAGATAAAACCTCACAACTGCTTGACAACACAACCATCCAATTCTTTTAGAATTGCCTGAGGTAAAAACAGACTATGATGTCCAACTCTACTCTTCATGGTAACCTTGGTCATCTCATTCTGGAGCTGCTATCAAGAATGTATGATAGTCATTTACACATAAAATTATTTCTTCACAATTGCTATTCAGGTACTTTTGAGTAGAAGATTTTAAAATCATGGAAGAAAATTCAGAAGAAATGTAAATAAGGAAAATATTCATATGAATGAACCCTGAAATAATATTTTCACAAGACAGAGCATTGAATATAATGAAATTTCAAAGATTTTCCAGGCCACCATCTGCAGCAGGGAGCCAGGCAGCTCCAAAACCTTCTGTGCTTAGCCTGCCAGGAGAGAGTTATCTCCCAGGAGCGATTGATTTCACTTCTGAGTGCCGAGGTGAGATCTTCACCTTCTCTCTGGAGAGGTACAGCTAGGAGGGGACAGGGCATACAATCAGTGGAGCTGCTGGGACAGGAATCTTCCCTTCTGGCTGCCATTTGCAGCAGAGAACCAGACAGCTCCACAGTCTTCTATGCTCAGACCCTGCCAGAAGAGAGTTGGTTTCCTAGGAATACAGACACAGGCTTACAGGCCCATAAGAGGGACAAGCTCCAGCCAGAGACAGAAAGACAAACCAACACCAGAGATAACCAGATGGTGAAAGGTAAGCACAAGATCCCTACCAACAGAACCCAAGGCTACTTGGCATCATCAGAGCCCAGTTCTCCCACCACAGCAAGTCCCAGATAGCCAAACACACCAGAAAAGCAAGAGTTGGAATTAAAGTCTCATCTCATGATGCTGTTAGAGGACATCAAGAAGGACATAAATAACTCCATTAAAAACATACAGGAGAAAATAGGTCAAAAGGTAAAAGCCCTTAAAGAGGAAACACAAAAATCACTTAAAGAAACGCAGAAGAGCATGGGTGAACAGGTAGAGACTCTTAAAGAGGAAACACAAAAATTCCTTAAACAATTGTGGAAAAACACAAATAAACAAGTGAAGGAACTGAATAAAACCATTCAGGATCTAAAAATGGAAGTAGAAACAATAAAGAAATCACAAAGTGAGACATCTCTGCAGATAGAAAATCTTGGAAATAATTCAGGAGTCATAGATGCAAGCATCATCAACAGAATAAAAGAGATGGAAGAAAGAATCTCAGGTGCTGAAGATACCATAGAAAACATTGATTCAACAGTCAAAGAAAATGCAAAATACAAAAAGCTCCTGAGCCAAAACATCCAGGAAATCCAGGACACAATGAGAAGACCAAACCTAAGGATTATAGGTATAGAAGAAAGCGAAGATTTCCAACTTAAAGAGCCAGTAAATATTTTCAACAAAATTATAGAAGAAAACTTCCCTAGCCTAAAGAAAGAGATGTCCATGAACATACAAAAAGCCTACAGAACTCCAAACAGACTGGACCAGATCAGAAAGTCCTCCTGGCACATAATAATCAAAACACCAAATGTAGCAAACAAAGAATATTAAAAGCAATAAGGGAAAAAGGACAAGTAACCTATAAAGACAGGCCTATTAGAATTACACCAGACTTCTCACCTGAGACAATGAAAGCTAGAAGATCCTGGGCAGATCTCATATAGACCCTAAGAGAACACAAATGTCAGCACAAACTACTATACCCAGCAAAACTCTCAATCACCATAGAGAAAACAAGATATTCCATGATAAAACCAAATTTACACATATCTTTCCACAAATCCAGCCCTACAAAGGATAATAGATGGAAAATGTCAACACTAGGAGGGAAACTACACCCTAGATAAAGCAAGAAAATAATCTTCTTCCAACAAACCCAAAAGAAAGTATCCACACAAACATAAAAATAACATCAAAAATAACAGGAAGCAACAATCACTATTCCGTAATATCTTATAACACCAATGGACTCAATTTCTCAACAAAAAAACATAGTCTAAGAGAAATATTTTTCATGTAAATCTTTAATTTTATCAGAAAATGTTTGTGATTTCTTTTTCAATCAATTTAATAATGTTTTGTGTCTACCATTTTAACTGTATTATTTTCCATGATAATCTTTAATTTTAAAATTTTTCTATATATTTCTTCAATTTTATCAGAAATACTTTCTATGTGAATCTTCAATTTTGTCAGAAAATGCTTTTAATTCCACTTTCAGTCAACGTAGGAATTTTTTTTTAATTTTATTTTATTTTCTAAGTTTTTTTTTATTTACATTCAAAATCATTTCCCCTTTCCCATTTCCTCCCTCCCCGAAAGTCCCATAAGCACCCTTCCCTCCCTCTTTTCCCCATTCAACCCCCTCTCGTTTCTCTGTCCTGGCATTCCCCTACATCCAGTCTTTCCAGGACCAGGGGTCTCTCCTTCCATCTTCTTGGAAATCTATTGATATATGAATTGTGTCTAGGGTATTCTGAGATTCTGGGTTAATATCCCCTTATCAGTGACTGCATACCATGTGTGTTCTTTTGTGATTGGGTTACCTCACTAAAGATGATATTTTCAAGTTCTGACCATTTGCCTAGGAATTTGCCTACCATTTTATCAGTATAATTTTCCAATGAAATAGTCAATCTTAATGTGTTTTTCTATATATTTCTACAATTTTATCAGAGATATTTCCATGAAAATATTCAGTTCTATCAGAAAATGTTTATAATTCCACTTTTAATCAACTTAGAAATATTTTCATGCTTAACATTTTATCTGTATAATTTTCCACAATAATCTTCAATTTTAATGTTTATCTATATAATTTTTTTCAATTTTATCAGAAATATTTTCCATGTAAATCTTCAATTTTATCAGAAAATGGTTATAATTCCACTTTAAATCAACTTAGGAATATTTTTATTCCTACCATCTTAACTGTATAATTTTCCATGAAATTATCAATTTAATGTGTTTTCTATATATTTCTTGAATTTTATCAAAAATATTTTTCTTGCAGATCTTCAATTTTATCAGAAAATGTTTATAATTCCACTTTCAGTCAGCTTAGAAATATTTTATGCCTACCATTTTATCTGTATAATTTTCCATAATAATCTTCAATTTTAGTGTTTTTCTGTATATTTTTTTCAATTTTTTCAGAAATATTTCCCTTGTAGATCTTCAATTTTCTCAGAAAACGTTTATAATTCCACTTTCAATCAACTTAGATATATTTTATATCTATTTTATCTGTAATTTTCCATGATAAACTTAAATTTTAATGTTATTTTATATTTTTCTACAATTTAATTAGAAATATTTTCCTTGTAAATCTTCAATTCTGTCATAAAATGTTTTTATTTCCTTTTTCAATTAATTAAGCAATGTTTTTTATGTCTATCATTTTACTCTTTAATTTTCCACGAAAATTGTCAATCTTAATTTGTTTTTCTATATGCTTCTTAAATCTTGTCAGAAACATTTTCCATGTAAATCTTTAATTTTATCATAAAATGATTTTACTTCCTTTTTCTATAAAAATAGATTTTCCATTAATGAATGGAACTAGAAAATGTCATGCTGATTGAGGTTAACTCAAAAAAAGAAAACACATGGAGAGAGGGAGAGAGAGAGAGAGAGAGAGAGAGAGAGAGAGAGAGAGAGAGAGAGAGAGAGAGAGAGAGATTCCCTCTACCTCCAGTGATTATTTAGTTCTTCTTCAAAGTAGGATGGAAACATCTACATTTTGGTCTTATTTCTTCTTGAAATTCATATGGTCTTTGAGTTATATAATGTGTATTCCAAGCTTTTATCCTAATATCCACATGATCAATGAATACATAACATGTGTTTTCTTTTTTTTATTGTGTTACCTCACTCAGCATGATATTTTCAAGTTCCCTCCATTAATGTAAAATCTTTTAAATTTCATAATACTGCTACACATCACTGTTCAATTATCTGACCATCTGTATATCTCCTCCTGGCTCTTCCCATACCTGATCCTTCCCTCCTTTCATATATATATATATATATATATATATATATATATATATATTCAAAAGCTTGCAGTCCACCTTCAGACTGAGCACAGGAACCTCAACAGAGGAGTGAGGAAAAGGACTGAAGGAGCTGAAGTGGTTTGCAACCCCATAGGAAGAAAAATAATATTAATCAACCAGTAACTCCAGAGCTTCTAGGGACTAAACCACCAACTAAATCATTGACATGGAAGGACCCATAGCTCCAGTTGCATATGCAGCAGAGGGTTTCAAATTATTCATTCCCAGAATCCTCTGTGGTGCCTATAGGGGATATGTGACTTAGCCCACAAGGAGGAAATATGTTTGACTACTACTATATTTATATATCCAAGCCCCATATCCAAAACTTTCAGTATCCTGAGAAACAGAACCCTACTTTTTATTTAGTCCTGCAATGTATCCAAGAACTTAGATAACAGATTTTTAATAATATGGAATCCTTCTTTATTATTAAAGTAATCTGAGAACAAAACTACTATGAAGGCAACCCATTTCTGTAACTGCAATTCATAATTTAAAACATTAGGGCCTCAACAATTTTCTGCCTTTATATATGTGTACTTTCTACAATAACTGACAAAGGCTATTGCAATCTTTCCCAGCCACCATCTTATGCATCATTTGTGTAATACACAATAAAGCTTCCAAGTATTCTGCTTCATCCTCTGTTTTGCAGCAATTTTCAACTTATTTTCTATGCTTGTTTTTTCAAATGCACATTCGTTGCTCTTTAATAAGCCCCAAATCAGATAAATAATCAAATTTAGTATTATGTTAGGTACATCAAGGCAAAAAGAATACAGAGGAGAGATAGAACAATAAGACAAATTACTAAGCCACAATCATATAGTTAAATATATAGTTGCCAGGACTATAGAGATGATAAATTTGGTAAAGACTTTGATAAGAATATTGTCTGTTCTAACAAACGTTAATAATTCCAAAACTAATGAGATACCAACATAAAATACAAGCCAATTATTATATATCATGAGAGATTTAGCCTATTAGCATCAATTGATTCTTTCACATATCATTATTTAGATAAAGTTAAATGCAACTGAGGTTCCTGGATTTTGCACAAGAACAGAGCTTGAATTTTACAAAATTATGACAGCATGCACAAGAGCCATAGGATAGTGTCTAATAAACACAAATAAAAATAAAAAACATTCAGTGGTACTAAATAGTGATTAAGAGAAAGCAATACAACTGACCTAACATACATACTATGACTTATGGGAACTGGGTGATGACTGGAAACCTTAGTAATTTGAGATTCAATGTTAAAACTAAAAGAAAAAGAAATTTTTGTATGATAAGCTTTTTATTGTAGTATCTCCTAACTCTTTAATTTAACAGTCCTTAAAGAATGAACTACACATACATGCACGTATGAATATAGAATGTATTGATTCCCAACAATAAGAATGCAAAGCTGATGTTTGAATTTGGATTGAAATGTAATGCAAATCATCTGAGATCTTTGATGGTAACAAAGGAGAATTGCAGTGTTTGGGTTTTAGTACTCTCAGATGGCAGTGGCATAGTAGGTAAGGTGATGTCAGATAATGTTCCTGAATGTCTCATGGTGCCAAATAAGAACTACTGTCTTGATATAAATGCCCTTTCTAGATTGGAGTCCCCAAAGCAGATTAAAGAGCAACAGGTCTCCTGTCTCTGTCAGATACCGAAGGCTGACATAATACACTATCCTGGAAGGTGAAACACAACTCTAGGCAGAATCCTGAATGATAAATCTTAAAACTGAAGCAATGACCAGAAACAATAATAAACACCATTCACAGCAAACAGGATCAGTTTCATTCAGAGAAGGAATGTGATGAATCATAGCAAGTTACCTGACCATGGTGACGTTTTCTTTTCATTTTCATTTGCAGGTTTCCAGAGCCCTATTCTTTCTCAAAAAAGCAGCTTTTTTTCAATCTACACCAAGAGCCTGTTAAGAACTGAGAGCTAGAAATAAACCAGGAGCATTACTGGAATATTTTTTATGTGAATAGATTTCTCTAGCTATGATTCAGTCAGACTAGCGGAGTATACGTTGGAAAATAGAAAAAGAGGTTGGAACCAATCAGGAGGGAGATCTCAAAAATAAAGAAGGCAAAAGCCTGTTGTTACCATGGAGATTTTTCCTTCAGAGCTCCTCCATCTTTTCTTCCCCTCCCTGCCTGTTGCATTAGGAATAAAATTAAAGATGAAATAGAAGGAGAAAGTCCAAAATATTACGTACTTATTCTTTGCTTTCTGGCTCTAATTAAAAACAGAGAAACTGTTCATTAATGCCTGTGCCTTTGAGCCTGTTTCTGGATAATGGTAGCTATTGTAAAGGTTCTCTTTTTGTTTGGGGACTGCTGCTTGTAACCATGGGCTGACAAATGCACTCCAGAGCTGATTCTTTGTAATCTTTTTATTTTGCATACTTGACTGAAAATTTTAGATTTATGACTGTGTTCATGTTGTTCCCCTTTGAGTAGGACATATGTTGCTGAAGAGAAGAAGCACCAAATACTCTCTTATATCCTCCATGTCATAAGTGAACCAACCTCCTGACAAAGGACACTCCTGCACTGAATATACTTTTCAATTAACACCAACATTCAAAATATTCAAGAACTTAAACAATGGTGATGGCAAGAGATACAATTTTCGAGAAATATAAAACAAACAATTGGCTATCCAAAAGAAAATTATCATCACCAAAATCATACAATCATAACATTATGTAAGCTAAAAGGGCTGTATTTATATCTTTATGAATAAACATGTACATATATACAAATATATGTATGTTCCTTCTGATTTGAACCTGTGCCTGGAGCAGTCCTGGGGTGCTGACTCTGCAACCAGTCCCACAATACCCAGAGGAAGCTCGAATCTCAGGTGCCTTAACATGCCCAGGATCACGGATAAGGCCATAATATCTGCACCAACACCCAGAGCAACCGGAATCCCTGGAATCGAGGAAGTCAGGAACTGCCACCCAGCCAATGGCATGGCTTCCTTCCTGTTTGAACATGAACCCAGAGCAGACCTGCAGTACTGGCTCTTTGTGCCCACACCTGCAACATGCAGAGGAAACATGATTCCAAGGTGCACAACAGGATCTCAGAAGCTTGGTCACATCAGGATTTAAGGATACCAGAGGCAGCTTGACTCCTAGGAGCTCTGACACAACTAGGATCTCAGGATCACAGTATTCCAGAATCACAGGATCAAAATAAACTGGACACCAAATAGTTCTGACACAACCAGGAGCACAGGAACAGGCTCCAGTCAATGACAGCAAGGGCACTTAACATCAGAGATAACCAGATGGAGAGAGACAACAATAAGAATGTAAACAACAGAAACCAATGCTACTTGACAATACCAGAACCCAGTTCTCCCACTACACCAAGCTGAGGATAGCCTAACACACCAGAAAAGCAAGATTCAGATCTAAAATTCCGTCTTGTGAATATGATAAATTTAAGAATGCCATAAATTACTAACTTAAATCAACAAAGATGAACTCTCATTTCTGAACATCTAAGCCCCAAATGCAAGGTAACCCACATATGTAAAAGAAATATTACTGAATCTCAAAGAACACAATGGACCTCACACAATAAAAGGAGCAGAGTTTAACACCCCTCTCACACCAATGGAGAGATCATGAAAACAAAAACAAAACTGTGTCACAGTGAATCGAACAGAAGTTATGAACCAAATGGACTGAACAGATACCTAGAATCATTTCATCTTAAAACAAAAGAATATAAACTTTTCTCAGAACCTCAAGGTACCTTCCCCAAAACTGAGCATATAATTGGACACAGAACAAGCCTCAAGCAATACAAGAAGTTTGAAATAATCCCAGGCAACCTATCAGATCACCATGAACTAAGCCTGGTCTTCAACAAAATCAAAAACAACAGAAAACCCATATATACATGGAAGCTGAACTACTTGCTCAATGACACCTCAGTCAGGTAAGAAATAAAGAAATAAAGTAGATAAACACCTAGCCAGACTAGCCAGAGGTCACAGAGACAGTATCCAAATTAACAAAATCAGAAATGAAAATGAAGACATAACAACAGAAACTGAAGAAATTGAAATATCAGATCCTACTACAAAAGCCTATACTAATCAAAACTGGAAAATCTAGATGACATAGATTATTTTTTAAAAAGATTACAAGTACCAAAGTTAAATCAGAATCAGATAAACTATGTAAACAGTCCCATATACCCTAAGAAAATAGAAGTAGTCATTAAAAGTCTCCCAACTAGCTGGGCGGTGGTGGCGCACGCCTTTAATCCCAGCACTTGGGAGGCAGAGGCAGGCGGATTTCTGAGTTCGAGGCCAGCCTGGTCTACAGAGCGAGTTCCAGGACAGCCAGGGCTATACAGAGAAACCCTGTCTCGAAAAACCAAAAAAAAAAAAAAAGTCTCCCAACCCAAAATATCCCAGTACTAGATGGTTTTAGTGAAGATATTTATCAGACCTTCAAAGAAGACCTAATATCAATACTTCTCAAAATATTTCATAAAATCGAAACAGAAGGAACACTACCTAATTCGTTCTATGAAAACACAGTTACACTAATACCTAAACCACACAAAGATCCAACAAAGAAAGAGAAATCCAGACCCATTTCCCTCCAGAATATTGATCTAAAAATACTCAATAAAATCCTTGCAAATCAAATGAATGAACATATCAGAAGGATCATTCACCATGGATGATCAGTTTAACAGGGACGGTTCATTATATGGAAATCAATCCATATAATCTACTCAAAAAGTAGTTTACATAAAAAGACTCAAAGACTCATCTTATTAGATGCTGAAAAAGACTTTGACAAAATACAAGACCAATTCATGCTAACAGTATTGGAGACATTAGGAATTCAAGCTCCATAACTAAGCATAATAAAAGCAATAAACAGCAAGCCTATAGCCAACATCAAACTAAATGGAGAGAAACTTGAAGCAATCCCTCTGAAATCAGGGACTAGACAAGGATGCCCACTCTCCCTGTATCTATTTAATATAGTACTTGATGTTCTGGCTAGAGTAATTGGGCAACAAAAGGAGATCAAAGGGATACATGTTCGAAAGGAGGAAGTCAAGATATCAGTATTTACAGTTGATATGATAGTATACATAAGTGACCCAAAATATCCATGAGAGAACTCATAGATCTGATAAACAACCTCAGTGGCTAGATATAAAACTTAAAAATAAATCAGTAGATTTCTTCTATTCAAAGGATAATCATCCTGAGAATGAAATTCAGGAAATGAAACTGCTTACAATATTCACAAATAATATGAAATATCTTGGTGTGATTCTAATGAAGCAAGTAAAAGTTCTGTATGACAAGAACTTCAAGACTTAAAAGAAAGAAATTGAAGAAAACATCCAAAGAGGGAAAGATCTCCCATGCTCATGGATCAGCAGGATTAACATAGTAAAATTGGCCATCTTACCTTAAGCAATCTACAGATTCAATGCAATCCTCATGAAAATTCCAACTTAATTCTTCATAGAAATAGAATTAGCAATTCTTAAATTTATCTGGAATAACAAAACAAAAGAAACAAACAAACAAAAAATACCCAGGATATCAAAAACCATTCTCAACAATAATAAAACTTTGAAGGGAATCATAATCTCTGACCTCAACCTACACTACAGACAAATAGTCATAAAAAATGCATGGTATTGGTACAGAGACACACAGGAAGATCAATGGAATGAAATCAAAGATTCAAAAATGATCTCATGCATCTAAGGTCACTTGATCTTTGACAAAGTAGCCAAAACTATCCAGTGGAAAAAAACAGCATTTTCAACAAATGGTCCTGTACAAAGAAGAATGCAAATTGACCCATTCATATCTCTTTGTACAAAGCTCAAGTCCAAGTGGATCAAGAACCTCCACATATACTCAGATATGGTGAATCTAAAGAAGAGAAAGTGGGAAAGAATCTTGTACCCTTTGGCACAGGATAACATTTTCTGAAGAGAACATCAATGGCTTATCCTCTAAGATCAAGAATTTAAAAATTGGTACTTCATAAAATTCAAAAGCTTCTGTAAGCAAAAGATACTATCAATAAAACAAAACAGCAATACACAGATTGGGAAAAATCTTTACCATCCCTATATCTGATAGAGGTTTATTATCTAAAATATACAAATAACTCAAGAAGTTAGACTCCATATGACCAAATAGTCCTATTAAAAATGGGGTTCAGAGCTAAACAGAGAATTCTCAACTCAGGAATCTCAAATAGCTGAAAAGCACTTAAAGAAAAGTTCAGTATCCTCTGTCATCAGGGAAATAAAAATCAAAACATCCTTGAGATTCCACCTTACATCTGTCAGAATATCTAAGATCAAAACTTCAGGTGATAGCAGATGCTGGTAAGTATGTGGAAAATTAACACTCTTCCATTGTTGGGGGAATTGCAAGCTGGTACAGCTACTCTGGAAATCAATCATGTTGTTCCTCAGAAAACTGGAAATTGGTCCACCTGAGGACTCAGCTATACCCCTCCTGGGCATATACATACCCAAAGCATGCTTCAACATATAACAAGGACAAAGCTCCCTGTGCTCATAACAGCCTTATTTATAATACCCAGAAGCTGGAACAACCCAGATGTCCCTCCACAGAGAAATGGATACAGAAAATGTGGTACATTTATACTATGGAGTACTACTCAGCTAATAAAATGATTTCATAAAATGTGCAGAGAAATGTAAAGAACTTGAAAATATCATCCTGATTGAGGTAACTCACGAAAGAATACACGTTATGTACTCACTGTTAATTGAATAGTAGCAAAATAGAAGCTTTGTATGTCCAAGATACAACTCACAGACCATATGAAACCCAAGAAGAAAGAAAATCACACCAAAGTGTGGATGCTACTCACTAAAGGAAAGAGAATAATGTCTGGGAAGTAGAGGGAGTGTTTTATCTGGGAGAGAGAAAAAAAGGGGGAGGAATAGAAGGGGAACCCTTTCAGATATGGGAGGAGATGAGTGAGAAGAACAGAGATTCAGGGATTTGAAAGTAGGTGTTTAGCAGTGGGGAAGGTGGTACTGGTGGTAGTCACTAGAAAGTCCTAGATGCCAGGGACCCATAAGGTTTCCAGGACCCAATGCATAGGACATTAGGCAAAATACCCAACAAAGGGGAAATAGAACCTGTAGAGACCATATCCTGGGATAAGCACAACACAAAGTTGAGGGAAGGGCCAACCCACTCACCTCAAAAATATTAACCAAGAATTGCTCCTGTCTATAGGAAATGCAGGGACAAAGAGTGGAGCAGAGTCTAAAGGAAAGGCCATCCAGAGACTTCCTTACCTAGGGATACATCCCATCTGCTGACACCAAACCCAGATTCTATTGCTGATCACACAAAGTGCTTACTGACCTGAAGCCCAGTATAGCTGTCCTCTGAGAGGCTCTGCCAGAGCCAGACCGATACCTATGTTGATGAACACAAACTTTGGACTGAGTTTGGGGACCACAATGAAGAAGTTAGTGCAAGGATTGTATGAGCTGAATAGGTTTGAAACCTCATAAGCAGAAAAACAGTATCAAACAACCAGATCCTGCAAAACTCCAAAGAACTAAACAACCAACCAAAGCATACCCAGTAGGTACCCATGCCTCCAGCTGAGTATGTAGCAGAAGATTTCCTTATCTGGCCTCACTGGGAAGATAGCCCCTTGATCCTGTGGCGGCTTCATGACCCGGATAAGGGACTCTAGGGCACTGAGGCAAGAGTGGGTGAGCAGGTGGGGGAGAACGCTCATAGATGCAGGGGGAGGGAGGAGGGGTTAGGGGACTTGAGGATAGGAAACTGGAAAGGGCATAACATTTGAAATGCAAATAAACAAAATAAAAAAAATGTATGTAAAAGTAATTAAATGAAAACCAGCAATGTATTTGAAAAGGAGCAAAGAATATTATATTGGAATGTAGGAGAGGGATAGGGAAAATAAAACTGTATTATAATTTCAAAGACAAGGAAATATTAAAAAACTCATTTGAACCAAATAGAGGTGAAGTCAATGTTTGCTATTTGCCCATCTAATATTCAAACAAGAAGTCAATATAGAAATCTACCAAGGTTTACCCTAGGCAACATTTTCTTTTATTAGGAAAACTTACAGAGCATTTTTAATTGGTTATTTTCTGGGCTATGTGTGCTCAAAAAATGTCTAAGCAGAAAATCATTACCCAGTAAGGATGATGACTTTCTTACAGACTAAATGACAGAACCAAGTGCCTATACTCATCCTTAGTCTGTATTTTCTAGTCTCTTAAATTGCTACACTAATTAAATGTAGATTTCTATAAAATAAATTGTCTGAACATGTGGATACTAGAGTGAGAAACTCTTAAATTTTCTTTTTATTTAATTATGGGATGTAAACAATCTTCAAATCCAGCCAGGGTATCTATTTACCAGGTGGCACAGTTGACTGACCTAGATGACTGCTGTTTGTCTTGGAATAGAGGATTAGATGGTAACTTAAACTATTCCTATATCTCTTTTTTTTTCATTTTATTTTCTAAGTTTGTTTTTTTACATTCAAAATCATTTCCCCTTTCCTGTTTCCTCCCTCTGCGAAAGTCCCATAAGCCCCCTTCCCTCCCTCTTTTCCCCATTCAACCCCCTCTCGCTTCTCTGTCCTGGCATTCCCCTACATCCAGTCTTTCCAGGACCAGGGGTCTCTCCTTCCATCTTCTTGGAAATCTATTGATATGCGAATTGTGTCTAGGATATTCCAAGATTCTGGGTTAATATCTCCTTAACAGTGACTGCATACCATGTGTGTTCTTTTGTGATTGGGTTACCTCACTAAGGATATTTTCAAGTTCTTACCATTTGCCTAGGAATTTCGTGAATTCATCGTTTTTAATTGCAGAGCAGTATTCCATTGTGTAAATATACCATCTGTAGGTATCCAGAGCAATACACCTTCTCAGAAAAGCAGCTTGTTGTTAGTTTACAAGAGCCTGCTACAGGCTGACAGCTAGACATCAGCCAGGAGCAAATTACTGGAAAATTTTTATGTGAAAAAAATTGCTTTAGATGTGGTTGACTCTGAATGGCTGGGTACACATAGGGAAATAGAGAAAGGTTTGGGACAAATCGGGAGAGACATCTCAGAAATGATAAAATGGCAAAAGCCTATGTTACCATGGAGATTTTTCATCAAAGCTCCTCCATCCTTTTCTCCCTATGCCCTGCCTGTTGCATCAGTATTAAAAAAAAAATAAAGATCATTTCCCAGTTAGTTGGTTGCCGCTTTGTCTTTAACTCAAGAAGTTAAACTCCAGAGAGGCAAGTAACCCTATTAAAAAATGGGGTACAGAGCTACACAAAGAGTTCTCACCTGAAGAATATCTAATGGCTGAAAAACACCTAAAGAGATGTTCATCATCCTTAGTCATTAGGGAAATGCAAATCAAAACAACCCTGAGATTCCATCTCACACCAGACAGGATGGCTAAGATCAAAAACACAGGAGACAGCAGTTGTTGGCGAGGATGTGGAGAAAGAGGAACACTCCTCCACTGCTGGTGGAATTGCAGGCTGGTACAACCACTCTGGAAAGCAGTCTGGCGGTTCCTCAGAAAACTGGGCATGACACTCCCGGAGGATCTGGCTATACCACTCCTGGGCATATACCCAGAGACTTTACCTGCATGCAATAAGGACACATGCTCCACTATGTTCATAGCAGCCTTATTTATAATAGCCAGAAGCTGGAAAGAACCCAGATGTCCCTCAACGGAGGAATGGATTCAGAAGATGTGGTATATCTACACAATGGAATACTACTCTGCAATTAAAAACAATGAATTCATGAAATTCCTAGGCAAATGGTCAGATCTTGAAAATATCATCCTTAGTGAGGTAACCCAATCACAAAAGAACACACATGGTAGGCAGTCACTGATAAGGGGATATTGACCCAGAATCTCGGAATACCCTAGACACAATCTGCATATCAATAGATTTCTAAAAAGATGGAAGGAGAGACCCCTGGTCCTGGAAAGACTGGATGTAGGGGAACGCCAGGACAGAGTAACGAGAGGGGGTTGAATGGAGAAAAGAGGGAGGGAAGGGGGCTTATGGGACTTTCGGGGAGGGAGGAAACGGGAAAGGGGAAGTGATTTGGAATGTAAATTAAAAAAATAAAATAAAATAAATAATAAAAAAATAAGATGAGATAGAAGGAGAAAGACGAAAATATTATGAAAGTTACTTCAGCCTATAATTCTAATTAAAAACAGAGAAAACTGTCCAGTTATGTTTGTGCCATTAACCCTGTATCTGGCTAATTCTACCTATAATATTGCCTCCATTTGTGTCTCGGGACTCCTGCTTGTAATCACGTTCTGTCAAATATACACCATAGCTGAACCTTTAATATCTTCCTGTGCTAATATCTTGAAGAACTATGTCATATTTAATTTATGTCTCAAAATGGAAATTATGTATATATGTACATTTGTGTATAACAACAATTAGTAAAAATGAGATGAGCTTTAAAAAGATCATATAAAATATGTGGGGGCGATAGAACAAAAATATATTTGGAAATTTGTCACATTAGTTCACATATTTTGCACATTACAACTTACAAACAATGCACTTGAATTATCTAAAGGCATGCTTGTGTCATTTCCTAAAGCTATTTACAACATAATACAGCCAGAATTAAATTATAATAATGGTAAAGAAATATGAAGAGGACTATATTTTAGAAAAGAAATATCCAAAATCTATACATACTACAGTCAATTCTTTGTGTGTGTATATAAAGCTGAGGGTTTTTATGCAGAGAAGCCCAATGTATATGTGTATGGTGTCTATTTGAGAACTTATACTATTGTTATTAATATGTCAGTAGTTTGTTAATGTTTAACATTCATATTTCATATAATGTGCTAAAAATGCATCCCTTACAATAATATATTATGGTTACCCATGATATTTATAATAATCCATGAACACTTAATTTGATCTCATTTTAATACATGCTCAACTAATTTAGTACTGTTGATATGTGCTCAGATGCAGAGAGATCTACATAAGCATTAGTTTCCCTCTGCAACCAGGTCATAAAACGAAAACAACTAATTCAACTCACTTGAATTATCTAAAGGCATGCTTGTTTCTTTCATCTCAACTAGAGTGCCTTTCTGTAAAGTTATCCTCAAGTTTTAACTTTAGAATTTGCATACTTGACTGAAATTTTAGGAGATATGACTGTGATTTACGCTGTTCCCCTCTGAGCAGCACAAGTGTAGCTGAAGAAAAGCAACACAGAAGACTTTCTCATACCCTCCATGTCACAAGTGAACCAGCCTTCTGAAAAAGTAATGACCTACATGATTATACTTTATCATTCCCAACTTTTTTTTCATTTGTGAAGCAGTAATTTGTATTAACAGGTACAAATGTATACCATTGTTGCAGTTTTGCATTGTTTAGGCATTTTTAATGTTAATGCCTGAAAATTTATTATTGTTTGAAATAATACACATTCCCAAGTAATAAGGATAGAATGCAAATTGTTCAATTGCTACTAAAAGAATGACATATGTTAATGGTAAAAATTATTTAACTCCCTTCTATGATGTCCCTCATCCTATTGTGGTCTGGATGGTTCAGGTCCTTTCCAACACAATCCTCTTAGTGGTATGTTCCTCAATTTCTTCCATTCCTTTAAATTCTGTTTTGTGTGCTTGTTTTTGTTTGTTTTGGTTTGTTTGTTTGTTTGTTTTGTTATTTTTGTTATTGGAATGGTGCTCACATCATAATGTTCACTACATGCCTGCTATGTAAAGTAGACTATATGACAGATAGAGAATTTATGCCCACTTCAATAAACCTAGCTTACTTTCCATGTCTGATAATATCATGAACTGTTACAAGAAAGCTCTGTCTCCTAATTCTCTGAAACAGTATAAATTCAAACTTTCTTTATACCAAAAGACAAATTTTAACTGATACCTTCAACAAAAGTATTAATTTTACAACATCAAAAAACTCAGGTGATAGCACATGTTGTCAGATGTGTAGAAAGAGAAAGAGTCATCCATAGATGGAGGGAATGCAAATTGGTACAACATTCTGGAAATTAATCTGTAGGGTCCCAAGAATATTAGAAATGTATCTACCTGAAAACCCAGATATACTACTCTGGAGGATATACCCAAATTATGTGCCACGATCCCCCAGTGCTTTGTGTTCCACTATCCTTATTTGTGATATCCAGATGCTGTAAACTATGAAGAAGTACTACAACAGAAGAATGAATAAAGAAAATATAGTTCATTTACACAATGGAATACTAATCCCCTATTAAGAAAGAGGATATCATGAGTAATGCAAGCAAATGTTTGAAAGTAGAAAATATCATGCTGAGTGAATTAATTCAGACCCAAAATGATATGCATTTTATGTTCTCACTAATAAGTGGATATTAGATTAAAAAGTAAAGAATATTTAGGTGAGAATGCCTCAGTACCACATGGGAGGGAGAAGAAAGCCATCATGCTGGACTGAGGGAGGGAGGGACCTGTGTGGGAAAGCGGTCAGGGAGGGGAAAATGTATGGGTAAAGCATGACCAGGTTTTGTGGGGGAACAGGAATTAAGTCCTAAGGGCCAGCAGAAAGAATGGAAACAGGCAACTTTGTGAGTTAGGAGGTAAGGTGAACCTCTCGAATGTACCAGAGATCTGGGAGTTGGGAGACTGGGAAGATTCAATGGGAAGGATGTTAGATGAAATGCCCAAATTTTGGAGAGGGAGCATGTAGAGTCCACTTCCAGTAGAAAAACGAAGCTTCAAGTAGACGGATAGTGTTGCCATCCCAAAATCAAAAGCTATGACCAAGAATTGTTCCTGTCTGATCAAACTGCAGGAACAAAACTGGAGATCCTGAGGAAAAGGTGGTCTGGAGACAGGCCAGAATTGGGATCCAGCTCAGGAGGAGACCCCAACACCTGAGACTAATACTGATGTTAGAGTGTTCTTACAAATAGAGGCATATCGTGGTAGTCCACTGAAAAGCCCAATAAGCAGTTGAAAGTGTCATATGAAGATATTTACATCTAATCAATGCTCAGAAGATGGTGAACCCAGTGCTTGAATTTGAGAAAAGGTGGAAGAAACCGAGGAGGTGGGAACCCCTATAGGAAGACCAAAAGTCTCAAATAACCAGGACCCTGAGGATCTTTCAGACACCAAGCTACCAATCAGGCAGCATACACCAGCTGTGGTGATGCCTCTAGCACATATACAGCAGGGGGCTTCCGGCTCTTAACTCAGTCAGAGAAGATTCACCTAAGCTTAGAGAGACTTAGGACCCCAGGGAGTGGGGAAGAGTGGTGGGGACATCTACTTGAACATGGGAGAGAAAGCATGGGTTGTGAGACAGTCAGAATGTGGAGCAGGAGGATGATAAAATTTGGACTGTAAAAAAAGATTAAAGAATTGAAAAAAATAATATCATGGCATTTGTTCCTCTTTTAAAACTTATCCCAGTAGTTTCCGTTTACTATAAATTTGCAGTTGATTCAGTGGCAATTGCTGGATCATAGGTACCTGCCCAAATTGTATTCAGTATAACTATCACTTATCACTTTTTTCTACTTTTGACCATGCCTTGTAACAGGAATAATCATGACACAGAAATCATTCTTCATTCCTTTCTGATTGCTTTCTGATTCTGTACAGGTCTACAAATCATGTGAGAAGCACATCAGTTGCACACATGTTCAGAGAAATAATGATGATAGAAGTAGCAGTCTTTACCAAGAAGTAAAATGAAACACTCCTAGAAACATTTGGGGATACCAATTGCTTGGAAAATTGCAACAAGTATTAGTTTCTGTATGCCTGGAAATGAAAACAGGCATATACCTTCTACTTTAGTTTCTTTTTTGAGAAGGTTCTGTCTTCTTACAGATAGTAATTTACTTTCTCTTATACTTAGACAAGAGAAAATTCTCAGAGAATATTATTGCATACCTCTGGACATACCTACTTTTATATCAGAGCTTCAAATTTTAATTTGTCTTACAATCACTGTTCATGTAAATATTTGTCCTGTCTGTAACCAGCTGGAGGAAAAAAGGGAACAATTGTGGTTATTGTGGACAATTTTCTTCCACTATATCTTAGTTTCCATATTATCTGATAGCTATCCTGTCAAAAGGATACAGCCATTGTGTTCTTATTTGTCCTGTGAAGTGTTCAGAGGAAGAAGTGGAATTTCTATACTTACACTTGACACAAAATACTAATTTATTCACTTTCAACACTATAATCATTTTTTAGTTATTTAAACTGTTTGCACATTCATGTGGGGACCTTGTTTCTGGGCTGCTCTAATTCCTACTAAACTAGGGAATTTTATAATAGCTTTTCTTGAAACATTATTTTGTCCATTTAAACCATAGGAACTCAGAAGAAAAACCCAATTAATAACTGTTTTAGTTCATGCTAACTGATGATGCTATTACATTTTAACCACACCTAATTACAAACTGCATGGCTAAAAGATTTCTAGGGATCAATAACTCATTCCAGTTCAGAAAGTCAAAGCTCAGATAAAAAGTGGCAGGTAGTTTCCACCTTGTTATTGAATTGCTCAAATATCCTTTGGATGACGTGGTATATTCTGGCAAAAAAGATTTAACTTGAGTTCTTCGTAAGAAATCCACACTTTGGGTTCTGCCTCCCTCTTGTTTGTAAATAATTATTCATTCAAATTTTCTCAGTCTTAGTCAGTTGTGTAAATAGTTTCACCTACAGATTCAAATACACAGAAATTTGAAATTTTATATCAATCAAGCAAGAATTAAGTGAACAACACACACACACACAAACACAACCTGACAACAAATGCTTTGACATATGCTGTAAAAGGGAACACTCACTCACTGTACTTGTGATAGGAAAGTGATTCAATTTAGTTAGAATGGAATACTACACACCAATTAAAAACAATGAATTCATGAAATTCTTAGACAAATGATTGGAACTGGAAAATATCATTCTAAGTGAGGTAACCCAGTCACAAAAGAACACACATGGTATGCAGTCACTGATACATGGATGTTAGCACAGAAGCTTGGAATATCCAAGACACAATTCTCATATCAATTGATTCCCATGAAGGAAGGAGAGGCCCCTGTTCCTGGAAATACTGGAAGCACCAGTGTAGGGGAATACCAGGACAGAGAAGCAGAAATGGGTTGACTGGGGAACAGGGGGAGGGAAGAGGGCTTATGGGACATCCAGGGAGGGGGGAATTGGGAAAAGGGAAATCATTTGGAATATAAATAAAGAATATAGAAAATAAAATTTAAAAAAGAAAACCATAGCTATAGGTATCAAAGAGCTAAATATACATATATGCTACAGTTATATCACTACTTGCTTTATGTCCAAAAGTACTTAACAGCCTTCTACGTGGTTACTTCCTTGGGTATTTTTACTAATTATATATACACAATGCACTAGAAGTGGAAACAAGATAACTGTCTCAGTAGGTGAAAGTATGATGAAAATAAAGTATAAAATGGAGAGAGTAATAGAAAGTAATGTTTTATAATAGACAGACCAATCTAGAAAAAGTTCACACCGACTGTGGTAATCCAGACCATCAGATACAGATGCCAAATGTGTTGAATCCTTGGAGGCTCCTAGGTCCATCATTTTATAGTAGCAAACCTATACAGGGATCACTTTATGACAATAATTTAAAAGGAGCAAATACCTGGCTGAAGAATCGAAAAAGAAATAAGGTGGATCATAACAGTTTTCAAGACATCTGATGAAGTAAATGGGGAGGAAAAGGGACTTTATTTAGAATTGTAAACTTAGTAAATATACATTTACAAATCATGGAAAGTACCTTCAGAATATCAACTGTCTACCTAAAAACTCATGTAATAAATAAACAGGATGGCATTGATAAACAAATAGTTATCAAATAAAAATACCTTATCTGATCTGAAAAATGATTCTGTAAGGCTTGTAGATCATCTATCAAAGAAAATGCAGAAAACAACAACAAATCAAAAGACAGTATGGAATACAGTCAGCAAATACCTTAAAAAATAGCTACTGTATCTAAATCGTGAGGGTCATTGTGGAGGTGAGATAAACATGTTAGTAAAATCTAGGATATGAGGCAATTTGCCATAAGATTTAATCTTCAAGATCTTTGCTCTGGCGACAGAGCAGACAGGGCCTCCAGGTGCAGAGATAACTGAGCATAATATTGCTTGGGACACAGCCAAGCAGGGTGCCGCCTGCGCGCAAGAGCTGGGCAGCTCTGTGGTTGTTTAGGGGCCAACTCTGCTGTGGGATATCTACCCTGCAGAGTGACCCACACCTGGAGGGTGCGCAGCACCCTCGCCATCTTTGCTCTGGCAACAGAGCAGACAGGGCCTCCAGGTGCAGAGATAACATAACATCACTTGGGACATGGCCAGGTAGGGTCTGCCTGCGCCCAAGTGCTGGGCAGCTCTCAGGTCATCTGTGTGAGAGCTCTGCTGTGGAACATCTGCACTGCAGAGTGACCCGTGCCTGGAGGGAGTGCAGCAGTCTCCGCCACCTTTGCTCTGGTGATAGACTACACAGAATCCAGGCACACAGAGATTTCCCAAGTATAACATCTATTGAGACACAGCCTGCTAGGGTACCAACTGCGCCCAAGAGAGGGGCAGCTATGTGGTTATCTGGGTGTCAGCACTGCTGTGGGACATCTGCACTGCAGAGTGACCTGCACCTGGAGGGAGCGCAGCATCCTCTGCCACCTTTGCTCAGGTGATAGATCAGACAGAGACTCCAAATACACAGAGATATCTCAAGTATAACATCACTTGGGGCAAGGCACACCAGGGCTCCAAAGAAACTCAGGAGCAGGGCCGATCCTCAGTAATCGGTGCCAGGGGAAACCAGGTCATCCAAGGGTGTGGAAATAGCCTTGCAGGCTCACAGGAGGATCAAGTACCAGCCAGTGACAGCAGGACCAACTAACACCGGAGATAACCAGATGACAAAAGGAAAACAGGAATGTTACTAACAGAAATCAAGGCAATATGGCACCATCCGAACCCAACTCTCCGACACCAGCAAGCCCTGGATACCCTATCACACCCGAAAGGCAAGATCTGGATTTAAAATCACTTCTCATGATGTCATTAGAGGATTTCAAGAAGGATGTAAATAAATCTCTTAAAGAAATACAGGAGAACATGAATCAACAGGTAGAAGCCCTTACAAAGGAAACCCAAAAATCACTTAAAGAAATACAAGAAAACACAAACAAGTGAAGGAACTGAGCAAATCCATCCAGGATCTAAAAAAGCAAGTCGAAACAACTAAGAAATCACAAAGGGAGACAACTTTGGAAATAGAAAAACTTGGGAAGAAATCAGGGGTCATAGATGCAAACATTAACAATAGAATTCAAGAGATGGAAGAAAGAATTTCCGATGCCGAAGATACCATAAAAAGCATCAAATCAACAGTCAAAGAAAATGCAAAATGCAAAAAAACAAAACAAAACAAAACAAAACAAAAAAAAAACCCTTGTAACCCAAAAGATCCAGGAAATCCAGGACACAATGAGAAGACCAAACCTAAGGATTATAGATATAGATGAGAATGAAGACTTGCAACTTAAAAGGCTAGTAAATATCTTCAACAAAATTATGGAAGAAAACTTCCCTAACCTAAAGAGAGAGATTCCCATGAACATACAAGAAGCCTACAGAACTCCAAACAGACTGGACTAGAACAGAAATACCTCCCATCACATAATAATCAAAACACCAAATGTACTAAACAAAGAAAGAATATTAAAAACAGTAAGAGAAAAAGGCCAAGTAACGTATATAGGAAGACTTATCAGAATTACATCAGACTTCTCACCAGAGACTGAAAGCTAGAAGATCCTGGGCAGATCTCATACAGACTGTAAGAGAACACAAATGCCAGTCCAGACTCCAAACCCAGCAAAACTCTCAATCACCATAGAAGGAGAGACCAAGATATTCCATGATAAAACCAAATTGATGCAATATCTTTCCACAAATCCAGTCTTACAAAGGATAATAGGTGGTAATTGCCAATACAAGAAGGGAAACCATTACCAGGGAAAAATAATGATAGTAACCTTCTTTCATCAAACCCAAAAGTAGATAACCACTCAAACATAAAGATAGCATCAAAAATAGCAGGAAGCAATAATCATATTCCTTAACATGTCTTAACATCAATGGTCTCAATTCCCCAATAAAAAGACATAGATGAACTGACTGGATACATAAACAGGACCCAGCATTTTTCTGCATGCAGAAAACACATCTCAGTGTCAGAGACAAACAATACCTCATTCATAAAAGAAACTTTACTAAAGCTCAAAGCACACATTGCACCTCACACAATAATAGTGGGTGACTTCAACATCCCACTCTCTGCAATTGACCGATCAAGAAAGCAGAAACTAAACATGGACACAGTAAAATTAATCGAAGATTTGGACCAAATGGATAGATAGATATCGATATATCTATATATCTATATATCCATATCTATATCTATATCTAAATATATAGAGAGATATCTAAATATATATATGTATATATACACATATATATGTATATACATATATACATATATATATGTATATATATGTGTGTGTATATATATACATATATATATATATGTGTATATATATACATATATATATGCATATATATATGGAGAGAAAGAGAGAGAGAGAGAGAAAACACTTCATCCTAAAGCAAAAGAATATACCTTCTACTCAGCACTTCATGGTACCTTCTCCAAAATCGACCACATAATTGGTCACAAAAAAGACCTCAGCAGATATTAGAAGATCAAACTAATCCTATCAGATCACTATAGAATAAGGGTGGTCTTCATAGCAACAAAAACAACAGAAAGCCCACATTGTTTATTGAAAGCTGAACAATGCTCTACTCAATGATACCTTGGTCAAGAATGAAATAAAGAAAGAAATCAAAGACTTTTTAAAATTTAATGAAGATTAAGACACAACATACTCTAATTTATGGGACACAATAAAAGCGGTACTAAGAGAAAACTCATAGCCCTGAGTGCCTCCAAAAAGAAACAGGAGAGAGCATATACTAGCAACTTAATGGCACAACTGAAGGCTCTGGAAAAAAGAAGCAAATACACCCAAGAGGAGTAGAAGGTAGGAATAATCAAATTCAGGGCTGAAATAAACAAAGTAGAAACAAAATGAACCATACAAAGAATCAACAAAACTAGGAGTTGGTTCTTTGAGAAAATCGACAAGATAGATAAGCCCTTAGCCAGACTAGCCAGAGGGCACAGAGACAGTATCCAAATTAAAAAAATTAGAAACGAAAAGGGAGATATAACAACAGAAACTGAGGAAATTAAAAAAAAATTATCAGATCTTACTAATACATTCAACACTACTGAAAAATCTGGAGGAAATGGACAATTTCCTAGAGAGATACCAAATACCAAAATTAAATCAGGATCAAATAGGCCATCTAAACTGTCCCATAACCCCTGAAGAAATAGAAGTGGTCATTGGACGTCTTCTAATCAAAAAAGCACAGAACCAGAAGGTTTTAGTGCAGAGTTCTATCAGACCTTCAAAGAAGAACTAATACAAACACTCTTAAAAAGACTGGATGTAGGGGAATGCCAGGACAGAGAAGCAATAGGGGGTTGAATGGGGAAAAGAGGGAGGGAAGGGGGCTTATGGAACTTTCGGGGATGGAGGAAACAGGAAAGGGGAAATGATTTTGAATGTAAATTAAAAAAACTTAGAAAATAAAATAAAATTTAAAAAAAAAACTGTTCCACAAAATAGAAACAGAAGGAACACTATCCAACTTGTTCTATGAAGCCACAATTACGCTGATACAAAAAAAAAATCACACAAATATCTGACAAAGAAAGAGAATTTCAGACCAATTTCTTTTAGGAATACCAATGCAAAAATACCCAATAAAATTCTTGCAAAATGAATGCAAGAACACATCAAAACGAACATCCACCCCGATCAAGTAGGCTTCATCCAAGGGATGCAGCGATGGTTCCATATAAGGAAGACCATCAATGTAATCCACTAAATAAACAAACTCAAAGAAAAAAAACACATGGTCATTTCATTAGATGCCGAAAAATTATTTGACAAAATTCAGCATCTTTTCATGCTAAAGGTCTTGGAAAGATCAGGAATTCGAGGCCCATATCTAAACATAATAAAAGCAATTTACAGCAAACCGGTAGTCAACATCAAACTAAATGAAGAGAAACTTGAAGCAATTCCACTAAAATCAGGGACTAGACAAGGCTGACCTCTCTCTCCATATCTTTTCCATATAGTACTTGAAGTTCTAGCTAGAGCAATTAGACAACAAAAGGAGGTCAAAAGGATACAAATTGGAAAGGAAGAAGTCAAACTATCACTATTTGCAGACAATATACTGTAAAGACAGTATACTTAAGTGACCCAAAGAACTCAACCAGAGAACTCCTACAGCTGATAAACAATTTCAACAAAGTGGTCAGATAGAAAATCAACTCAAGCAAATCAGTAGCCTTCCTATACTCTAAGGATAAGCAGGCTAAGAAAGAAATAAGAGAAATGACACCCTTCATGACAGCCACAAACAATATAAAGTATCTTGCTGCAAACAATATAAAGTATCTTGGTGTGACTCTAACCAAACAAGTAAAAGATCTGTATGACAAGAATTTCAAGTCTCTCAAGAAAGAAATTGAAGAAGACCTCAGAAGTTGGAAAAATCTTCCATGCGCATGGATTGGCAGATTAATATAGTAAAAATGATCATCTTGCCAAAAGCAATATACAGATTCAATGCAATCCCCATCATAATCCCAACTCAACTCTTCATAGAGTTAAAAAGAGCAATTGTGAAATTCATCTGGAATAACAGATAATCCAGAATAGCTAAAATTATTCTCAACAGTAAAAGAACTTCTTGGGGAACCAGTGTCCCAGACCTCAAGCTGTACTACAGAGCAATAGTGTTAAAAAGTGCATGATATTGGTACAGAGAAAGGCATGCAGATCAATGGAACAGAATTGAAGACTCAGAAATGAACCTACACTCCTATGGTCACTTGATCTTTGACAATGGACCTAAAACCATCTAGTGGAAGAAGGATAGCCTTTTCAAATATGATGAACGTTAAACTGGAGGTCAGCATGCAGAAGAGTGCAAATCGATCCATTCTTATCTCCTTGTACTATGCTCAACTTCAAGTGGATAAAGCACCTCCACATGATTATCAGTACAGATTTCTTCAATTTTATCAGAGATATTTTCCATGTAAATTTTCAGTTTTATCAGAAAATATTTTTACTTCTACTTTCAATCAATTTAGGAATATTTTAATGCCTACCATCTCATTTGTATAATTTTTCATGCAATATCCAGTTTTAACGTGTTTTTCTATATATTTCTTGAGTTTTATCAGAAACATTTTCCTTGTAGAGTTTCAATTTTATCAGAAAAATATTTATAATTCCACTTTCAAGAAACGTAGGAATATTTTTATGTCTACCATTTTATCTGTAAATTTTTTTCCATGAAATACTCAGTCTTAAAGTGTTTTTCTATATATTTCTTCAATTTTCTCAGAGATATTTTCCATGTATATCTACACAATGGAATACTACTCAGCAATTAAAAAACAATGAATTCATGAAATTCTTAGGCAAATGGGGAACAGGAGAAGAGAAGAGGGCTTATGGGACTTTTGGGGAGGGGGGAACTTGGAAAGGGGAAATCATTTGGAATGTAAATAAAGAAGAGAGAAAATAATAATAATAATAATAATAATAATAATAATAATAATAATAATAATAATATTACAAAATTTCTGTAAGGCAAAAGACACTGTTAAAAGACAAAACAGCAGCCCACAAATTGGGAAATGATCTTTACCAACCCTACTTCTGACAGAGGGCTAATATCCCGTATATACAAAGAACTCAAGATGTCAGACTTCAGAGAGCCAAATAACCCTATTAAAAATGGAGTACAGAACTAAACATAGAATTTTCACCTGAAGAATATGGAATGGCTGAGAAGCACCTAAAGAAATGTTCAAAATCCTTAGTCATTTGGGAAATGCAAATCAAAACAACCATGAGATTTCACCTCACACCAGTCAGAATGGCTAAGATCAAAAACTCAGGAGACAGAAGGTGTTGGTGAGTATGTGGAGAAAGAGGAACACTCCTCCACTGCTGGTGGGATTGCAAGCTGGTATACCACTCTGGAAAGCAGTCTGGCAGTTCTTCAGAAAACTGGGCATGACACTCCTGGACGACCCTGTTATACCACTCCTGAGCATATACCCTGAGGCCTCCCTGGCATGCAATAAGGACATATGCCCCACTATGTTCATAGCAGCCTTATTTATAATAGCCAGAAGGTGGAAAGTACACAGATGTCCCTAAATGGAGGAATGGATACAGAAGATGTGGTATATTTGTACAATTGAATACTATTCTGCAATTAACAACAATGAATTCATGAAATTCTTAGGCAAATGGTCAGAACTGGGAAATATTATCCTTAGTGAGGAAACCCAATCACAAAAGAACACATATGGTATGCAGTCATTGATATGTGGATATTTACCCAGAAGCTCAGAATACCCAAGACACAACTCACATATCATTTGATTTCCAAGAAGAAGAAAGGAGAGACCCCTGGTCCTGGAAAGACTGAATGTAGCAGTGTAGGGGAATACCAGGACAGAGAAGCAGGATAGGGGTGACTGGGCAACAGGGGGAGGGAAGAGGGCTTATGGGATTTTCGGGGAGGGGGGAACTGGGAGTGAGGAAATCATTGGGAATGTAAATAAAAAATATAGACAAGAAGAAATAAATACCAATTTCAACTGCTAAAAAAAGATTAAGTCTTTGAGAAAGCCAATAATTCACTAACAAAGTTGATTTTCAAATATTTCAAACACATACAAAATGTTGACAGTAATAGATACTTTTTCCGGAAAGGAAAAAATATTGTTATCCAACAGAAAATGATCAGGCCTTAAACATACATACATGTCATTATACAATCTAAAAGGGCTGTATTTATATCTTTAAGAATAAGCACAAACATCCATACAGACATATGTTATAATGATTAAGTGATAATAAACAGTGTATTTGAAAAGGAGCAAAGAAATTATGTTGGAAGATATGAGAGAGAAATGGAAAATTAACTTTATTGTAATCTCAAAAAAAAAACTTATTTTCAACCAATAGAGGTGAAATCAATGACTTCTCTCATCTAACATTCAAACAACAAGTCAATGCAGAAATCTACCAAGGTTCACCCTAGGTAACTGAAGAATTTATTGGGAAAACACACAGAACATTTTAATTGGTTATTTTCAGGGTCATTTGTACTCAGAAAAAGGCTGTCCAGTAAGTCTGACGACTGTTGCACAGAATAAATGACAGAGCCAAGCTCCAATCGTTGTCCTTGGCCTCAATTTTCTAGCCTATTGAATGATTTCACTCAGTAAGTTTAGATTTCCCAACAATAAATTGTCAGTTCATGTGGATATTAGAGTAAGGATCTCCTAACTTTTCGTGTCATGTAATGAGGGCATATAAACAAACTCCAAGCCAAGCTAGAGCATCTATTTACCAGGTAGCATATATGATTGACCTTGATGCCTGTTGTTTGCTATGGAATAGAGAACTAGACATAACCTTGATATATTCCTATATCTTTTTTTTTCCTTTTCAGCTCCCTCTTTCTTACGATTCTCTGATCAAAAGATAGTTGTAAATAAATGACTTACGATTTTCACACTACACTGGTTTACTGAAAACTGAAACATATTTTTCATACCACTTTCTCTGGAAAATGCTTATTGAAATTCTGTTGATTTTATTTAATACAAAGTGAAAGTGAAAAAAAATGATGAACATTAAGGAATGAACAACTAAACTAATAGATTTGGAATATAGTAATAGCTCATGAGTAAACACAAATGTAATGGAATTCACCTGGTAACACATTTAACCAATCAATGCCAGTTGTTTCTTTCCAAGAAACTGTGATTCTTGTTTCTCAATATGAGTTTGGTGACTTATAAAGAAAATTGATTCTTGCCTCTTCCACAATGAATATTTAATCCAATAAGAATTTTATTCAATGTAAAACCATCATTACTTTATGCAACTTTGTGGTAGATCCACATTGACTGGCATTTCTAACTGTGAAACATGCAATATTCAAAAGTGACTAGGATTTGAATTTAGTGGTACCTTTTTGTTACTCATGGAGTATATATGAGCTACCATCCAATGAAGGTATATTTTTGAATACTCCTATATTTACATATCCAAGCCCTTCATCCAAAACAATCAGCATCCTGAGAAACAGATCCTTCCTTTGCCTTCAGTCCAGTAATATAAACAATAAATTTGATAACATATTTTATTCATTTAGAACACCTCCTCCATGAAATCTCCAGTCTAAAGTACTATGAAGGCATCATATTTCTATCACTGCCATTTCCAATTTAAAACATTAGGGTCTCAACCAGTATTGGCTTTGTGTGTTTGTGTGAGACTATTGTAGTTTTTCCCAGTCACCTTGTAAGGCTTCACATGAGCAATATACAGTAAAGCCTTAAAAAATTCTACTACATCCTCTGACCTTACTCATTTTCAACAAATTATCCATGGTTGGAAATTCAGATGCACATTCATTTCTCTTGAATGAGCCCCAAAATCTGATAAGCCCTCACATTTTAGGATTATGTAAGAAACAGAGAAACAAGGTAATACAAATGATGTACAGAATAATAAGACAAATTACTGAGCCACAACCTTATAATTAACTACATATTAATCAGAACAATGGGGATGATAAACTTGGTAAAGACTTTGATAAGAAACCCTTCTCTTCTAAATAAATGATAGTAAATTCAAAACTAATGAGATACCAACATTAAATATAAACCAGGTATGACATATTATGATATATTTGACCTATTAGCATTAATTAATTGTTCCACATATCAACATTTAAATAAAATTATATGCAATAGTGGCTTCTCGATTATGCACAAAAACAGAAATGTGAATTTATAAAATTACCACAGAACACACAACAGCCATATGATGGTATCTAATAATCACAATTGAAAAAAAATGCTTTGTGATACTAAAGAGTAAGCATGACAAAGAAATGTAACTAAAATATCATACACACTAGGACTCATGGAAACTGGGCTGTGACTGGAAACCTTAGTTTATTGAGATTCAATGTCAAAAACAAAATATCCAAAAGACATTTTTGTATGTTAAGCATTTTCATTGGAATATATGCACTCTCTGTGCCTTGACTGTCATTAAGAGTGAAGTATGCAGATATGAAAGTATGAACACAGAACTTTGACTGTTACCAACAATAAAAAGTAAACCTGAAGTTAGAATTTGGATTGAAATTTAATGTAAAGCATCTGAGACCTTGGATGACAGCAAGATGATAAAAAAGGGAAATTGCAGTATTTGGGTTTTAGTAATCTCAGAGGAAAGTGATATCAGAAAATGTTTGAGAAAGTCTCATGGATACAAGTGAAAATTGCTTTCCTAATATGAGAATCCTTTACAGATCTGATACAGAATAATAAACAACAGGACTTTTGTCTCTGTCAGATACAGAAGGATGACATAATACACCACCATTGCAGAGGAATCAGAACTCCAAGGCCTGAATGATAGAACTTAAAACTGAACCAATGACCATAAGCAGTAACAAATACCTTGCACAGCAATCAGAAGCAGTTTCATTCAGAGCAGGAATGTGTAGAATCAAAGCATGTTACCTGACCATGATGACGTTTTCTTTTCATTTTCATCTGCACACTTCCTTCTCAAAAGAGCAGCTTGTTGTCAGTCTACAGAAAGAGCCTGCTATGAGCTGAGAGCTAGACATCAACCAGAAGTATACTGGAAATTTTTTATGTTAATAAATTGCTTTAGCTGTGGTTGACTCTGACTGGCTGAGTATATGTTGGAAAATAAAGAAAAGGTTTGGGACCAATCAGGAGAGAGATCTCCAAAATGATAAAAAAGGAAAAAGCCTGTTGTTACCATGGAGATTTTTCCATCAAAGTGCCTCCATATTTTCTCCCCGTCAAAGCCTTTTGAATCAAAAATAAATAAAAAGAAGAAATACAAAAGAAAGACCACAATATTATTTAGTTATTCTTTGATTTCTGGCTCTAATTAAAATCAGAGAAAACTGCCCAGTAACGTATGAATGTTCAAATGACTTTGAGACTGTATCTGTATCTGGCTAATGATACTTAAAATAAAGCCTCCATTTCTGACTAGGGTCTGCTGCTTGTAATCACAGGCTGTCAAATGCAGTCCAAGGCAGAATCTTTGTAATCTTCCTGTACTAATATACTGAGAGTTATGTTTATTTGGAAATTTTTCACATTAGTTCATATATTTATGCAAATTACAACTTAGAAATAATGCATTTCAATTATATAAAAGCATACTTGTGTCCAATTTCTTCAATCTATTTACCACATAATACATTTTGTGTTAAATTATAATAATTGTAAACACATATCAGGAGGAGTTTAATTTAGAAAACAAATATCCATACTACATACATACTACAATCATTTCTTTGTGTGTGCATACATGGGTGTGATAATTTTTACACAGAGAAGCACATTGTGTATATGTATATGCTGTCTCTTTGGGAACTTATAGAATTGTTATTAAAATGTAATTACTTTGTAAACATTTAACTTAATATACATAACTAATATAATGTGTTAAAAATACAACCATTAAATGCAATACTTTTGTGTTACTCACAATATCTATTACTAGTAATCCATTGCCACCTAAGTTGATCTCTTTTTATTAATACTCAGATGATTTAGCTCAGATGTAGAGAGGTCTATATGAGCATGTGTACTGTCTGATGCTAATCTTTCCTAAATAATACTATTTTCCCTCTGCAATCAGTTCATCAAACAAAAAACAACTTCTGTAAGTTTCTTCCATCTCGTCACAGATGCCTTCCTGTAAAGTTATCCTCAAGATTCAACTTTCAAATTTGCATACTTGACTGAAATCTTAGGAGATACAGCTATGTTTGTACTGTTCTACTGTGAGCATGACACATGCAACGAAAGAAACACAACACAGAAGACTCTCATATCCTCCTTTCCACAAGTGAACTAATCTGACAACGTACAGATCTTCATGACTATACTTTCCAATTATCCCAACTTTCTTTCCTTTGAGAAGCAGTAATTTGTATTAACAGAGTAAAATGTATACCATGTTTTCCACTTTCATTTGCACATGGTTTGTTAATGCTACTGGCTGAAAATGTATTATATTTTGAAGTAATATATGTACCCAAATAATAAAGAAATAGTACAGTTATTCAATTTTTACTAAAAGAAAATCCCATGTCAAGAGTAAGAATTATTTTGTTCCAATCTACAATGTCCCTCATCTCATTGTGTTGCTGATGGTTCAAGACCTTTCCAAAACAACCAACTTAATGGTTGTTCCTCATTCTCTTCTATTCTTTAAACTTTTGTTTTGTTTGATTTTTTTTTGTTGTTGCTGTTCTCTTCATTCTACTTCCCTCTTTTTGTATGTTTTTGGGTTGTTTTTCAACATATCATAGTGTAGATTGTATGAACTGATAATGGCTATGTAAGGTAGAGTATAATACCTAGGTCTGTGGCCTATCTGTTTTTTTTTTTTGGTTCTTCTTCAACCAACCACTCCCAGTTAAGGGTTCTGACACATGGAGTAAGTGTACATTAAGGTAAATCTCATATTGGCTAGTTACTTCCACAAGATTTGTGGTATGTTTGCCCTAGATATTTTACATGCAATTCATCATTATAGATCAAAGATTTTGATATTGATTTAGGGCTTATATTTCTCTTTCAGGAGCCTAAAGAAAACATTCCTCACAAAAGACACTAATATATAGGAATGAGTGTTCTATTTTAGGCACCTATTCAACCTCTCTGATTTTAGTGAGTTTGGTGTTGTCCTTAACAATGGCATTTTCTGAAGCTTCATCTTTAAAGGATATTAGAACAAGTAGAGAGACCCACAAACAAATATTAAACAGGGAGAGGGGGAAGAGAGACAGAGAGAAGGGAAGAGAAGAGAAAAGAAGAGAAGAGAAGAGAAGAGAAGAGAACTTAGAGAATATGACTTTAAATTTGATGTCTTTATTATGTTCCTCCACTCAGAGTTCAGAGACGTTTATGGCAAAGTAGACAGAAAGAATGAAAAAGCAAAAAGTGATGGAGGACAACAAGAGAACTAGGCTCACTAATTCAAATAAAGAATGTTTACATGAACACAGAGATACTGGAGCAGTAACCACAGAGGATATGAGATTGCACTATTTCCTCTGCATGAATATATATATATATATATATATATATATATATATATATATATATATATATATATGCATATATATGCACATATATATTTTATATAATATAATTAAATAATCTATTTCTTTTATTTACTTACTTACATCCAAAATATTGACATCTCCAAGTACCATTCTCAGAGTTCCTCCTCTCGTCCATTTCCATGTTTGCTACTGAGAGGCATCCCTGTCCATATCATGCTACTCTGGTGCATCAAGTATCTGCAGCATTAGATACTTCCTATCCCTCTGAGGCCATATGTGGCAGAACTCTGCTCCTTATGTGACTGAAGCCATCTCTTGTATGTTCATTGATTGGAGGCTCTGACCCTAGGAGATTTGAGATGTCTAAATTCCAGATGTCTAAGTCAGTTGACACTTTTGTTCTTTCTGTGTGGTTGCTATCTCCTTGAGGGACTTCACTTCTCCGCTTAACTTCCACAGAGCTCTGTTCAATGTATGCCTGTGGGTATCTGTATTTTTCTTAGTTACCTTCTGATAGAACCTCTTAGAAGGATTTTAATTTAAACACCACTCTGCAGGCACAGCAGAGCATCATGAATAGCCTGGGGTATTTCTATGATTTACAAACTATTAAGGAAATTTCTACCAAGAACATGTCTTTCTACAGTTATCTATTAAACCGTAAGTGGCCTGCATCCCAGCCGTACTGTATCTTCATCATAACCTTTTCTGGTTCTGCCCCTTGATCATTAGCTACACTGTTTAATTACTGTTTCCAGAATCCTTTCTCTACCTGCCAGTGTTCCACCTCCTATTTTCTTCCTCAGTTCATTGTCCATCCCCTTTTTATTGAGGAGTGATTTCTAATGATCTCAACAAATGAGATCATTAGAAATCCACTTTTGTTTGTTTTTACTTTGGCAAAAATCTCTCTATGAAGTCCTCCTGTTCTGGAATTCACTAGGTATATCAGACTAGTCTAGAACTCATAGATATTTGCCTATCTCTGCATCCAGAATACTAGTATTAAAGGTGTACACCACAACAACTAGCCAAGAAGATATTTGGTAGTATGATTACTAGTTTAATATCAACTTGCCACAAGCTAGTGTTATCTGAAATGAGGGAGCCTCAATTGAGAAATCACCTCCTAAGTTGGGGTTTAGGCAAGCCCATAAGAAATTTTTCAAATTAGAAATTGATGTAACTCATTGTGAGTGTTGACACTCAAGGGTTTGATGTACTGGATAACATGGAACGATTGCAGACTGCAAAAGCAGGTCTTGGAACTGCATCCAAGATTCCAGACCTGTTTGAATTCCTGTACTGACCTTTTCTTTCAATATTTAACAGTGATATAGAAACAAAAGCCAAATAGACCCTTTCCTATACTAGCTGCTTTGGTCATGGTATTTCATCAAAGAAAGTATCCTGTAACATAGGTAATAATACTAAATATCTACATTGTAAAATCATATATATCTGTAAATGTATACATATACATATATATGATAATATTAATATTTATATATATTTTATTGTGATGATAATAATAACATTAATATTTATATATATTTTAAGATTCTCTTCATTGACAAGAATATCAGTTTTTTAGGAAGCATCACATCTGAAAAACTACTAGATATTAAGTGTACTTTCGTTCCAAAATTTTACTTTTGGTCTTATAGACATACTCATCTAAAATTCACAAACAACTCTAAAAGAGTTGTCATTAACACATTATCCAGAAAACTAGAGGGAAAATGAAGAACATTATTCATATTCTCTCTACTCAAAGCAATTATAATTAAGGTATTACCACATTATTTATAGTTAATAATGCTTTCAGGGAGTAAAATGTACTGCCACAAAATGAGTAATCAAGATAGGGTTATATATGTATTCCCTTGATCTGAATGCAGGGAAGACTCTTTCAGGTGGAACTCTATGAATTTGAGTCCTGAAGAGTGTATATAATATGTATCAGAACAGTCAATACAAGTTAATAAGCCCTTGTCTCCAAAATAAAAATGGTTAGAGACTTACTAATATATAATAGGAGAGATGGTAAATGTGTATATTTTTGTTCATGTAATCATGGATTTGAGGTATATACAGAGGAATATACCAGCTAGACTTCAAATTCATATGTTTTCCTATATTGGCCCACAAATTACTTTTTGAAACAATCTGTCATTAAACCCATAGACTGATATTTGTTATAGACACGATAGCTTATATGAAGATAAGTGGTAGATTTTTTTCATGATTACTTACTGTTTGCACGATTATTCATGTGGTAGGAAAACAATTCCTTCTGCTCTATTGCTTGGAGATTATAGAATAATTCATATCTCCAATCTATCACTAACAGATAGGGCAAATATATCTGCAAAATTGATGAAGTGTGTAGATAAAACTGTATTTCTTAAATAAATTGTCAAGATATATTTTAAATAATACGAAGAAAGAATTTCTTTTTTTTTTTTTTTTGGTTTTTCGAGACAGGGTTTCTCTGTGTAGCCCTGGCTATCCTGGAACTCACTCTGTAGACCAGGCTGGCCTCGAACTCAGAAATCCACCTGCCTCTGCCTCCCAAGTGCTGAGATTAAAGGCGTGCGCCACCACTGCCCGGCATTTAATTTTTTTTTTTTTGTTTTTGTTTTTGTTTGTTTTGTTTGTTTTTCCAGACAGGGTTTCTCTGTGTAGCCCTGGCTATCCTGGAACTCACTTTGTAGACCAGGCTGGCCTCGAACTCAGAAATCCTCCTGCCTCTGCCTCCCAAGTGCTGGGATTAAAGGCGTGCGCCACCACCGCCCAGCGAAGAAAGAATTTCTTACCCAAGAATTATAGACTCCAAAAATCTATAGTGGTGAGGCAGTCCTCAGGACTCAAAGGAGCAAAGTTATCATTCCTACTCATGTTTATATATTGTGTCATTTTTACAAAAACAAAATTTTATATAATATATAATTTCACATGTAAAACTATGACATTTCAGCTATAATTTTTCTGGTATGATAAAAGAATTAGTTTTTCTTTCAATTAACAAAATCGATATTCAGTTCTAGTGATCACCATTTTAAAACAATTATCAAACTATCACAATAACTGTGCGAATGACATGATAGATTACTGTCATATTATGTAGTAATATAATTTTGAAATATAACTTAATAGCTGTAAAGGAAGAGGAGTGTAATCTTAAATGTTTTCAGGTCTTTGCATCCTGACATTTACTGAAAGAACTTCTTTTGTCTACTCGGATTATTCCTCTGTTCAATTTTGATAAACTATGTACCAATATAATACCACTTGAGATAGTTATCTAATCCACCCATTCAAATGAAGAAATACACATCCACTATCATTGTCTTAATTAAAATGTCACTTCATGGATTTTTTCCTCAATTTAAATACTTGTCCAAGAAAATAGGGTCAATCAAACACAAAAGAAGTTTGGAACTCAGCACATGCATTAATTTTCTCTGCATTTTTTTTATCAGACATGGATATGAAGGAAATCTACATGCAAAGAAATAAAAGGAATCATGATACCACATTCTGTAGAGCCAAACTCCCCATCTTACATGTAAGAACATAGCCTGAGGTAACTACTGAAACCAAGATAGTTAAAGGTTTGGAAATTTTGACTAAAGAGTTAGATTGGAAGTAAATTCTTCAAAAGATTGAAATGGGAAATAGGTTATTGTCATGAAGGAGGAGAAAAGATAAGAGGATTGAGAATAAAGAAGGCAAAGAATTAATGTAGAAAATTATTCAAAAAACCATAGGTTAAGAATATTTCAGTCTTAACAAAAATATAAATCTATAATA
Organism: Tokudaia tokunoshimensis; assembly: GCA_036184795.1. Classification (NCBI taxonomy): domain Eukaryota; kingdom Metazoa; phylum Chordata; class Mammalia; order Rodentia; family Muridae; genus Tokudaia; species Tokudaia tokunoshimensis. The sequence goes on from BTHU01000001.1 coordinate 36,138,897, forward strand.
TTTACAAGTCTATGTGCATATATATGTGTAAGCAAACCAGAGGAAGTTATGTCTCAAGAAGATAATGCTACTCCAGAAAAATAGATTAATTTAATAAACATCATTTTCAGATAAGTAAAATCTCTCTTGAAAGTTGTTGATAAGACGACTGCAAGAGACTAAAAATACAATAAAATTACCTGAAATGCTTAATTGGCACTGAGATCTTGAAAGGCACATATTATTTTTAAATATAGCAAACACACAAACACACACACACATATATTATATATAGTATATATACACATTTATACATACACATGTATATACATACATATATATATGTATATATATACATATATATGTACCCATGTGTCTATGTATGTATATGTGTATGTATATGTGTATGTGTATGTATATTATAGTATTTGAAGTAAAAATATCTGTAAGTCTTAAATTGTTTATCTTAGAGAAAATCTTAGCATGGTATTATAGTATTTATACAGAAGTTACCACATCAGTATATTTCTCAAGTACAATTAAAAATATTATCAAATCGGAAATTTCTTATATTGGAAATTTTCTTTATTTACATTTCAAATGTTATCCTCTTACCTCATTTCCCCTCTAGAAATTTCTTATTCCTTGTGCCCTCCACCTGTTCACTAAACCACACACTCCTGTTTCCTTTCCTGGCAGTTACTTACTTTAGAGCAACAAGCCTTCACAGGTTCAAGGGCCTTTCCTCTCATTGATGTCTGACAAGGCTACACATGCAGCTAAAGCCATGTCTCCTATTTGGTTGGTGATTAAGTACTTGGGACTTCTGGTTTGGTTCATATTGTTGTTCCTCCTAAGGGACTGCAAACCTCTTCAGCTCCTTGGGTCCTTTGTCTAGCTTATCCATTGGGGACCTTGTGCTCAGTTCAATGGTTGGCTGAGAGCATTGCCCCTCTGTATTTCTCAGGCTCAGGCAGGCCATCTTAAGAGATAGCTGTATCAAGGTGCTGTCAGCAAACACTTATTGGCATCTACAATAGTGTCTTGGTTTGGTAACTGTATATGGGATGGATCCCCACGTGGTACAGTCTCTGGATGGTCTTTCCTTCAGTATCTGCTCCATACTCTGCCACTGTATTTCTTCCCATGGGTACTTTGTTCCCCCTTGTAAGAAGGACGGACCAAAGTGTCCACACTTTGGTCTACCTTCTACTTGAGCTTTATGTAGTCTGTGAATTATATATTGGGTATAATGTGATTCTGGACTAATATTCATTTATCAGTAACTTCATACATACCATGTGTGTTCTTTTGTGATTAGGTTAACTAGTGTGATTAGGTTAATTAGTCCAGATGACATTTTCAAGTTCCATCCTTTTGCCTAATAATTTCATGAATCCATTTTTTAATAGCTAAGGATTCCATTGTGTAATTAAACCACAATTTCTGTATCTATTCTCTGTTAAGAGATATCTGGGCTGTTTCTAGATTCAGATTATTATAATTAAGGTTGTTTCTAGATTCAGATTATTATAATTAAGGTTGTTATGAACATAGTGGAGCGTGTATCCTTATTACATGTTGGGGCATCTTCTGTGTATATTCCCTGGAGTGGTATAGCTGGGTACTCAGGTAGCACTATGTCCTCCAAACTCATTTCCAGAGTGTTTTTTACCAGCTTTCAATCCCACCAGTAATGGAGGAGTGTTCCTCTTTCTTCACATCCTTGCCAGCATCTGCTGTTACCTGAGTTTTTGATCTTAACCATTCTGACTGTTGTGAGGTGGAATCCCAGGGTTGTTTTGATTTGAATTTCCCTGATCACTAAGGATGTTCACATTTCTTAGGTGTTTCTCAGAATTCAGTATTCCTTAGTTGAGAATTCTTTGTTTAATCCTGTACCTCATTTTAATAGGGTAATTTGGTTCTCTGGAGTCTAACTTCTTTATCTCTTTGCATACATTAGATATTAGCTCTGTATCCAATGTAGGATTAATAGAGATCTTTTTCTAATCTGTTGTTTGCAATTTTCTTTCTATTGACCCTATACTTTCTGCTCAGGCTGACTCTTGGCTTGTCTACTTCACTGAAGACAACAAATCCTGATGTATCCTAGAGAATAGTCTGTACTCATAGCAGTTGGTAACAAATACCCCCTTCTAGAGTTGCTACTGGGAGCCTGGTGGACTTTTGTCATCACCCACTAAAAGCTCTGCCCTCATGAATACCACTCCCCTTCTGTCACTTCCTTCCCTTCTGCAGCCTTGTCCTTTCTGCTGGGACAGATTCTTGGCTGGTCTGCTCCAGTGAAGATAATCTCCTGATACATACTAGAGATCCCAATGCACTACGGGCAGTTGTTAAGAACCCCCCCTCCAGAATTCCAGAGCTGCTGTTAGGAGCCTGGTGGACTTGGGTGAGATTCACCACCCACCAAAATCTCTGCCTTTCTACCGCCTAAACAAAGCCTCTTAATCTTAACAAAAATATTCAGTTGATTCATTGGCAATTGTTAGCAAACAGGTTCTAGTATCCTTATCCTTAACATAAATATTACAGAATATATTTTATTTAGTGGAACCTGAATTGGAAACAGAACTAGCATAAAACAAAAACTATTTTTCTCTGCTTTTGGATTCTATACACATCCGAATATCATGTGATCTGGCATCACCTCACAAGATCAAGGAAATAATGATGGCAGAAATTAAAACATTTACACAATCTTAAACTCAAAACCATTAAAAAAAATTGGGGGTTTATTATTGCCTATACAATTGTAATAACAATTTTTTATGTGTGTCAAAATGGAAATAGGTATATATCCTTGCTTTTGCTTTAATCTCTGATTATGGAAGGCATTTTGAACTCTATATCCAATTGTATTTTCCCAGGTTCTTCCACAAGGTTACCTCATAGAAAATCTAGTAGCCTTTACAAACCTAGACACCAGTCATCTCTCAGAAACTGAGTCATCAACAATGCAGCATGCATTAGTTGGTCCCAGGACCAAAACATATACAGCAGAGGATGCCATGGTGTGGTGTCAACTAGAGAAGAGGCAGTTATCCCTTGAGAGATTTGAGGCTCCAGAAAATGTGGAGACTTGGCAGGAGGTGGGGGATTATAGGGGTGTGGGGACAGCATCTTGGAGCTGAGGGAGAAAGAATGAGATGAGAAACTGGGCAAGTGGACTGTGAATAGAAATTAAAGATAATTACAGTAATAATGATGATGATGATGATGATGATGATTTCCTAAGTAGAAGTAGAAACAATGGATAATCCTCTACTTAAACTCTCCAGAAGAATAACAGAATACCATCAAGTTTCTTGCTATGAATACAAGAAATTTGTTCAGCCAACTTATAAATCATTAGTGATTGTCTGTTTACTGTATTGTGTATTCATTCACTATAAAACAGCAGCAGAAAACTTTTACAGAGGGTGTCCCTCTCATCTCCACTGCTAGAGCCACCTGCTTTTATACTTCCTTAGCTTGAATACTCCAGGCTTTCTGAAAGCCACCATTAGTTAATTTACATTTGCACAGAAAGTGTAGTAGAATATAAATTCTCATGTGCTGGTCTCCTCATGTTTCTTGTGATTTAATGAATGAATGGAAGTTTTTCTCAATTCTAGCTAAGATATTTGTTTTCCAGATAATTTTCCCAAGTTGGTGAGAGTGCCCAAGCACTGGACTATGCTATATAAATGTTTGACTATTCTCTAGTGTCTGTATGATACTGAAACTTTAAACAATTTGTTTTCATTACTCTGTCTCTGGAAGAGGAGTTTAGGGTACATGTGGGGATGCTCAAATTCCAATATGGAGAAATAAGAAACCTGAGGGCAGAGGAGGGTCTGAACTAGATGGGAGACCATAGTGGGAGGGGAACCAAGAGTGACGACCAAAGTGACAGTGTAAGGAAAGGAAATATGCAACACTGGGAGGTGGGAATTGGGGTATCCTCTAGAATGTACCAGAGATCCAGGTTGTGAGAGAATTTCAAGACTCAAAGGAAAATGGACCTAAGATGGAATGCCCAACAGTGTGGTGAGGGAACTTGTATAATCTACCTCCAGAAGAAAGATAGGGCATCAAGTGGAGGAGGGCGCTGTAATCCCATAATCAAAACCTCTGACTCTGAATTGTATCTGTCTATATGAACTGCAAGGATATAATTGGAGAAGACTGAGGGAAAAGAGGCCCCCAACTAACCCAAATCAGGAACTAACTCAAGGGAAGTCTCCAAGGTTGGACACTATTACTGATGCTATGATGTACTTACAGACAGGAGCTCAGAAGGGCTGCTGTCCTAGAAGCCCAACAGTCAGCTGACTGAGACAGAAGCAAATTCTTACATGGGAACCCTGTGTTTGAATTAGGGAAAGGCTGGAAGAAGCTAAGGAGATGATCACACCATAGGAAGAAAAGCAGTCTCAATAACCCTGGAACCCTGAGACCTCTCAGACACTGAGCCAACAACAATGCAGCATGAAATATCTGGCCTGAGATGCCCATGACATTCATAGCAGATAACTACCTCTTTCGGCCTCAATGAGTGAAGAAGCACCTAACTCTTGAGAGACATGAGGTCCCTGGGAATTGAAAGACCTGTCAAGATGTGTGGGGGTGTGGGGCTGTGGTAATGTGTGGATCTTGGAGTCAGGAGAGGAGGAGGAAGTTGATGATGAACTGTCAGAGTGCAGAACTGGACAAAGATAATAACTAGATTGCAACAAAAAGATTAAAGATACTACTACTACTACTACTACTACTACTACTACTACTACTACTACTAAAGGAATGGCCATCCAGAGACTGCCCCACATGGGTATCCATTCCTTATGAAGCCACCAAATCCTGACACTTGCTGATGCAAAGAAGTTCTTGCTGACAGAAGCCTGATATGCATGACTTCTGAGAAAGTATGTCAGAGCCTTACTGGAATAGATGTGGATGCTGCGGTCACATGTCTAAATGAGCATGGGAACTCTACTGGAGGAGTTAGGGGAAGGACTAAAGGTGCTAAAGGGATTTGCAACCCCATACAAAGAACAACAATTTCATACAGTCAGGCCCCCTTGAACTTTCAGGGACTAAACCACAATTCGAAGAATACACATGGAGTGACCCATGACTCCAATGATATATGTAGCAGAAGACAGCCTTGTCTAGCTTCAATTGGAGGGGAGCCCTGGGTACTGTGAAGGCTTGATGCCCCAGCTTAGGAGAATGATTGGGGATGGGGTAGGAGTGGGTTGGGGAACAGCAAATTCCTGAATGAAGGGCAGGAGTGAAATGTGTGGGGAAAAATTTCCCTTTTTTTCCTGAATATAGATTAAAGGTTTAAAGTGTGTTAATGCTTTTAACCCCAAAACATTTTGGGCTCATCTGTTTTTAGTTTGTCTCAATCCTGTGAGTATACTTCCATTTTCACACTGCATAATTTGTACAGATATCTGTACAAATTACAACTACTGTTAATGCTAATAAATTCAGAAGTTACAACACTTTTTAAAATTGATTTATTTATTATAAACTCCAGATAGTATTCCTCTCCCACTCTACCCCCATACCACAACCCATAATTCCTCCTCACCCCACCAGGCCTCTAAACTTCATGGGACTTCCAGTCTCCTGAAGGTAAGGTGCATCTTCTCTAACTAAACCCAGATCTGGCAGTCCTCTGATGTATATGTTTTGGGGATCTCATGTAAGCTGTTGTATGCTCCCTGATTGGTGTTCCAGTATCTGGCAAATCTCAGGGATCGAGGTTAGTTGAGACTGCTGGTCCTCCTACAGGGTTGCCCTCCTCCATAGCTTCTTCCAGCTTTCCCCTAATTCAGCTTAGAGATCAGAAGATGCTGTCCATTGATTGGATGCAAATACCTGTCACTGACTCAGCTGCTCGTTGGGTCTTTAGGGGGGCAGTCATACTTGAAGCAATCCCACTGAAATCAGGGACAAGACAAGGACAACAACTTCAAGTCTCTCAAGACAGACATCAAAGAAGATCTCAGAGACTGGAAAGATTTCCCATGCTCACAGATTGACAGAATTAACATAGTAAAAATGGCCATAGTACTGGAGGAAATCTACAGATTTAATGCAATTGCCATCAAAATCCCAACACAATTCTTCAAATGAATTTCTTCAAGAGAAATTCTCAAATTCATTTGCAATGGCAAAAAAATACAACAGGAATAACAAAAACAATACTTAAAAATAAAAGAATGGCTGGGGGAATCACCATCTCAATAGTGATAAAAACTACATGGGATTAGTAAAGATACAGATATGTTGATCAATGGAATAGAATTGAGGACCCAGAAATAAAACCACACTCTTTCATGCACTTGATCTTTGACAAAGAAACCAAATATATACAATGGAAAAAAGGAAGCATCTCCAACAAACTGTGCTAGTATAACTGGCTATCCATATATAGAAAAAATGAAAACAGACACATTTGTCACCTTGTACAAAGCTCAACTCCAAGTGGATCAAGGACCTCAACATAAAACCTGATACACTGAATCTAACAGAAGAGAAAGTGAGAAAGGACCTTGAATTCATTGACACAGGGAGAATTTTCATAAACAGAACTCTAATACACTAAGAACAAGAAATGATAAATGGGACCTAATGAAACTGAAAAGTTTCTATAAGGCAAAAGACATAGCCAATAAGACAAATTGACAACATACAGATTGGTAAAATATCTTCCCTTACCTAACATCTGATAGTGTGCTAATATCTAAAATATATAAAGGACTCAAGAAGGTAATCTTCAAAAAACCAAACAACCCAATCAAAAAATGAGGTACAGAACTAAACCAAAATTTGCCAACAGAGGAATCTGGAATGTCTTTGAAACAACTAAACAAGCATTCAAAGTCCTTAGTGATCACTGAAATGCAAATTACACCTTACATCCATCAGTATGGCTAATATTAAAACCTCCCATGAAAAAACACATTGGCAAGGATGTGGAGAAAGAGAAAGACTCCTCCATTGTTAGTGGGATTGCAAACTGGTACAACCACTCTGGAAACCAATCTGGAGTTTCCTCAGAAAATTTGGAATAGATCTACTTGAAGAATAATTCATATCACTCTTGGGAATATACCCAAAAGATGCCCCACCATGCCACAGGGGCACATGTTCCAATATGTTCATGGAAGCCTTGTTTGTGATAGACAGAAGCTAGAAACAACCCAGATGTTTCAGGACAGAAGAATGGATAGAGAAAATGTGGTTCATTTACACAATGGATTACCACTCAGCTACTGAGAAAGAGGACATATTTTTTTTTCTTCCATATCTATACAGTTCCATCACAGCCAAATTTCAGCTCAGGATTACTGTTGAATTCTTGAGTAATTTCTGGAATAGATATAAACTTACTTCTGGTATTTTCTACTGCACATTTCTGTGACACGTCTTTCTGAACATTGACTTTTACAAATCAAAATGTCAGTCAGCTCAAAAATGTTGAAGATACTTTCTGTACAGTAGGTTGAAACCGACAAGATTTAATGTTTTACCAAAAAATAAATGAACATCTTCATCACATAAGCACTGATAAGGGGATACTAACCCAGAATCTCGGGATACCCTAGACACAATTTGCATATCAATAGATTTCTAAGAAGTTGGAAGGAGAGACCCCTGGTCCTGGAAAGACTGGATGTAGGGGAACGCCAGGACAGAGAAACGAGAGGGGGTTGAATGGAGAAAAGAGGGAGGGAAGGGGGCTTATGGGACTTTCGGGGAGGAAGGAAACAGGAAAGGGGAAATGATTTGGAATGTAAATAAAAAAAAAACAGAAAATAAAAAAAAAAGAAAATTTGGTTTTTCCCATTTGATGTTAAAACTATTATGTATGCTAAAGGATTGTTTTTAAACTAACTTCTTTTTATTAGATATTTGCTTTATTTACATTTCAAATGTTATGCCCTTTCCTAGTTTCCCCTCTAAAAACCCTCTATCCCATCCGTGCTCCCCCTGCTCACCAACCCACCACTCCCACTTTTCTGACCTGACATTAACCTACACTAGGGCATCAAATCTTCACATGACCGATGGCCTCTCCTCTCATTGATGTCTAAAAAGGCCATCCTCTACTACATATGCAGCTGGAACCATGGGTACCTTCATGTATACACTTTGGTTGGAGGTTGAGTCCCTGGGAGCTCTTGGAGTACTGGATAATTCATATTGTTATTCCTCCTATGGGGCTGCAAACCCCTTCAGCTCCTTGGGTCATTTCTCTAGCTCCTCCACTTGTGACCATTTGCTCAGTCCATTGGTTGACAGTGAACATCAACTTCCGTATTTGTCAGGCACTGGCAGAGCCTCTCAGGAGACAGCTATATTAGGCTCCTGTCAGCTAGCACTTGTTGGCATCCACAATAGTGTCTGGGTTTGGTAATTGTATATGGGATGGATCCCCAGGTCAGACAGTCTCTAGAGGGCCTGTCCTTCAGTCTCTGCTCCACACTTTGTCTCTGAATTTCCTCCTATGGGTATTTTGTTCCCACTTCTAAGAAGGACAAAAGTATCCACACTTTGGAATTCATTCTTCTTGAGCTCCAGTGGTCTGTGAATTGTATCTTGTGTATTCCAAGCTTTTGCGCTAATATCTGCTTATCAGTGAAAGAAAACCATGCATGTTCTTTTGTGATTGGGTAAACTTAATCAGGGTGATATTTTACCATTTGCCTAAGAATTTCATGAATTCATTGTTTTTAATAGCTGAGTAGTACTCCACTGTATAAATGTGCCATTTTTCTGTATTCATTATCCCGTTTAAGGACATCTGGGTTTTTTTTCCAGCTTCTAGCTATTATAAATAAGGCTACTATGAACATAGTGGAGCATATGTCCTTTTTACCTGTTGGAGCATCTTCTGGGTATATGCCAACAAATGGTGTAGCTGAGTCCTCAGGTAGAACTATGTCCAATTTTCTGAGGAATCTCTAAACTTATTTCCAGAGTGTTTTTACCAGCTTACAATCCAATCAGCAATGGAGAAGTGTTCCTCTTTCTTCACATCTTTACCAGCATCTGCTGTCTGCTGCATCTTTGATCTTAAGTCATTCTGACTGGTATAAAGTGGAATCTCCAAATTGTTTTGATTTGCATTTCCATGATGATTAATGATGTTGAACATTTCTTTAGGTGCTTCTCACTCATTTGGTATTACTCAGTTGAGAATTCTTTGCTTAGCTCTCGACCCCATTTTTGATAGGGTTATTTATTTCTCTGGAGTGTAACTTCTTGAGTTCTTTGTATATATTGAATATTAGCCCTCTATCGAATGTAGGATTGGTCAAGATCTTTTCCAAATCTGTTGGTGTCTGTTTGATCCCATTGACAGTGTCCTGTGCCTTACAGAAAATTTTCAATTTTATAAGGTCCTATTTGTCAATTCTTAATCTTAGAGCATAAGCTATTGGTGTTATGTTGAGGAAATTTCCCCCGTGCCCATGGGTTCCAGGCTCTTCCCCACTTTCTCTTCTACTAGATTCAGTGGATCTGGTTCTATGTAAAGCTCCTTGATACACTTAAACTTGAACTTTGTCAAGTTCCAGATAAGAATGATCAGTTTGCATTTTTCTACATGTTACCTGCCTGTTGAACCAACATTTGCTGAAGATGCTGTCTTTTTTCCTACTGGATAGCTTTAGCTCCTTTGTCAAAGTCCAAGTGCCCATAGGTTTGTGGGTTCATTTCTGGGTCTTCAATTATATTCCATTGTTCTACTTGGTGGTCACTGTCCCAGTACCATGCAGTACTTTATGACAATACCTCAGTCATATGCTTGAGGTCAGAGATGGTGACTCTGCCAGAAGCTTTTTATTGTTGAGAATCGTTTTTCCTATCCGGCGATATTTTGTTATTCCAGATGAATTTGGAAATTGATCTTTCTAACTCTATGAAGAATTGAGTTGGAATTTTGATGTAGATTGTATTGAATCGGTAGTTTGCTTTAGACAAGATGGTCATTTGTTCTATAATAACAGTGCCAATCCATGAGCATGTGAGATCTTTCCATCATCTGAGATCTTCTTTGATTTATTTCTTCAGATACTTGAAGTATTTGTATTACAGATTTTTCACTTGCTTAGTTAGAGTCACACCAAGTCATTTTATATTGCTTGACTATTATGAAGGGTGTCATTTCCCTAATTTCTTTCTCAGCCTCATTGTCCTTTAAGTAGAGGAAAGGTGCTCATTTGTTTGAGTAAATTTTATATCCAGTCACTTTGCTGTAGTTATTTATCAGTTTTAGTTCTCTGGTAGAATTTTGGGGGTCAATTAAGTATACTGTCTTATGTCCAAATATTGATATTTTGACTTCTTCCATTCCAATATGTATCTCTTTGACCTCTTTTTGTTGTCTAATTGCTCTGGCTGGGACTTTGGGACTATATTGAACAGGTAGGGAGAGAGTAGACAGTATTGTCTAGTCCCTGATTTTAGTGGATTGCTTCAACTTTTCTCCATTTAGTTTGATGTTGGTTCCTGGTTTGCTGTATATTGTTTTTACTATGTTTATACATGGGCCTTGAATTCCTGATCTTTCCAAGTCTTTTATCATGAAGGAGTACTGGATTTTGTCAAATGTTTTTTTCAGCATCTAATGAAATGATTATGTGTTTTTTTTTTCCAGTTTGTTTATGCAATGTATTACATTGATGGATTTCCATATATTGATTGATTCCTGCATCCCTGGGATGAAGCCTACTTAATCGTGACAAATGATTGTTACATTGTGCTCTTGGATTTGGTTGGCAAGAATTATATTGAGTATTTTTGCATCAATGTTCATAAGGGAAATTGGTCTGAAGTTCTCTCTTTTTGTTTGGTCTTTGTGTGGTTTATGTAGAAGTGTAATTGTAGCTACATAGAATGAATTGGGTAGTGTTCCTTCTGTTTCTATTTTGCAGAATAGTTTGAAGAATATTGGTATTAGGTCTTTTTTTTTTTTGAAGATGTGGTAGGATTCTCCACTAAACCCATCTGGTCCTGGCCTTTTTTATTGTGGTTGAGACTATTAATGACTGTTTCTATTTCTATAGGTGTTGTGGGACTATTTAGATTATTTATTTTATCCTGATTTAAATTTAGTACCTCATATCTCTCTAAATAATTGTCCATTTCATCTAAATTTTCTAGTGTTGTTGAGTATAGGCTTTTGTAGTAGAATCTGATGAATTTTTGGATTTTTTTCAGCATTTGTTGTTATGTCTCCCTTTACTTTTCTGATATTTTGTTGATTTGGATGCTGTCTCTGTGCCCTCTGGTTAGTTTGCCTAAGGGTTTATTTTTTTTTCAAATAACCAGCTCTTTGTTTACTTCTTTTGTTTCTACCTGGTTGATTTCAGGCCTGAGTTTTATTATTTCCTGCTGTTTACTCATCTTGTGTGTATTTCTTTCTTTTTGTTTTAGAACCTTCAGATGCTCTGTCAAGCTGCTTATATATGTTTTCTTCCAGGTTCTTTTTGGAGGTACTCAGACTTATGAGTTTTTCTCTTAGCACTGATTTCATTGTGTTGAATAATTTTGGGTATGTTGTACTTTCATTTTCATTAAATTCTAAAAAGTTTTGAATTACTTTATTTCAATCTTGAGCAAGTTATCCTTGAGTACAGTTTTGTTCAGTTTTCATGTGTATGTGGGATTCCAATATTTTGTTGTTATTGAAGATCAGGCTTAGTCTGTGGTGATCTGATAGCATGCATGGAATTATTTTAATCTTCTTACATCTGTTGAGGCATATTTTGTGACACATTTTAAATTAAACCTTCTTATAAAGTTCATCTACTTAAATCCACCTCTAAGAGAATTCCTCATATATACTGTTGAACATGAGCTTTTATTCTCAGGCTGGCGACTGATTATTCCTAGGGAAAGGATATTTACCAATATAGACACTCCCGTGTCTTAGGACTACCCTTACCCCAAAACCCAAGATCATGGAACAAAAGGTTTTAAAGAAACATATAAGAAAATAATTCCTCTTAAACTCCTTTATGTTTTATTCTGTCATATAAATAGAAATATAATAATATTCATTCTAGTAACCCATTGCCTCCAGGGGATTCATCAAAATTTCAATCCCAGAAAGCTTTAAAGTAGTTATCCCCATGTGTTCAAGGGTTATAGAAGCTGCCTATATTTTCCTGACCCCAGATTATAGTGAGAATTCGTTTTCTTTAAAAAAACCTTACTATGTTATATCAATAAGGATTTTAATCATAGTGTAGAATATGGGGCTGCTTCAGACTGTCCAAAGCAGTACACTTGTCTCATATGTGCTCTAGGAGAAACATGATCTTTGCTAGCTGCAGACAATTTAATTCTGAGAACATTTGAGAGGGTATAAATGCGAAAACCCTCAGAGGTCCCGCAGTTTCTCCTCTTGTTCCTGTCCCTGGCTGTTGCTAGTTTGTTCTGCTGCTGTGTTTATTATTACTGGTTTATTGAACTGCTGAATTTCTGACATCAAAGATGCAACTTGCCACAAGGAACTGCATACCTATTCAACAGGAAGTAGAATATAGAGGTCCATATTCCCTTTTCCTTCTTACCTTCTTTCTCTACTAACTAGTCTTGGTGTGCTATGGTGGATAAGGTTTGAAAGGGAGGTAGAGGTATAAAAACCCAATAAAACAGAATTTTAAAAATCATGCCTCCATCCGATGATCCTCAGGAACCTGAACTGAGAGTGACAGTCTGATGTACCTGAACTTTAGCAACTTTCCATTTTTCTTTGAAACCCAATGGTCAGCTTCATCCCAGGGATGCAGGATGGTTCAATATAAGGAAGTCCATCAATGTAATCCACTACATAATCAATCTCAAAGAAAAAATCCACATGGTCATCTCATTAGATGCTGAGAAAGCATTTGACAAAATTCAGCATCCTTTCATGCTAAAGGTCTTGGAACGATCAGGAATTTGAGGCCCATATCTAAACATAGTAAAAACAATTTATAGCAAACCGGTAGTCAACATCAAACTTAATGGAGAGAAACTTGAATCAACCCCACTAAAATCAGGGACTAGACAAGGCTGCCCTCTCTCTCCATATCTTTTCAATATAGTACTTGAAGTTCTGGCTAGAGGAATTAGACAACAAAAGGAGGTCAAAGGGATAAAAATTGAAAAGGAAGAAGTCAAACTATCACTATTTGCAGATGATATGATAGTATACTTAAGCAACCCAAAGAACTCCACCAGAGAACTCCTACAGCTGATAAGCCAGAAGTAATCCAAAGAGAATTGTTTAAAAAATTCCACATTCCAGAAACAGACCACCATCACCATTCACCAAATGTAGCACATTACTACTGTCACAATGAATAGCATACCCTTCTAAAGCCTATGCATCACACCCTGGTTTCTTTTTCTCCATTCCCTTTCTCGTGGTCCACCCCCCCAACAATATATTTCTTGTGCAATGTTCCTTATATGGAAGGGTTTTTGCAACATCCCTCTGCCCTGATGTGCCATGGTACTCATTTGATGTAAAATATTAAAGTATTATTAGACATAGAAAATAATAACAGTATATGAAAGCAAGCAAAAATATCTGGGAAACATAGCACTAACCACATTTAAGCAATCAAAGTCCATGGTTCTTCCTGTAGTCTCTGAATTCCTTGTCACTAATATTTGTCTAAGTACCTAAACACAAATAAATGTATATATAATATAATAGGAAATTTAATTCTCTTTATATACTCTCATGATATTATTTCAATAGATGACACATTTTTGACTGAATTTTTTATTTTACTGTGAAATATGCAAGATGTACAAATGAGCAAAACTCTGGAATTTAATTCTCCAGAACCATCTCAGTGGTAGTTATTAATCCTGTAGGTGCTATTTCTCATGAAGACTATACTAAAACAGGCACACACATACACACACACACACACACACTCAGAAAGAGAGAGAAAAACAGAGAGAGAAAGACAGACACACACAGGGGAAAGAGAGAGAGAGAGAGAGAGAGAGAGAGAGAGAGAGAGAGAGAGAGAGAGAGAGAGAGAGAGAGAGAGAGAAAGAGAAAGGATGGGCAAATTCCAGAAACATCATACAATAATGAACAACAGGACTGCAGGTTACAAACTTCATAAACTGTTTTGAGATTCTATTGTCATCTCTTGTGAGTTAGTATAAAATAAAATCAAAACTCAACATCAAGTATGAGCTCTGTATATTAGCATATGGTTAAACCATATCTGTCATCACTAGTAATACAGCATATCAATATTAGGTATAAAACAATGCATATGGGACACTAACTTTGTTAGCTGTGCAAAATCCAGATTCATTTCTCCTGAGAATTTCCACTTCAATTCCCTAGAGCTCATTAGAGTGACATTCCTTTCTTTATCCAACAATGACTGGAATGATCATTCTGGCTCCTGCTACTCCATGGCTTCTCAAATTGAGAGAGAGTGAGCTTGTACACACCTTTATCAAGGTATTCTCAAGATTCTAAGCTCTGTTTATGACTAAGTGGAATTTGTTATTGAGAGAAACAGGTTAGACGGTAGGCACCTAGAGTAGAATCTTAATAGGGAGATGATGGGAGGCTACTGAGACAGAGGAACTCTACCATGATCTTGCATCAACAAAGTATTAAGGTGGGGGTAGGTTGAAGAATCGATGTCAGTATGGACTCTTCCAAGACTGAAAGAGGAGGAAGTATTCCAGAGGAAGTTAGTTGAAAACAAATGGAAATGTTTAACTTATTTATGATATCTCTGTCCAAGAAAGGGGTTGGGCAATTAGGTATAACAAAGATGGGTTTAGCTTTTATGTGGCCCCAGAAGGAGCAGAAGAGGGTGTCTGTCATTTTTTTTTACTGGTAGGGCCAGCCATTATCAGGAAGGAAAGAGATCTCAGGAGGAAAAAAATCACCAGAATAAGCAGGAAGTATTGTCTACCTGTTATCTTACAGCTGATTCTACTAGGCTGCCCTCAAAGATCCAGCAATTCCTACTGTCATCATCTGCTGCCACCACCTGGTACTCTATGTGTGTGTGTCCTGAGAAAAGAAGCCCACCTCAGTACTCTCTCAGGCAATCTTTGATTGGCATTCTTTCTCACCCCTTTTTGTCCTCTGCAAATGCCTCCCCTCTCTATGCTCTCATGATTCTGCTCTCATCAGTCTGTCTGCCTGTCTACATGGCTTGCTCTCCCCTCTGCCAATATCTATCTACTGCATGGCATAATCACTCAAGGGAGCAACTTGGCATGGGCTGACCAGGTAACACATACTATATTATATTTCATGACATTTTTTGCTGAGACTCAATAAGCTCTCCTGGTGCTTATGCTACATCTCACAATCTAAACCACACACCAGCTCTCTACTTTCAACCCTCAGCTATCTGCAAGATATCGGATTGCTGACTCAGTGATCACTCACTAACCTGTCCAATAGCAAAGATTAGGTAAATTTACCTATGAGTCTATTTAAATCTTTTAGTAAGTTCGAGAAAGTGACCTTTGCAATGTTCAGCGCTATTCTGACATGCTTATAGGCAGATGTACTTCCATCCATAGCAATTCAGGCCAAGATGATTATTCTTCAACTGTCCCCAACCCACCATCCTTGAAGCTGCACCTCTACAGTTTCAATAGGCCTTACTGGGTTATTGTCTCCTTATTTTCTTCTACCACCACACTTTGGAATTGCCTGTTAATCTCACAGCTCCTCTATGTCATCCTGGATTTGTGACTCTCTTCCTCAAACTTTTCACTTGGATGGGATGATACTACTTAGAATTGAGTTTTTTTTGCTCGTGTCCTCCCTCCTATGAAAGCTCTGGTACCAGGTGTCAAGACTCTCATCTGCTTTATTCAGACTAAGCCACTGACTCCATTGATTGTAATTCAACCTAATGCATGTTCCTCATATAGTCATCCCTGCATCCTGGGGACTATAGTTTGCAGTAACATTTTTCTTCCTGTCATCCAGGAGAAACATGTCTTGACTAACTTTTCATTATGCCTTGAGATCCTTCTGAGAAAACCTGCATCTTCTACACCTGAAACAAACTTGAATCACCTTAAATTTATTCACCTTTCCAATTAAATTTATAGTTCTATTACGGACCTTTAAAAGTAATACACACAATTAAGGGAAGAGATTCCCCGTCCCTATTCTCTTTTCTCCAAACCCTATTTTGAATACCCCATTCATGAAAAGAATCTGTAGTTTCCTCAGAAAATTGGAAATGGATCTACCTGAAGACCCAGCTATATCACTCTTGGGAATATACCCAAAAGTTGCCCCACCATGCCACAGGGGCACAGGTTCACAGCAGCCTTGTTTGTGAAAGCCAGAAGATCAAAATAACCCATATTTGCCACAACAGAAGAATGGATACAGAAAATGTGGTTCATTTAAACAATGGAATACTATTGAGCTATTAAGAATGAGGACATCCTGGGTTTTGCAGGCAAATGGACAGAACTGAAAAATATCATCCTCAATAAGGTAACTCAGACCCAAAATTACGTGGATGGTATGTACTCTCTAGTAAGTGGATATTAGCCAAAAATGTACAGAATACCAAGATACAGTCCACAGAACTCAAAAAGTTCAACAAGCTGAAGTGCCCAAGTGAGGGAGAAGAAAGCAATCACAATTGTAGAGGGAGGGAGGGACCTGGAAGCGAAAGTGGATGGGTCAGGGGAAAGGGGCTAAGAGAGGAACCTGATTTGGCTTTGGGGGAGGGAAAAGGACTGAAGACCTTAGGGCCAGCAGAAAGAATGGAAACATGCAACTTCAGGAAATTGGAGGATGGGAAGACCCTCCAGAATGCACCAGAGTCCTTGGAGGTAGGAGACTCAGTGAACTAAAAGGGAGGAACCTTAGAAGAAATGCCTTATAATAGGGAGAGAGAAGTTATAGAGCCTACCTCCAACAGGAAGACAGGGCATCAAAGGAGGGAGAGTAGGCCCATCCCACAGTCATAACTCTGACCCATAGTTGTTCCTGTTTAAAAGAATTTCAGAGATGGAAACAAAGAGGAGCCTGAAGAAGAGAAGGTACAGTGGCAGGTTCAAAGCTAGATCCAACTCAAGGTGAGGTCCCAAGGTCTGACACCATTACTGAGGCTATGGAGTGCTCAAAAATAGGACCTAGCATGACAGCACTACAGAAGACCCAACAAGCAGCTGAAAGAGTCAGATGCAGATATGTGCACCCAACCAATGTACAGAAGCAGCTAACTCCTGTTTTTGAATTAGGGAAGACTGAATGAAGCTGAGGGAGACCCTGTGGAAGGAATAGTAATCTCAATCATGACCCCCAGAATCTCTCTAACACTGGACCACAAAATAGGCAACATAAACCAGCTAATATGAAGCCCCTAATACACAGAATAGAGGACTGTTTTGTCTGTTCATTCAGAGATGATGCATCTAATCCTAAATAGACTGGAAGCCCCCGGGGTTTTAGAGGTCAGGTGGGGTGGGTTGTGGGAACATTCATGTGGAGAGAGAGGGGTGGGGAGGAGGCATGGATGTTGAACAGTTGGAGGTTAGACAAGGGTTGATGGGGTGTTGGATAATTATAAAGTGTTTAAAATAATTATTTAATAAAAAAGGGGGAAAAAGATTTTATGTTGTTTCTTTGCATTCTGATCTCCAAAAAAGAAAAGGAAAAAAATACATTAAGATTATTCTGTAAACTTTTATGTAAGGATTTTTAGTTTGATTATAGTGTATGACTTAACATCCATATAGTTTCCAACAATATTTGGCTTCAAATATATATAATAGCTGGTATTAAATTAAGTTTAATTTGATACATAAATTAAGCTTATTTAATAGAAGAATTTAGAGTACATATGAAAAGGTACTTTATTTAAGGTATATGTATGTGTGTAAGTAACTTTTTCAACTCCATATGTGTATATGTGTATGTAATTTGGATGCAACTCATCATAAATAGCAAACATTTGGAGGTGGCTTACAACCAGCTGTGTGACTTTACCATCTTAAGGAGCCCACATTTTGTTAAATAACAAATATTAAGCATCTTATTCTTAGTGAACTCTGTTTAATATTGTATCTCAATTTTTTCTTTTTATTCTTTTTTTATTGTTTTTCTAAGTTTTTTAATTTACATTCCAAATGATTTCCCCTTTCCCGTTTCCTCCCTCCCCGAAAGTCTCATAAGCCCCCTTCCCTCCCTCTGTTCCTCATTCAACACCCTCTTGCTTCTCTGTCCTGGCATTCCCCTACATCTAGTCTTTCCAGGACCAGGGGTCTCTCCTTCCATCTTCTTGGAAATCTATTGATATGCGAATTGAGTCTAGGGTATTCCGAGATTCTGGGTCAATATCCCCTTATCAGTGACTGCATACCATGAGTGTTCTTTTGTGATTGGGTTACCTCACCAAGGATGATATTTTCCAGTTCTGACCATTTGCCTAGGAATTTCGTGAATTCATTGTTTTTAATTGCAGAGTAGTATTCCATTGTGTAAATATACCACATCTTCTGAATCCATTCCTCCATTGAGGGACATCTGGGTTCTTTCCAGCTTCTGGCTATTATGAATAAGGCTGCTATGAACGTAGTGGAAAGCAACAAGTTCCTATTTCATGATTATATATATTTTGTATGATGTGAGAAATTCAAAGAAATATTTTTTACATCACACCATATCTGTGACTCAAAACATGTTTGAAGTATTTTTTATAAGATTATAAAATTTTAGGTTATAAATTATAACAATAGGTAATTTAAAATTATGTCTAAATAGTTATGTATTTTCTACTTCTTGGATGCATGTGTGAATACTGTTTCTTTCTCCTATTACCAGCTACCAGGGCCTCAGTTTCCCCTCTGTGCTTTCTCTTCAATGCATTTGGTAGAAATTTGAATGTTATATAACATGAACAATATTGAAGTTATTTTGTACAGATCAACTTTATTGCTGGCTCTGAAAATGTGTTATTGTTCACAATTTTCAATACTAGAAATGTCTTATGGTCCAGTGTCAAAAACAAGATAAGTGACTTATAAACTATTGGACATGTTAAAAACCCATGGCTAGTTGATAGTGATTAAATGTTTATGCTTTGTTAATCTTAAACCATGTGAGATGATTCCACTCTGAGATATAAAGAACACATGATATGATATAACCAAGGAAACAGTGTACTAATAATAATTTTGAGTTGGGATATATTATTTTAAATATATTGAATAGTTTCCACTGTTTGTACTTTGTTTACCTTATTAATAAGCTATAGATTTTTTATAAACTTAATCATATGTGAACCTGTCATGTTTTATAGTGATATAGCATATAAAAAAATCAGAAAAGTTTCCAGTCCCTTTAGGAATTTCATTGACTGTTTACAAAGTTCCATTGTGATACTAGATGCTCAGTTCACAACCATGATTTTTAAGGCTGAACTATAAAAGGAATGAAATACAAAGTACGGACTTTATAAATACTTCTATAATTTATAAAAACTGCAAGGTGATAGTAAGACATGCTACGACTGATGCATTTAGCTATGAGATTATGCTTTAATCAGATGTATATATGTATGTGTTATGTTTATGTATGTGTTTTATATATGTGTTATAATTTAGAATAGACAATTATGACAAAGATTGTTAACTCATATATATCACTTTTCAAGACTGTCAGAGAACTTCTGAACATGTCATTTAATATGCTTAAACTTATGAAAAAGACTCCCAAATTCTAGCAGTCATACTGTTTATTGTATTCGATAAAATAGTGGCACCACAACAAAGATCTACACCTGGATTTTGATGTGCCAATAATTTCACCAACCCATTGCTCCAAGCTCTGCTATAGTACAGCCTGGGTCATATTCAAGAGATCACTCTGGGAACACTG
Source organism: Tokudaia tokunoshimensis (assembly GCA_036184795.1). NCBI lineage: Eukaryota > Metazoa > Chordata > Mammalia > Rodentia > Muridae > Tokudaia > Tokudaia tokunoshimensis. Next base: position 36,158,806 of record BTHU01000001.1, read on the forward strand.
AAGGCCATTCACCAGAATTTTATAGGATATTTTTTGAATATCAGGAGCTGACTGTGAGAGTCTAAGGCATACATGCCCTTATAAGAATTAGTATCTTACATTGGGTACTTAAGGATGGTTTCTATAAGTAAGATGGGGAACTCTGCAGCAAATTTGTCAGGTCTCTGGGTGACCTACTTTAACTTATCAAAAGCAATTGAATGAAGGGAAACCTTTCAGAATCTAACCAAGAGTCAAATCAAAATTTCTCCAGGCTACCCTGCCAGTGCAGTGATTATCATCATTAATCTGGTAGTTTTGGAGGTGGGGGCAATGGAGGAATTGCATCGGCTCCTACCAGATCACAATTATGTCAATGGTAGATGTAATCTGTGTGAGGTTATGGAGTTGACCAGACTTTCTCTTTTTATATAGTGGTGACAATAGACAAGAGAATGGCATAGAGTTTATACCAGGTGAGATTACAGGTTTTAATAAGACATAATGAATTGTTTGTTGGAACTCAATGGTTCGATGGTTCAGCAGGAACAACAACAACAACAACACAAGCAACAAAACACAAGGTATCTTTCTACCTGAGAGTATTCAGTCAAAGGAAAAGGTCATGCAGGAAGTCACCAGGACCTGACACTATTCTGAGAGGGAAATGGCTGAGTGTGGAAGTGGATCTGATCTGTGGAAGGTGATGAGAAAAAAGCTGTTGAGGTTCAGTTAGGATTAGCATGGGGAGATCCAACTGAGATAAGCTGATCTAGGCAGAAGAAAAGCCTTAAAGGGCCACATCCCCTATATAGAAGTTGAAAAGAGTGGTAGCGAAAGGCATAGGTCATTCTCAGTTTCAAGTATAGGTTGAGCTTTTGCCAGGTGATCCTGGAAAACCAGACTTGGTATACACAGTGAAGGATCAGAAAGGAAAATAAACAAAGTCAGCAAGCTTAGACCACATTCCCATGTCTTGGCAATGTTTGACTCAGTATGCTTTATTTTGGCCATTGAGACAAATTGTTGTGGTTGTATTTTAAGCATGTCATTTTATACTACAAATGAGGTGGTGAGGCTTAATAGCATCAGGGAATATGAGGTAAGGCAGATACTTGATTAGACATAGGAACAGATTTGAGGACTTAGGTTTTGAATGGCAAGAGTTCATGGTCAACATGTAAGAGAGATGGTGCTGCATGTCCAAGGCAAGGAAGTAGAGAAGAGTTTGTGTTTCACCAGAATCTCAATCTTCTGGGGTATCCCCCAATTAGTCTGAGAGACTTTCCAAAGAGAAATATTTAAAAACACAGAGAAAAAAGGTATTTCTTGAAGTTGTGATGGGTGACCTCTGGGACTAGAGGTGCTTTCTTGTTGCAGGATTTTTCCCTGTCCAATTACATCAGTGCAAAGAAGTTTATGATTGGACATGGGATGGGGGTGGAGCTAAGAGTGGCAGAGAGAAAGAGAGAGAGAGAGAGAGAGAGAGAGAGGTCTCAGGAGCTAGAGGAGGAATGGAAGTCAACATGATTTTATCAATAGGTTAGAAAATTGAGATAAAGCTTTTATCATTATCAATGCCAGAAATTAATGTATTGGCATCTTGTAATTGTGATTTAAAATATACCTAAGTCTAATTGTCTACTAATTAAGCATTAAGAGTCATGCTTCTACAGGTTAAATAGGAGGTTAGCTGGCAGACCACGGGATATGTAGGCTTTGTGTGGAAGGAAGATGAACATGTAGTCACCCGCCCCCACCAGAGAGATACTTGAGCTAAGACTAGAAAGTAGGCAAGCCAGCAGATCACAGAACCATGGGCTTAACCAGTGGAGAGTTCGCTGGTCCATAGGTTGGCAAGCAGGAGACCTGTGGCCCTGTGTGAAGTCAGTGGGTCAACATATTCTGGCCAAGACTAGTGCAGGAACATGCCTGTGTTCTTATTTAATATTTCCCTCAACGTTTCTTGGCACACCAGAGTGGCATTTATAATTAGAGTAGACAAAGTAGGGATGTCCAGGTTGACACATAACCAGTAGATGTGTGGTTAGATAAGTAGATGAGAAAAAAGCTGGACAGGTAGACTGGGAGAGGCATTTTGGAAAAGGGATGAGGAATTCAGTGAAAGGAGAGGAAAGTATTTTAGAATTTAGAGATGCCCAGACAATCATGGAAGGTTCCAGGATCCAGAGAGTCATTGAATAATTGAGGAGAGTTAAATGGTTAGAGAAGGTTGAGGAAGAGCAGCTGGACCCCAGAATTGGACTCTGGAAATTGGAGACACGCATGTTGGGTGGCATAAGTCACTGTGGTCAAGCAATCTGTACCCAATATGGCAAAATGGGTAGGTTAGTTAAGCTAGGAAAAGCTGATCCCCTTGAAGAAGGGATCATTTGTGCCACTCCTGTCTTACAATCACCAGGAAAATTCAGAATACAAAGTAAAGATTCCAAAAATAGCAGCTCTATTGGTAAAAGGGAGAAAGATTACTAAAAAATACTAAGCATATCTCTCAGGAAACCAGAAAGAAGCAAAGAGGATGAGCAGGGTAAGAAAAACATTTAGTGTGGAAAGAACCTATAAAAGTGACTGAGGACTTTGAAGGGTATGCTTGTGAATAGTGATAGAAGAAGTTCAGAATCTATCATAGACCATGAAGTGCTACTAGGCACTATAGGCATATTCAAATAAAAGAGCCTGAATTCCTTTATGCCAGTGATAAGGAGAAAGCTGCTTCTTCTGCTCCTTCTCCTTCTTTTCCTCCTTCTCCTTCTCTTCCTTCTTCTTCCTCTGCCTCTTCCTCTTCCTCCTCTTCTTAATATTTTATTTTATTATGAATTCAGTCTCCATATCCTGCCCTTGGGCCAAGGCTGGCTCAACCACACACAGGTACACTCTGCTGCTCTGCCTACTCAAGGTCCAAGACAAACTCTCACAAATGCTGTAGTCTGTGAGAGTCAGGGCCAGCTCTCCCACTCTCATGGCTCTCAGGCCACCTTTCCAAACTGCAATAATTTCCAAGATAATTTGAAATAGGTTATACCTCCTGGCCATGGGCATCCAATTGCAAACTAGACCAAATAACCACTCCCACATTCATGCCTCCCATATTGCTCCCACAAACAGGCAAGCTCCAATGTGATAGCCTGGCAATGTAGAATCTTCATGTTCCCAGGTGTAGCCCAGTCCACTAACAACCCCATGTTTTCCAGTGTTATTAAGAGCCACAGACATTGACACTCACCCCTGCCACTCTATCGGCACTGACTCAGACATAGCACTCAGAGGCAGCATGGGCAGGTACTTTGCCATGTTCTCAGGTGACAGTCTAGCTACTCAAAACAGGCTATTTCTTTCCACCCTGGCATATCCAGTTTTATAGTATTAAAAATGCTATAACTCTTCCACTATTTTTCTCTTCCTCATATCCACTATACAATTTCACAGTGTATTGGTTTCCACATCAGGTAGGGCACACATCTGTCAGGCCTCTGGATAACCTCTTTTGTCTGTGCTACATGGCAACTGGTGAGTGTGTGGACATCTTCCCTGTCCTGTACTGATTTGCATGGGGACCAGTGGGGCTATATGTATCTTCTGTCCACCCATACAGTGCTACGAAGGTACAGAAGGCTGGACTGGGTGAATCTTTGTCCACATGCACTACAGCCATAGCAGTCCTCATGTCTCAAGAAGATTATTTTTAGTAGTGAATAAAAACTCTTTCTGAGAAAGAATAGACTTGGAACTTGATCTCTAAAAGTCATGTATAAAGCCAAATGTTGCTATTCATGCTCGTGACAAGAATTTCAGGCAAAGAGAGGACGTTGGAATCACAGAAGCTTGTTTGCAACCCCAAAGCTACAGCTGCAGTGTAATATCCAAGAGGTGTGATAGAGATTACCAGGAATCTTCCTCTGGCCCCAGAATGCATGTCTTACACACACTTGTAGACACAGATGAATAAATACTCATAGAATCTTTTATCAGTTTTAATATATTTACTCGGGTACCTGATAAGATAATGGTTTTGTCTAAATGGCACAGTTTGAGAAAATGGAATTCTTGGAAATAAATACCATGAAAAATAAATGACAGAAATGATGAAAATGATGATATGGAAAACTGTATTCATTGACATGGATTATAAGAATCCCCATGATTATAAACACAAATGTGGAGAAACACTTTAGCTAGTACTACATTTAACCAATTTATAGGAGATGCATCTTTACCGGAGCCTATGACTTCTCTTGTCAGAAGTATTTCTCTAAGTGACCAATAACACCTATGATTTTTCTATACTGGAATAGGCATTTAATCCAATAAGAATTCTGCATTAGCCACTCAAGCCATCATTGAATTAGGTGGCACATCTTGAACTTTAACATGAACTTTAACCTTGAAACATGCAAAATCCACAAGTGCTTCTGGATTTGAGGCTTAATTTTCTGTAGTATAGTTTTGGTGCTAGCTCCCAAAGATGAGATTTTTTTTTAACTACTGCTAGTTTTATTTTTCAAGTCAAATACACAAATAAATCAACTTCCTCAGTAATAGGAATATTTTCTTAATGCCTGGCAGTCAAGCAACAAATGTGATAACAGCCTTTACTGATGAAAACATGTCAAAAACCTTGGTAGCCAAAAGTACTAGTGAAATTAACCACTCTTAACATAGATTTTCCCAACTTGCAATCATCTAACGGTATCTGATTATAACTTTTATTTTTATTTTAATGTTTAAATACAAAGACTCTTTTAATCTTTCCTGATAACTTTATTAGGTATCACTTGTGCAAATTATCACATAAGCTCACAAGAATTCTACAGTAAACCCTGTCTTTTCAAAATCTGTGATCTGCTGTTTTCTGATTAAGTCTTCAGGACCATATGGAAGTTCCTTAAATAAGTCTCCAAATCTGAAGAATACTCGGAAATTATTACCATGCTATCTACATAAAAATAGTCTAACAGAAACCTCACTGTAAACAGAGCATGTGAAGAACAATATGAGCCAATAAATTTCTTTGACTTCCTCTTTTTTGCATGAAGCAAAAACCTGAGACACTATCCTATAATTAATAATAGAACTGCAAATACAATAAATTTGGTGAATTATTTTGAAATTTATCATCATTCTGAGCATGTTTCAAAAATAGCACAACTTATGAGACATTAACATTAAATATAAACAGGGTACACTAAAGAATGTGTAAATTTGGTTTCTTAGCAACAATTTCTCTGCCACCTACTATTATTGGATAAAATGGAATTACTTTGAGGCACTTTTTTAATTAGGTGTGTAAAACCCTAAGTCATTCTCTCTGACCCAGTATACTTCCAATCCTTAGAGCTTTCACACAGAGCTCTCTTTCATTACTCCATCACTAGTTAAAGTGATGAATGTGGCTCCTGCTGCTTGCTTTTTCTTTACATAACATTTGCTTCTTAGGCATCTTCCCCTTACACTACTTCTAGACAAGTGTATACAGTTTTGCTTATCAAGTTTTGAGAAATCTTTATACAAGTGTAGAGAATGTCCTTTCAAATGGCTACTTCTGTTACCTGGAAAAGTTTATATGCATGTCCCATGGAAATTTTGCAGTTTTACTTGTAAGGGTAGTTTTATGTCTCCCCTTGCTAGAGTTCCCCATATTTCCTATATAGGTGCTACTGTTCATATGAAGAACTGAGTTGTTTTAACTTATATAATGGTTCATTATGGATGCCTTCTATTAACATTTTGTCAGCCTTTTAAATTCTTCAACTGTATCACAAACACAGAGTTTGATGATCAAGATTTTTTCTTTAGAAACTCAGATTCAACATAAATCTCTTCAGTTGACTTCTAGTTTCCAACATAAACACTTTCCTCTGCTTATATTTTAATTATATTCACCATTTTGCGGGTTCACTATACAGATACACTAGACATAATGGTCTTAGATCTACCAAGGCATTTCCAAGTGTATAAATATACTGTTCTATAAATTTTTCCCACAAAGCAATAAAAGTGTAATCTAGTCTACAGGGGTCAACACAAGAGACATAGGTATCATAGTGGTTCCCTAGGTTATGATAATCACAACACTATTGTTCATCAGGTTTGACATCTTTGTGTAAGTTCTTTGGTCATGCAAAAATACTTCTAATTGATGATCTGTATAAGGCATCAAGGGATGACCATTTGCACTGCTTAACGTTATATAGCATTTGTCACTGGGTGACTATTGTGGTAATAATACACAATTTCTTTTTTTCTAATATTTTCAGAAGGGTCATTCCTGTCCCACTTCCCAAAAACAAAAATTAGTTGTTTAGAAATGCTTTGTTTCTTATTTGAAGATCTTTTATTTCTAGCTATTTAAAGGCTCAGTTGCCTTTACTATATTTGTCTCTGAAGCCTGATCATAACTACAAATTATATCTACATAGTACCTTCCTAATTCCCATTGCTCTCTCAACTAAGGACATAAGGGGAAATCTCTTGTTTTTTCTAGGTCCATTTATAGTTTAAGCAAACAAAACAAACAACAGTAACTAAGAAGAAACATCAGAGCCCGGCAGTGGTGGCGCACGCCTTTAATCCCAGCACTTGGGAGGCAGAGGCAGGTGGATTTCTGAGTTCAAGGCCAGCCTGGTCTACAAAGTGAGGTCCAGGACAGTCAGGGCTACACAAAGAAACCCTGTCTCACAAAAAAAAAAAAGAAAGAAAGAAACATTGGCTCAATTTCTTTTCTTTTTAACCAAATTACTAAATATGTTAGAGGTCAATGCCAAGGGTGTAAGCATACTATCCTTTTTTCACTCAATTCCAAATTTATTCCAGCAAAGTCTCTCAGATTGGTCTCCTTGCCTACAAACAGAACTGTCATTACACACAGAAGGAGCTGTCTTCCTTCCTAACCAGTCAATGATACATTTCCCCTGATGTGTTACATGTAGTGCATATGTCAAACATTTGCACATAAATCAGGAATTTTGATGAATGCCACATGAGAAAGGACTGATGTCTGTGATATACCAAGGAATATGTCCTGCCCCAGTTGCCTCATAAGTGACATATCTCAATGACCATTGAACTGACCATGTGCCCCTCAACTGTTCACATCTAAATAGAGAAAAACAAGCATGTAAAATTTTCCTCTGTAAAATCTACTCACATATTCAATATTATTTCAGTTGTCTATAACATTTCCCATCTCAAATAATTCATCACTTTTCTTCTCCAACTCATTCTGTTTTTTTCATAACCTCCCATCTACCAAATTTCTGCTATTTTTTCCATTGGTGAGTGATTTGGATAATGCCTAAAACTTCCCCATTATGTACCAAGAGCAAAGCAATATAAAATGCCTCCCAATATTTGTTCCTAGAAAAAAATGAGCCTCCTGAATACATTTGCAAATCATAGGTGATAGGCTACTTATTCAAATGTGATAGCTTCCTCCTAACTGCTACACAAGAAAGTCTTTTCCCAACAGAAATGATGGATTTCACATACGCACATACACACACACACAAACACACACACTCAGTGTGTTATGGGGAATGATACATCTCTTTGAGGTGTAGCATTTAGAGAGGAGTTGGCAGCAAGAGCTGGACCAATACAGCTGAACACTCAGGTAAGTGTATCTTGGTCAGTTTGCTCTTCTTTGCCTGTATAGAAATTTTTATTAAGATAAGCTAGGATGATATTTCACAGGCTGCCACAGCTAAATTCCACAAGATGTCAGTTGTGCTGCATAAAGAATATTCCTGCACTAAAGAGCAACTTGCAGAAATTTCAGAGGAAAAAATAGAATTGCCAGTCATAGCTGACAATCAAGTTTGGTCATCTCTCTCAGTTTTGAATTTGGTGATCATCATTTTCCTGCTAGATGAAGAGGATGGAATTATTTCTGGGAAACAACTGCTACCATTTAGAAATTCACACCTTAATCTCAGCACAAATTATAGAACCAGTGAATAGAAACTAGTTATATGCAGCTCACTATTTCTTTCAACATGGTTAACATGTTAAAAAAACAAACATGTGGTTGTCATGCATTTGGTCCTCTGCTATATATTCATGTCTGTCCATTTTAAATAATAAGATACGTACCAATATATACATTCCCTATTATATTTTACTGTGCAACCCCTAGCCTGAGTGTCCAAGATTATATACAAAAAGAATCTGCACAGAAAAAAAACAACAAATAATGGGAAACTTTAACATAGAAAGATATAATTCATACTGGAAAGAAGTATCTAATTGTTTGTGAAAGCTGTAATAGTTCTAACATTCATTAGGGCACACTGATCCATTATATGACTTGTAGACATTTGCAATGCCACTGTCCCTCTAGTAACAGTAGTTTCTTACCCTTATAAAAATCCTAAGTATATAGATCAGAAGAATTGTACACTTGTGGAGATTGTTAAAGGTAGAAATGTAGTGTGAGGAACAGGATAGAAGTGAAACTGAATTAAATATATATTCTCAAATATAGAAGACCAGAATTTATAAATGAATAAGACAAAGTGCTCAGAACAGAGGAATTTTAATAGAAAGCTTCAGAGTTTTACATCTTCTGGTTCTTCTGATCATACTGGACTAAATGGTTGTTCCTATCATTGATGTACCTACTCTGATTTTATATGGAGATTCTGAAAATGATTACTTTATCCAATTCCAGTAACTTTATATAATTTCTACTTTTATTTTCCTATAAAGGAATTGTCATTTCAAAAAAAGAATCTTTTGATGGCTAAAGAATCTGTGCCATAGCCCCATTTTTGCAGTTGGGAGTCCCAAAGGAACACAAAGGAACTGACTGATAATGTTTATGCAGAGGACTTAAATCAGATCCATACAGTATCTATTGCAGTCTCTTTAGTCTCTGTGAGCCACTATTACTCATGCTAAGTAGATTCTATGTGCTGTATTCTCATAGAATCTTTGCCACACTTGCTGCTACATGTCTTCTTCACCCTTTTCTGTTGGTTTTCCCCTGGCTCTGACTGTTTTCTAGGTACATTTTATTCCTTGTGGGATAACTAGTCCAGACTTAATATGAGGGTTTGTGCCCTCATATCACTGTAACTTTTTTCTCCCAGGTTTGATTTAGGCTTGCTTTTTTTCTTATTTTTTTCCTTAAGAGAAATGGAAGAGGACTGGATCTGGGGGAACAGGAATTTTGGAGAGAGGAACAGGGGAGAGTGGAGAGAGGAAGATGTGTCTATAGGAGTAAGTGTTTCCATTTAATTATTTTCATCAAATGCACAAAATATTAGCAAGTAAATACCCAATGTGTCAAAATTCACCTAGTATATTTAGATTTTATTATTAGTGGAATTCTTGTTGATGTCAGAATAACTAAAGAAACAGGAAGAAAATTAAGCAGCTAGCATAAAGAAAGCATTTTCAATGTCATTTAAATTTTACAAACAATGGAATGGAAGGAGTTTCTAGAAAATAAATGTATGTATTAGAACGAGTGAGATGCCAGGTATCATTTACATCGAAGCTAATGTAGTATTCCAAGACTCATAAAAAACAATTATATCTTAAAGCAGAATCAATGGCTTCAGAATCACACATATATTTATTGCACAAGATACAGGATTTATTAATTCATAATTATAATCCTGTAAATCAAAGAAACTATTTCTGCTTCCTATTTTCTCTTTCTCCTGTAGATTTTAGAAACAGTCTTCCTTCTCTTGAGCATCTCATAGGCAGAATCATTTGAGACCTGAACCAAACCCAGGAGCTTGACTGGTAAAAACTCTGACTACAGACAATTTTATTGGCTCATATTGTATTTGATTGGAAGAGTTTTTGTATCCAAAAATGAATGGATTAAAAACCAGTCAGGAAAGAGTTCTTACATAAGAAGAGAAAGCAAAAGCTTGGAGATCAAGATCTGAACTGTTGATTCATCTATCGCTCCCATCCCCTGAGAAAATAGAAAGTGGAAGACCTGAAAAACTGCTATTCATCCTGAGTTCTCTGTTCAATTAACTGTGGAGCAAAACAATCATTAGTGCCTGACTGCTAATCATGTATCTGGTTTCTGAAAGTGAGTAGATCCTGGATATCTGTAGGAATGCATTAATTTCCAACAATAATTTTTGATTGTGACTCTGGGTACCCAAATGAAACTTTCATTTGATTACTCATGATATGACTGTCCCAGTTTTCACGAGTTCTATCATTGTAATAATGGATTATACCAGTATACAACAAACTTATCTCTATTATAATGTCCTTCAGAAAGCTTCTTAGACTCTAAAAAGATATGTTGGGTCTAGTTCTTTTGCAGAAAACATACAATTAAATCAGAATATCCCTGAGTGATATAATGACAAAGAAATAATGTAAAATATTTATTTTAGAAAGAAAATTTATCTATATATAGATATAGATTTATAGATATATATACACACACATACATATAAGTACTTTCTCAACAAACTCTCTGTGTATTTGCAGTTTTATGTTGCAACATGTCTCCATCTTTGTGCTGACTTAAGTTATTACCTATCAGTGACAATCTGTCTTGATAAAATAGTTGATGCAATATCATTATTTGAATATTTGTGTATGAAAAATATGTTAAATTCCCTATCCTTAAATAACTACTCCCCACATCACTAGTACTTATATTCAATATAACCTCATATACTTTCTCACACTTCATTTTTTTTTTCCAGGGGAGAGCAAGAACGCAGTCCCCACTACCACAAATTATGCAGTCGAGTTTCCCAAATTTGTGGAAATCGCAGGGGTCAGCACATCCGGAGTGCAATGGATAAGCCTCTCCCTGGGAAAACCACCTTCGTGATCATGGTATCTCCCCTGCCATGTAAGTATGACTTTCTCACACTTTAATTACAAATGCATATTGAAAGCATCTGTGTGTACATAGATATGAGACCATCTATATCTGCAAGCATTAGAATACTAGGTCCTCATTTGGATGTTTTCATCAATTTTTACCCAAGTGATGGATATAGGAAGTCCAGAGATTACAGCAGCACACATATGGCCAGCACATGTTCAAAACACACAGAAATACTAGTACTAAGAAGGGAAAGTAGACACAAAGTACCACCCTTAACCAGCACACTGTTTATAATTGACACCTGCTGTAAAAAGGCAAAACTCATTTTTCCCCCAATGGAATGCTACTGGTTATATCAAACATATTCCAGGGCAGGCCTCAAAGGCTGGAACACTGAAAACAGATCCATTTATGTTTCATTGTTCTTTTGTGGGTATTTGATTCATTTTATTTTTGACCTTATTTTCTCTGCTGGTGATTAATTTGGTATTTTTTGGTTCTTTTGATTTTATTTTTGGGGTGGTGAGACAGACACAGAGAGAGATACCTTGCACACAACCAATGGTAGATGAGTTTTTATTGGCAGGAAGTCAGTAAGATTTGAGAGTAGTTGGAAAAGTGGGAAAAATAGTTAAAATATATTATATGAAAACCATCAAATAATAATAAAATGAATTTACATACTAACAAATACAATCCAAGCCATCCAACAGATAGAAAAGTTTTTATACTGTTATATTGTAAATGTGAACTAAATATGTTGGATTAGATTAACAGAAATAAAGAACACATGTAAAGTACTACATTAAAACAAGTAATGACAAAGAACATGATCATTTCAATGTTCAGTAAAGGAAAATAAAAATCTATGAAAATCCTTAGCCACTTTCATGATTTGAAAAAATATTTTAAATAATAGCTACAAAAATGAAATTCCATAATCATAAGTGGACAGCAAATATATACAGATAATAAATACATCTTTATATCTGCCATTTTAAAAATCATCTGTTACACATTGATGCTACTTCCATTGGACATTTTCCCTGATGCTGTGTTCAGGGCAGTCATTAGGTAAAGTAAATACTAGACTTTCATATTTTTAAATATTATGTATCATACAAGTGTCATTAAGCATACTCTGACAGAGGTTAAGGAAGGACTAGACAAAATTAATAGATTGGGAATGGGACTGGAATCAAGTGGGGAATGGGAAAAGAGAGGAAAACAAAACAGAGACAAACAGATAGTGTGGGGATAGTGGATTGTAGAAATGAATATAGGAGGAAGAGATAAAAAGAACCTGACATTAAAGGACTACTGGACAGATACTAGGGAAATATAATATAATAAAAATATTATAAAATACAGGTGTGTGTGTGTGTGTGTGTGTGTGTGTGTATGTGTGTATCTAAATGAAATCATCAAATAATGGGTCTCAACTGACCATCACTTTTCACCATACAAAGCTTCTAGCACTGGAATTGGTTTACATTTAATTGAGTTATGGGTTAAAGGGGTGTTATAAATAGAACAGAAATTTTTCACATAACCCATATTGTTGCCAAATTTATAGGGTTCTCTCCCCAAACTTACAGCAAGGCCTGATTGTTGAAGATAGTATTTAGAAGTTTTATTAATATGAAAATGTCAAGTCAATACCCACATAGTCCTTAAACTGCTACATTCCAGGGTTTTTGGTAATGTACTAGGTCCACCTCACATATACTATGACTTCCACTTAAGGAATTTTTTGGAATGTTTGATTGTACAAATAAGTTGGTCCTTGATTAATGATTTGCCTTGGGTTCAAGTCTTTCTGTGAAATTTTCTTTCCCAATGCCATTATCATTATGGCAGTATTAATTTTTAAATTAATCTCTTGTTGGCATCTCACTGCTTCAATGGTTTATGTTCCCAAATGAAAAGCACACAGCAATAATATTTAATGTGACTTTAGCAGCACGATAGCTGAGTAACTGCATAACCACTTTGCTGTTAAAATCTACCTCCCACAGATAACTCTGGGTTACTAATAAATAATTTCTTTGTTATGTTTCAGCTGTTTTTGATTTAGTTGAGCAGCCCTCTGGGCCATGTTCTCTTGGCTCTTTTACATGGTATCTCTGCTTTTCTCTGCTGCACAGACCTCAGGCACTGCATCTCTCTGCCCTTCCTCTTCCTCATGGTTCCAAATGTGGGAACCTTAAATCCTGCAGCTTTCTCTCCTCTCCAACTCTTAGCTTCTGGCATCTTTATTTACCAATTAGAATTAACTGGCTACCTGATCCCAGAAGCTATTTGCAGATCCATTCTCACAAACAAGTTTTGTGAACCCAATTAACATTATAGTTTCATTGAGGCAGAGCATGACTCAATGTCAGTATTGATTAGTCTATTCTTACTATAGTTAATTTTTGCTTATTGTATTATATTTAATTTCCTTATATCATAAAACATGAGGAAATGGATGAATAAATAAATAAATGAATAAACAAATAAATAAAAATAATATATAATTGAAAAATGTAGGCACTAGAGTAAAGATTAACAACTGAACTCTCACATATAATCACTCAGAGATATCAAATTTAGTTTTCCATAAACTGTGAAACAAGTTAGATCAACTAGGACAGGCCTCAGGTTCAATAGTAGTTGATCAACAAATAATTGAACTCCATAGTTTTCTGACATTTTGAGTGTACTTTTATATGATTAGAGTTTGATGTTTTCCTTTTTGTTTTGTTTATTGCTGTTTGTTTGATGTTTTGATTGTTTTCAATGTGGTTTTAGTTTCCTGATTTTGAAGTGTTAGTTTTCATTTGGATTTTTGTATCTTTTTTGCAAAAGAGCTTAAAGTAGGGTGGAAAAAGGGAAAGAATTTGAAAAACTTGGGGGAGTGTATAATATAATATAATATAATATAACATAATATTTGATTAAAATATTGATTTAAAATTAAAAAAAATAAAATAGTACAAAATATATTTCAGTGCTGAAATATCTTGTAATTTAAAAACATGGATAGTAATACATTTATGGTTAAGTCTCAATGTGATTTAATCAAACATGAAGTAAATTAGAAAATATAAAATTTTGATTCAATTTACAAAAGCAAGCAAAAGTTAAATTCAGCAATGAAGAGATTTTACAATATCACTAGGCAAGTGTTGATTTGCATCTGTAGTAATCTTCTAAGGATACTGATAGGAAGCATGGTTGCAGTAGTGACCTTGAAGTCCCAGATGACAGTATAGTAAAATTAGATATCATACATATGTGTACGTGTGAGCATGTGTGTGTGTGTGTGTGTGTGTGTGTGTGTGTGTGTGTGTGTGTAAGAGTGAGAGATAGAAGTAAGCAAAACAGAAGTGTAAATAACACTACAAGAAAAGCCATAGAGTTAACCAACATGGGACCATGTGGACTCACAGAGCCTGGGCTACTAATCAGGGACCAGGCATGCTCAGGACGCTCTATGTATTTGCAGAAAATGTGAGCTTGGTCTTCATGTGAGTCCTCTAAGAAGTGGAGTGGGAGTTGTGTTGGACTTTCTTGCAATTGGATTTCTGACCCTACCTGGATAATCTGGTTGTGCCACATTGAGAGATGTTCCTAGAACTACAGGACATCATGGCTCAGTGTGGGTTGGTAGCCAAGGCAGACTGTACTTCTCCTAGCAAAATATGTGGGTGGTAGAAGAGAGAAATTTGTAAGGATGAGAGTAGGAATAGATGAAGGATAAAGCTGTCATCTGGTTGTAAAGTGAATAATAAAATAGAAATAAAAAATTACGAACCATGTGCAGTTCTTCAAAGAATAATACCATATGACACCCGAAACAATAGAGTGATGCCATAATCCATATGAAAATAAACTAGTGAATGAAGTCTTTCCATATACTTTATGAATAAATATAATAAAATTGCAAACAAAACCTTAGTCATTTTCTTTATATATAGGCAACCATATCTGACCTATTAACAAAAATTTTACATTCAAATTTTTCTCATTTAATTTTCCTTTGGTTTTATGCAAAATTGCCTTATGCTAAGAACATATAAATTTTTTCAAATTCCTTTTTCTGATATCTGTGTCTATAATTAAAATTATATTGTTTTACATGGAGTTAGATGAGTATGTAATGTTTTTAATGATCTAGATCTTGTTATGATAACCCATGTAAATCCCTCTGCTATTAAAATAGGATGTCAGTTTAACTTCATATGCTAACTTCATCCATATACCAGAGACTTGTTTATAATGGTGTGGTAAAGAACAAGTTTTCAATACTGACAGCACTAAGTTGATTTAGTAATTTACATGAATCCTTAAAGTAGGTTGCCATTTAGGACATTATTATTGGCACAATATTAGTCATTCATTATTAATGCTTTCATTATGAAATCTCTGGATGCATACCAAATTGTTAACAGAACAAATTTCATTATTTTAAAGATGAACACAAACACATTCTTTAAAGCTAATAAGAATACCCATAGATACTTTAAATGTTGTGTTTAATTTGCTAGAATCTTAGGATTGTGACTAAGCCCTAAATTCAAAATCTATTTAGAGGTTAGGACTGTACTCCTCCAAAGCACAAATAATTTATCCTTGGTTCTGTGGCCAAATAATTTCAAATCTATAAGGAAATACATGATAGTTAACTGTGAAAGAGCATCCTGAAATCACATTTGAAATGAATGTTTGATATACACTTTCTTTATTTGCAATACTTGTAACTATGTTATGCTGTATTATTATATGCTTAATATATACTTTACTGGAATAAAATTTACTCCTCAAAACCTGCAATTAAGCCAAGGGCTATGACAAGTGTCTTTTAAATCTTAGCAAAAAGAGGGTTAAAATCATGTGGATCTCTTTGAGTTTGAAGCCAGCTCAAACTATATATATGAGCAATATGCCCTAAGTAACATACTAGTTCTTTTCCAATAAAAAAATCTAATTACATATCATAGGTGTGCAAGTATATATGCAGGCACTTGTTCATTTGTGCACACATGCGAAGTGTGAACACTGGTATATACTGGAAAGAAGTCAAGATTACATAATTTTCCATTCAATTCCCTCCATATATTTTGAGACACAGTCTATCATTAAACTTAGATCGCTATAATCTATGATCAGTAAACTTAGTATACTAACTAATCCAAGCTCGAATTGCAGATAGTGTCTTGTCATTTTTTTTGACTTGGCTATACATATGAAGATTCAAAAGACCCTAACTGAAGTCCTTATGCTCAAATACATGCATATTATAGAGTAAGTCAACTACCATGTTTTGATCTCATATATAAGTTAAAATTAAATAATTACTAAAAAAATTAAGACAAGAACATATCTTATACAATGATAAACCATGCAAAGATGATGTATAGATATATACACAAATATATATATATATATATATATATATATATATATGAAGAAGGTACTATCCTAATTATATGAAACACAACCTTATGTCATACCCATATATATATATATATATATATATATATATATATATATATAAATACTTTGTAATCTACTTTTTATTGCCTTAAGTTAAACAATAACTTGTAATGTGTGTAGCAACAGAAGTAATGATTCCAATAAGCATATTTAATTAACTTTGAAATATGAATTATACACTACAAAGTTTAGTATGGGTCAAATAAAAAGCTCAATTTTCTTTGACAATGTTTACTTATGAAAGGTAGGGCATGAGGAGGAAATTCTGAACACAGGAATAGTTACTTTTCATATATCCCACAGGAGATGTGGTACACCTAGCACCTCTGTATTTCCACAGTTTTTCTATGCTATTTCAATTTTATTTATACTGTCTCTCATGTATTTTACTTCCAGAGAGTAATTATACTCAGTGCAATAACTACTAAAATTATAATAGTCAAAGTAAACATAATTTAATACTAATAGAAAATTTTGAGCTCACTGTTACTAAGTATAGATATCAGAACCAATAAAATAACAAATTTTAAAAGAATACAAATGAGAATATAATACTACCTTAGGTATATGGCATGCAAACCTATTTTTAATGTAAAAATAAAATAATGTGTCTTACCTACATGAGTAATTCTTTGATTAAGAATTTCTCCAGAGGAGCTATGCAAGAATGCAAATAGAAAATAAAAAAAATCAACATGTTACATTTTATGAAAACACAATTCTAAACAGTCTTAACATAGACTGTATGAATCTCGGAGCTGTATTTCTAAGAGGAGAAGAAAAATTTGATGTAATTTTCAAATGAGCAATAGATAAAGGAAGGTAGAATTAGCAATTTAATTTACTATACATACTATATATGGTTTTTTGTAGGACTTTGAAAGCTTTCTGAAATCTTTCACTTATACTATTAGAACTTCATGTTTACGTATTATATTAACCAACATTTCTATGCAACCAAACTCTTCTCATAAATGTAGACTCAATCACTCATTATTTCTTCTTTTCCTCCTCCTGGTGTTCCTAGTCCTCCTGGTACTCCTGCTTTTCTTGCTTTTCCTGACCCTCTTGCTACCTCCTGTTTTTTCTGCTCTTCCTCCACTGCTGCAGTTGCTGCTGCTGCTGCTGCTGCAGCAGTTGCTGGCACTTCTGGCACTGCTGCTCCTGCTGTTCCTGCTGCTACTGCTGTTGTTGCTGCTGCTGCTCCTGCTGTTCTTGATGCTCCTGTTGCTGCTTCTATAATTTTAAGGAGAAATATAATTAGTAGGAATATCAGAATTTAAAACCTCAAATATTTAACCCTGTAACCCTCATTTTTTTCTCTTCTCAGGACTCCAGATGGATATCTGTGGAGAAGTTTCCAAGAAAATCAGAGAGTCAGCTTTTCTTTTAGTGCCTTATGCTAGTTTATAGGTTTGACTCCATAGTGTATTCACTAGAAATCATGTTTTCTTTAGAAAATTTAACAATAATTTCAAGAAAAACAAACCTCAAAAGTAATATATGTAAGACAAAAACTTAATTTTCACTACAAAAGAAAATAATTTTCACAATATTCACATGAAAAACTGGTGTGTTTTCCTGACAGGGAGTACAGAGAGTTTTCCACAAATCCAAATCTGATTCATCATAAAAATTTATCATAACTTAATCTCTGTCTCTGTCTGTCTGTCTGTCTCTCTCAATCTTTCTATCTCTTTCTCTCTCTCTTTCATATATATTGTCAAACTCTCCATGATTATGAAAACTTGGTAAAGATAACCTGAACAACAGTGATTGAAGTATCAATATATATAATTCAAATGGAGTCATCATGGATTCAAAATTGGGTATAGGCATTAGTCTCAACTCCTACTCCCTGACATGCTGTGAGGACTGATGAATATGTATATCATCATGGAGGGATGTGATGAGAGAAGTAAAAAAATTATTTTATCATTTTTAGGAAGCTTTCATGGGGTAGCAAAGAATAACTTGAATAGTAGAGTAGAATATTTGAAGTATGTTTGAGAGGGAGAGCCTGAGAACAGGCATGCTGTGCTCCTTCTTCTTTCCTTCTTACTGCTAAACTCATATTCAAATGAATGCATATGCAGTATAAAGTGTTTGGTATTCTTATCATCAATATGAATATAGTAATAGTATAGTGACAGTCTGTTAAATGTTTTAAGAGTATTAATCATTAGATAGGAATCAAATTATATCATTTGGACAATATTATTTAAATATTTTATCACAACTGTTTTCCACATGAGGCACCACTATGACCCTGTGTTCCCTTTATCTCAGGCTCTCCATGAATATTATAACATGGTGAATGTAAACTGAACACCAATGATTCAACGACCAAAGGTTTATCTATGTAAATAAAGGACACAATTTAAAATTAAAGTAAGTGCTTATGACATCATTCAAGACAAAGAGGTATCTCAGAAGTGAATTATATATACACAAATAAAATATTTAAAGTCTTGTGAAATCTGGGCATACGTTCTTACAGGACCAACAATAAAGACAAAGATCAACAGTAAAAAGAATTTAATGGACAAAGTCTCGAATTTATCCATCTAAGGGAATGGTTTTCACCTTTTCAGATATTAATATAGATATTCATGTTGAGGTGACCCATAAGCATGCAAATATTTTTCACTACTTTAAATTTTTTTTGAATTACAATATAAGTATCTAATATGAATTATATCTGATATGGAACTGCCCAAATAGGTTGCAAACCAAAGTCTCATAAATGTTAATCTCAGAAAATGTGGACTTTTGAGTCCTTCAAATTTGAGGTACATTAAGAGTTTTTTGTAAAAACAACCAAGGGTCTTTCATTTGTTCCATTCAGAGTCAAAATTTAGTCTGTCCAATTTCCCATTCAGTATAAGCTGAAAATTTATAAATCATGGTTGGAATAGTCAAGCTTGCCAATAGTATCCTATCTAGCTAATATTTCAAGGTGAGGAAGTACTCAGTTACTCTATAGATTTTGTCCTCAGATGTCTCATGGCATAAAACATTCCATAAAATATTTATGGGTACTTAATACAAAAGTCCTGATCTATGTGTAGCACAAATAATGAGGAATACTTCTAAATGCTTGGGGTAAAACTGTCTAATGACTGGTTACAAATTAAATATCGGATAACTGTTTTAATCTCTGAAGAAAAGTCGTTTTAGTTCTACAGAGTAATGTACCAAGGATTTGAAGAATGCATTTTGATAACTGTTGATGTACTTAGAATCACAGTATTATGTCTCCTTAGATGGCTTTTATAAGTAAAAGGTAATGGTTTCCTGAAAAAACTAAACCCCACCTTTGTCTCTCCTGACCAGCTATTGGCTATTGGAAAGTTTATCAATCACAAATAACTTGAGGGTAGAGTCACTCAGCACCTACAAGTAAAGCATCTCTTCTCTGGAACAGCCAGTCTTGGGGGCCCAAAATTAGCATTAGAATACAAGTACCATTATGATAACCTACTACATCTTTCTAATCTAAGTCAACTTCGGTAGTTATCCATCTAGATATGAAAATAAATATTAAACACCTTTATTTTTCGACTTTTACCTTGTCTAACATTTTTTACAAGCAATTTGAGCCCTGTTATCTCAGGGCTACCAATGATACTTCTTCCCAAATGTGGGATTATACAGACATCCTCTGCATCATCTGCCTTACATTAGTGGCATGCCTTATTCTAAAAAAATAATTATGCTCCTTATATTATTAATCTTAAGTAAAATTTGAGTAATAATCCTATAAACATTTTCCAAACAAATTTAAATTCCCTCATTCAACATGATTTCAGTTTCCTGTCTCATTCCCCACCTCAAGAATAGCATGAATTCTCTTGGAAAACCCATCTTTGGGTTTGAAATTATCACAAAAATTTTCCAAGTTCTGTTAAATAAAAGTAATTTTCCTGGTTAAAGGTATAAATCATGTCTCATACTGCACCTAATGGCAAACCAATTTAAAACATCTTCAAAATTTGCTCTGAGGCTCTTGGACTTATTTAAAAAGCAAAGGAAATGTCCTATTTCCCGGATAATTACAGCTCCAACACAAAAGATGCACCACAATATATATCCTTAGTAGATATCACAACTTTTTGTGGAAATGGTATCCACTATAATTTCCTTACACGATGTTATTTTGGGGAAGACTTGCATATAACATTTGGAAGTATGAAGGTGGACTCTCAGAAACCCATCCTTTATTTTATTTTATTTTATTTTCTATATTCTTTATTTACATTCCAAATGATTTCTCCTTTCCCAGTTCCCCCCTCCCCAAAAGTCCCATAAGCCCTCTTCCCTCCCCCTGTTCCCCATTTGCTTAAGAATTTCATGAATTCATGAATTCATTGTTTTCTTATTGCTGAGTAGTATTCCATTGTGTAAATATACATGGCAAATATCTCTGATAAAATTGAAGAAATATATCGAAAAACACCTTAAGATTGACTATTTCATGGAAAAATTATACAGATAAAATGGTAGGCATAAAAATATTCCTAAGTTGATTGAAAGTGGAATTATAAACGTTGTCTGATAAAATTGAAAATCTACAAGGAAAATATTTGTGATACAACTCTAGAAATATATGGAAAAACACATTAAAACTGACTATTTCATGAAAAAATTATACAAATAAGATAGTTGGCATAAAAATATTCCTAAATTGATTGAAAGTAGAGGTAAAAACATTTTCTGATAAAATTGAAGAAATTTATACAGATAAAATGGTAGGAATTAAAATATTCCTAAGTTTATTGAAAGTAGAATTATAACCATTTTCTGATAAAATTGAAGATTTACATGACATAGGAATATTTTTATGCCTACCATTTTATCTGTACAATTTTTCCATGATATACTCAATCTTAATGTGTTTTTATATATTTCTTCAATTTTATCAGAGATATTTTCCATGTAAATCTTCACTTTCAATCACCTTAGAAATATTTTTATGCCTACCATTTTATCTGTATAATTTTCCATGATAATCTTCAATTTTAATGTTTTTCCATATATTTTTTCAGAAAACCATCCTTAACTCTGAATGATCTTGTTTGCGGTCATAAAACTAGTCAAGATTCTAAACTCTGATGATTTTTCATAATCTGTCACATATAAATGCCCCAAGATATTAGTGTTATGGATTCAACAAAAGGTCTTTGTAAGTCAGTTGTTTGCCAAAATCCCTGGGAAATTATAATAATTATCAGTTGAAAGTAGGGTGTTTCCTCCTCACGTGCTTGTATTTGGTGCCTATCAAATTCCTGTATGGTTACCAAAAAAGCAGATTGGAGGTCTAATTCAGAGATATCAAATACATTTTCTGCCATCATTTTGTATCCAGGAACATGATAGAGTAAAAGATAAAACAAACTAATTACATACAGCTCATTGGTCCTTTCAAATTTAATCAACCATGTTTCAAAAAATGGTATGCTTGTATTTCGGTCATTGCTATATGCTTACAATTATCTAGGTTTCAAATTGAATTTTATCCTAATTTAAAAATCCCCTAATATATTTTGCAATCCCCTAATATATTTTGTACAAACAGGAGTACAAGAATTAAAGATTAGATCAAGTGGCACCTGTACAAACAGCAATAACTTTAAACTAGAACTTCTTTTTTTTTCACTTTCAAAATGCCATTTCTTTTTTTTTTCTTTTTTTATTATTTATTTTATTTTATTTTTTTAATTTACATTCCAAATCACTTCCCCTTTCCCGTTTCCTCCCTCCCCGAAAGTCCCATAAGCCCCCTTCCCTCCCTCTTTTCTCCATTCAACCCCCTCTCTTTACTCTGTCCTGGCGTTCCCCTACATCCAGTCTTTCCAGGACCAGGGGTCTCTCCTTCCATCTTTTTAGAAATCTATTGATATGCGGATTGTGTCTAGGGTATTCCGAGATTCTGGGTCAATATCCCCTTATCAGTGACTGCATACCATGTGTGTTCTTTTGTGATTGGGTTACCTCACTAAGGATGATATTTTCAAGATCTGACCGTCCCGGGTCCTCTCTGTGCGCGCGTGCGTGCGTCTATCTGGAGCGGTGAAGGTGGGGTGGGGGAGTCGGGTCCGGTCCGCCTCCGCTTTGTCCACCCCTCCCTTCTCCGCCTCCGGCCGCCGCCGCCGCCGCGCCCCCGCCGCGGTGGCCCGTGGTCGTCTAGCCTCTTTCCCGTCCGGCTGTTCCGTGTGTGCCACGGGGGCGGTACATACGTACGGGTCTGCCTCTGTAGACCCGTCCTGGGCGGTTGGGACGGGGCGCGCCTGCTCTCCCGGCGACCCCCTCCGCGGCTCCGGCCTTAAAACGGCGCCGGGGCGTTTATCGCGCGTGGGTCATTTGCCGCGTTGGGCTCGGCCGTCCCGCTCCCCTCCGCTTCCTGGCTTCGCGTGTCCGCCCCGCTCCTGTCCGGGTACCTAGCTGTCGCGTTCCGGCGCGGAGGTTTAAAGACCCCTGGGGGGGTCGCCCTTCCGCCCCCGGGGTCGGGGGGGGGCGGAGGGGCCCGTAGGTGAGCCGGTCGGTCGGTCGGTCCGTACTCGCCCGGCTCCCTCGGACTCAATGACTCCTCCCGACGCCGACGCCGCTCCCGAGGCGGCGGTCCGGGGGGTTATAAACTAGAACTTCCAGAGGGACATTCTAAAGCAGTATTGCAGTGACAAACATTTAGGCAAAGGGGTCATGCTTGCTTTTCTGAGATCTTGAAGTACACAAAGGACTATCTAGTAGCTACCATGTGATTACTTAGCAAAAGCTGAAATCCTCTCGGACATATATGTCCCAAATATATGTATTTCCTCCTAATGCATTCAAGTCAATTCTTTTTGAGTTTCAGATACCACCCACTTTGAAATTGAAAAACACATTTTACAAATATTTTTCAGTACATTAGAAACACTTAAGGCAATCGTTGGCTGGAAAAACAAAATATAATCATTTCTTCTTGGTCAGAAAACCTAGATTTGAGTGCCTGTACTTATCTGTTCCCAGTGCATGTACCATGAATAGAGGATATGATAAGCGGGGGTTTAAAAACAAGAATGGCTTTCCACATTGGCATTTCCTTGATGTATCAAGTAGGAATTTAATGTAATCAGGAAGTGCATTGCTTCTGTGGCCTGCATTCCAAGACATATGACTCCTCTGTAGTTTACACAGGAGAAATATCTAATAGACATAAACGATAAAACCTCACAACTTCATTGGAATACAATCATCCCATTCTCTTAAGTATTCAGGAGGTGAAACAGACTGAATTTCACGTATACTCATCATGGTACTGTTGATTCCCTCACTCAGGAATTTCTCTCTAGAATGTAGGGTACTCATTTCCACATCAAATTATTTCCCCACAATTGCTATTCAGGTACATTAGCTTGAGTAGAGGACATCTAAAATCATGGAAGTAAATCCTCAATAAATGTAATCAGGGAGACTAGTCATTTGGATGAAACCTGAAATAATTTCTTAAGAAGAACAGAAGACTGAATATTGAATAAAATGAAATTTAAAAGATTTTCCATTAATGGATGGATCTAGGAAATATCACCTTGAGTGAGGTAATCCAGTCACAAAAGAAAATACATGGCATGTACTCACTGATAAGTAGATAAAAATATCAACCAACCAAATCTCCAGAACTCTTGAGAATTAAACAACAAAGTAAAACATATACATGAAGGGACTCATGGCTCCAGCTGCATATATAGCAGAGGGTGAATTTATCTGACATCAAGGAGAGAAGGCCTTTCATCCAATGAAGGCTCAATGCCCCAATGTAGGGGATACTATGGAGGTGAGGTGGGATTTTTGTGCTTTGGTGGAGGACCACCCTCATAAAAACAAGAGGGGAGCAAACCCAGAAAGGGATAACATTTAAAATTTCAAATAAATAAACAATAAAAATATTAAAAACTAATCGAAGAAAGTTCCCAGCATATTTAATTAAAATGTTTAGTCATCTGAATGAAACCTTAAATAATTTATTGGAAGGTAAAGAAAACAAAGTCTTGAATAAAATTCATTTTAAAAGTTTACAAATATTGTTTTGAGTTGTAACGTGAGAAAATTGGGATTCTGTGATATATGTGTTAGATGTTACAAGAGGTTCCTAGGTTCTCTAATTTTCCCTTTATTCCTTTTTACACACATGCTCATGGTCCTTCTCTTTATTTCTCTTAGAACTGTTGTCCAGGAATAAAATTCTCCTAAGTCAGTAAGCTCACTTCTGCCTCAATTCTTTATGTCTGAGTAAATCACCCTTAATTCTACAATGACTGAAATATCTATATCAATCTGCAAGTTAGTAATAATAAAGTTAGGAATAGGAGCTTAGGGAAGATATAAGATCAGGAAAATGTAGACATGATATAGAAAATGCCTTCTGTATTTGAAATTGCTATCACACATTGAATTCAATACACCCCGCATAAGAACTTCACAAAATCCAGTGAGTTAAGAGTTCCAGCAATGGGTTTTCTATTACATCCTTAGAAATATTTTCAGTGGCCAAATGTAGGAGAGAGTGTAAAATTCCTTCAGACTACTGTCTGTATAATGTTAATGTTCAGGGAAAAACAATACACTTGTTTATTTATGAGGACCATTTATTGGAATTAGTTGGTTTAAAATAAAAAATGAACACAAATAAGGAAATGTAAGTTTGAAATTTGAGGAATTAATTTTATGGTGTCTGCATGTTTTATTAGAGTTAGCTATATTTTAGTGAAGGCTGATGTATGGGACATGTACAATACAAATGCAAAAATAATATAATTTTTGAAAGACAGTAGAAGTGAATCTTATGATACATATTATATTATTTTTCTTCCTGTGGAAAACCATGACAAATACACAGTGAATATTTGTGAAAATTTTGAACAGTCTTTTAAAACTACATGTAAAATAACAGTATCTGCTAAGTGTAATTTTTATCCACTAGAGATTTTAGCCACAAAATACAGAATAAACATGATATACTCTACAGACACAAAAAGTAATTTAAAAGGAAGGCCCAAGTGAGGATGCTTGAATCCCACTTGGAAGGAGGAAGAAAATTGTCATGGAAGGCAGAGTGAATGAGGGAAGTGCATGGGAGAGAGTAGAAGGACAGGAAGAAGATGACAGGACCAGGTAGGGGAAAGACAAGAGGCTCAGAGGAGGAGGAAAATGAATTTAAATATGAATATGCCAGGAGTACAAATGAGGAATTTTTAAAAAGTCTCAGAATTCAGAGACATAGAAGTTCCCAGAAGTCAATACCAAATATCCCCATGGAAGTGTTAAGGGAAGTATTAAAGTATAAGAAAGGGATGCCAACCCCAAAAGGAGATCCACAGTATCAACTAACCTGGACCCCTGGGAACTCGAAATTATGCACACTTGCTGGGCTGTAGCCCCTGGTACATATGGAGCAAAGCACTAATTTGGGCCACACTCTCAGAATCCAAGAAGGATGGATGGAGTGAGAGGGACACTATGAGGGGGTACCTGGAAGACGGAAGCATTTAAGATGTAAAAATATAGATATATATTTAATGTCACTAGATTTATCATTTTTATAGGATAGCTGTGAAGCTAAGACCAAATTAAATACACTGTTATCTTTATAAAAACCTTGGCTGTATATATTAAATTTATCATGTTGCATTGCTTTCAAATGCATAAGAAAATGACTCACAGTCTTTTTGTCAAGATATTTAGAACATGGACAAGTAGGCATAATCTAATGGATGCAAGGTTGCTTCAATAGAAAGACATGATAATCACATTTGATGCTGAAATAGCATGTGACAAAATACAAAACCCTTTCAAATAATGTAATTCGAGAGATTAGCACTACAAGGCCCACACTATATCATAATAAAAACAATATTTAAAAGGAAATGCAAAATGCAAAAAACGTGTAACCCAAAACATCCAGGAAATCCAGGACACAATGAGAAGACCAAACCTACTGATTATAGGTATAAATGAGAGTGAAGATTTGCAACTTAAAGGACCAGTAAACATCTTCAACAAAATTATGGAGGAAAACTTCCCTAACTTAAAGAGAGAGATGCCGATGAACGTACAAGAAGCCTACAGAACTCCAAACAGACTGGACCAGAACAGAAATACTTCCCGTCACATAATAATCAAAACACCGAATGTTCTAAACAAAGAAAGAATACTAAAAGCAGTAAGAGAAAAGGGCCAAGTAACATACAAAGGAAGACCTATCCGAATCACATCAGACTTCTCACCAGAGACTATGAAAGCCAGAAGATCCTGGGCAGATCTCATGCAGACACTAAGACAGCACAAATGCCAGCCTAGACTACTATACCCAGCAAAACTCTCAATCACCATAGATGGAGAGACCAAGATATTCCATGATAAAACCAAATTTTCACAATATCTTTCCACAAATCCAGCCCTGCAACGGATAATAGGTGGAAACCTCCAATACAGGGAGAGAAACAACACCCTGGAAAAAATGAGATAATAACCTTCTTGAATCAAACCCAAAAGTAGATAACCACTCAAACCTAAAGATAGCGTCAAGAATGGCAGATGGCAATAATCACTATGCCTTAATCTCTCTTATTATCAATGGTCTCAATTCCCCAATTAAAAGACATAGACTAGCAGACTGGATACGTAAACAGGACCCAGCATTTTGCTGCATGCAGGAAACGCACCTCAGTGTCAAAGACAAACACTACCTCAGAGTAAAAGGCTGGAAAACAATTTTACAAGCAAATGGCCCCAAGAAATGAGCTAAAGAATACACCTTCTTCTCAGTTCCTCATGGTACCTTCTCCAAAATTGACCATATAATTGGTCACAAATCAGACCTCAACAGATATAAGAAGATAGAAATAATGCCATGCCTCCTATCAGATCACTATGGAATAAGGGTGGTCTTCAATGGCAACAAAAACAAAAGAAAACCCACGTACACATGGAGGCTGAACAATGCTCTACTAAATGATAACTTGGTCAAGGTGGAAATAAAGAAAGAAATCAAAGACTTTTTGAAAGTTAATGAAAATGAAGGCACAACATACCCTAATTTATGGGACACAATGAAAGCAGTGCTAAGAGGAAAATTCATAGCCCTGAGTGCCGCCAAAAAGAAACGGGAGACAGCATACACTAACAGCTTAATGGCACACCTGAAAGCCCTGGAACAAAAAGAAGCAAATACACCAAAGAGGAGTAGAAGGCAGGAAATCATCAAACTCAGGGCTGAAATCAATCAAGTAGAAACAAATAAAACCATACAAAGAATCAACAAAACGAGGAGTTGGTTCTTTGCGAAAATCAACAAGATAGATAAGCCCTTAGCCAGACTAACCAGAGAGCACAGAGATAGTATCCAAATTAATAAAATCAGAAACAAAAAGGGAGAGATAACAACAGAAACTGAGGAAATTCAAAAAAACATCAGATCCTACTACAAAAACCTGTATTCAACACAACTAGAAAATCTTGAGGAAATGGACAATTTCCTTGACAGATACCAAGTACCAAAATTAAATCAGGATCAAATAGACCATCTAAACCGTCCTATAACCCCTGAAGAAATAGAAGTTGTCATTGGAAACCTTCCAACCAAAAAAAGCACAGGTCCAGATGGTTTTAGTGCAGAATTCTATCAGACCTTCAAAGACTCCTCCAATACTCTTCAAACTGTTCCACAAAATAGAAACAGAAGGAACACTACCCAACTCATTCTATGAAGCCACAATTACACTAATACCAAAAGCACACAAAGATCCGACAAAGAAAGAGAATCTCAGGCCAAACTCTCTCATGAATATCGATGCAAAAATACTCAATAAAATTCTTGCCAAACGAATCCAAGAACACATCAAAACGATCATCCACCACAATCAAGTAGGCTTCATCCCAGGGATGCAGGGATGGTTCAATATAAGGAAATCCATCAATGTAATCCACTACATAAACAATCTCAAAGAAAAAAACCACATGGTCATCTCATTAGATGCTGAGAAAGCATTTGACAAAATTCAGCATCCTTTCATGCTAAAGGTCTTGGAAAGATCAGGAATTCAAGGCCCATATCTAAACATAGTAAAAGCAATTTACAGCAAACTGGTAGCCAGCATCAATCTAAATGGAGAGAAACTTGAAGCAATCCCACTAAAATCAGGGACTAGACAAGGCTGCCCTCTCTCTCCATATCTTTTCAATATAGTACTTGAAGTTCTAGCTAGAGCAATTAGACAACAAAAAGAGGTCAAAGGGATACAAATTGGAAAGGAAGAAGTCAAACTATCACTATTTGCAGACGATATGATAGTATACATAAGCGACCCTAAGAACTCCACCAGAGAACTCCTACAGCTGATAAACGACTTCAGCAAAGTGGCCAGATATAACATCATCTCAAGCAAGTTAGAAGCCTTCCTATACTCAAAGGATAAGCAGGCTGAGAAAGAAGTAAGAGAAATAATACCCTTCACGATAGCCACAAACCATATACAGTATCTTGGCGTGACTCTAACCAAACAAGTGAAAGATCTGTATGACAAGAACTTCAAGTCTCTGAAGAAAGAAATTGAAGAAGACCTCAGAAGATTGAAAAATCTGCCCTGCTCATGGATTGGCAGGATTAATATAGTAAAAATGAGCATCTTACCAAAAGTAATACACAGATTCAATGCAATCCCCATCAAAATCCCAACTCAATTCTTCATAGAGTTAGAAAGAGCAATTCAAAAATTCATCTGGAATAACAGAAAACCCAGAATAGCTAAAACTATTCTCAAGAGTAAAAGAACCTCTGGGGGAATCAGTATCCCGGACCTCAAGCTGTACTACAGAGCAATAGTGTTAAAAACTGCATGGTATTGGTACAGTAACAGGCATGTAGATAAATGGAACAGAATTGAAGACCCAGAAATGAATCCACACGCCTATGGTCACTTGATCTTTGACAAAGGAGCTAAAACCATCCAGTGGAAAAAAGATAGCCTTTTCAACAAATGGTACTGGCTCAGCTGGAGGTCAACATGCAGAAGAATGCAAATTGACGCATCCTTATCTCCTTGCACTAAGCTCAATTCTAAGTGGATCAAAGATCTCCACATAAAACCAGACACACTGAAACTAATAGAAGGGAAACTAGGGAAGAACCTTGAACATATGGGCACAGGGGAGAATTTCCTGAACAGAACTCCAATAGCTTATGCTCTAAGATCAAGAATAGACAAATGGGACCTCATTAAATTACAAAGTTTTTGCAAGGCAAAAGACACTGTCAAAAAGACAAAGCAGCAACCAACTAACTGGGAAATGATCTTTACCAACCTTACATCCGACAGAGGGCTAATATCCAAGATATACAAAGAACTCAAGAAGTTAAACTCCAGAGAGGCAAGTAACCCTATTAAAAATGGGGTACAGAGCTACACAAAGAGTTCTCACCTGAAGAATATCTAATGTCTGAGAAGCACCTAAAGAGATGTTCATCATCCTTAGTCATTAGGGAAATGCAAATCAAAACAACCCTGAGATTCCATCTCACACCAGTCAGGATGGCTAAGATCAAAAACACAGGAGACAGCAGTTGTTGGCCAGGATGTGGAGAAAGAGGAACACTCCTCCACTGCTGGTGGAATTGCAGGCTGGTACAACCACTCTGGAAAGCAGTCTGGCGGTTCCTCAGAAAACTGGGCATGACACTCCCGGAGGATCCGGCTATACCACTCCTGGGCATATACCCAGAGACTTTACCTGCATGCAATAAGGACACATGCTCCACTATGTTCATAGCAGCCTTATTTATAATAGCCAGAAGCTGGAAAGAACCCAGATGTCCCTCAACGGAGGAATGGATTCAGAAGATGTGGTATATCTACACAATGGAATACTACTCTGCAATTAAAAACAATGAATTCACGAAGTTCCTAAGCAAATGGTCAGAACTTGAAAATATCATCCTTATTGAGGTAACCCAATCACAAAAGAACACACATGGTATGCAATCACTGATAAGGGGATATTGACCCAGAATCTCGGAATACCCTAGACACAATCCGCATATCAATAGATTTCTAAAAAGATGGAATGAGAGACCCCTGGTCCTGGAAAGACTGGATGTAGGGGAACGCCAGGACAGAGTAACGAGTGGGGGTTGAATGGAGAAAAGAGGGAGGGAAGGGGGCTTATGGGACTTTCGGGGAGGGAGGAAACGGGAAAGGGGAAGTGATTTGGAATGTAAATTAAAAAAATAAAATAAAAAAAACCAACAATATTTAGCAAACCAACTGCTCTTAGTTTCAGGATCAGGATCAGGTTCAGGTTAAGGTTCAGATCAAGATCAGGATCAGGATCAGGATTAGGATTAGGATTAGGATAAGGACTAGGATTAGGATAACACTAACAAATTAAATGGAGAGATACTTTAAGCAATCAGACTAAATTCAGAGACAAGTATGCCCACTCTCCCTGTATCTATTCAATATAGTACTCAGAATTTTAGGTAAGTAATAAGAAAGCCAAAAAAGATCTACAGAATACAAATTGACAGAGAAGAAGTATAGGTATCACTTATCACATGATATGATACTATACTCAAGCAACCCAAGATATTCAACTGGAGAAATTCTACAGCTGATAAACAACTTCAGCAAAGTGACTGGATATAAAATTAACTCAAATAAGTAAGTATCTTTTCTTTATACAAATGAAAAATGCAATGAGGAAAGAACATTTTCACAATAGTCATTAATAATATGAAATATCTTAAGGTAGCTCTAACAAAACAAGTGAAAGATCTTATGACAAGAACTGCAAGCCTCTTAAGAAAGAACTTAAAGAAGACCTCAGAAAATGGAAATATCTCCCATGCTCACGGATTGTTAGTATTAACTTAGTATTAATGGGCATCCTACAAAAAGCATTTTACTGATTCAAAGCAATCCCCATGTCACATTTCTAACACAATTCTTCACATACATGGAAGAGCATTCCTTAATGTCATATGGAAAAACAAACAAACAGAAAACCTGGCTAGCAAAAACAATCCTTAAAATTAAAAGAATTTCTGGGGGAATCAAATTCCATTACCTCAAATGATACTACAAAGCAATAATGATAAAAACTGCATAGTAGAACTTAGACAAAGAAGGCAAAAATAAACAATGGATAAAAAAGGAAGCATGTTCAATTTTTCCATTGTTTATTTTTGCCTTCTTTGTCTAAGTTCTACTGTCCATAATTGTGTGTGTTTATTTCTGGGTCTTCATTTCTATTACATCAATTCACCTGTCTGTCTCTTTACCAATATCATGCAGTATATGCTTGTCCCAGGGAGTGGCACTATTACAAGGTGCGGCCTTGTTGGAGGAAGTGTGTCACTGTAGGGTTGGGCTTAGATATCTTCCTCTTAAATGCCTGAAGACGCCCAGTCTGTTCCTAGTTTCCTTTGGATAAAGGTGTAGAACCCTCAGCTCCTCCTGCACCATGCCTACCTAGATGTCCCTCAACAGAAGAATGGATACTGAAAATTTACATAATGAAGTGCTACTCAGCTTTAAAATAATGAATTTATGAAATTCTTAGACAAATGGATGGAACTAGAAAATATCCTGAGTGAGGTAACCCAATAACAAAAGAACACACATGGTATGCACACACTGATAAGTGGATATTAGTCCAGAAAGTTGGAATACCCAAGATATAATTCACAGGCCACTTGAAACTCAAGAAGGAGGAAGACCAAAGTTGGGATACTTTGGTCCTTCTTAGGAGGATCAAAATACCCATGGGAGGTGATACAGAGAAAAGGTGTAGAGCAGAGTCTGAAGGAAAGGCCATTCAGAGACTGCCCTGCCTGGGAATCCATCCCATATAGTTACCAAACCCAGACACTATTGTGGATGCCAACAAGTGCTTACTGAGAGGAACCTGATATAGCTATCTCCTAAGTGGCTCTGCCAGTGCCTTACAAATACAGAAGTGGATGCTCACAGTCAACCATTGGACTGAGTACTACATCCCTAATGGAGGAGGTAGAAGAACAATCCATGGTTTTGAAGGGTTTTGCAGCCCCATAGAAGGAACAAAATTTGAACCAACCCATTTCCCCAGAGCTACCAGAGATTAACCACCAACCAAATATACACATGGAGGGACCCATGACTCAAGCGGCATATGTAGCAGAGGATGGTCTTGTTGGACATCAGTGAGAATAGAGGCCCATGGACCTGTGAAGGCTTGAAGCTCCAGTGTAACTGCCAGCAGTTACATTTGAATGTGTTACTGGGTTCCTTGGAATGAGAGCTGGGGAGAGAAACGACAGGGTGCAAGAGAAACATGAAGCCAAGACTATATTTCCTGCTCAAGTCTCAACGTTTATTGGAACTATCTAAATATATATAGGTGGGGAAAAAGCCCTTCTCCCCAAAGGCTGGAAAAGGTCTGCAGAACTGGTCTGGCTGTTCACTGGCATTGGCAACACTGCTCAGGCAGAGGGGTGGGTCACCTCCTAATTCAGGAATTTGTAGACCTGGAGGAACAATGAAATTCACTTTCACTTCACCCTAGGTGGGGCCAGATTATGGCTAGCACAGGAATTTCAGCTCACAGGCTGTTTACCTTGGTCAGTGTCAAGTTCCTGCCAGGTGACATGACACCCCAATATGGCTCTCTACACCCCAGTATAGAGGAATGCCAGGAAAGGCAAGTGGGGGTGGGTGGACTGGTGAGAGGGTGAGGGGGAATTAGGTTTTTAGAGGGGAAAGAAGGAAAGTGGATGACATTTGAAATGTAAATAAAGAACATATCTAATAAAAAAACCAATAACCTGAGTTACCTCTGTATTAATTTCCAGAGTGTTTGTACCAGTTTTCAGTTCCACAATCAATAGAGGAGTGTTGCTCTTTCTCCCTGTCCTTACCAACATGTGCTATCACCTGAGATTTTTATCTTAGCCATTCTGATTGATGTAGGTGTAATCTCAGGGTAATTTTGGCTTGCAATTCTCTGATCAGTAAGGACTTTGAAAAGTTCCTTAAGTGCTTATTAGCCATTTCACATTCCTCTGTTGTGAATTCTCTATTTAGTTCTATATCCCTTTTTTTGATTGGATTATTTGGTTTCTTGGTGTGATGCTTCTTGAGTTCTTTATATATTTTGGATATTAGCACTTTCTTGAATGTGAGGTTAGTGATGAATTTTTTCACAGTCTGTAAGGTTTCTGATTTGTCCAGTTAACTTATAACCTTTGCCTTACAGAAGGTTTTCAATTGCATGAAATTCTACTTATCAATTTTTGATTTTACAGCCTGAGCTATTAAAGTACTGTTTAGGAAATTTCCCTCTGAGCCAGTGAGTTCAAGGTTCTTAGTACATATCAAGGCTCTTCTATATATATTTCAAATTTTCTAATCCTGACTGATATCAGAAAGAAGTTGCATCTAGAAATAGGAATATTTCTTCCCATTTTAGTATCATACACAGTTTTCAAAATATCCTCTGAACATGCTCCTTTTATTTAAATCAGAATGTTGTACTACTATATGACAGGAAGAAACAAACAGCACCCCATTTAAAGACTAAAGGTCTTGTCATTCTTATTATTTCATAATATAAAAAAATGCAAGTAAAGGATAACTAACAACACTAATTTTTCTCTATGTGTGCTAATTGAATTCACTACAAAGTAAAATCACATTTAGATCACTCTATGTTTAAGATAAGGATTGCCATTTTGTGTGCATATGTTTTATGTGGTAGTTTAAAAACACACATAAACTAACACAAGGAATTTTATTCCTTATTTCTTTTATTTCATAAATGAACACTGTATTTTGTTATATCAATTCTAGTAATCCCTTTAAGTTCAAAGGTTGTGGTGCAACCTTTGGGTCACAAGATACACAGTACACAATACCACATTGCCCAGATTTCATAAGTTTATAAAATAAACTCAGTCTTCACCAGAGGGAACATTTTTTTTCAATAGAAGGAAAAAATAAATGCATTTTTATTTTAAATATTCTAAAGTATTTCTTTTTTATTTATTTATTTTATTTTATTTTTTTAATTTACATTCCAAATCACTTCCCCTTTCCCGTTTCCTCCCTCCCCGAAAGTCCCATATGAGATTCTACATAGTTATTTTTTTTGCAAATGTTAATTGGGTCAGACATTATTATATATCTGCTACTGGAAAAAAACATTTTCAAATTATTTTGTGTATATTTTTGAAAATTTAATGTACTTATTTTCAATATAATTTTCTTTCTTCTATACCTCCTATATATTTTATTTGATCTTTTTAAAATTCATGCCATTTCCTCTAATTTTGTTATATCTAAATATGCATATATTCTAATTTCATTTTTGAGACCTAAATTAAATATGATCAATATATAGTGTTAATTTTGTGAATGTGTGCTTTTAGTGTTGACCATTTTTATGTTAGATAACAAACAGGAGTAATCTTTCTTATACAAATTTATTTCCTGTTGTTATGTTTCTTTAGGTATCTGAAATATTGTACTTAATTTGGAGTTTCCTGGGTTTATACATTATATGGATTTGTTGACAATCTGATATTTCTTAGGTACATGTAATTTTGCTATCGTGTGCAGATTGTGTATGTTACAAAAAAGACAGTTTACAAAGAGCTATTGTCATATTCTCCTGGATATTATAATCTTTCTGCCCACATACTGCAATATTGTTTAAGCCTTGAAATAATGTTTTTTTTTTGGATTCATAAGTCAGGGTTAGAAAGACCACTGCAAATTCTCTGCACTTTAGCCCATGGGATAATTTCCCTCTGAGTGTTTAAAATCAATTCTTTTGCTGAAGATGACAGCTAAAATTTGTCTGTGGGTGTAAAGACAGTTCGAAATCATACTGTTTCAGAGAATTAGCAGGTAGAGCTTTTCTTTAACAGTTCATAACAATATCTGACTTGTGAATTAATGTAGGCTTACTTTACTGGTCATAAATTCTCTCTAATTCTTTGATATAATATACATTACACAGTAGATATGTAGTGAAAATTAAGATACGAGCACCACGTCACTAATGCAAAGCAAACAAAAAAATAAACAAAAACAATCACTCAAAACAGATGTTGAAGGAATGGAAGAAAATGACAGACATAACACTAAGGGGACTATGCTGATAAGGACGTGAACCATCAGTACCAGAATTGGATGAGGGACATTATAGAGGGGAGTAAAATAATTCTTACTATAAACATGTGTTATTCTTTTAGTAATAATTGAATAATTGTATTCTATCCTCATTACTTGGAGACATATATTACATCAAACACAGTGAATTTTCAGCCGTTAACATTAAGAACCCTGTGCAAGCATACTATACATTCGAACCTGTTAATATAAGTTACTGCTTATTGAAGGAAAGAAAGTTGAGGATAATTGGAAAGAATAATCATGGAGGTCTGTACTTTGAAGTCTGGCTCACATGTAACATGGAGGGTGTGATGGTTTTTATACGCTTGTCCCAGGGAGTGGCCCTATTAGAAGGTGTGACCTTGTTGGAGGAAGTCTGTCACTCTAGGGTTGGGCTTAGAGATCTTCCTCTTAAATGCCTGAAGATGCCCAGTCTGTTCCTGGTTTCCTTTGGATAAAAGTGTAGAACTCTCAGCTCCTCCTGCACCATGCCTGCCTGGATGTTGCCATGCTTCTGCCTTGATGACAATAGACTAAACCTCTGAACCTGTAAGCCAGCCCCAAGTAAATGTCTTTTATAAAACTTGCATTGGTCATTGGTATCTGTTCACAGCAGTAAAACCCAAACTAATACTGGGAGTGGAGTATTGCTATGATAGGCCTGACCATGCTTTTGTTTGGAAGAATGTGGGTTTTGGAACTTTGGATTTGGAATGCTGTATGTGGGGCTTAGTGGGCCAGCCTAGTAGGAGTATGGAAGACAGTGGTATTGAGGGTCATTTGACTTGTGTAGGCCTGATGACCCAAAAGGTTTCAGTGGAGAAGAACTTTCATATGTGGTTGAGAGACTGTTTTTGTGATGTTTTGGTGAAGAATATGGCTGTTTTTTTCCATTTTCTGAAGAGACTTCTAAGGCTAAGGAAAAGAGATGTAAATTAATTGTATTGACAAAGGATGTCTCAAAAAAGCCCAACAGAGACTTTGTTCTCTGGTTAAGTCTGATGAAGAGCATTTTGAACAAACATAGCAAGCTGAGAAAGGAAACATACAAAATATATAGTTTGAGCAATAAAGAGACACCAGGAAGTGAAATGGAGCTGAATTCAAGGATATTAAACTGAATTAAGGAAGTAGTGACTTTGAGGCAAGATTCCTCCAAGCTAAATTTAGGCTCAGACATGGTAGTACAAGCCTTTAATCCCAGGAGACAAAGATAAGCAGATCTCATAGTTCAAGGCCAGCCTAGAACAGAGCAAATTCTAGGTGAAGAAAAACTTAAATCCAGGTTTGGTGGATCACATCTTTAATCCCAGTGCTTAGGACACAGGCATGCAAATCTCTGAATTCAAAGTCAGTTTATGGAGCAAGATCCAGGACAGCCAAGCTCAAGCAGTGAAGGAGTTGGAATAAAGGAAGCTAGTGATAAGGTAATAGAACAAGGGGGCCAATGTTCCAGCTCCTGCAAACAGCCAACTCAGCAGCTTAGGCCTTGTGTCTCTGCCTTTATATTCAAGAGGAGAAGGAGACTATTGGGACAATTGATGCTGGTTAGCTGGAGCTAAGAAATTAGTGGTGATTAAGAAAAGACCAGCATCACTTAGGTTATATTTTCTGGGAAGTGTTTCCTGAGAGCACAAAGAAGCTGTGTTCCAGAGATAGCCAAGGTTGTACCTCATGTTGCAACTGTACTTGGTAATGTGTAAGAATAATCCAGATGGTGCTGGTTTTGAAGTCATGAAGACATCATGAAGAACAGCTGAGGTTTGGCACTGTGAGAAGCCATGGAAGGCCATTGGTGAAAGTGCAGCCTCAGTTGTAGTTGACAGCTAA
This sequence comes from Tokudaia tokunoshimensis, assembly GCA_036184795.1. Classification (NCBI taxonomy): domain Eukaryota; kingdom Metazoa; phylum Chordata; class Mammalia; order Rodentia; family Muridae; genus Tokudaia; species Tokudaia tokunoshimensis. The sequence continues at coordinate 36,196,123 of BTHU01000001.1, forward strand.
GGACTGAAGGGGTGATGCAAATGAGTTGAGTCTTGATACCATGAAGACAGCCTATGAGAGGCTTTGGTGAAGCATAGTTGCAATAGAAGACCCTAGCATATTGGAGATGCCAGTACCATGGTATGACCACCTAAAACAGCAGTTTCAGCAGAAAGAATCAACAAGAACTTAGAGTGCTACAGAGGGCAGAGCTGGAGAAGTGACACCAGCCCTTTGGAGATGCACAGCAGATCATGTGTAGAACTCAGACATTGGAACAAGAAGCTGTGAAGCTGAAGTTGACTTGGGGACCACAAGATGTTAAAGATGACAGAGACACAGGATGCCTGCCAGGAAAGCTGCTAAAAGGGAGTGGAACCAGCCCAAGAGAAAGAACCTTGTTTCAGTCAACAAAGATGAAAAGGGAGTTGAAGATCTGAAGACAACTTTGCCATCAGACATGGAGATGCAGAGTTTGGAGACTGTCCAGCTGGTTTCCTGTCTTGCTTTTGGGATTACAGTTAAGTGATTGGATGAATCTCAGAAGAGACTTTGAACTTTGGACTTTTAACACTGTTGAGAATAGCATAGACTGTGGGGACTTTTGAAGTTGGACTAAATGTATTTTGCATTATGCTATGTTTAGGTATGGTCCCGATAGACTCATGTTTGAACAAGCATATGGGGACCAGGGAGCGAAATGTGATTGTTTGCATATGCTTGTGCCAGGGAGTAACACTATTAGAAGGTGTGGCCTTGTTGGATGAAATGTGTCACTGTCGGTTGGGCCTAGATATCTTCCTCTTAAATGCCTGAAGATGCCCAGTGTGTTCCTGGTTTCCTTTGGATAGAGGTGTAGAACCCTCAGCTCCTCCTGCACCATGCCTTCCTGGATGTTGCCATGCTTCTGACTTGATGACAATGGACTAAACCTCTGAACCTGTAAACCAGCCCCAAGTAAATGTCTTTATAAAACTTGCATTGGTCATTGGTGTCTGTTCACAGCAGTAAAACCCATACTAATACAGACTCTAATAACAATTGTTCAGTCAGAGAGAGCAGATATCCCAAGAGTGCTGACATACCAAATATCACATCTGAGACTGCAAGTGCTGCCCCAAATCAAGTCCGATCAGGACCTGCATGGAGCCCACAAGACCCAGGAATCACAGAGTATCCAGGGACAGAATCTTTCTGTTTTCCATCTGTGCGACTTTGATGACTGTGTAGCAGAACTATCTGGGCCACAGTCTAGGCCCCTTTGCAGTTCTGCCCAAAGAGAGCAGTTCTACCAGGAGTGATAACACACTAAAGATCACAGGAGTGCTGACACACCTAAGACTTCAGGCTCACAGGTTCACAGTAGAGACAAACTTCAGTCAGATAGAGTAAAACCAGCTAACACCAGATTGAAAGAAGCAAGCACAAGAATATAAACAATAGAATCAAAAGTTACCTGGCCTTACCAGAAGCCAGTTCTCCAAGAACAGCAAGGTCTGGATATCCCAACACACCTGAAAAGCAAGATTCTGATCTAAAATCACATCCCATGATGATAGAGGACTTTAATGATGTAAATAACCCCCTTAAAGAAATACAGAACACAGTTCAACAGATAGAAGCCCTTAAAGAGGAAATATGTAAGTCAATTAAAGAAAAGCCCAGGAAAACACAGCAAAACAGGTGAAGGAATTGAACAAAACCATCAAGGATCTAAAAATGAAACTAGAAACAAACAATAATGAAACCACAGGGAGAAAACCCGGGAGATAGAAAACCTAGGAAAGAGATCAGAGTCATCTATGCCAGAATCACCACCAGAATATAAGAGATAGAAGAGAGAATCTCAGGCATATGAGATACACTAGAAAACGTTGACACAACAGTCAGAGAAAAGTCAAACTTCAAAAAGCTTCTAACCCAAAACATCCAGGAAATTTAGGACATAATGAAAAGATCAAACTAAGGATAATATAAGAGAGTGAAGTTTCCCAACTCAAAGGTCCAGTAAACATCTTCAACAAAATAGTAGAAGAAAACTTTTCTAAAGAAAGATGAACATAAACATAAAAGAGTCCTACAGAACTCCAAATAGATTGGATTGGAATAGAAATTCCTCCCATCACATGACAATAATAACACCAAAAGCACAGAACATGGAAGGGGTATTAAAAGCACCAAGGGAAAATGTAAAGTAACAAATAAAGGCAGACCTATCAGAATTACACCAGATTTCTCACTAGAGACTCTAAAAGCCAGAAGATCCTGGACAGATGTCATACAGCAAAACCCTCAATTGCCATAGATGGTGAAACCAAGATATTCTATGACAAAACTAAATTTACACAATATCTTTTCACAAATCTAGCCCTATAGAGTATGATAGATGGCAAACTCCAAACACGGAGGGTAACAACTCCAAAGAACAAGTAAGAAATTAATATTCTTTCCACAAAACCAAATAAGATAGTCACATAAACCTAATCCCACTTCTAACATCAAAAATAACAGGAAGCAAAAACACTGGTCCTTAATATGTTTAACATCAATGGACTTAATTCCCCAATAAAAAGACAGAGACTAACAGATGGATACTTAAATGGAACCCAGCATTTTGCTGCATATAGGAAATGCAATCTCAGTGAGAAAAACAGACAGTACCTCAAAGAAAAAGGCTAAAAAACAATTTTCCAAGCAAAAATGGTCACACAAAACAGGCTGCAATAGCCATTCTAATATTGAATAAAATATACTTTCAAAAGAATGTTATCAAAAAAGTTGTGGAATGACACTTCACACTCATAAAAGGAAAACCTTACCAAGATGAACTCTCAATTCTGAACATCTATGCTCCAAATGCAAGGGCAATTACATTCATTTAAAATGTTTTTTAAAGCTCAAAGCATACATTTTACCTCACACAATAATAATGGGAGAATTAAACAACCCAATCTCATCAATGGCCAGATCACGGAAACATAAGCTAAACAGAGACTTATTAAAACTAACAGGATTTATGAACCAAGTGTATTTAACAGATATCTATATGACATTTTATCCTGAAAGAAAAGGATATGCCTTCTTTTCAGCACATCATGATACATTATCCAAAATTGACCATATAATCAGTCACAAAACAGGCATCAACAGATATAAGAAAATTCATATAATCCCATGCAACCTATAAGATCACCATGGAGTAAGGCCGGTCTACAATAAAAAAAAATGGAAAGCACACACACACACACACACACACACACACACACACACACACACACATGGAAGCTGAACAATGCTCTACTCAATGATAACATGGTCAAGAAAGAAAGAAAATTAAAGAAGAAAGACATTAAAGACTGTGGAATTAAACAAAAATAAAGGCACAATATACCCAACTTATTTGACACAATTAAAGCAGTGCTAACAGGAAAATGCATAGGTCTAAGTGTTTTCAAAAAGAAACTGGAGAAAGCATATGCCAGCAGCTTAGCAACATACCTGAAAATTCTAGAACAAAAAGAAGCAAATACAATCAAGAGGAGTAGATAGCAGGAAATAAATAAATTCAGGGCTGAAATAAAACCAAATAGAAACAAAACAAACAAATACAATGAACCAACAAAACCAGGAGCTGGATGTATGAGAAAATCAACATGATAGATAAACTCTTAACAAAACAAACCTGAGGGCACAGACAAAATACCCAAATCAACAATATCAGAAATGTAAAGAAAGACAGAACAACAGAAACTGAGGAAATTTAAAACAAGTCATCAGATCCGACTTCAAAAGAATATACTCACCCAAACTGGAAAATTTGGATGAAATGGACAATTTTCTAGACAGGTACCAGGTATCAATGTTAAATCAGGTTGAAATAAACCATACTAACACTCCCACAACCACTAAAGGAATTGCAGTTCTCATTAAAAGTCTTCCAACCAAAAAAGAAAAAAAATGCCAAGGACCAGATTGGTTTAGTGCAGAATTTTATCAGACTTTCAATGAAGACCTAATACCAATACTCTTCAAACTATTTGATGGGATAGAAACAGTAGGAAGTATGAAGCCACAATTATGCTTATACTTAAACGACACCTAGACCCAACAAAATAACAGAACTTTCAACCAATTTCCCTAGTGAATATCGATACAAAAATACTCAGTAAAATACTCCCACACCAAATCCAAGAACATATTAAGACAATATTTCACCACAATCAAGTAGGCTTCATCCCAGGCATGCAGGGATAGGTCAATATATGGAAATACATCAACGTAATCCACTACATAAAATCAAAGTAAAAGCCACATGATCATTTCATTAGATGCTGAAAAGGAATTTGACAAAAGTCAATACCCCTTCATGTTAAAAGTTTTGGAAAACTCAAGAATTCAAAGCCCATACATAAACATAGTAAAAACAATATATAACAAACAAAAAAACAGTAGACAACATCAAACTAAATAGAGAAAAACTTGAAGCAACTCCACTAAAATCAGGCAATAGATGAGCTGCCCACTCTCTCCCTAACTATTCAAAATAGTCTTTATACCGATTTTTAACTGCCACCTTCAGCAAAATTATTAATTGTACATAACTAAGAGGCAAATTACTGCTCAAATTAAACTGCAGAGAATTTTAACCTGTCTGACCCTAACTAATGATTCCACAAAATTCATCGTTATTCCAAGACTGAAACAATATTGGGTAGAAAGAATATAATATATAGCAGAATAGGAAAATAGATTTCCAAGAAGATGGAAGGAGAGACCCCTGGTCCTGGAAAGACTGGATGTAGGGGAATGCCAGTACAGAGAAGCAAGAGGGGGTTGAATGGGGAAAAGAGGGAGGAAAGGGGACTTATGGGACTTTTGGGGAGGGAGGAAATGGGAAGGGGGAAATGATTTTGAATGTAAATAAAAAAAACTTAGAAAAACAAACAAAAAGAAAAGAAAATGGCTTTTTTTGAAATTATCTTTTGTGTAACATATGTACTTTATAAACATAATTAATTAATTAATTTTTATTGAGACAGGGTTTCTCTGTGCAGACCTGGCTGTCCTGGAACTCACTCTGTAGACCAGGCTGGCCTCGCACTCAGAAATCCGCCTGTCAAGAGTTCCTTCTGGGACCAGAAGGACCAAGGCCTTCTCCACATGCTCCTCTCACCTGGCTGTGGTTTCCACTTTCTATGGAACACTCATGATTTTGTACATTGTGCCCTCTGCTGTCCATTCCCAGCTCCTCTCCAAGGTCATTGCCCTGCTCTACACAGTGGTCACCCCCATCTTCAACCCTGTCATCTATAAATTGAGGAACCAGGAGGTACAGCAGGCACTGAGAAGGCTTCTCTACTGCAAACCAACTGAAATGTGACCTAAGAAGGAGAGCAGTGGAGACTTTTTACTTGACTGTCAGTGTCTTGATTGAAAAGTCTCCCACAATGGGCTGGAGATGAGTAATTATGGTCTTTCTCAGGTCCCTCTTTAGGGCTTCTGAACTATGCCCAGGGAGGAAAGATAAAAAATTTTCAGATGTTAGTTTAAAAGATTATGTAAACTACTGTGAGTTGTTTACTGAATGCACCTTAAATAGTGCTCTGGTTTGATCATCACACTGTGAAGACATGTACCAAATTGCCACTCTGTAGCCCATTGCTATATGCAGCACTGCTGCTAAAAACTAATGAAATCAAAATTTTAGAAATAACACCGGGCGGTGGTGGCGCACGCCTTTAATCCCAGCATTTGGGAGGCAGAGGCAGGAGGATTTCTGAGTTCGAGGCCAGCCTGGTCTACAAAGTGAGTTCCAGGACAGCCAGGGCTACACAGAGAAACCCTGTCTCGAAAAACCAAAAAAAAAAAAAAAAAAATTAGAAATAAGACACTAATACAAACACAAATCTAGAAAAAAAAAAAAAAGAAATCCGCCTGTCTCTACCTCCCAAGTGCTGGGATTAAAGGTGTGTGCCACCACTGCTCGGCTAACATAAATGTTTTATACACGTAAATCTCAAAATCATATGTATCTAAGAATGATTAACAAAATGTCAACACAATCCATATATTAATATATATCTGGAATGCCGAGGAACCTCCAAATTCAGTACAGTATTTCCGACACTTAAAGAAGTATGAGGTCAGGAGATAGACTTCTATAAGAAAGAATACTCCAGTTTGTTATCTAATACAAAATTGTCATCATTGAAAGCACACATTCACACAACACTATATATTTATGGCATTTAATTTATCAGTCTCAAAATTGAAATTATGTATATATGTACATTTGTACATAACAACAATTAGTAAAAATGGCATGAACTTTTAAAAGATCATCTAAAATAAATGGGAGGGATAGAAGAAAGAAAAATTTTGAAAAATAATTATTTTAAATTCTCAAAAAATTCATGAAATAATTTAAAATTACTTAGTAGCAGATATATAAAGAATGTCTGACCCTCCACTTAACATTTGCAAAACAAACTTATCTAGAATTTCACCAATGTTCTCGCTGGGTAACAAATGAGATATTGTGCTAATTTATAAAATCCAGGCAACGGGCTATTTACTGTGCTATGTATTTTGTGACCCAAAGATTGTACCACAAAGTCTTTATCCAGCACAAATTATGGCACCTTCATAGGTATACTGATGAGCTTACCACTATAAGAGTTCCTTGACTAACATGTTCAATAATTTCTGTAAGGTGACATTAACTTACATTTGAGTTCCATGGAAATTGTTAAGAAAATATTGATGTTTAGGTTCAGTCATTTTTAGAGGGGTCATGAATAAGCAAAAACCCCACAATAAATCTACAAGCCAAATGATTGGGAGAAAATGCCAAAACTCTACACTCATATATGAAAAAATATAGACAAATATTTTCTACTAAGATAATGAGAAAAAATATTATTAAGGGATTCAGTCAAGGAGAGATGATTCAAGATGATTCAATCCAATCCCAGTTGGTAAGCAATCTCTCTCTCTCTCTCTCTCTCTCTCTCTCTCTCTCTCTCTCTCTCTCTCTCTCTCTATCTATCTATCTAGATAGATGGATAGATATTAGAAAACCTGTAAGATCATTCATCAGGGTATATGATTATATAGGATAGACACACAGACATAGAGATAGATAGAGACAAAGAGATAAACAGAGAGAAAGACAGAGAAAGAAAGGTAGAGAGACATACATACAAACACACACACACACACACACACACACACACACAAACCATTGTGTTTTTAGAGGTCATGTGTTTGTCAGTGTATGGAATGGGCATGAGAGGTACTTGAAGGGAATAGTAGAATTGATACAATGAAACAAGGGTGTTCATGTGGATACTTCAGTCTTTCTTAGAAGGGAGATCAAAATACCCAAGAGACAATATACAGAGACAAAGTGTGGGTTAGAGATTGAAGGAAAGACCTTTTTGGGACTGCCCCACCTGGAGATCCATCACATATACAGTAACCAAACACAGACACTATTGTGGATGCCAATAAATGTTTGCTGACAAGAGCCTCATATAGCTGCTTCCTGAGAGACTCTGCCAGTTCGTGACAAATATAGAAGTAGATGCTCTCAACCAACCAGTGGTTTAAGCATAGGGTCTCTAATGGAGGAGATAGAGAAAGAATCTAGGGAGCTGAAATGGTTTGAAGACCCATAGGAGGAACAAAAACATGAACCACCCAGTACCCCCAGAGTTCCCAGGGACTAAACCATCAAACAAAGTATACACGTAGAGGGATCCATGGCTCCAGTTGCATATATAGCAGAGGATAGCCTTGTTGGATATCATTGAGAGGAGAGGCCCTTGGTCCTGTGAAAGTTCAATGTCCCAGTGTAGGGGACTTCCAGGACAGGGAAGCAGGTGTGGGTGTGTTGGTAAGCAAGGGGACAGAGATGGACAGGGGGTTTTCAGAGGGGAAATGAGGGAAGGGTATAACATTAGAAATGTAAATAAAGAAAATATCTAATAAAAAATTGTTCATTTGTGAAATAAAGGGGATAAATAATAAAATTACTTGTGTTAATCTATGTGTGTTTTTAAACTACCACATAAAACATGCATGGAAAAAGGCAATCCTCATGTTAAACAGAGTGATCTAAATATGATTTTATAATTTAGTTGACTCAGTTAGTACACGGAAAAGAAAACAAGTGTTGTAAGTTATCCATTACTTGCATTTCATTATACTATGGAATAGTAACAGTTACAAGACATTATTAAGATTATTGTCAACCATTTCCTTTCCACTCTACCTTAGTCTACATTTAACCTTATAGCTAACCTGTTCTTATTTGTCCTGTTGAGTGTTAAGAAGAAAGAGTAGAATTTCTATACTAACACATGACACAAAACAAAACAATATCATATTCCTGTTAACTACTATAATTTTTCTTTGGCCATTTAAACTCTTTGTATTTTCATTTCAGGTCCTTGTTTCCAGGCTCCTGTACCTCTCACTAAACAAGGATATTTTATGATAGCTTTCCTTGAAACACTAGTTTGTCCATTTAAACCACAGAAACTCAGAAGAAAAACCCATTTAATAACATGTTTTGCTCATGCTAACTAATGATGCTGTTATATTTTAACCAAATCTAATTCAAATTCAATGGCTAATAGATTTCTAGTGATCAAAAACTCATTCCACTTCACAAAGCCAAAGCTCAGATAAAAAATGTGGCACTTAGGTTCCATATCATAGGTGGATTGCTCAAACAAATACCCATGGGATGACCTGGTAGAGTTTGGCAAAAATATTCATCTTGAGTTCCTTTTAAGAAATCCACACTTTGTGTTATGCCTTCTTCTTGGTTCTAAACAATTACAAATTCAAATATTCCCTGTATTAGTCTGCTGTGAAAATAGTTTCACCTAGATATTCAAATCCACAGAACTTTGAAATTTTTTATCACCAAAGAAAGAAATAAGAAACATGAACAAAATACTAATAACAAGTGCTTTGGTATATGTGGGAAAAGGAAACACTCACTGTTGTGATAGGAAAGTGGTTCAATTTAGTTAGAAATCAGTAGCCAGATTTATCAAAAAGGTAAATATAACTATCATATGCTACAGTTTTATCACTCCTAGTTGTGTGACAAAAGATACTCAACAGCCTTCTGCATGGTTACTTCTTTGAGTATGTGTATTACTGGAATTGGAAACAAGCTTACTGTGCCTCAGCAGGTGAAAGTATGATGAAAATAGAGGAAGTATTCAATGTGAATAGTAATAGAAAGTTGTACTTTATAATAGACATACAGAACTAGAAAAGTTCACAGTGACTGTGGTAATCTAGACCATCACTGACAGATGTCAAATGTGTTGTTCCATTGGAGAATCCTAGATCCAACATTTTATATTGGCTTATTTATAGAAGGATAACTTAAAGAACAATAAACATAAAAAGGGACTATTACCTGAGTGAAGAATAGGAAGAGTAACAGGGTGGAGCATGCTAGATAGTACCTTAGTGGTAACTATAGAGGATATATGAGCTATCACCTAAGGAGGTTATACTTTTGACAACTCCTGTATTTATATATCCCAGGCTCCTTATCAAAAATCCCAGCATCCTGAGAAACAGAACCTTTCTTTTAATTCAGTCCAGTAATGTACAAAATAAAATTGATAACATATTTAATTCATTTAAAATACTTCCTCTGAGGAATCTCCAGTCTAAACTAACTATGAAAGCATCCCATTTCTATCACTGCCATTCACAATTTTAAACATTAGAGTCTCAAAAAGTAGTAGCTTTTATGTATGTGTACTTTCTACAGTAACACACAGATGCTATTCTAAATCTTTCCCAGTTATCATGTTAGGAATCATATGTGCAATGTACAACCTCTGTCTTTACTCATTTTCAACAATTTATCCATGCTTGGTTATTCAGATGCGCATTCATCTTTCTTGAATGAGCACCAAAATCTGAGAAATCTTCAAAATTTAGCATTATGCTAGATACAGAGAAACAAAAGAATATAAATGATGTACAGAAAAGTAAGAAAAAATTACTGAGCCACAACTCAATATTTAGCTACACATATTCCAAGACAATAAATAGGATAAATTTGGTAAAGTCTTTGATAAGAATATTTTCTGTTCTAAACAAATATGAGTAATTTCAAAACTAATGAGATACCAGCATTAAATATAAACAAAGTATGATATAATATGATAGATTCAACTTATGAGCATCAATTGATTCTTCCAAGTATCAACATTTAGATAAAATAATATCTAATTGAGGCTTCTGGATTATGCACAAGAACGAAATTTGAATTTAAAAATTTACTATAGAACACACAAGAGTCATAGGATAATATCTAATAATCACAACTAAAAAAATACTTTGTAGTAATAAAGAGCAATTGTGACAAAGCAATGCAAATAAAATATCATAAATGCTAGTATTCTTGGAAACTGGACGGTGGCTGGAAACCTTAGTCCATTGAGATTCAAATTAAAACCAAACAAAAACGGGACATTATCATATGTTAAGGTTTTTCATTGGAGTTTATGCAAACTCGGTCCTTTGACTGTATGTAGATGTGTAACTATGAACATAGAACTTTGTTCCCAACAATAACAATGCAAACATTATATCATAATTTGGATTGAAATGTAATGTAAAGAAATGAGACCTTTGATGGTAACAAGATAATAACAAAGGAGAATTGCAGTATTCAGGTTTTAGTAGTCTCAGAAGTCAGTGGCATACTAGGTAAGGTGATGTCAGAAAATATTTGAGAAATTCTCAAGGTGACAAATGAGAACTGCTGTCCTGCCATGAAAATCCTTTACAGACCTGATTACCCCAAGCAGATTAAGGAGCAACAGGTGTCCTGTCTCTTGTCAGAAACAGAAGAGTGATGTAATTCACTATCTTTGCAAATGAAACAGAACTCCAAGGCTGAGTCCTGAATGATAGATCATAAAATAGAAGCAATGACCAGAAGCAATAACAAATACCTTGCATAGCAATCAGGAGCAGTTACATTCAGACAGGAATGTAAAGAATCATAGCAATTTACCTGACCATGATGATGTTTTCTTTTAATTTTCTTCTGAATGATTTCCAAGCAATTATCCTTCAAAAAGAAACTTGTCAAGCTACAGAAAAAGCCTGGTACAAGCAGAGAGCTAGACATTAACCAGGAACATTACTGAAATATTTTCTTATGAATATATTTCTTTAGCTTTGGTTGACTCTTCCTGGCTGAGAATACATAAGATAGAGAAAAGGTTATGGACCAATCAGGAGAAAGATCTCCAAAATTAAAAAAAAAAATAGGCATAAGCCTGTTGTTACCAGGGAGATTTTTCCAACAAAGCACTTCCATCTCCTCTCTCCCATCCCTGCCTCTTGCATCAGGAATAATAATAAAGGTGAAATAGAAGGAGAAATACCACAATATTATGCAGTTATTCTTTGGTTTGTGGCTCTAATTAAAAACAGAGAAAACTGTTCAGTAATGCCAGTACCTTATTGCCTTTATTTGGCTAATAATACCTATAATAAAGACTCAATTTGTGTCTACAGACAGCTGCTTGTAATCACGGACTGTCAAATGCACCCCAGAGCCAAACCTTTGTAATCTTCAAGTGAAAATAACTTGAGGAGCTATGCTTATTTGGAAATTTATGACAGTATTTCATATATTTATATACATCACAACTTATAAACAGTGCAATAGAATTATCTAAAGTCATATTTGTGTTCAATTTCATAAAGCTATTTAACTCATAATATACCTCATCTTAAATGGTATTCATGGTAAAGAAATATTAAAAGGAGATCATTTTGTTTTGTTTTGATTTTTTGTTTTTTTTAAGTTTTTTTTTATTTACATTCAAAATCATTTCCCCTTTCCTGTTTCCTCCCTCCCCGAAAGTCCCATAAGCACCCTTCCCTCCCTCTTTCCCCATTAAACCCCCTCTTGCTTCTCTGTCCTGGCGTTCCCCTACATCCAGTCTTTCAGGACCAGGGGTCTCTCCTTCCATCTCAGAAATCTATTGATGTGGGAATTGTGTCTAGGGTATTCCGAGATTCTGGGTTAATATCCCCTTATCAGTGACTGCATACCATGTGTGTTCTTTTGTGATTGGGTTACCTCACTAAGGATGATATTTTCAAGTTCTGACCATTTGCCTAGGAATTTCGTGAATTCATTGTTTTTAATTGCAGAGTAGTATTGCATTGTGTAAATATACCACATCTACTGAATCCATTACTTCATTGAGGAATACCTGGGTTCTTTCCAGCTTCTGGCTATTATAAATAAGGCTACTATGAACAACATAGTGGAGCATGTGTCCTTATTGCATGCAGGTAAAGCCTCTGGGTATATGCCCAGGAGTGGTATAGCCGGATCCTCTAGGAGTGTCATGCCCAGTTTTCTTAGGAACCTCCAGACTGCTTTCCAGAGTGGTTGTACCAGCTTGCAATCCCACCAGCAGTGGAGGAGTGTTCTTCTTTCTCCACATCCTCGCCAACAACTGCTGTCTCCTGTGTTTTTGATCTTAGCCATTCTGACTGGTGTGAGATGGAATCTCAGGGTTGTTTTGATTTGCATTTCCCTAATGATTAAGGATGATGAACATCTCTTTAGGTGCTTCTCAGCCATTAGATATTCTTCAGGTTAGAACTCATTGTTTAGCTCTGTACCCCATTTTTTAATAGGGTTACTTGCCTCTCTGGAGTTTCACTTCTTGAGTTCTTTGTATACATTGGAAATTAGCCCTCTGTCGGATGTAGGGTTGGTAAAGATCATTTCCCAGTTAGTTGGTTGCCGCTTAGGGCAATTCAAAAATTCATCTGGAATAACAGAAAACTCAGGATAGCTAAAACTATTCTCAAGAGTAAAAGAACCTCGGGGGAATCAGTATCCTGGACCTCAAGCTGTACTACAGAGTAATAGTGTTAAAAACCGCATGGTATTGGTACAGTGACAGGCATGTAGATCAATGAACAGAATTGAAGACCCAGGAATGAATCCACACTCCTATGGTCACTTGATCTTTGACAAAGGAGCTTAAACCATCCAGTGGAAAAAGATAGCCTTTTCAACAAATGGTGCTGGCTCAACTGGAGGTCAACATGCAGAAGAATGCAAATTGACCCATTCTTATCTCCTTGCACTAAGCTCAATTCCAAGTGGATCAAGGACCTCCACATAAAACCAGACACACTGAAACTAATAGAAAGGAAACTAGGGAAGAACGTTGAACATATGGGCACAGGGGAGAATTTCCTGAATAGAACTCAATAGCTTATGCTCTAAGATCAAGAATTGACAAATGGGACCCCATTAAATTACAAAGTTTTTGCAAGGCAAAAGACTTTGTCAAAAAGACAAAGAGATCATTTTTAAAAATATCCAAAATCTACACATACTATAATCATTCCTTTGTGTGTGAATACATATGTAATTTTTCTTTATGCATAATAATAGCACACTGTGTATTTGCATATGATGTGTATAAGAGATCTGATAGAATTGATATTAAGATGCCATTATTTTGTAAACATTATCATAATATTCACACGTCATATAATGTATTAAAAATACAACTATTACATATACTAAATTAGTGTTACCCATTAATTTACATGCTGGGGAATACTCTGGGTATATGCCCAGGAGTTGTATAACAGGGGTCCTTCAGGAGTATCATGCCCAGTTTTCTGTGGAACCGCCAAACTGATTTCCAGAGTGGTTGTACCAGTTTGCAATCCCACCAGCAGTGGAGGAGTATTCCTCTTTCTTCACATCCTGACAAGCACTTGCTCTCTCTCCTGATCTTAGCCATTCTGACTGTTGTGAGGTGAAATCTCAGGACTGTTTTGATTTGCATTTCCCTGATGATTAAGGATATTTAACATTTCTTTAGGTGCTTCTCAGCCATTCAATATTTATCAGGTGAAAATTCTTTTATTAGATCTGTACCCCATCTTTAAGAGAGGTATTTGGCTTTCTGGAGACTAACTTCTTGAGTTCTTTGTATATATTGAATATTAGCCCTTTGTCAGATGTAGAGTTGGTAAAAATCATTTCCCAAATTGTTGTTTGTCATTTTGCCTTACAGAAACTTTGTAATTTTATGAAATTCCATATGTCAATTGTTGATCTTAGAGCATAAGCTATTGGTGTTCTGTTCACGAAATTTCCCCCTGTGCCCATGTACTCAAGACTCTTCCCCAGTTTCTTTTCTATTAGTTTCAGTGTGTCTGGTTTTATATGGAGGTCCTTGGTCCACTTGCGCTTGAGCTTAGTACAAGGAGATAAAAGTGGTTCAATTTGTATTCTTCTGCATGCCTACCTGAAGTTGAACCAGCACCATTTGTTGGAAAGGCTATCTTTTATCCAGTAGATAGTTTTAGCTCCTTTGTCAAAGATCAAGTGACCATAGGTGTGTGGGTTCATTTCTGTGTCTTCCATTCTATTTCATTGATCTACCTGCCTGTCACTGTACCAATCCCATTCATTTTTTAACACTATTGCTCTCTAGTACTGCTTGAGGTCTGGGATACAGATTCCTCCAGAAGTTCATTTACTGTTGAGAATAGTTTTAGCTATGCTTGGATTTTTGATATTCCAGATGAATTTGAGAATTGCTCTTTCTAACTCTATGAAGAATTGAGTTGGGATTTTTATGGGGATTGCATTGAATCTGTATATTTCTTTTGTCAACATGGCCACTTTACTATATTATTCCTTCCAATCCATGAGCATGGAAGATTTTTCAGTCTTCTGAGGTGTTCTTCGATTTCTTTCTACAGAGACTTGAAGTTCTTGTCATCAGATCTTGCACTTGTTTGGTTAGAGTAATGCCAAGATTCTTTAAATTGTTTGTGAATATTGTGAAGTGTGAATTTTCCTTAATTTCTTTCTCAGACTGTTTATCCTTTGAGTATAGGAAGGCTACTGATTTTTTGAGTTAACTTTATTTTTTTTATTATTTTTATTTCTTTAATCCGGCCACTTTGCTGAAGTTGTTTATCAGCTGTAGGTTTCTGGTGGAGTTTTTTTGGGTCGCTTAATACTATAATATCATCTTCAAATAGTGATAGTTTGTCTCCTTCCTTTGCAATTTGTATCCCGTTGACTTCCTTATGTTGTCTAATTGCTCTAAATAGAACTTCAATTACTGTATTGAGAAGGCATGGAGACAGAGGACAGCCTTGTCTAGTCCCTGATTTTAGTGGGATTGCTTCAAGTTTCTCTTCATTTAGTTTGATGTAGGCTACCGTTTTTGCTGTATATTGCTTTTACTCTGTTCAGATATGGGCATTGAATTCCTGATATTTGCAAGACTTTTAGCATGTAAGGATACTGAATTTTGTCAAATGCTTTTCCACCATCTAATGAAATGACCATGAGTTTTTTTTTTTTCTTTGAGTTGGTTTATGTAGTGGATTACATTGATGGATTTCTATATATTGAACCATCCCTTCATCTGTGGAATGAAGCTTACTTGATCATGATAAATGATCATTTTGACGTGTTCTAGGAATCAGTTGGTAAGAATTTTACTGAATATTTTTGCGTCAATATTCATAAGGGTAATTGGTCTGAAGTTCTCTTTCTTTGTTGGATCTTTGTGTGGTTTTGGTATCAGCGAAATTGTGGCTTCATAGAACAAGTTGCATAGTGTTCCTTCTGTTTCTATTTTGTGGAATAGTTTAAAGAGTATTGGTGTTAGGTCTTATTTGAGGGTCTGATAGAATTCTACACTAAACTATTTGGTTCTGTGCTTTTTTTGGTTGGAAGTCTTTCAATGACCATTTTTATTTCTTTAGGAGTTATGGGACTCTTTAGATAGTCTATTTGATCTTGCTTTAATTCTGTTATTTGGTATCTGTCTAGGAAATTGTCTATTTTCTCCAGATTTTCCAGGTGTGTTGAGTATAGGCTTTTGTAGTAGGATCTGATGATTTTTTGAATTTCCTCAGTTTCTGTTGTTATATCCCCCTTTTCATTTCTGATTTTGTTAATTTAGATACTGTCTCTGTGCCCTCTGTTTAGTCTGGCTAAGGGTTTATCTATCTTGTTTATTTTCTCAAAGAACCAGTTCCTGGTATTGTTGATTCTTTGTATGTTTCTTTTTGTTTCTACTTTGTTGATTTAAGCCCTGAGTTTGATGATTTCCTGCCTTCTACTCCTCTTGGGTGTATTAGCTTCTTTTTGTTCCAGGGCTTTCACATGTGTAGTTAAGCTGTTAGTGTGTGCACTCTCCAGTTTCCTTTTGGAGGCACTCAAAGCTATGAGTTTTCCTCTTAGCACTGCTTTCATTGTGTCCCATAAATTTGGATATGTTGTGCCTTCATTTTCATTAAATTCTAAAATTGTTTTCATTTCTTTCCTTATTTCTTCCTTGACCAAGGAATCATTGAGTGGAACATTTTCAACTTCCTTGAGTATGTAGGCTTTCTGTTGTTTCTGTTGCTATTGGAAAGCACCTTTACTCCATAATGGCTGAACATTTACTATAGTTTGAAATAATATATGCTCCCAAATATTAAAGAAAGGAACAATTATTCAATTATTACTAAAAAATAAAACATGTTAATAGTAAGAATTATTTTGCCCCATTCTACCATGTCTCTAATACTATTGTTGTCCTGATGACTCAAATCCTTTCCAGAAGGGCCAACTTAGTGGTTTGTCCCTCATTTTCTTCCATTCATCCAACCTTTGTTTTGCTTGATTGTTTTTTTTTTTTTGTTCTTGTTGTTCTCTTCCACCTACTTCCTTCTTTTTCTTTGTTTTTGTGATGTTTGTTTATTTTCAACATACCATACTATAGATTCCACGAACTGATGATTGCTAAGTAAGGTAGAGATCTACAAGTATATAATACCTAGGTCTCTGACATATCTGTTTTCTGGTTTTCTTTGCTCAACCACTGTCAGTAAAGGATTCTGACTCATGGAGTAAGTGTACATTAAGGCAAATCTGATGGCAGTTATTTACTTCCACAAGATTTGTGGATTTGTGCTCTATGTGATCTAGATATTTTGCATGGCATTCATCATTAAAACAAAAGATTTTGATATTGAGTTGGGCTTACATTTCTCCCCTAATAGTCTACATAGAAACTTATATGTAGGTATCAGTGTTCTAATTTAAGCACCAGTTCAACCTCTCTGGTTTAAGTGAGTTGCATTTCTTTTTTAAGAATGGCATATTTGGAAGATTTCTCTCTGCAGAATATGAGAACAAATAAACCCACAGGCAAATATTAAGCATAGAGGAGAGAGAGAGAGAGAAGAGAAGAGAAGAGAAGAGAAGAGAAGAGAAGAGAAGAGAAGAGAAGAGAAGAGAAGAGAAGAGGGAGAACTTAGAGAATACTGCTCTAAATGTGATGTCTCCATCAAGTTCCTCCACTTAGTGCTCAGAGACCCTTATGGAAAAGAAGTCAGAAAGAATGAAAAAAGCAAAAAATAAAAGAGAACACTAAGAGTACTAGGCTCATTGAATCATATAAAGAATGTTCATTTGAACACAGAGATACTGGAACAGTAAGCACAGAGGATATTATATTGGGTTGCAGTAGTTCAAATTCAATTGTGTGTGTGTGTGCATGTATATTATATATATATATATATATGATTTATTTGTCTTATTTACTTATTTACAATATTAAAATATTGACAACTCAAAGACATCTCCCATCGTTCCTCAATTCTTTCCTTTCCCATTTGCCTCTAAAAGGAAGCCCTATCCCATTCACTCTATTTGGTACATCAAGTATCTGCAGGATTAGTCACATCCTATCTATCTGAGACCAGATTGGAAGCACCCTAATACATTTGTGACTGGGGCCAGCCATTGTGTACTTGTTGATTCATGGCTCAGCCTCTGGAAGCTTCCAGGGGTGTTCATTAATTGACACTTTTTGTTTTCCTGTGCGGTTGCCATCTCCTTGAGTGACCAAAATTCTTCCCCTAACTCTTCCATAGATCTCTGTCCAAAGTATGTCTGTGAGTATATGCATTTGTCTCAGTTACTTTGTGGATAGAGCCTCTCAGAAGGCTTATATATTAAGCTCCTCTCTGCAAGTTCAACCTAGCATAATTAATAGTGTGAGGGATTCCTATGATATACAGACAACTCAGCCAGTTGCTCCCAAGAACTTATGTCTTACTACACTCATTTATTAGACCATTCCTAAGTGGCCTGCCTCCCAGTCCTACTCTATCTTCATCCTGACCTTTTCTGTTTCTGTACCTTTATCAGTAGCTACACTCTTTAATTATTGTTCTCAGAATCCTCTCTCTACCCACCAATGTACCACCTCCTATTTTCTGCCTCATTTCATTTGTCATCACCTTTTTTATTGAGCGGTGATATTTACAATGGAATATCTAAATAAATGAGACCATAAGTAATCCATTTTTGTTTGTTTTTATTTTGACACAAGTTCTCCATATGTAGCCCTCCTGGAACTCACTAAATAGATCAGACTGGCCCTGAACTCACAGATTTTTACATGTCTCTACATCCAGATTACTAGTATTAAGGGTATGTATCACAACAACAAGTCAAGAAGAGCTTTGGTAGTATGCTGTATAGTTTTATTCCAACTTGACACATGGTACGGTCATCTGAAATGAGGGAGCCTTAATTGAGTAATCGCATCCACACTTGTGGTGTTGGGAAGCCTGTAGATAATTTTTAAATGTTGAGATTGATGTAGTTCACTTTATGTGTTGACACTGATGGGCTTGTAGTACTGGATTGTATTAGAAAGAAATCAGGCTGAGAAATTCATGGAGAGCAGGCCATTAAGAAGCCCCCCTCCACTTTGATCTTCCTTCTTCTTGAGATTCATGTGGTCTGTAAATTGTATCTTGGGTATTCTGAGCTTTGGAACTAATACCCACTTATCACCGAGTGCATATCATGTGTGTGGTTTGGTGATTGGTTTATCTCACTCAGGATGAAATTTTTCCAGTTCCATTCTTTTGCCTAAGAATTTCATTAATTCATATTTTAATAGTGGAGTAGAACTCCATTGTGTAAATGTACCACATTTTCTGCATCCATTTCTCTATTGAAGACCAAAATGTGGATACTTTGATCCTGATTTGAAGGTGGATCAAAATATCCATGGCTCACAGCCAACCAATAGACTGAGCATAGGTTTCCCAATAGAGCAGCTAGAGAAAGGACCCGAAGACCTGAAGAGGTTTGTAGCCCTGCAGGAGGAACAATAATATGTAACAACCAGTACTCCCAGAGCTCCCAGGGACTAAACCACCAACCAAAGAGTACACATGGAGGGACCCGTGGTTCCAGTTATATTTGTAGCAGAAGATGGCCATTTCAGACATCAGTGAGAGGAGAGGCCATTGGTCATGGGAAGGCTCAATTCTACAGAATAGGGGAATGCAAATAAGGAAATTGGGGGGTTGATCGTGGAGAGTGGGGATGGGATAGGTGGTTTTCAGAGGGGTAACTAGTAAAGGGGATATCATTTGAAATGTAAATAAAGCAAATATCTAATAAAAAAAAGCCTCCCCCCCTCCATGGACTCTAGATCAGGTCTGGCTTTTCAAGTTGCATCCCTGTTCGAGTTTCTGTTCTGACCTTTTCCTTCAATAATAAATAATGATATAGAAACATAGGCCAAGTATACCCTTTCCTCCCCAAGGTGCTTTGGTCACAGTGCTTTATCACAGCCGTGAAAACCCTGACAACGATAAGAATTGTTACTGTTCCTCCTGCTTTTTTATGTTTTCTAAAGTTAATTCTAACCTGATATTTTGGATTGTGAGGTATGTGCATATGTATAGGATATTTATGCATATGTATGCACGTGTGCAAGTATATGTATGTCTACTTGTCTTTAGATGTGTATGTGTTTGCGTATATTCATATAAGAGTGCATGTCAAGTGTTTTGAAGCTAACTATTTAAATTGTCTCCTCCTTTTTCTTCCTTAAGGCACATATATTTAGCTTGGAGTCTACAAAAGCATCTCATCACATTTTTGAACTGATTAAATAATTCACAAGCCATATTTTTGCATACCTGTGTGTATGTGTTCTCAAGACATCAGAGCATTTCATGTTTCTCAGTATCTATTTCCATCTTTTCAAAAATGTCCTGGTAGTCCATCCATCTGAGGCCATACATCTCTGAAACCATTCTTTCTAATTCTATTTCTAATAATGAAAATAGTTTTTCAAATATTTCCTTCTCATGTTTTTGTTTCGTAGTTGAGGTTTGCATCATTAGATTGGAGGTCAGAATGATAAATGCTATTGGTTATCCTCTTTTGGTATTGGTCATCTCTGTAAATCACCCTGTTATTTAGATAGTGAATTAGTTTATATTTACATACTAAATTTGTGCAGATGTCAGAGAGAAGTTTCGAAATGCATGGTGTGAAATCTAATTTTCAGTACTGATAGCACTATCATCAATTTTCACCAGAGTCTTTAAATCACTTTTGTGCATAGTAGTCTGTAACAAATGTACTAATATTATAAATCTTCATTGAGAAATCCCTGTACATATAAGGGCTTGTCAATGGAATAAGTTTTATCTAATAATATAAAAGTTAGCCACAAGTATATTTTTAAACTAATAAGTATAATAATATCTACATATATTTTAATATTCTCTTCAATGACTAGAATCTTAATTTTCTTAGGACTCATCACATCCACAAAGCTACTAGATATTAAGTGAATTTTCCTTCCAAAGTTCAGATATTTCATTTTGGTCTTATATTCAATCTCATCTAAAATTCACAAGCAACTCTAAAAGAGTTGTCATTGGCATAGTATCCAGAAAATTAGAATGAAAATAGAGAACTTTATTCATCCTATCTCTACTTAAAGCAATTATAATTAAGATATTATCATACTACTTATAGTTAATAATGCTTTAGGAAGGAAAATCTACTGCCACAAAATGAGTAATCAATATAGGTTTATATATGTTTGCCCTTGATGCGAATATAGGGAAGACAGCGTCAGGCAGATTCCTATGAATCTGAGGCCTGAACATTTTGCATAAGGAGTATCAGATCATTCTACCCAAGATAGTAGGCCCTGGTCTCCAAAACAAAAATGTTTAGAGACTTACTAATATATATATATATATATATATATATATATATATATATATATATATATATATATATATTATTTATATTTACTATTTTTTTTATTTTATTTTTTTAATTTACATTCCAAATCACTTCCCCTTTCCCTTTTCCTCCCTCCCCGAAAGTCCCATAAGCCCCCTTCCCTCCCTCTTTTCTCCATTCAACCCCCTCTCGTTACTCTGTCCTGGCGTTCCCCTACATCCAGTCTTTCCAGGACCAGGGGTCTCTCCTTCCATCTTTTTAGAAATCTATTGATATGAGGATTGTGTCTAGGGTATTCCGAGATTCTGGGTCAATATCCCCTTATCAGTGACTGCATACCATGTGTGTTCTTTTGTGATTGGGTTACCTCACTAAGGATGATATTTTCAAGTTCTGACCATTTGCCTAGGAATTTCGTGAATTCATTGTTTTTAATTGCAGAGTAGTATTCCATTGTGTAGATATACCACATCTTCTGAATCCATTCCTCCGTTGAGGGACATCTGGGTTCTTTCCAGCTTCTGGCTATTATAAATAAGGCTGCTATGAACATAGTGGAGCATGTGTCCTTATTGCATGCAGGTAAAGTCTCTGGGTATATGCCCAGGAGTGGTATAGCCGGATCCTCCGGGAGTGTCATGCCCAGTTTTCTGAGGAACCGCCAGACTGCTTTCCAGAGTGGTTGTACCAGCTTGCAATTCCACCAGCAGTGGAGGAGTGTTCCTCTTTCTCCACATCCTCGCCAACAACTGCTGTCTCCTGTGTTTTTGATCTTAGCCATCCTGACTGGTGTGAGATGGAATCTCAGGGTTGTTTTGATTTGCATTTCCCTAATGACTAAGGATGATGAACATCTCTTCCTTCCTATACTCAAGCTATGATAAGTGTTGAAGAGACTCTCTTTTTGTCTGACAATGGAAGACAGTCTCCATCTGACTACACTCAGATCAAAATAAATCTCTTGGCACCTCCAGCATTATGCATGACTGCAAGCAGCCATGATTCACACTAAAAGATACCAATTGTGGAATTTTCTTCAACGTATAAAATAAAATGCAATTTTTAGAGAACTAAGAGTCATTTCAGTGTTCTTTTGATTTTCTTTGCATAAAAACAGTAGAGAGAAAGATACAGAACTGCAATTCTTTTAATTTGCTTGATTTTTATTATTTCACAGAAAAAATTATAGTCCCAAGGTCTTTACTCTTTGAGTGAAGGATGTCTGGTTAGTTCCTGTTTGAGAGGTAAGTTGGGCAGCATATCAGAGAAAGAGAGCATCATCAAAGGACATTTTCTGTTTGATATTTAAGTGGCAGGGAAAAAACACTTCTAGATGAAGTTCCTTCTTAGATCAAATAACACATAAGTCATATATATATATATATATATATATATATATATATATATATATATTCCATTGATTCTCTAAGAAACTGAACATAAACTCTTAATTTGAACAAAAATCTTTAACCGCTTCATTGACAATTTTTAGTAAACAAGTACTGGTCTTTTGAGACAGGGAGGCCCTGGTTGTCCTGGAATTCACTCTGTAGACCAGGGGCTGGCTGGCCTTGAACTCAGAAATTCACCAGCCTCTGCTTCCTGAGTGCTGGGATTAAAGGCATGTGCCACCTAGGCTCGTAAACAAGTACTGGTATCCTTTTCCTAAACATAAATATTACAAGACTTATATTTTGCACTCTGAATTAGGAACAGGATAAACAAAGAACCATGCTTCTTTGTTTTTGGATTCTATACATATTTGAATTTCATGTGATCTGGAGCCACCACACATGATCAAGAATATAATGATGGCAGAAATAAAAACATTTACCAAATCCTAAATGAAAAACCATAAGAAAGTATTTGGGGTTATATATTACTTATACAAGTGTAATAACAATTTGTTTACATGTTCCATAATGGATGTAAGTATATGTCCCCAGTTTAATTTAGTCTCTGATTATGGGAAGGCTTTCAGATCTATAGGTCCAATTGTATTCTCCCAGGTTCTTCCACAAAGGAAACCCACAAGAAGACCAGTAGTCTCAACAAACCTGGACACCAGAGATCTCTGTGATATTGAGTCACCAATGATGCAACATGTGTTAGTTGGTCCAAGACCCCTGACACACATACAGCAGAGGACTCCATGGTCTGGTGTTAAATAGAGAAGAGGCAGCTAACCATTCAGATACTTGAGGCTCTAAGAAATGGGATGACCTGAAAGGAAGTGAGTATATGTAGGGGTGTGGGGACATCACATTGGAGTTGGGGGAGGATCAGTGGGATGAGGAATTTTCAGAGGATGGACTGGGAGGAGAACAATGAAATGACTATAAAAAGAAACTAAGGATAATAAAAGTAATAATAATAATAATAATAATAATAATAAGAAGAAGAAGAAGAAGAAGAAGAAGAAGAAGAAGAAGAAGAAAAAGAAAAAGAAGAAGAAGAAGAATTTTCTACATAGAATTAGAAATAATTGCTACTCCTCTACCTAAACTCATCAAAAGAAAGATAATTGAATACTGTCAAGGTTCTAAGATCTTTTCCTAATCTAGATTGCAAAGATCTTTACCAACCATACATCTGATAGAGGGCTTATATCAAAATTATACAAAGAACTCAAGAAGTTAGACTCCAAAGAACCAAATAATCCTATAAAAATTGGGTACAGAGTTAAGCAGAGAATTCTCAACTGAGGAGTCAAAAATGACTGAGAAGCTCTGAAAGAAATGTTCAACATCCTTAGTCATCAGGGAAATGCAAATCAAAACAACCCTGAGATTCCACCTCTCATGAGTCAGAATGGCTAAGATGAAAAACCTCAGGTGACATCAGTTGTGAGACAGCCAAGAGTGCAGCAGATCTTCTGGGATGGTCCAGGACATGGTTTGTTCAGTAGAGCAGTCTGCCCCAGCAGAAAGGAATGTGTGGAAGTTGAATGGTATTCAGCAAGTGGGAGTTTGGGGGGTGATAGGTAGCGATTCCACTAGGTTGTCAGTGGCTGTTCTGGGACTTCTTGGGGTGCAAGTGTTGTCATCAGTCACAGGGTGGACTGGGAACAGGATAAAATCTGGACTATAAATAAATAAATAAATAAATACTCAGGTAAAAGAAGATACTGCAAGTATGTAGAGATGGGACCACTCCTCCAATGCTGGTGGAATTGGAATCTGGTCCAACACTCTGGAAATCAATGTGGTGGTTCTTCAGAAAACTGGAAATACTTCTACCTGAGGCCTTAGCTATACCACTCCTGGGTATATATCGAGAAGATGATCTGACATGTTATAAGGACACATGCTCCATTACATTAATAGCAGCCTTATTTATAATAGCTAGAAGCTGGAAACAACCTGGATGTCCCTCAACAGAGGAATGAATACAGAAAATGTGGTACATTTACACTATGGAGTACTAATCGGCTATTTAAAATAATGATTTCATAAAATTCACAGGCAAACAAATGGATGGAACTTGAAAGTATCATCCTGAATGACGTAACCCAGTCACAAAAGAACACATACGGTATGTACTCATGTATGAATATTAGCAAAAAAGAAGCTCAGAATGTCCATGATACAATTCACAGACAGTATAAAACCCAAGAAGAAAGAAGATCACGTCAAAGTTTGTATGCTGAAGAGTTTTGCAACCTCATAGGAAGAACCACAATATCAAACAACCTGAACTCCCAAGGGACTAAATCACCAACCCAAGAGAACACAGGGGTACTCATGGCTCCAGCTGTAAATGTAAGAGAGGGTTGCCTTATCTGGTATCACTTGGAGGGAAGCACCTTGGTACTGTGAATGCTTTATTATCCTAAATAGGGGAACACTAGGACTCTGAGGCAGGAGTGGATGGGCAGGTGTGGGAGGACCCTCACAGAGATAGGGGGAAGAAGAAGAGGAT
Source organism: Tokudaia tokunoshimensis (assembly GCA_036184795.1). Lineage (NCBI taxonomy): Eukaryota > Metazoa > Chordata > Mammalia > Rodentia > Muridae > Tokudaia > Tokudaia tokunoshimensis. Next base: position 36,221,156 of record BTHU01000001.1, read on the forward strand.
GGAGGCTTGAGGAGGGGAAACATGGAAGGGGGATAATGTTTGAAATGTTAATAAGTAAAATAGCCAATAAATAGGAATAAAAGAATAAGAATAAGGTTAGGAATAAGAGTATTGAGGATATCTTCTACTATGAAACTGAAGTTAGGAAAATTGTAAGTATAAAAAACTGGATCATTTTAGTTGTTACAAAGTGCTTACATGTTAGAACCAGTTGCTTTTCCAGTCTCATTTCAGTACCTCAATGACAAAAGCCATGTCATCTCCAGCTGTCAAAAATGATGCATGCCCACTGTTGCCATGATTCCCACAAGCTTTATAAATTCCATGTCCTCACCCCTCCCGTATGTATATAAACATTTTTTTTGAATTTTTTCTATTAATTATTTTTATACATTTCATATTTTATTCCCCATGCTGCCAACCTCTGTCCACTCTGTGACTGTTCCACATACCATACCTCTTCCCCTCCCCCTGTCTCCGTGAACATATCCCTAACCCCCACCCCACCTGACCTCAAAACTCCCTGGGGCCTCCAGTCTCTTGAGGGTTAAGTGCATAATCTCTGAATGAACACAGACCTCGAATTCCTCTACTGTATGTGTACTAGGGGCCTCATATAAGATGGTGCATGAGGCCTGTTTGGTGGTCTAGTATTTGAGAGATCCAGGGGGTCCGGACTAATTAAGACTGCTGTTCTTCCTACAGGTTCCCCCACAGCTTCATTAAGTCTTCCCTAATTTAACAGCAGGGGTCAGAACCAGGTGTTTCTGTCCCTTGGGTCACTGCCAATATATGCATTTGACTCTTTCAGCTTCTTGTTGGGTCTCCCAGAGTGCTCTCATAGCACTCTTGGGAATATAACCAAAAGATATCCCACCATGCCACAGGGACATGTGTTCTACTTTGTTCATAGCAGCCTTATTTGTGACAATGACCTAGATGTCCCTTAACAGAAAAATGGAAACAGAAAATGTGATTCATTTACACAATGGAATACTACTCAGCTATTAAGAATGAGGACATCCTGAGTTTTGCAGGCAAATGAATGGAACTAGAAAATATCATCCTGAGTGAGGTAACTCAGACCAAAAAGTACGTGCATGGTATGTACTCACTAATAAGTGGATTTTAACCACAAAAAAGTACATAATACCTAAGATACAGTTCACAGAACTCAAAAAGTTCAACTAGCTAAAGTGCCCAATTGAGGACAGATCAGTCCCACAAGAAAGGGAGAAGAAAGCAATCACAAGTGGGGTGGGAGGGAGGGAGGGACCTGGGAGGGAAAGTGGAAATGACAGGTGACTGGAGGAAGAGGGGAACCTGATCTGATATAGGGGGAGGGCAAAGAACTGAAGCCCTGGGGACCAGCAAAAAGAACAGAAAAAGGCAACCTCAGGAAATTGGAGGTTGGAGGGACACTCCAGAATGCACCAGAGACCTGGAAAATGAGAGAATCACAGGACTAAAAGGGAGGAACCTTAGATGAAATGCCTGACAGTAGAGAAAGGGAACTTATAGAGCCTAACTCCAGCAGGAAGATAGGGATTCAAATGAGTAAGAGGGGAGCCATCCCACAGTCATAACTCTGACACATAATTGTTCCTGTCTGAAAGAATTAAAGGGATAGAAATGGAAAAGAACATCCAGTGACAGGCCAAAAGTGGGATCCAGCTCAAGGGGAATCCCAAGGCCTGACACTATTACTGAGGCTATGAAGAGCTCACAGAAAAGGACCTAGGGTTAAAAATAAAATTTACAAAATCAGTAACAAAATTTTGCTTTGAAATTCTAACAAAAGCCTTATACTTTTTATATATATATATATATATATACATATATATATATACTTTATATCTATGTATATATATATATATATGTATATATATATAACTGAAAATCTGTATAAGGTACTCTTATTAAACATTATATGTTTCAAGACTTGTTTAGAATATATTTTGTGTATTTATATATTTGTATTCAGCACTGTGTTTGTCTGTGTGTGTGAAATGTGTATTACACTCTGTATGTATATGTGCATATACCTTGAATTCATTTTCTATTTAAAAATATGGATCTACTTTAAAAACAGATGTTTTTGAAATAATAATCATATAGTTCCTCCACCATCATGGTTGATGTCCTCATTAAGAATTAAGCAGTCAGGTGGCTGTCAGCTATCTTTACACTATGTTTCAAGTGTATATACAATGTGAATTAACTGACATCTTCAGATGGCAATTTGGCATAGAACAATTGTAAAAGTTCTTAGTGCTAAAAAATTCTTTGTTTATCATTGTACCTTCTTTTAGACTAGAGAAGTATTAAGTCTCCAAAAATATTTTGTATTGGTATGGCTTTTTATATGATGACCAGAAATTAAGGTTATATTTGCTACAAACAAGTTTGGTTTAAAATATTATCTATAGTATGTTAGAAAATTAAGGTTATAAAGGACAATAGAGTTTAACAAAGGCTGACATAGTTATATACCTAAATACATATGTCTTTGCTAACTGTTTAAAACCAGGCATCTAAAATTTTGATAAGTAAAACATGTGGTTAAAATATAGGACACATGGTACACTATGTTCATAGCAGCCCTATTTATAATAGCCAGAGGCTGGAAAGAACCCCGATGTCCCTCAACGGAAGAATGGATACAGAAAATGTGGTATATTTACACAATGGAATACTACTCTGCAATTAAAAACAATGAATTCATGAAATTCTTAGGCAAATGGGTGGAACTGTAAAATATCCTAAGTGAGGTAACCCAATCACAAAAGAACACAGGTGGTATGCACTCACTGATAAGTGGATATTAGTCCAGAAGATCAGAGTGCCCAAGACACAATTCACATACAAATGATGCCCAAGAAGGAAGGAAGGAAGCAGAGGACCCTGGTCCTGGAAAGGCTTGATGCAGCAGTGTAGGGGAATACCAGGATGGGGAAGCAGGAGGGGGCTATTTGGGGAACAGGGGGAGGGAAGAGGGCTTATGGGATTTTTGGGGAGGGGGGAACCAGGAAAGGGGAAATCATTTGAAATGTAAATAAAGAATATATCTAATAAAAAAGAAAAAAAATAAATATAGGGTATATTTAATATGAATTCCTATGTTTAACTCAGGTTCACAGTAGTCATTCTTAATTTGTAACTGATTAAAGAAATAAGTTTATTTTTCCATCTGTATATATTTTCAAAGTTATGCCTAAAACAAGTGACAAGAAATAAGAAAATTTTCTTTTCTTTAGAAATATTTAATAGATAAATGGTCCACAAATATTTCTCATATCTGCTGAATATTGCATTTAAAATATTTAATAAATGATCGACCTTTGATAGAAAGAAGTGTCAGCTCTTGGGCCTACCCATAAGATCTCCTCCAAAGAAGATGATGGAGAACAGAAGTACTCCTCCTGCAGCTTGCTCGAAAGGCGGCATAGCTGATCACTAGGTGAAAATCTTCCCACTGCATTGCCTAAAGCCAGGACCCTGTCCAAACTGTGGGAAATCAGGGCAGTGTGAAGTTGATTGCCCTGCATCACTTAGAAATTGTAGGCTGGTCCCTCAAGTTTCTACTTCACAGGTAAGTATGTTGGATCTTCTGGGCCTGTCAGCCAAAGACTGATGATACCCTGATACCTCTGCCCCTAGTGAAACTAAGATTATCATGGATAATATCATGGTTATTATAATAACCACTGTCATTTTTCTTAGATTTAGGAGCTGCTTGGATTACACTTCCTACTTACTCAGATGAAATATATCTTTATCAGTTCTCTGATTTCATTGACAAGTAGGCTATGGATAAATTGGCCAGTTTTATAGCAGCAAGGAAAACAGCTCAGACACCAACTTTACAATTGTCTTTCTTTCTTTCTTTCTTTCTTTCTTTCTTTCTTTCTTTCTTTCTTTCTTTCTTTCTTTCTTTCTAATGAATGTATTCTTCATTTACATTTCAAATGTTATACCCCTTCCCGGTTTCTCCCCTCCCTGCAAACCCCCAACCCATCCTCCCAACACCTACCTCCAAGAATATGCTCCTCCACCCAACCCACTCCCATGACCCCACTAGATTTCCCTGCTCTGGGGTCTCTATTAAGCCTTCACAGGACCAAAGACCTCTCCTCCCACTGATGCCTGACAAGGCAATCCTCTGCCAATATTTTGGCTGGAACCACATGTACCCCTTGGTTGATGGCTTAGTCCCAGGGAGCCCTGGGACATCTGGTTGGCTGACATTGTCGTTCTTCCCATAGGGCTGCAACACCCACCTCCAACTCCTCCAGCTTGCCCTCCAACTCCTCTATAGTGAACTCCATGCTCAGATCAATGGTTGACTGCTAGTATTTGCCTCTCTAAGGTCTGGCAGGGCCTCTCCAAAAGACAATCATAAATGGCTCCTTTCAGTACACATTTCTTGTCATTCATAGTAATTTCAGGGCTTGGTGACTGTTTATAGAACGAATCCCCAGGTAGGACAGTCTGTCCTTCATTCTCTGCTCCACTCTTTGTCTCCATAGTTGTTCCTGCGATTATTTTGTTCCCTTTCTCAAAGGAACCAAATCACCCCTAATTTGGTCTAACTAGTTCGTGATCTTCCTGTGGTCTGTGAATTGAAACATGTTTATTTTGAGCTTTTGGACTAATATCCACTTATCATTGAGTGCATACCATGTGTGATCTTTTGTGATTGGGTTACTTCACTCAGGATAACACTTTCTAGAACTCAAGAAGTTAGACTCCAGAGTGTCAAATAACCCTATTAAAAATGGGAATTCCCTAAACAGGGAATTTTCAACTGAGGAAACTTGAATGGCTCTGAAGCACCTAAAGAAATATTGAGCATCCTTAGTTATTAGGGAAATGCAAATCAAAACAACCCTGAGATTCCACCGCACACCAGTCAGAATGGCTACGATGAAAAGCTCAGGAGACAGCAGATGCGGGAGAGGATGTGGAGAAAGAGGAACATTTCTCCATTGCTGGTGGGATTGCAAGCTAGTAAAACCGCTGTGGAAATCAGTATGGCAGTTCCTCAGAAAATTGGACATAGTACTTGCTGAGGATCCAGCTATACCACTCCTGGGCATATACCCAGAACAGGCTCCAACATGCAATAAGGACATACACTCCACTATGTTAATAGCAGACTTCTTTATAATAGCCAGACACTGGAATGAACCAAGATGTCTTTCTTTTTTTTTCCTTTTCTTTTATTTTCTAAGTTTTTTTTTTGATTTACATTCCAAATCATTTCCCCTTTCCCATTTCCTCCCTCCCCGAAAGTCCCATAAGCCCCCTTCCCTCCCTCTTTTCTCCATTCAACCCCCTCTCGTTTCTCCGTTCTGGCGTTCCCCTACATCCAGTCTTTCCAGGACCAGGGGTCTCTCCTTCCATATTCTTAGAAATCTATTGATATGCGAATTGTGTCTAGGGTATTCCTAGATTCTGGGTTAAGATCCCCTTATCAGTGACTGCATACCATGTGTGTTCTTTTGTGATTGGGTTACCACACTAAGGATGATATTTTCAAGTTCTGACCATTTGCCTAGGAATTTCGTGAATTCATTGTTTTTAATTGCAGAGTAGTATTCCATTGTGTAGATATACCACATCTTCTGAATCCATTCCTCCGTTGAGGGACATATGGGTTCTTTCCAGCTTCTGGCTATTATAAAGGAGGCTGCTATGAACATAGTGGAGCATGAGTCCTTATTGCATGCAGGTCGAGCCTCTGAGTATATGCCCAGGAGTGGTATAGCCGGATCCTCCGGGAGTGTCATACCCAGTTTTTTGAGGAACCGCCAGACTGCTTTCCAGAGTGGTTGTACCAGCTTGCAATTCCACCTGCAGTGGAGGAGTGTTCCTCTTTCTCCACATCCTCGCCAACAACTGATGTCTCCTGTGTTTTTGATCTTAGCCATCCTAACTGTTGTGAGATGGAATCTCAGGGTTGTTTTGATTTGCATTTCCCTAATGACTAAGGATGATGAACATCTCTTTAGGTGTTTCTCAGCCATTATATATTCTTCAGGTGAGAATTCTTTGTTTAGCTCTGTACCCCATTTTTTAATAGGGTTACTTGCCTCTCTGGAGTTTAACTTCTTGAGTTCTTTGTATATATTGGATATTAGCCCTCTGTCGGATGTAAGGTTTGTAAAGATCATTTCCCGGTTAGTTGGTTGCCGCTTTGTCTTTTTTTTTTAATTATTTATTTTATTTTATTTTTTTAATTTACATTCCAAATCACTTCCCCTTTCCCGTTTCCTCCCTCCCCGAAAGTCCCATAAGCCCCCTTCCCTCCCTCTTTTCTCCATTCAACCCCCTCTCTTTACTCTGTCCTGGCGTTCCCCTACATCCAGTCTTTCCAGGACCAGGGGTCTCTCCTACCATCTTTTTAGAAATCTATTGATATGCGGATTGTGTCTAGGGTATTCCGAGATTCTGGGTCAATATCCCCTTATCAGTGACTGCATACCATGTGTGTTCTGCTTTGTCTTTTTGACAGTGTCTTTTGCCTTGCAAAAACTTTGTAATTTAATGAGGTCCCATTTGTCAATTCTTGATATTAGAGCATAAGCTATTGGAGTTCTATTCAGGAAATTCTCCCCTGTGCCCATATGTTCAAGGTTCTTCCCTAGTTTCCTTTCTATTAGTTTCAGTGTGTCTGGTTTTATGTGGAGATCCTTGATCCACTTGGAATTGAGCTTAGTGCAAGGAGATAAGAATGAGTCAATTTGCATTCTTCTGCATGTTGACTTCCAGTTGAACCAGCACCATTTGTTGAAAAGGCTATCTTTTTTCCACTGGATGGTTTTAGCTCCTTTGTCAAAGATCAAGTGACCAGAGGAGTGTGAATTCATTTCTGGGTCTTCAATTCTGTTCCATTGATCTACATGCCTGTCACTGTACCAATACCATGCAGTTTTTAACACTATTGCTCTGTAGTACAGCTTGAGGTCCGGGATACTGATTCCCACAGAGGTTCTTTTACTCTTGAGAATAGTTTTAGCTATTCTGGGTTTTCGGTTATTCCAGATGAATTTTTGAATTGCTGTTTCTAACTCTATGAAGAATTGAGTTGGGATTTTGATGGGGATTGCATCGAATCTGTATATTACTTTTGGTAAGATGCTCATTTTTACTATATTAATCCTGCCAATCCATGAGCATGGCAGATTTTTCCATCTTCTGAGGTCTTCTTCAATTTCTTTCTTCAGAGACTTGAAGTTCTTGTCATACAGATCTTTCACTTGTTTTGTTAGAGTCACACCAAGATACTTAATATGGTTTGTGGCTATCGTGAAGGGTATCATTTCTCTTACTTCTTTCTCAGCCTGCTTTTCCTTTGAGTATAGGAAGGCTACTGACTTGCTTGAGTTGATTTTTATCAGTCGTTTATCAGCTGTAGGAGTTCTCTGGTGGAGATCTAAGAAGGCAAACTATCACTATTTGCAGACGATATGATAGTATACTTAAGCGACCCAAAGAACTCCACCAAAGATGTCTTTCAACAGAGGAATGGATACAGAAATTGTGGTATATATACACAATGGAGTAGTATTCATCTATTAAAAATAATGATTTCATGAAATTCTTAGGCAAATGGATGGAAATAGAAAGTACAATTGTCTTTTAAGTTCTCTTCCTATTGAAAAAGCAGGCATCAGTACTCACTTTTATTGAGGGACTACTAAGTCTAGACTCAACATCCCTTGCAACCAGAGTGTAAAATGAAATAAACTCAGAAGAAGATTCAATATAATAATTTATTGTTTTTTATATAAAGGAATTAACTTTAAAATGACTGCTCTCATTAATCAAAAACCTTTGTCTCATGGTAGATGATATAATAAAAATGTAATATTTATTTAAAGTCTGAGGTTATGAAAGTTTACATAACTTTAAGGGTATTAAAAGTATTTTAAGATATGTAAATTCAAATTTTAAAAGTCTAAGACAGTGTCTCTGGGTATGTAAATGCAATTTTTAAAGGTATAAGAAGTAAGTAAAAATATATAAGATATGGTTCAGATTTCTTTTACTTTTTAAATTAAGACTTCAAAAGTTCTGAAGGTTCACAATGAAGTTCTGATAAGATCTTAATCTAGTTGTAGTAAAGTACTTCTAATATTAGCATAGTCACAATTTAGAACTTTAAACCACTCTTGGAAATCTTCCCAAAAGTTGCTCCAACAGTAACAAAGACAAATGCCCCACTATGTTCATAAAAGCCTTATTTATAATAGCCAGAAGCTGGAAACAACTAAGAAATCTCTCAACAGAAGTATGGATTCAGAAAACGAACATGGACACAATGGAGTATTACTTAGCCGTTAAAACAATGACCACATGAAATTTGCAGGCAAATAGATGGAACTAGAAAATATCATCCTGAGTGAGGTAACAGTCACAAAACAACACACATGCTATGTACTCATTGATAAGTGGATATCAGGAAAAATATATCAGAATTCCCATGATACAACCTACCGACCATATGAAGGTCAAGAGCAAAGAAGAACAAAGTATGGGAGTCTCAGTGCTTCTTAGAAGGGGGAACAAAATTATCACAGAATATTGAGGGTATGAGTGATTTGGGAGAAAGAGAGGAAAAAACAGAAAGGCAGGAATAGGTGTGGGAGAAGACCTTGAGTTGTACAGAGGGATAGGAAAGTGAACAGAGGTGTGTAGCAATGGGGAATGGGGAACTGGGGGTAGCCACTAGAAAAGTCCCAGATGCCTGAAAACAAAGAGGCTTCCAGGACTCAACAGGGATGAGATTAGCTGAAACATCCAACAAAGGAGAAAGAGAACCAGTATAGACAAGTTCCAAATGTTAGGCATGGGGATAGGGCCAACCACGCTTCACAAAATTTTAACCCAGATTTTCCCTGTCTAAAGGAAACACAGGGACAAAGAGTGGAGCAAAGACTAAAGATATGGACATCCAGAAACTGCCCCACCTGGGATCCATCCCATACCCTGACAGTTGCTTATGCCAAGTAATACAAGTTGACAGGAGTCTGATATGGAGGTCTCCAGAGACGCTCCATCAGAGCCTTATGGATATAGATGTGGATGTTTGCAGCCAACTTTTAAACTGGACATGGGACCCCCAATGGAGGAATTAGGGGAAGGAGTGAAGTACTTGAAGGTACTTGTAATCCCATAGAAAGAACAACAATATCAACCAACCAGACACCCCAGAGCTCACAGGGACTAAACCACCAACCAAAGAACATACATGGAGAGACCCATGGATCCAGTTGCATTTGTTGCAGAGGAGAGTCTTTTCTAGCACCAGTGTGAGAGGAAGCTCTGGATTCTGTAAAGGCTTGATGCCCCAGAGTAGGGGAGTGATAGGATGATGAGGCAGGAATGGGTAGGTGGGTTGGGGAGCACCCTAGTGGATGTAGGGAGGCGGGTGGCATGGGCAGTTTTCAGAGGGGAAACCAGGAAGTAGGATAACATTTGAAAATTTGAAATTTAAATAAACAAATAACCAATAAAAACCTGTAATTTTTTTGTTTTTTTTTTCTCAATATAGATTAAAGACACATTTAAAGTTTGTTAATGCTTTTAACCCCAAAATATTTTGGGTTCATCTGTTTTTGATATGTCTCAATTCTTTGATTCTAATTCTATTTTTACAGTACATATGTTTATGCAGATTGCTGTACAGAATAAAGCCAGTGATTGTGCTAACATATCTAATAGTTACATCATTTTTAAATAAAAACTTCTCATGAGCTTCAGAGAATCTACTTGAAGCCGACTCTATCAAAACTCCTGATAAGTATTTTTGGTTGAGAGTTTGTTTTCTCAGCCTGGCTATTGATTCTTCCTAGGGGAAGGATATCTTCCCATAAGTCCCTGGTCTTAGGACTGCCCTTCCCCAAAAACCTAAGACCATGGTACTAAAAATTTCAAATATTCATCAACAAAACAATATATATTTGTCTCATAAATTATATATATATATATATGCAGGAGATTCCTCAAACTTTGATCCCAGACAGCTTTAAAGTAGCTAGCCCCATGTTGTCTAGACTTACAGAAGCTGTCTGCATTTCCCAACCCCAGATTGTAGTGAGAATTCTGATTTCTGTAAAAAAAATCAACAATTATGTTTTCTGAATAAGTGTTTGGTTTAATCAGAGTATAGAATATGGGGCTGCTTCAGACTGTCTAAAGCAGGAGTCTATTGGCTTCATTTGTGCTGTGCAAGAAGCATGATCTTTGCTAGCTGCAGTTATTTTAATTCTTAGAAACACTTGAGATGGTTTCAGTGGGAGAGCCCTCTGAGGTCATGAAGCTGCTGCTCTCATTGTTCTAGTCCCTGCTGCTGCTGGATTGCTCTGCTGCTGTGCATATTATTATTGGTTTATTGGACTGCTGGATTTCCTGACAACAAATATGAGATTTGCCTCAAGGAACATTGACAGGAAGTACTTTCTTTCTCTAATAACTTTGTTGGCATGTTAGGTTGGATAAGTGTTGGAAAGGAGGTTGATATATAAGAACCCAATAAAACAGACTTTAATCCAGAATCTCAGAATACCCTAGACACAACACGCATATCAATAGATTTCCAAGAAGATGGAAGAAGAAACCCCTGGTCCTGGAAAGACTTGATGTAGGGGAATGACGAGACAGAGAAGCGAGAGGGGGTTGAATGGGGAAAAGAGGGAGGGAAGGGGGCATATGGGACTTTCAGGGAGGGAGGAAAAGGGAAAGGGGAAATGATTTTGAATGTAAATATATATATATGCATCGGTTGATTTTCAGGAGTCTAAACAGAGAGTGAAACAGTATGCTCTACCTGGACTTGACCAGCTTTCAATTTTTGTGTGACCCCAAAATCAGCCAGAATAATCTAAAATACACTGCACCCTGATGACTGCCTCACCTGACATCCCTTTGAATTTTCTCATCTTTGTAATAAGCAAAAGGGAGGGATGCTAGAAATGTTCCATATTCAAGAAACAGACCATCTTTAGGTCAGAGAGTCAGCAGCTACATCATCACCAGTTACAAAATGCAGCACATTTCTACTGTCACCATGAGTATCATATCCTTCCAAACCCCATGCATCACACTCTGCTTTCTTTTTCTACATTCACTGTCCTGAGGTCCTACCCCCCAATATATTTCTTTTGCAAACTAACTTATATTGAAGGATCTTTGCAGCATTTCTAAGCCCTGATCTGCCAAGGCAGAGACAGAGACAGAGACAGACAAAGAGACAGAGAGAAGTCACAACTCAACATCAAATATAAGCCCTGTATATTCGAATATGGGTAGATCGTATCTGGCACCATTTATTGTGTCTTCAGCATATTAATATTGGATATAAAACAATACATATTGGATACTACCTGTGTTAACTGTGTGAAATCCAGATTCTTTTTGCCTGAGACTTTCCACTTCATTTCTCTGGAGCCCATTATTGTGACATTCCTTTATTTGCCCAACAATGACTGAACTGATCAACATGGCTCCTGCTACTCTGTGGCTCCTCAATTTGATTTTGGGTTTGGGAGAGCCATGAGAGCAGAGTTGTAGGCTGAGTGAGTAAGACTGTAAATACCTTTATCAAGGTGTTCTCAATATTTTAATGTCTGTCTATGTTTTGGGGGAATATGAAATTGACAGTAACAGAGTGGAAGTTAGGCAACTATAGTAGAATTTTGAAAGGGAGATGTTGGGAGACTACTGAGGCAGAAGAATTGTACCACAATCTTGGATCAATGGAGTATTATGGTTGGGGTAGAATGAATAATTGATATCAGAAAGGGTTCTTCCAAGGCTTAGAGAGGAGAAAGTATTCCAGAAGAAGTTATTTAAAAGCAAATGGAAATGTTTGACTGACTCATGAATCTCTGGCCAAGAAAGGAGTTTCACAACTAGGCATAACAAGGATGGAGTGAGCTATGAAGTGGAACCATAAATAGCAGAAGAGTGCCCTCATAGTCCTTGACTGGTAGGGCTAAACATTAACAGCCACCACAGTGATCTCAGAAGGATAAATTTCATCAGAGTAAGCCGGAAGTATATTCTAAGTATTAGCTTACAGATGATTCCACTAGGGTATCTTCTAGAACGTGGCAATTGCTACTGTCATTATCTGCTGCCACCAACAAGTGTGCCAGATGTGTCTGTGGCCTGAAAAAAATAAATAACTCCACCCCAGTTCTCTCTCATACAATCTCTGATTGGCATTTTTATTTCTCACGGCTTTTTGTCCTTCTGTGCTCACACCTCCCATTTCTTTGCCCTCATCATTCTGCTCTCATCTGTCTGCCTGCCTGTTTACATGGCTTTCCCCTCTCCCTTTTCCCAGTAAATGCCTCCTATGTGGCGTAATTACTCAAGAGGTCACCTTGACATGGGACATCCAGGTACCCTATGTTATATTATATTTCTTAACAATTTTGCTAAGACTCAATAGGTTCTCCTGGTGCTTAAGCTAGCTCTAATGTGTCTAAGCCACACACTAGCACTCTACTTTCAACACTAAACTACATGCAACATGTCTGATTGCTGGCTCACTGATAATTCACCAAGCAGTCCAACACAAACAATTGGGTAAATTTACCTATGAGTTGGTTTAAATCTTTTAGTGTGTTCAAGAATGCAACCTTTACAATGTCCAGCACTCTTCTAATATGGTTATAGGCAGAGGTACTCCCAGCCATAGCCATTTAGGCCAATGTGATTGTTTTTCACCTGTCTCCAACTCACCATTCTTGGAGCTGCACCTCTGATTCTCCATAGGCCCTACTGGGTCATTGTCTCCTTCCTCTCTACCATCCACTCTGGAATTGCCTGTTAATCTTACGGCTCCTCTAGGTCGTCATTGTTTTGTTAGTCTCTTCCACAAACTTTTCATTTGGATAAAATGATGCTACTTAGAATTAAATTTTTTGATCTTCTCCTCTCTATTATGAAAGCCGGGTATCAGGTATCAACATTCTCCTCTGCCTTAGCTAGGCTAAGCCACTGATCACATTGAGTGTAATTATGACCCACTGAATGTTCCTTATTCAGTCCCCCTTGCACCCTGAGGACTGTAGGCTGCAGTGACCTTTTTCTCCCTCTCATCCAGGAGAAGAGTTTTGAATAATTCTCATTATGCCTTGAGATCCTCTTAGAAAATCTGAATCTTCTACCCCTGAAACAACCTTGAATGGACATAAATTTATCCACCTTCCCAATCAAATTTTTAATTCTATTAGGTACCTTTTAAAATAATACAAGAAATCAGAGGAAAGGAAAGAGATTCCTTATCCTCTATTTCTCTTTTCTACATCCCTGTTTCTTTCTGCCTGATCTCCTCCCCAAACTGCTTAAATATCTTCTCAATAAATTGTTACAGATCTGGGTAGGGTAGGTTCAGAGACTGCAACACATATACCTGATCCTGCTAATGGCTGCTATGAACCAAGTTGCTTATCTAAATCCTCCTGAGGTATGCATGATCATTTGTCTCTGAATCTGATTCCAATCTAGCTAGAATGTCATTTCTCCCTGTTGCTCTGGCTCTCAGCCAGACCACGTGGACCCTCAGGTTTCTTTGCCCTATCTTTCTTTCTGGTTTCCTGCAGGCAAACTGCACTAAGGAAAGCATGCTCTTCTTCTTTCTGCTAACTAACTCAGAAATCATTATAAAAACTTGGCCCCATTCATTCGTCTGAAATTAGCACACCTGATTTTCAACATCTCACTGCCATGAACAAATGATTCCCAATTATTTGTTTTTAACTGAACTTTTAGCTTTAGACCCATAAACTCTCTTATCTCAAAGGTTCTAATTCCCCATTCTTAAAGAGTCTGTATCTCTTATTTTTTGCACTTTGAAATCAAAATAAAAAGGAAAGAAAGTACTTATCTAAGGATTTGACAATTGCTCAATGTGTATGATTTAAGACCCATATAGTCTGCAACAATATTTCCCCTTAACTTTATATAATAAAATGTATTAAGTTTAATATATATATTAAATTTATTTAATAATTTTATTTAAAGTATGCATGTTTAAATACTCTTCTTTAGGGTATATGTGTGATTGTAAGTAACTCTTTCAAATCCATATGTGTATATGTATATGTAACATGGATGTAACTTGTCATAACTAGCAATGATTTTGAGGTGGCTTACAAACTGCCTTGTGACATTTACCATCTTAAGAAATTCACATTGTATTAAGTAACAATTATTAAACATCTTAGTCTTATTTAACATTCTGTTTATTATTGTATCTCACTTTGTCCAAGAAAGCAACAAGTTCATATTTTATGATTATACAGATTTTTATATGATGACAGAAATACAAAATAATATTTTTATAACATACCATACGTGTGACTCAAAATTATTTGAAGTACTCCTTATATGATAATAAAATTTTAAGGTTATAAAGTATAACATAAGGTAATTTAAAGTTGCATATAAGTAGTTATGTCTTTTCTACTTCTTGAATGCACAAGTGAAGGCTGTTTCTTTCGCCTTTCACCAGCTACCAGGGTCTCAGGTTCAACTCTGAACTTTTTGTTCAATGGATTTGTTATAATAGAAATTGGAATATTATTCCACCTGGAAAATGTTAAAGTTGATTTTTACTGCTCAACTTTATTGCTGGCTTTGAAAAGGGGTTATTTTTCAACATTTTCAGAACTACACATGTATCTAAATTTCAGTGTCAAGAACAGGATTATTGACTTATAAACTCTTAGACATGTTTTAAACTTATAACTTGCTGTTTTTGATTAAATGTGTATGCTTAGTTAATCTTAAACCAAATTAAATTCTGAGAAATAAAGAACACATGATGTGAGCTAGCGAAAGAAACAGGCTACTTAAGATACAATTAAGTTGTAATATATTAATTTTAGATACATTGAATAATTTACACTGTTAACACTTTACCTTATTTATAAACTATAGATTTTTATAAACTTCATCATATGGGAAACTGTTATGCTTTAAAATTATATACCATATACAAATCAGAAATTTTTCCAGTCACATTATAAACTATATATTGATTACAAAGTTCCATTGTAATACTAGATCTTCTGTACAAAAGTTTGGTTTTTAAGGCTGAAACAAAAAGAATGGAACCTAAAGTCCTAATTATAAAATACTTCTATAATTTTTAAAATACTCAAGCTGATGATAAATAATGCTAAGCATTGATGCAATTAGCTATGAGATTATGCTTTAACTAGATTCCTGTTTTATGTATGTGAGTTATAATATAAAGCAGATAATTATAAACAAATATTGTTTAACTCATATATATTAGTGTTCAAGACTTTCAGAAAGCTTCTGAACATGGCCTTTAATATGCTTAAACTTATTATGACAAAGACTCCAAAATTCTAGCAGTGACACTCCTTTATTTGTCCAATAAGATATGGGCACCACAAAAAGATTTGCAACAGGATTTTGATAGTCCAACAAGTAAACAAACACATTAAAGCAACCTCTACTCTGTCTCAGCCTGAACCACCATATTCAAAAGATCTTTCTAGGAACATGGAAGGACATCGACCAGAATTTTATGTATTTTGTTTGAATATCAGGAGCTGTCTGGGAGAGGTAGTTAGAGTCAAAGGCAAGCACGCCCTCAGAAGAAGGAGTACCTAACGTTGTGTACTGAAAGAGAGTTTTATAAGCAGGATGAGAAACTCTGCAAGACAGTTCTTTGGTCTCTGGGTGACCTTCTTCAGTTTGTGTAAATCAGTTGTCGTATGGGAGGGATTTTTGGCGTCTAGCCAAGAGACAAATGACAATTTTCCCAGACTACACTTTCAGTGCACTAATTATCAGCATTAACCTGGTAGTTTCAGGGTTGGGGACAATCAAGGAACTGCATCTGCTCCTACCAGATCACAATTGTATCTGTATTGGATATAACACATGTATGATTGCAGAAATGACCAGATTTTCTTTCTTTTTTTTTCTAAGTTTTTTTTATTTACATTCTAAATGATTTCCCCTTTCCTGTTTCCTCCCTCCGCAAAAGTCCCATAAGCCCCCTTCCCTCCCTCTGTTCCCCATTCAACCCACTCTCGCTTCTCTGTCCTGGCATTCCCCTACATCCAGTCTTTCCAGGACCAGGGGTCTCTCCTTCCATCTTCTTGGAAATCTATTGATATGTAAATTGCATCTTGGTCAGATTTTCTACTTTTATATATTGGTGAGAATAGATGGGAGGATGTTGTAGATGTTATGCTGGATGATATTACATGTTTGAATAAGATATCATGAATTCTTTGTTGAAACTTGATACTCTGGCCAGCGAGACAAATAGTTTAGGTTGTATTTTACTTTTTTAATTTCTTTTTATTAGATATATTCTTACATATCAAATATTATATTCTTTTCACGATTCTCCTCTGAAAATACCCTATCCAACCCCTCCCCTAATCACCAACCCATCCACTTCTGCTTCCTTTCCTTTGCATTCCACTACACTGGGGCATTTGAACCTTCACAGGACCAAGGGCCTCTCCTCCCATTCATGACAGACAAGGCAATCCACTGCTTTATATGCATATAGAGTCATGGGTCCCTCCGTGTGTTCTCTTTTTTTGGTGATTTAGTCCCTGAGATCTCAAGGTTTCTGCTTGGTTCATATTGCTATTCCTGGATGGGGCATCAAACCCCTTCAACTTCTTGGGTATTTTCTCTAGCTCTTCCATTGTGGGCCCTGTGCTCAGTCCAATCATTGACTGAGAGAATCCACCTCTGCTTTTGTCAGGCACTGCCAGAACTTCTCAGCAGACAGCTATATCAGACTCCTGTCAGCAAGCACTTGTTGGCATCCACAATAGTGTCTGGGTTTGATAACAATATATGGGATATATCCTCAGATGACACAGTCTCTGGGTTGTCTTTTCTTCAGTCTCTGCTCCACAGCTTGTCTCTGTATATCCTGCCATGGCCATTTTGTTTCCCCTCCTAAAAAGGACCAAAGAATCCACACTTTGGTCTCCTTTCTTCTTGAGCTAAATGTGGTCTGTGAATTGTATCTTGGGCATTCCAAGTTTCTGGTCTAATATCTACTTATCAGTGAGTGAATACCATGTGTGTGTGTTCTCTTGTGATTGGGTTACCTCACTAAGGATGATATTTTCTAATTCCATCCATTTGCCTTTGAATTTCATGAACTCATTTTTAATAGCTTAGTAGTACTCCATTGTGTAAATGTACAATTTCTGCATCCATTCCTCTGTTGAGGAACATCTGGGTTCTTTATAGCTTCTGGCTATTATAAATAAGGCTGCTATGAACATAGTAGAGCATGTCTCCCTGTTACATGTTGGAGCATATACTGGGTATATGCCCAGGAATGGTATAGATGGGTCCTCAGGCACATAGGAAAATTTCCTGAACAGAACACCAATAGCTTATTCTCTCAAATCAAGAATTGACAAATGGAACCTCATAAAACTGCAAATCTTCTGTAATGAAAAGGACACTGTCAATAGGACAAAACAGCAAACAACAGATCAGGAAAAGATCTTTGCAAACAGTACATCTGAAAGAGGGTTAATATCAAATACATACAAAGGGGTCCCAAAGGGGTGGGGACATCCACAAAGAGATAGGGGTGTGGGTAGGATGTATGGGATGTGGAACAGTCAGAGGGCCGACGGGGTTGGGGGGAATAAAATAAAGAGAGTAAGAAATCAATCAATTAATTAATTAATTAATTAATTAAAATACAGAAAAAGAAAATAATAATCTAGAAACAAGCAAATTTGCAACATTTATAGATGGACCTTAAGATCTTTACCTTCTGTTGTCAACATTAAATAAACACTATTACAGTTAAAATAATGAGGGTGCAGAGCTAAATGAAGAATTCTCAACTAAGGAATATCAGATGGATGAGAATCACCAAAAGAAATGTTCAACATCTTTAGTCATCAGGGAAATTCAAAATAACCATGAGATTCCCCCTCACACCATTCAGAATGACTAACATCAAAAACTCATGTGACAAGAGATGTTGGCAGGGTCGTGGAGAAAGAGAAAATCTCCTCCATTGCTGGGAGGATTGTAGGCTGGTTCATTCACTCTGCAAATCAATTTGGCAGTTCCTCAGAATTTGGACATAGATGTTGTATTTTAAACAGGGCATGTTGTACTAGAAATGAGGTTCTGGTGCTTAATAACATCAGAAAGAATGAGGAAAGGGAGATATTTACTTGATTAGACATGGGAACAGTGTTAAGGACTTAGGTTATAAATGGGAAGAACTCATAGTCAACAAGTAAGGGAAATGGTACTGCATGACCTAGGCAAGGCAGTAGAAAAGAGTAAGTCTTTAACCAATAATCTAAATCTGGTGTATATACCTATTATACTTAGAGACTTGTCAAAGGTAAATATTTAAAAATACGAAGAAATGATATTCTGTGCTGTTGTGATGGGAGACAAGTGGGACTAGAGGTGCTTTTTTGGCACAACAGTGTGATTTTCATAGTAATACTAGACAAAGTAGGGAGGTCCAGGTTGACACATGATGTGTGGTTAGATCAAGTAGATGAGAAAAGAGCTGGACAAGTAGACTAGGAGAGACATTTTGGAAAAGGCTAAAGGTTTCAGTACATGGAGAGGAAAGTATCTTAGTATCTAGATATGCCGAGACATTTATGGTAGGCTCCAGGATACAGAGAGTCACTGAATAATTGAGGAGAGTTGGATGGTTAGACATGGTTGAGTAGGAGTAGCTGGACTCCAGAATTGGACTCTGGAAATTGACATACATGGTGGGTGGCATACACCACCATGGTCAAGCATTCTGTGACCAATAGGGCAAAATGGGTAGGTTAGTTAAGCTAAGAGAATCTGATCCCCTTGAAGAGGGGATCATTTGTGCCACTCCTGTCTTGCAATCACCAGAAAAATTCAATATACTATGTAAAGAATCCAAAAATAGAAGCACCATTGGTAAAAGAGGGAATGTGTGTTCCAAATTGCTAAACGTATCTCTCAGAAAATCAGAAAGAAGCAAAGGGCATGAGCAGTATAAGAAAAACATTTACTGTGGAAAGAACCTGTAAAAGTAACAGAGGTCTTTGAAGTGTGCACTTGTGAATAGTGATTGAAGAATTCCAGAACCTATCATAGACCTTAATGTGCTAATAGGCACCACATGCATATGCTAATAGAAGAACGTGATTTCACTTATGCCAGTGATAGCGAGAAGGCTTCTTTTCTTCTTCTTCTTCTTCTTCTTCTTCTTCTTCTTCTTCTTCTTCTTCTTCTTCTTCTTCTTCTTCTTCTTCTTCTTCTTCTTCTTCTCCTTCTTCTTGTTCTTCTTCTCCTCCTCCTTCTTCTTCTTCTTCCTCCTCCTTCTCCTCCTCCTCCTCCTCTTCTTCTTCTTCTTCTTCTTCTTCTTCTTCTTCTTCTTCTTCTTCTTCTTCTTCTTCTTCTTCTTCTTCTTCTCCTTCTCCTTCTCCTTCTCCTTCTCCTTCTCCTTCTCTTTCTCCTCCTCCTCCTTTTCTATTACTACTGCTACTACTACTACTACTACTACTACTACTAATAATAATAATAATAATAATAATAATAATAATAATAATAATACTGTGCAGAAGGTTGGACTGGTGAATCTTTGTCCACATTCACTATGCCATAGAAGTCCTCATGTCTCAAGAAGACTATTTTAAATAGTGGGTAAGAACTCTTTCTGAGAAAGCATAAAGACTTGGGACTTGGTTTCAAAAAGTCATGTATAAAGCCAAATGTTTTTATTCATGCTTGTAACCAGTGTTTCAGGCAACGAGAGGAAAATGAAATCACGGAAGCTTGTTTTCAGCTCCCAAGCTACAGCTGCAGTGCAATACCCAAGAGGTGTGATAGAGAAGCTTACCAGAATTTTTTTTTAATTTTATTATAAATTCATCTCTCATGCCCTTGTGCCGGAGCTGGATCAACCACACCCATGACTTAGAGCCAGCAACACTCTTCTGCTCTGCCTAGTCAAAGTCTAGAACACACTCTCCCAAATACTGTAGCCTGTGAGAGGTAGAGCCTGCTCTCACTCTCATGACTCTCAGACCACCTTTCCCAACTGCAATAAATGCCAAGATAATTGGAAAAGGGGTAGACCTCCTTGCAAGGGCCACCCATGGCAGACCAGATTGAATAAACACTACCAAATTCATGCCGCACACATCACTGCCACAAAGATCCAAGTTCCTTTGTAATGGCCTGGCAAGATAGAGAGGCCAAACTTCCAAGTTTTGCAGCTGGAGAGAATTGGGGCCTAATTTCAGGAGAACTGGTGAGGAGGAGCCTGTGAGGGGCATGGCCAGTTCTGTACAGCACCTGGAATCCATATGTTCCCAACTGCAGCCCAAAACATTAACATCCCCATGTTTTCTACTCGTAGTATGAGCCACAGATATTGACACTCACCAATGCCATTGTATAGGAACAGACAAAGACATAGCCCTCAGAGGCAGCTTGGGCAGTCACCTCACCATATACTTAGGTCCAGGGGCTGGTTACTCAAAACAGGTTATTTCTTTCCACCCTGATATATCCAGTTCCAACTCACTTAAAAATGCTCAAATTGTTCCACTTCCTTTTCTCTCCTTTATGTCTCCCACACATTTGCACAATATATTGGTTCTCACTCCAGCTAGAGCACACTTCTAGCAGGCCTCTAGAAGATCTCTTTTGTCTGGGCTACATAGCAGCTGGTGAGTGTGTGGATATCATCCCTGTCCTATATTGATTTGCATGGTGGCAAGTGGGGCTATATGTGTCTTCTGCCCACACATACAGTGCTACCAAGGTACAGAAGACTGGACTGGATGAATCTTTGTCCACATACACTACAGCCGTAGAAGTCTTCAGGCCTCAAGAAGACTATTTTCAATAGTTAGTAAGAACTTTTTCTGAGAAAGCATAAAGACTTGGGACTTGGTCTCCAAAAGTCATGCATAAAGCCAAAACAACCGTGTTTCAGGCCAAGAGAGGAAGTTGGAATCACAGACGCTTATTTGCAGCCCCAAGCTACAGCTGCAGTGCAATATCCAAGAGGCTTAATAGAGAAATATAATAGGTATCCTCCTATGTCTGCAAAATCCATGTACTGCACACATTTGTGGATACAAATGGATGAATAAATACTAGTAGAATCATATCAGTTATAGGATATTTACTCAGGTACCTGATTGGATACTGCTTTTGTCTAAGGCCACACTTTGAGAAAAATGATTTGTTTAGGCATAAAAACTATAAAGAATAAATGATATCAATGATGAAAATGATGATATAGAAAACTGTGTTTATTGACATGAAGTATAAGAAATTCCCATGATTCTAAATAGAATGTGGAGAAACACTTTAGCTAGTACGATATGTAATCAATTTTTAGGAGATGTTTCTTCACTGGAGCCCATAACTTCTTTTGTCACAAGTCTTTCTTTAATTGACTCATACCACCTTTCATTTTTTTCCCTAATGGAATGGACAGTTAATCCAAAAAGAATTCTAATTCTCTGCATTAAACACTCAAGTCAACATTTCATTAGGTGGCATACCTTGATCTTTATCTTCTACCTTGAAACATGCAAAATCCACAAGTACTTCTGGATTTGAGGTTTAATTTCCTGTAGTAGAGTTACCAGCTTATACTGGGAATTTTTGGTGCTAACTCCCAAGGATGGGATTTTTGGGGGGTGCTTCTACATTTATTTTTTCAACTCAAATATACAAATAAATCAACATCGTCAGTAATAGGAATATTTGCTCAATGCCTGGTAGCCAACCTACAAATATGTAACATCCATTACTGACAAAGCCATGTCAAGAGCCTTGGTAGTCAAATAATAGTGAAATTAACCACTCTTAGCATTGACTTTTAGAATTCAAAATCTTCTAAAAGAATCTGATTTTACCATTTGTTTATATTTTAATATTTAAAGACAAAGACTAATTTAAGCCTTCTTGATAACTTTTTTAGTTTTCACTTGTGCAAATTATCATATGAGCTGCTAAGAATTCTACAACAAACCCTGTCCTTTCAATGTCTGTGAACTTATGCTTTCTTTTTTTTTATTATTTATTTTATTTTATTTTTTTTAATTTACATTCCAAATCATTTACCCTTTCCCGTTTCCTCCCTCCCCGAAAGTCCCATAAGCCCCCTTCCCTCCTTCTTTTCTCCATTTAACCCTCTCTCGTTTCTCTGTCCTGGCGTTCCCCTACATCCAGTCTTTCCAGGACCAGGGGTCTCTCCTTCCATCTTCTTAGAAATCTATTGATATGCAAATTAGGTCTAGGGTATTACGAGATTCTGGGTCAATATCCCCTTATCAGTGACTGCATACCATGTGTGTTCTTTTGTGATTGGGTTACCTCACTAAGGATGATATTTTCAAGATCTGACCATTTGCCTAGGAATTTCGTGAATTCATTGTTTTTAATAGCAGAGTAGTATTCCATTGTGTAGATATACCACATCTTCTGAATCCATTCCTCCGTTGAGGGACATCTGGGTTCTTTACAGCTTCTGGCTGTTATAAATAAGGCTGCTATGAACATAGTGGAGCATGTGTCTTTATTGCATGCAGGTAAAGCCTCTGGGTATATGCCCAGGAGTGGTATAGCCGGATCCTCCGGGAGTGTCATGCCCAGTTTTCTGAGGAACCGACAGACGGCTTTCCAGAGTAGTTGTACCAGCTTGCAATTCCACCAGTAGTGGAGGAGTGTTCCTCTTTCTCCACATCCTCGCCAACAACTGCTGTCTCTTGTGTTTTTGATCTTAGCCATCCTGACTGGTGTGAGATGGAATCTCAGGGTTGTTTTGATTTGCATTTCCCTAATGACTAAGGATGATGAACATCTCTTTAGGTGCTTCTCAACCATTAGATATTCTTCAGGTGAGAACTCTTTGTTTAGCTCTGTACCCCATTTTTAATAGGGTTACTTGCCTCTCTGGAGTTTAACTTCTTGAGTTCTTTGTATATATTGGACATTAGCCCTCTGTCGGATTAAGGTTGGTAAAGATCATTTCCCAGTTAGTTGGTTGCCGCTTTGTCTTTTTGACAGTGTCTTTTGCCTTGCAAAAACTTTGTAATTTAATGAGGTCCCATTTGTCTATTCTTTATCTTAGAGAATAAGCTATTGGAGTTCTGTTCAGGAAATTCTCCCCTGTGCCCATATGTTCAAGGTTCTTCCCTAGTTTCCCTTCTATTAGTTTCAGTGTGTCTGGTTTTATGTGGAGATCTTTGATCCACTTAGAATTTTGCTTAGTGCAAGGAGATAAGAATGGGTCAATTTGCATTCTTCTGCATGTTGACCTCCAGCTGAGCCAGCACCATTTGTTGAAAAGGCTATCTTTTCCCACTGGATGGTTTTAGCTCCTTTGTCAAAGATCAAATGTCCATAGGAGTGTGGATTCATTTCTGGGTCTTCAAGTCTGTTCCATTGATCTACGTGTCTATTACTGTACCAATACCATGCAGTTTTTAACACTATTGCTCTGTAGTACAGCTTGAGGTCCAGGAGGGATGGTTCAATATAAGGAAATCCATCAATGTAATACACTACATAAACAATCTCAAAGAAAAAAAAAACACATGGTCATCTCATTAGATGCTGAGAAAGCATTTGACAAAATTCAGCATCCTTTCATGCTAAAGGTCTTGGAAAGATCAGGAATTCAAGGCCCATATCTAAACATATTAAAAGCAATTTACAGCAAAGCGGTAGCCAGCATCAATCTAAATGGTGAGAAACTTGAAGCAATCCAACTAAAATCAGGGACTAGGCAAGGCTGCCCTCTCTCTCCATATCTTTTCAATATAGTACTTGAAGTTCTAGCTAGAGCAATTAGACAACAAAAAGAGGTCAAAGGGATACAAATTGGAACGGAAGAAGTCAAACTATCACTATTTGCAGACGATATGTTAGTATACTTAAGCGACCCAGAGAACTCCTACAGCTGATAAAGGACTTCAGCAAAGTGACCGGATATAAAATCAACTCAAGCAAGTCAGAAGCCTTCCTATACTCAAAGGATAAGTAGGCTGAGAAAGAAGTAAGAGTAATAATACCCTTCACGATAGCCACAAACCATATTAAGTATCTTGGCGTGACTCTAACCAAACAAGTGAAAGATCTGTATGACAAGAACTTCAAGTCTCTGAAGAAAGAAATTGAAGAAGACCTCAGAAGATGGAAAAATCTTCCATGCTCATGGATTGGCAGGATTAATATAGTAAAAATGATCATCTTACCAAAAGTAATACACAGATTCAATGCAATCTCCATCAAAATCCCAACTCAATTCTTCATAGAGTTAGAAAGAGCAATTCAAGAACTAATGCTTTCTAATTGGGTCTTCAGGACACATGCAAGTTCCTTAAATGAGTCTCCAGATCTGAGGAATATTCAAGGATTATTACCATGCTACCTACATAAAAAACAAACAAAAACATCACTAAATATAGCATGTGCAGAACAACGAGGCAAAGTCTAAAGTTAACAGTAGAACTACAAAGATAATAAATTTGGTGAATTATTTTGAAATTTATCATAATTCTGAGCATGTTTCAAAAATATCACAACTAATGAGACATTAACATTAAATTAAGGTACACTAAGCATGGGCAAATTTGATTTGTTAGCATAAATTTCTCTGCTACCTATTTATATTGGATAAAATTGAATGAGTTCGAGACACTTATTTAATTAGGTATGTAAAATCCTCAGTCACTCTCTGTAAACCATTACACATTCATCTCCTAGAGCTTTTCTACAAAGCTCTCCCTCATTACTACATCAGTAGTTAAAGTAATGTATGTGGCTTCTGCTGCTCGCTTTTTCTTTATATAACTTTTTTCCTTTAAGTATCTTCCCCTTAAATTACTTCTAGACTAGTCTATACAATTTTGCTTATCAAGATGTGAGAAATCTTTATCCAAGTTTAGAGTATGTCCTTTAAAATGTCTACCTGTATCATCTGCAAATGTCTATATGGGTGTTCCTTGGAAACTTTGCACTTCCAGTAGAAGGGATAGCTTTATGTCCCTGCTTGCTTGAGATCCATCTATTTCCTCTACAGGTACTACTGTTCATCATTGTTTTAATATATATATATTGGTTCACTATGTATGCCTTCTATTAACATTTTATCATTTGATACGATCAGTAGAGCAGCAGGGACAGGAGTCTTCCCTTCCAGCTGCCATCTGCAGCGGGGAACCAGGCAGCTCCACAGCCTTCTGTGCTTAGCCCACCAGGAGAGAATGATCTCCCAGCAGCGATTTCACTTCTGAGTGTGGAAGTGAGATCTCCACCTTCTCTCTGGAGGGGTACAGCTAGGAGCACACAGAGCATATGATCTGGAGCAGGTGGGACAGGAGTCTTCCCTTCCAGCCGCCATCTGCAGCAGGGAACAAGGCAGCTCCAAAGCCTTCTGTGCTTAGTCCACCAGGAGATAGTGATCTCCCAGCATCGAATTCACTTCTGAGTGCAGAGGTGAGATCTCCACCTTCTCTCTGGAGGAGTACAGCTAGAAGCGCACACTGCATATAATCTTTGGAGTACCTGGGACAGGAGTCTTCCCTTCCAGCCGTCATTTACAGCAGGGAACCAGACAGTTGCACAGCCTTCTGTGCACAAACCCTGCCAGAAGAGAGTTGGTCTCCCAGGAGTAAAGACACAGGATTACAGGCCCATAGGAGGGGCAATCTCCAACCAGAGACAACAAGACCAACTAACACCAGAGATAACCAGATGGCAAAAGGCTAGCACAAGAACCCAACCAACAGAAACCAAGGCTACTTGGCAACATCAGAGCCCAGTTCTTCTTCCATCACAGCAAGTCCCAGATGCCTCAACACACTGGAAAAGCAAGAGCTGTATTTAAAGCCTCTTCTCATGATGCTGTTAGAGTACATCAAGAAGGACATAAGTAACTCCCTTAAAGAAATACAGGAGAATATGGGTCAAATGGTAAAGGCCCTTAAAGAGGAAACACAAATATCCCTGAAGGAAATAAAGGGGAGCATGGGTGAACAGGTAGAGGTCCTTAAAGGGGAAACACAAAAATCTCTGAAAGAATTACAGGAGAACACAAACAAACAAGTGAAGGAATTGAATTAAATCATCCAGGATCTAAAAATAGAAGTAGAAACAATAAAGAAATCACAAAGTGAGACATCTCTGGAGATAGAAAATCTTGGAAAAAATTCAGGAGTCATAGATGCAAGCATCAAAAACAGAATACAAGAGATAGAAGAAAGAATCTCAGGGACTGAAGATACCATAGAAAACATTGACTCAATAGTCAAAGAACATGCAAAATGCAAAAAACTCCTGAGCCAAAACATCCAGGAAATCCAGGACACAATGAGAAGAACAAACCAAAGGATTATAGGTATAGAAGAGAGTGAAGATTTCCAAATTAACGGGCCAGTAAATATCTTCAACAAAATTATAGAAGAAAACTTCCCTAACCTAAAGAAAGAGATGTCCATGAACATACAAGAAGCCTACAGAACTCCAAACAGACTGGACCAGACCATGAAGTCCTCCCGGCACATAATAATCAAAACACCAAATGCACTAAGCAAAGAAAGATTATTTTTTTTCTTTACTGAATGCCACACATTCTTAATTGTCTTGAATGTGTGGAATTTGTTTATTTACCATATACACAGGGAAAATGTCAAAAATAACTGAAATCATTTAATTTTAAATTTTAAATACTGACCCCACCCACAAATTATGGCTCCAACTAAAAATATTCAAAATTTAGACTCAAACAGATCCTTTGTAATATTAAGAGCAACAAGCTGAAAGATGACATTAAATTCCTCTGTAAACAAATATAATAATACTTATAATAATGTCAACAATCATTCTGAATTGGTGGCTAATTACCATGGGATTTTCAGAGAATATTATAAACACAAATTTAATATTTTTATAATGTTTCTTACATCCCATTCGCATTTCAAGTCTCCTTCCATCTGCGTGATTCACATACAAATAAAAACCTGAGTGTAGTAATCTAAAAATGATTAGGCATTAATATAAGAGCTAAATGGAATTTTCTATTTCACTGTAGGATGTTTTACATGAAACACAAGTACATTGTGAACAATGCTTTGAAAGAAAAAAATCTTGGAACCCATGGTTTTTATTTCATAGCTTTATTTAACATGCTTAGAGGGAGGCTGATTTATTTGGTAACTTGATAGGAGGGTAAGAATGGTGTCTTCTATTGACTCTAGAAATCATAGGTTTCAAACTCCTCTGCATCTTCATATTGGCCCATAATCCCTACTAGCCTTGTGCAGATGTATATCCAAGGAATCTAGAGTAAAAGTTAAATGGCGGCAACTCAAGTGTAAGTCTAAGGGTCAATTAGCAGCACTTAGCATTTTTAAAGATTGGTGCTCTGTTACAGGCAAAACCAAGAATAAATGGTTGCAGATTAAAATGGAATTGTCTAGGCCTTCCTCAGTCTAGCTATTGTTGACTTGATTTTAGAGAAAAAAAATTTTAGCGTTTGACAATTTCATTGATAGAGTGAAATGAGTGTCTGTCGAATGTCTTCATGTGTGACATTAACTGGTCCAAAAACCCAGTAACTTTCTTTGTTGAAAGTCAGCCTCTGTTGGACATAGTGGATCACACCTTTAATCCCAGCACTTGGGAGGCAGAGGCTGGCAGATTTCTGTGAGTTTAAGTCAGCCTGGTTTATATAGTGCCTTCAAGGACAGCAAGGGCTACATAGTGAGACCCTGTCTTTAAAAAAACAAAAACAAAAGTCAGCCAACCAACCAATCAATTAAAAAGCAACTCAAATCTTCCAGCTGTTTTCTTTCTTCTTTTAATGCACCTTGAAAACCATGTAATGTGAGCAAAGAAAGATTATTAAAAGCAATAAGAGAAAAAGGCCAAGTAACCTACAAAGGCAGTTCTATCAGATATACACCAGACTTCTCACGTGAAATGATGAAAGCCAGAAGACCCTGGGCAGATCTCATACAGACCATAAGAGAACACAAATGCCAGCCAAAACTACGATACCCAGCAAAACTCTCAATTACCATAGATGGAGAAAACAAGATATTCCATGATAAGACCAAACTTACACAATATCTTTCCACAAATCCAGCCCTAAAAAGATAATAGATGGAAAACACCAACATGAGGAGGGAAACTACACCCTAGAAAAAGCAAGAAAGTAATCTTTTTCCAACAAACCCAAAAGAAAGTAACCACACAAACATAAAACAAACATCAAAAATAACAGGAAGCAGCAATCACTATTCCTTAATATCTTATAATATCAATAGACTCAATTCCTCAACCAAAAACATAGTCTAACAGAGATGTTTTTCATGTGGATCTTCGATTTTATCAGAAAATGTTTGTGACTCCTCTTTCAATTCAGAAATGATTTTTGTGTCTACCATTTTGACTGTATTAAATTCCATGATAATCTTTAATTTTAACATTTTTTCTGTGTATTTCTACGACTTTGTTGGAGGTGTTTTCATGTAGATCATTGGTTTAATGGGGGGGTGTGTTTGTAGTTTCACTTTCAATCAATTTAGGAATGTTTTTGTGCCTACCATTTTGTCGGTATAGTTGTCCATGATAACCTTCAATTTTAACGTTTCTCTGTATTTTTCTTCAATTTTGTCAGAAGTATTTTCCATGTGGATCTTCAGTTTTATCAGACAATGTCTATAATTTTACTTGCAATCAAGTTAGGAACATTTTTATACCTTCCATGTTTTCTGTATCATTTTCCATGTAATAGTCAGTTTTAACATGTTTCTTTATATATTTCTTGAATTTTTTCAGGAATATTTTTCTTGTAGATCTTCAATTTTATCAGAAAGTGTTTATAATTCCACTATCAAAAAACATAGGAATATCTTTATGCCTACTATTTTATCTGTATAATTTTTCCTTGAAATATTTAATCTTCATGTATTTTTTATAAATTTCTTCAATTATATCAGAGATATTTTCCAGGTAAGTCTTCAATTTTATCAGAAAATGTTTATAATTTCACTTCAATCAACTTAGATCTATTTTTATGCCTACCATTTTATCTGTATAATTTTCCATGATAATCTTCAATTTTTAATGTTTTTCCATATATTTTTTCAATTTTATCAGAAATATTTTCCATGTAAATCTTCAATTTTATCAGAAAATGTTTATAATTCTATTTTCAATCAACTTAGCAATATTTTAATTCCTACCAATTTATCTGTATAAATTTCTTCAATTTATTAGAGATATTTTCCATGTACATCTTCAATTTTATCAGAAAATGTTTTTACCTCTACTTTCAATCAATTTAGAAAGATTTTTATGCCTACTATCTTATCTGTATAATTTTTCATGAAATAGTTTTATCGTGTTTTTCTATATATTTCTTGAGTTTTATCAGAAGTATTTTCCTCGTAGATTTTCAATTTTATCATAAAATGTTTATAATTCCATTTACAATCAACTTAGGAATATTTTAATGCCTACCATTTTATCTGTATAATTTTTCCATGAAATAGTCAATCTTAACGTGTTTTTCTATATATTTCTTCAATTTTTCAGAGATATTTTCCATGTATATTTACACAATTGAATACTACTCAACATTTGAAACAATGAATTCATGAAATTCTTAGGCAACTGGGGAAGAGGGGGAGAGAAGAGGGCTTATGGGACTTTTGGGGAGAGGGGAACTGAGAAAGGGGAAATCATTTGGAATGTAAATAAAGAATATAGAAAATAAAATAAAAAAAATTAAAAAAAATATTTTATCAGGCTTTAAATTCTCCAATTGTATCACTAACACAGAGTTTGATATTCAAAAGTTTTTCTTTAGAAACTAAGATTCAACACAAATCTTTTCACAGTTGTCTTCCCATTTCCAATATAAATATTTTCCTTTGCTTATGTTTTACTTATCTTTACCATATTGCATTTTAAATATACAGATATACTATACATTATTGTTTTGTATCTACCAAGGCATTTCCAAATGTGTAAATAAACTATTCTATTAATATGCTCAGCAAGGCCATTAAATCTTAATCTATTCTACAGAGGTTTAACACAAGAGACATAGGTATCATACTGATCCCCTAGGTTATGATTATCATGTCACTATTGTTAATCAGGTCCTTGCTGTCCTATTTACCAAAATCAAAAAGTTACGTTTTTAGAGATGTTTTGTTTCTTAGTTGAAGATCTTTTAATTCTAGCTATTTAGAGACTCAGTCATTTTATACTAGATTTTCCTCTGAAACCTATTCCTAACTGGAGCTTCCATCCACATAGTACCTTCCTGATTCCCATTGCTCTATGTCAACTAAGGATATAAGTAAGGAGCATCTCTTGTTATTTTTCTAAGCCCACTTAGTATGCAAACAAATGAAACAAACAACAGTTACTATAAAGGCTGAGCAGCTCAAGTTCTCTTTTTTTATCCAAGTTACCATATATGTTAGAGGTCAATGCCAAAGGTATAAGCCTAGCATCTTTTTCTCACTAAACTCCAAATTTATTCCAGCAGTCTCTCTCAGGCCGGTTTCCTTGCCTACAAAAAAAATTATCATTACACAGAGAAGGAGATTTCTTGACTTTTTAGTTATTCAATACTGTGTTTCCTAATTTGTGTTATATCTAGTTCAGGAACCAAACATTTGCCTATACCTCAGAAATGCCAATGAATACCACATGGAAAGTATTGCCAGCCTATGATTTACCAAGGTATATGTTCTGCCCCTGTTGCCTCAAATAAATGACATATCTAAATGGCCATTAAATTTGCCATGCTCCCAGCCACTATTAACAATTAAATAGAATTGAGATAAAACAAGAATGTAAAATATTCCTCTGTAAAATCCACTCCCACATTAAATATTGCTTTAGCCGGGCGGTGGTGGCGCATGCCTTTAATCCCAGCACTTGGGAGGCAGAGGCAGGCGGATTTCTGAGTTCGAGGCCAGCCTGGTCTACAAAGTGAGTTCCACGACAGCCAGGGCTACACAGAGAAACCCTGTCTCGAAAAACCAAAAAAAAAAAAATATTGCTTTAGTTGCCCATATTATTTCCTATCTCAAATAATTCATCAATTTTCTTCTCAAAATTGTTATCAGTTTTTTCATATCCTCTCATCTAACAAACTTTCTACTTTTTTTCCCATTGGTTAGTAATGTAATTAATGCCTAAAGCTCCCATACAATGTACCAAAGCAGTGTACAATGTCTTCCAATATTTACTCCTAGAAAAAAAAATCAGGCTTCTGGTTACATTTGCAAATTATAGGTGATGGTCTACTTAATTTGGGTGTGATAGCTTCCTCCTAAATGCTGCACAAAGTAGTCTTTTCCCAGCAGAAATGATGGATTTCACGCACACACACACACACACACACAGAGAGAGAGAGAGAGAGAGAGAGAGAGAGAGAGAGAGAGAGAGAGAGAGAGAGAGAAATTACAATATTACATGGAACGGTATACCTCTTTGAGGTGTAGCATTTAGAGAGGAGTTGGCAGTAAGATATGGCCCAGTATAGATGAATACTTAGGTAAGTGTGTCTTGAGTCAGTTTGCTCTTCTTTGTGTGTAGGAAAATAGTGATTAACCTAAGTTAGAATGACATTTCACGAATATAACATCGCTTGGGACACGGCCTGTTGGGGCTTCCGCCTGCTCCCAAGAACGGGACAGCGCTGTGGTCGTCTGGGCGCCAGATCTGCTGAAAGCCATCGCCTCTGCAGGGTGACCAGCGCCACCGAGAGAGTGCAGAGTGCACTTCGCCATCTTTGCTCCAGTGGCCAGGAAGTTGGAACTGCCAGGCTCTGAGACAGATAGGCATAATATCGCTTGGATTTCGGGCTGCTTGTGTGTACGCGGTTCCCAAGAGCTGGGCAGATCTGCAGTAACTAGTGTGCCAGCTCTGCTGTGGGACTTCTGCCTGGCAGAGGGACGCCCCCTGCCCCCCCCCACTCTAGGAGAGATCACACACCCCTGCACAGGGCAGGAGCCTACCAGCCTCCCTTTGGCGACCTCTGGACCAGGAATCTACTACGCTGAGCCTTTGGATGTGCAAGGACTCCCCAATATAACATCACTTGGGGCAAGGCACATCAGGGCTCCAAAGTCACTCAGGAGCAGGGCAGGCCCCAGAAATCTATGCCAGGGGAATCGTGGTAATCAAGGGGGGGCAGAAATAGCTTTGCAGGCTCACAGGAGGTCCAACCAACAGCCAGTGACAGCAGGACCAACTAACATCAGAGATAACCAGATGGCAAAAGGCAAATGTAGGAACGTTACTAACAGAAATCAAAATAATATAGCACCGTCCAAACCCAACACTCCAACAGCAGCAAGTCCTGGATACCCCACCACACCCGAAAGACAAGATCTGGATTTAAAATCACTTCTCATGATGCTATGAGAGGATCACAAGGAGGACACAAATAAATCTAATAAAGAATTACAGGAAACCATGAATCAACGGTTAGAAGCCCTTACAAAAGAAACACAAAAATCGCTTTGAGAAATGCGGGAGAACATGGATCAAAAGATGGAGGCCCACAAGAAGACAACACAAAAATCGCTTAAGATGAATCAACGGATAGATGCACTCACAAAGGAATCACAAAAATTGCATAAAGAAAGGCAGAAGAATATGGGTCAACAGGCGGATGCCCATAAGGAGGCAACACAGAAATTGCTTAAAGAAATGAATCAAGAAATAGATGCCCTTACAAAGGAAACACGAGAACTGCTTAAGGAAATGCAGGAGACGATGGATCAACAGATGGAATCCCATGAGGAGGAAACACAAAAATCGCTCAGAGAAATGCAGGAGAACGTGGGTCAACAGGCAGATATCCTGAAAGAGGTAATACAAAAATACCTTAAAGAAATACAGGAAAATACAAACAAATAAGTGAAGGATCTCAGCAAATCCATCCAGGAACTAAAAAAGGAAGTAGAAACAACTAAAAAATCACAAAGGGAGAAAACTTTGGAGATAGAAAACCTTGGGAAGAAATCAGGAGTCATAGATGCAAACATCAACAATAGAATACAAGAGATGGAAGAAAGAATTTCAGGTGCTGAAGATTCCATAGAAAGCATCAACTCAACAGTCAAAGAAAATGCAAAATGCAAAAAACGTATAACCCAAAACATCCAGGAAATCCAGGACACAATGAGAAGACCAAACCTAAGGATTATAGGTATAGATGAGAGTGAAGATTTGCAACTTAAAGGGCCAGTAAACATCTTCAACAAAATTATGGAGGAAAACATCCCTAACCTAAAGAAAGAGATGCCGATGAACGTACAAGAAGCCTACAGAACTCCAAACAGAGTGGACCAGAACAGAAATACTTCTGTCACATTAAAATCAAAACACCAAATGTTCTAAACAAAGAAAGAATATTAAAAGCAGTAAGAGAAAAGGGCCAAGTAACATACAAAGGAAGACCTATGCGAATCACATCAGACTTCTCTCCAGAGACTATGAAAGCCAGAAGATCCTGGGCAGATCTCATGCAGACACTAAGACAGCACAAATGCCAGCCTAGACTACTATACCCAGCAAAACTCTCAATCACCATAGATGGAGAGACCAAGATATTCCATGGTAAAACCAAATTTTCACAATATCTTTCCACAAATCCAGCCCTGCAACAGATAATAGGTGGAAACCGCCAATACAGGGAGAGAAACAACACCTTGGAAAAAATGAGATAATAACCTTCTTGATTCAAACCCAAAGGTAGATAACCACTCAAACATGAAGATAGCGTCAAGAATGGCAGGTGGCAATAATCACTATGCCTTAATCTCTCTTAATATCAATGGTCTCAATTCCCCAATAAAAAGACATAGACTAGCAGACTGGATACATAAACAGGACCCAGCATTTTGCTGCATGCAGGAAACGAACCTCAGTGTCAAAGACAAACACTACCTCAGAGTAAAATGCTGGAAAAGAATTTTACAAGCAAATGGACCCAAGAAACGTGGCGGAGTAGCCATCCTAATATCAGATAAAATTGATTTTCAACCTAAAGTCATCAAAAAAGACACAGAAGGACACTCCATACTGATCAAGGGAAAAATCCTCCAACAAGAACTCTCAATTCTGAATATCTATGCTCCAAAAGCAAGGGCACCCTCAATCGTAAAAGAAACTTTACTAAAGCTCAAAGCACACATCGCACCTCACACAATAATAGTGGGTGACTTCAACACCCCGCTCTGTGAAATGGATCGTTCAGGAAAGCAGAAACTAAACAGGGACACAGTGAATCTAATTGAAGCCTTGGACCAAATGGAACTAACAGATATAAATATAGAACATTTCATTCGAGAGCTAAAGAATATACCTTCTTCTCAGCACCTCATGGTACCTTCTCCAAAATTGGCCATATACTTGTTCACAAATCAGACCTCAACAGATATAAGAAGATCGAACTAATCCCATGCCTCCTATCAGATCACTATGGAATAAGGGTGGTCTTCAATGGCAACAAAAACTAAAGAAAACCCACGTACACATGGAGGCTGAACAATGCTCTACTCAATGGTAACTTGGTCAAGGTGGAAATAAAGAAAGAAATCAAAGACTTTTTGAAAGTTAATGAAAATGAAGGCACAACATACCCTAATTTATGGGACACAATGAAAGCAGTGCTAAAAGGAAAATTCAAAGCCCTGAGTGCCACCAAAAAGAAATGGGAGACAGCATACACTAACAGCTTAATGGCACACCTGAAAGCCCTGGAACATAAAGAAGCAAATACACCAAAGAGGAGTAGAAGGCAGGAAATCATTAAACTCAGGGCTGAAATCAATCAAGTAGAAACAAATAAAACCATACAAATAATCAACAAAACAAGGAGTTGGTTCTTTGAGAAAATCAACAAAATAGATAAGCCCTTAGCCAGACTAACGAGAGGGCACAGAGATAGTCTCCAGATTAATAAAATCAGAAACGAAAAGGGAGAGATAACAACAGAAACTGAGGAAATTCAAAAAATCATCAGATCCTACTACAAAAGCCTGTATTCAACACAACTAGAAAATCTCGAGGAAATGGACAATTTCCTTGACAGATACCAAATACCAAAATTAAATCAGGACCAAATAGACCATCTAAACCTTCCTATAACCCCTGAAGAAATAGAAGTTGTCATTGGAAGTCTTCCAACCAAAAAAAGCACAGGTCCAGACTGTTTTAGTGCAGAATTCTATCAGACCTTCAAAGAAGACCTAACACCAATACTCTTCAAACTGTTCCACAAAATAGAAACAGAAGGAACACTACCCAACTCGTTCTATGAAGCCACAATTACACTAATACCAAAAGCACACAAAGATCCGACAAAGAAAGAGAATCTCAGGCCAATCTCTCTTATGAATATCTAGGCAAAATACTCAATAAAATTCTTGCCAACCGAATCCAAGAACACATCAAAACGATCATTGACTACGATCAAATAGGCTTCATCCCATGGATGCAGGGATGGTTCAATATAAGGAAATCCATCAATGTAATCCACTATATAAACAATCTCAAAGACAAAAACCACATGGTCATCTCATTAGATGCTGAGAAAGCATTTGACAAAATTCAGCATCCTTTCATGCTAAAGGTCTTGGAAAGATTAGGAATTCGAGGCCCATATCTAAACATAGTAAAAGCAATTTACAGCAAACCAGTAGCCAGCATCAATCTAAATGGAGAGAAACTTGAAGCAATCCCACTAAAATCAGGGACTAGACAAGGCTTCCCTCTCTCTCCATTTCTGTTCAATATAGTACTTGAAGTTCTAGCTAGAGCAATTAGACAACAAAAAGAGGTCAAAGGGATGCAAATTGGAAAGGAAGAAGTCAAACTATCACTATTTGCAAACGATATGATAGTATACTTAAGCGACCCAGAGAACTCCTACAGCTGATAAACAACTTCAGCAAAGTGGACAGATATAAAATCAACTGAAGAAAGTCAGTAGCCTTCCTATACTTAAAGGATAAGCAGGCTGAGAAAGAAGTAAGAGAAATGATACCCTTCACGATAGCCACAAACCATATAAAGTATCTTGGCATGACTCTAACCAAACAAGTGAAACATCTATATGACAAGAACTTCAAGTCTCTGAAGATAGAAATTGAAGAAGACCCCAGAAGATGGAAAAATCTGCCATGTTCATGGATTGGCAGGATTAATATCGTAAAAATGATCATCTTACCAAAAGTAATATACAGATTCAATGCAATCTCCATCAAAATCCCAACTCAATTCTTCATAGAGTTAGAAAGAGCAATTCAAAAATTTATCTGGAATAAGAGAAAACCCAGAATAGCTAAAACTCTTCTCAAGAGTAAAAGAACCTCTGCGGGAATCAGTATCCCGGACCTCAAGCTGTACTACAGAGCAATAGTGTTAAAAATCGCATGGTATTGGTACAGTGACAGGCATGTTGATCAATGTAACAGAATTGAAGACCCAGAAATGAATCCACACTCCTAAGGTCACTTGATCTTTGACAAAGGAGCTAAAACCATCCAGTGGAAAAAAGATAGTCTTTTCAACAAATGGTGCTGGCTCAACTGGAGGTCAACATGCAGAAGAATGCAAATCGACCCATTCTTATCTCCTTGCACTAAGCTCAGTTCCAAGTGGATCAAGGACCTCCACATAAAACAAGACACACTGAAACTAATAGAAAGGAAACTAGGGAAGAACCGTGAACATATGGGCACAGGGGAGAATTTCCTGAACAGAACTCCAATAGCTTATGCTCTAAGATCAAGAATAGACAAATGGAACCTCATTAAATTACAAAGATTTTGCAAGGCAAAAGACACTGTCAAAAAGACAAAGCGGCAACCAACTAACTGGGAAATGATCTTTACCAACCCTACATCCAACAGAGAGCTAATATCCATGATATACAAGAACTCAAGAAGTTAAACTCCAGAGAGGCAAGTAACCCTGTTAAAAAATGGGGTACAGAGCTAAACAAAGAGTTCTCACCTGAAGAATATCTAATGGCTGAGAAGCACCTAAAGAGATGTTCATCATCCTTAGTCATTAGGGAAATGCAAATCAAAACAACCCTGAGATTCCATCTCACACCAGTCAGAATAGCTAAGATCAAAAACACAGGAGACATCAGTTGTTGGCGAGGATGTGGAGAAAGAGAACACTCCTCCACTACTGGTGAAATTGCAAGCTGGTACAACCACTCTGGATAGCAGTCTGGTGGTTCCTCAGAAAACTGGGCATGACACTCCCAGAGGATCTGGCTATACCACTCCTGGGCATATACCCAGAGACTTTACCTGCATGCAATAATGACACATGCTCCACTATGTTCATAGCAGCCTTATTTATAACAGCCAGAAGCTGGAAAGAACCCAGATGTCCCTCAATGGAGGAATGGTTTCAGAAGATGTGGTATATTTACACAATGGAATACTACTCTGCAATTAAAAACAATGAATTCACGAAATTCCTAGGCAAATGGTCAGAACTTGAAAATATCATCCTTAGTGAGGTAACCCAATCACAAAAGAACACACATGGTATGCAGTCACTAATAAGAGGATATTAACCCGGAATCTCGGAATACCCTAGACAGAATTCTCATATCAATAGATTTCTAAGAAGATGGAAGGAGAGACCCCTCGTCCTGGAAAGACTGGATGTAGGGTATCGCCAGGACAGAGGAACGAGAGGGGCTTGACTGGAGAAACGTTGGAGGGAAGGGGGCTTATGGGACTTTCGGGGAGGGAGGAAACGGTAAAAGGGGAAATGATTTGGAATGTAAATAAAAAAAACTTAAAAAATAAAAAAAAGAGTAAAAAAAAAAAAGAATGACATTTCACAGGCCTCCACAGCTAAATTCAACAAGATGTCAGTTGTGGTGCATAGAGAATACCCCTACATTGAAGAGAAATTTGCAGAAATTTCAAAGGAAAAAATTGAATTGCCATTCATTGCTGACAATCAAGTTTAGTCACCTCTCTCAGTTTAGAATTTGGTGTTAATCATTTTCCTGTTAGATGAAGAGGATGGAGTTATTTTTGGGAAATATCTACTATCTATTTGAAATTCATACCTTTGTCTCAGTACAAATTATAGAACCAGTGAACATAAACTAGTTAAATGCAGCAAACTGTGTGTTTCAAACATTGTCAGTAAGTTACAACAACACATGGTTTTTATGAATTTGTGCTTCTGCAATATGCTCATGCATGCCCACTTTAAATATATATATATATATATATATATATATATATATATATATATATATATATCACTTTCACTATTTTATTTTAATATACAACCACGAGTCTGAGTATACAAGATTAGTGTACAATCTGCACAGAAAAGAAGAAAAAATATGAAACTTTGATATGGAATGATACAATTCATACACAAAGTAGTGTCCAATTGTTTGTAAGAGCTATAACAGTTCTAAAGTTCATCAGAGTTCAGTGATCCATGTATGTATGTATGACATGTAGACATTTGCAACACCACTATCCCTCTAAAGATACCAGTAATTTCTTTCCTTTATATCCATCCTAAGCATATAGACCAGAAGAGTTGTACACTAGGGGAGAACATTAAAGATAGAGTAATGTGAGGAATAGGAGAGCAGTGAAACTGGATATACCCCATACTTTCAAACATAGGAGTCCAGAATTTATAAAGGAATATATCCAAGTGTCCAGAACATATTATTCTGAATACAGGGTTTCAGTTTTTTACCATTTCTGGTTCTTCTGACCATATTGGATTGATTGGTTGTTCCTTACATTGAAGCACCTACTTTGTTACTTATATGGAAACTCTTTAAATGATTACTTCATCTAATTCCTTATATAATTTCTAAACTGGTTTTACTATACAGGAACCTTCATTTGAAAAAAAAATGATTGATGTCTAAACACTGTGAGACATTTCTCCAATTTCATAGTTTGGAATCCCAAAGGAACACAAAGCTAAAAACAGATAATGTTTATGCAGTGGACGTTTAGACACATGGAGCATCTGCTGTAGTCTCTTCAGTCTATGTGACCCATTATTAACTCTGCTAAGTAGATTCTATAGACTGTGTTCTTATAGAATCCTTGTTTATACACGATCCTGCATGTCTTCTTCCCCATTTAATGTGTGGTTCCCCTGACTCTGCCAGGCTTTTTCCTTTTTTCCTCTGCATTAACTAGTCCAGAATTAATATGAGGTTTTGTGCCATCATGTCACTGTAGCTTGTTCTCCCAGGTTCAATTTAGGCTTGAATTTGTTTTTTGTTTGTTTTGTTTTCCTGAAGAGAAATGGAAGAGGAGTGGACCTGTGAGACAGAGACTTTAGGGGAGAGGGACTGGGAGGAGTGAAGAGGGGTAGTAAGTGTTCCAGTTTATTCATTTTTATCAAATTCACAAAATGTAAGCAAGCAAATACACAATGTGTCAATAATTCATCTATCTAGATTTTTTTGTTAGTGGAATCTTTAACTTATTGATGTCAGAATAACTATAAAGCAAGGAAGAAAACCAAGCAGCATAAATTCAGCATTTTCAAAGTCATTTAGATTTTACAAAGTATGGAGTAGAAAGAGTTGTAAGAAAATGATTGTATGTATAAGAACAAGTGAGATATTAGGATTTCCAACCTCCCACCCACGTAGACTGATTTGCTTTTGCTTTTGTTTGCTATTGGCAGGGTTTGTGTAGGACCTATCTTCGGACTACTATAAGTGTTTCAATTATTTAGCAGTGTTGGTGCCATAGTCACAAAGTTAAGAAAATTGTTGTCTCCTTTATTCAAAGTAAAATTATTTTCCTTTTTAACTCAGTATTTTAGTGCTAAAGAGAGGACTCAAGGCTTCATATATTTAATAAAACTTTCTTCAATGAATCACATGCTAAGTTATTTAATAACATTTTCTTCCTAGTGTCTTTAGTATGGCCAGAAATTTTTTTCATACACAATCAGGAAAAAGGAAGGCTGAA
This sequence comes from Tokudaia tokunoshimensis, assembly GCA_036184795.1. Classification (NCBI taxonomy): domain Eukaryota; kingdom Metazoa; phylum Chordata; class Mammalia; order Rodentia; family Muridae; genus Tokudaia; species Tokudaia tokunoshimensis. Next base: position 36,261,229 of record BTHU01000001.1, read on the forward strand.
AGGGAGAAGGAGCACATGATTAGAGGGGATTCTGCAAGGTTATAACTGTCATCTGCCAGACAATCCAGTTAAACAAACCTTACTCCTGTTCTTTATAGATCCTTTATTGTTGTTGCATTTATTCCCATATGTGGACCCCAGGAAATTAAAGGACTATGTTCCTAAATGTCCATCATCCCTTTGGTGTTAAATTTTGATGTTACAGATCTGTGCATCTCTTCCTGAGGACACTTTGGACACACAGGGCATACCTCCTTCTAGCCCTGTGATTCAGGACTATTACGTCTTCTAATAGCAGTCATTACCCTAAAAATTTCTTCTATACTAAAACAAAATTGACCCTCCTAACTCATTCAAGTCACCTCTTCTTGATTGCCAGCCCCTGCCAACCTTGAACTGATTTTCACTAGATATTATTTATTGTTATCCATCAGAAAATTTAAAGTCGCTTTTCAGCCATTAGATATTCTTCAGGTGAGAACTCTTTGTTTAGCTCTGTACCCCATTTTTAATGGTGTTTCTTGGCTTTCTGGAGTTTATCTTCTTGAGTTCTTTGTATATATTGGATATTAGCTCTCTGTTGGATGTAGGGTTGGTAAAGATCATTTCCCAGTTTGTTGGTTGCCGTTTTGTCTTTTTGACAGTGTCTTTTGCCTTACAGAAACTTTGTAATTTTATGAGGTCCCATTTGTCAATTCTTGATCTTAGAGCATAAGCTATTGGAGTTCTGTTCATGAAATTCTCCCCTGTGCCCATATGTTCAAGGTTCTTCCCTAGTTTCCTTTCTATTAGTTTCAGTGTGTCTGGTTTTATGTGGAGGTCCTTGATCCACTTGGAATTGAGCTTACGAAAGAGATGTTCAACATTCTTAGTCATTAGGGAAATGCAAATCAAAACAACCCTGAGTTTCCATCTCACACCAGTCAGAATGGCTAAGATCAAAAACACAAGAGACAGCAGTTGTTGGCGAGGATGTGGCGAAAGAGGAACACTCCTCCACTGCTGGTGGGATTGCAAGCTGGTACAACCACTCTGGAAAGCAGTCTGGCGGTTCCTCAGAAAACTGGGCATGACACTCCCGGAGGATCCCCCTATACCACTCCTGGGCATATACCTAGAGGCATCCCCTGCATGCAATAAGGACACATGCTCCACTATGTTCATAGCAGCCTTCTTTATAATAGCCAGAAGCTGGAAAGAACGCAGCTGTCCCTCAACAGTGGAATGGATTCAGAAGATGTGGTATATTTACACAATGGAATACTACTCTGCAATTAAAAACAATGAATTCACGAAATTGCTAGGCAAATGGTCAGACGTGGAAAATATCATCCTTAGTGAAGTAACCCAATCACAAAATAACACACATGGTATGCAGTCACTGATAAGGGGATATTAATCCAGAATCTCAGAATACCCTAGACACAATTCGCATATCAATAGATTTCCAAGAAGATGGAAGGAGAAACCCCTGGTCCTGGAATTACTAGATTTAGGGGAATGCCAGGACAGATAAGCAAGAAGGGGTTGAATGGGGAACAGAGAGAGGGAATGGGGCTTTTGGGACTTTCGGGGAGGGAGGAAACAGGAAAGGGAAAATCATTTGGAATGTAAATAATAATACTTAGAAAATAAAAAAAAAGAAAAAAGAAAAAAAACTTAAAGTCTACCACAAGCTAAAGATATTGAGAAATTTGAACATTTCCCTTTTGAAAACAGTTTAGACTAATATGACTTTACTTAGCTATTCATACCTTACTGTCCTAAAATTTGGGTATGAGATAATATCAAATTAGGCAAAGAGTGACTGTTCACATCCATTATTCTTGGGTGTATCTAGGGGAGTCTATACAATATGACCCATCGCAAGGATAATAGTTCCTAGAGCTTCTTTTCAAGGTGGATGCTGCTCTCTGAATTATTGAGGAGAAATCATCTAACAGCAATAAAATATCCCACCACACACCTTCATGATGAGAAAATTTTGTGTCCTCTTTATTTTTCAGGGGGTGATTACTGTTTGGGATTTTCAGTTTTACTAGTCATTTTTAACTCTGTCCTCTCGGCTTAGAAGGGACCTTTGACAATTCAGTACAATCATGACTTTCTCCCTGATTGCCAAACAAGCATTTAAACTTGATTAGAGGTCTTCTAAAATCCTGGATGGGAATTCCCAAGAACAGTAAAATTGGGAATTCTGGTCATCTAGACAATACTTGAGCTCATTTCTATGGAAAAACATAAGACTGGGCCTCAGACCTAGCCAAACTATCAAGTTTTCAATTATTAGTTAGTGACAGACTGACACTAAGTCTAACATTCTGCTAAATAAGCTTTGGGTTAAATGTCTAAAAATTCCAAGGGTCCTCAATTTTTCTTCTTGTTCCTATTTAGAGATGTGCATCAGGGCCTTTTCGTCATTGGACCTAGAAATGTGTTTCAGGAATAAAAATCCTGTAATTCAATGAGTTTTACCTGCTACCTATGTCTCTGAAAATATTCTTCACTCTGTCTCTGATGAAATAGCTACATCAATTTGTTGAAAAGAAGGAATGTGATAGAATGATAGTAGGAATGGGAATATAATTTGAATATAATTGGAGAAGTGGAACCATTGTCTTTCTATTTTGGCCTGCTATTGTTATAAATCCATAGAAAATCCTGTTAACACATGCAGTGCCCTTGACAGAAATGCTAATGACATTAAATGACACACTGCCTGGCCTAATGAGACTTCATATAAAAGTTTCAGCTTCCAGCAGTGAGTTGTCTTGCTCATGGTGTTTTGAATAAAATTATCTACAATACTGTTTCTTTTCTTTAAAATTTGCTTTTGCCTTTGTTAGTACTAAAATCCTTGGTATTCTGGGATGGTCTGGGAAAGAGATATTGAACAGGAAAAAATTACCTGGATTAAAAAGAAAGCTTAGTTACTAAAGTCATCAATAGCATGACTCTAGAGGCTGAGACAGATGCCAAAACTGTGGACATGTACAAAACCCACAAATAAAATTGGGAAGATTCCCTGCTTTTTCTCAAGTGATAATATCATTCTGAGTAAGTTTTTAGAAATAAACAATATACAAAAGAGTTTAGGAAGTGAAGAATCAAATAACCTAGGTTAATCAATAGAATTCTTATTGCATTTTACTAAAAAATATGAATCAATAAGTTCAGTAACTTTGCAGAGTCTAGAAATTGATACTATTCTCATTCATTGTGGAAATGAATATAAACCATGTTAAAGGGACATATGTAAGAAATAGAAAAGAAAATAAGTAATAATATGTCTTGAATTAGAATATAATTCAGCTTATTAAGATTTTTGCTTTGCTTGTTATAATCACATGTAAAAGATGAATATTAACCAGATTTCTCACTGTCTAGTATCTGTAACTACAAAGATCTGATGGGAAAGAGAGCATGGTCTTTGCTCCCTGCTTAGTAAAATTTATGATGACACAAGTGATGGGATTATTGAATCACAATATAATCTTTTAGAAAAGCTTTTTTCATTCTTCTTGCATAATTATGTCATAAATTCTTTGAAATGCAAATAAGAAATAATGCAATTGCTGTTGTATGAAATATAAATAAACCCTCTGGCCCTTTGGAAACATTGCTTCCTCGTCTGTGTGAAGTCACAGACAAAATATCTTCAGTGAGTCAGAGAAAATTCAAACTGCTGTCCAGTGCAATTTTCTTCATGTCAACAGCTAAATCTGTCTTTCTTAGGCCATATCCCTTCTTGCAGCTGGTCTTCAGCATAAAACCTACACAAAATCAAATGAAATAAGAATTTGAACGCAGAGGGCTAGGTAAATTGTGTTTCTGTTTTATGCTTTGAGAATATTTGCAGTGGATGAATGTTGGACAGAGATAGATATTTCTAGGGCTCTGCAACACTATTTCTAAGATGCCAATATACCAATCAATAACTATATACTTATGTAATTTTGATCAGAGCTAGTTGACCTCAATTGGTTTAAATGAAACAAATAGCTGATTGATAGAAAATTTGATAGGTGAGTAGGTACATAGTTAGGCAGGTAGGTACATAGATAGATAGATAGATAGATAGATAGATAGATAGATAGATAGATAGATAGACAGACAGACAGACAGACAGACAGACACATACATACATACATACATACATACACACATACATAGATAGATAGATGCAAGCATACATGCATGCATACATACATACATACATACATAGTTTGATAGGTAGACCATTAAATAGGTGGAGTCACAAAGTTTTGTTTCCAAAGGCATCTAGAATGCTCTGTTTCTATGAAAATCCAGTTTCCTACTGATACAAGAAATAGAAGAACGAAAAGCATAGGCATAACTCTTTGCTTAAGCTTCATGGTAAACTTTGAGATATAAGTCTCGATAACATTCTACAGATCAAACTCTTTCTTTAATTTCAGGTAAAATCACAGAAGGGAGCTAAGATATAATTCATTCATATTAGATTGTGGTGCCTGTCCACAAACCCTGATACTATCACTGATGACATGTTGTGCTCATAGACAGAAGCCTAGCATTGCTATCCTATGAAAGGCTCTGCCAGCTGCTGAATGAGACATATATATATATATATATATATATATATATATATATATATATACACTTACAGCAAACCTTTGGACTGTTGTTGGGTTGGGCTGTGAGACACACACAAAAGTTAGTTACCTGGAATTTTATTAGCAGGGAGACAGGAAATTCTGGGAGTACTTGGAAAAGTGGAAAGAGTTAGTTAAAATGTATTGTATGAAAAACATCTAATAATAATAGTAAAAATAATAATAATAATACAACAAATGGCTGAGAAGCACCTAAAGAGATGTTCATTATCCTTAGTCATTAGGGAAATGCAAATCAAAACAACCCTGAGATTCCATCTCACACCAGTCAGAATGGATAAGATCAAAAACAGAGGAGACAGCAGTTGTTGGTGAGGATGTGGAGAAAGAGGAACACTCCTCCACTGCTGGTGGGATTGCAAGCTGGTACAACCACTCTGGAAAGCAGTCTGGCGGTTCCTCAGAAAACTGGGCATGACACTCCCGGAGGATCCGGCTATACCACTCCTGGACACATACCCAGAGGCTTTACCTGCATGCAATAAGGACACATGCTCCACTATGTTCATAGCAGCCTTATTTATAATAGTCAGAAGCTGCAAAGAACCCAGATGTCCCTCAACGGAGGAATGGATTAAGAATGTGGTATATCTACACAATGGAATACTACTCTGCAATTAAAAGCAATGAATTCACGAAATTCCTAGGCAAATGGTCAGAAATTGAAAATATCATCCTTAGTGAGGTAACCCAATCACAAAAGAACACACATGGTATGCAGTCACTGATAAGGGAATATTAACCCAGAATCTCGGAATACCCTAGACAGAATTCGCATATCAATAGATTTCTAAGAAGATGGAATGAGAGATCCCTGGTCCTGGAAAAACTGGATGTAGGGGAATGCCAGGACAGAGAAACAAGAGGGGGTTGAATGGAGAAAAGAGGGAGGGAAGGGGGCTTATGGGACTTTCGAGGAGGGAGGAAACAGGAAAGGGCAAATGATTTGCAATGTAAATAAGAAAAAAGACTTAGAAAATAAAAAAAATACAAAATGAAGTTATATACTAACAAATTCAATCCAAACCATCCAACAGACTGTAAAGTTTAAACTATTATATTGTAAAAATTTCTCTCAGTCAACAAATCATATTTAAGCATGTAGTGTTTAAAAAATACAGTTACCTTTGAGTATAGGAAGGCTTCTGACTTGCTTGATATGATTTTATATCCGGCCACTTTGCTGAAGTCGTTTATCAGCTGTAGGAGTTCTCTGGTGGAGTTCTTTGGGTCGCTTATGTATACTATCATATCATCTGCAAATAGTGATAGTTTGACTTCTTCCTTTCCAATTTGTATCCCTTTGACCTCTTTTTGTTGTCTAATTGCTCTAGCTAGAACTTCAAGTACTATATTGAAAAGATATGGAGAGAGAGGGCAGCCTTGTCTAGTCCCTGATTTTAGTGGGATTGCTTCAAGTTTCTCTCCATTTAGATTGATGCTGGCTACCGGTTTGCTGTAAATTGCTTTTACTATGTTTAGATATGGGCCTTGAATTCCTGATCTTTCCAAGACCTTTAGCATGAAAGGATGCTGAATTTTGTCAAATGCTTTCTCAGCATCTAATGAGATGACCATGTGGTTTTTGTCTTTGAGATTGTTTATGTAGTGGATTACATTGATGGATTTCCTTATATTGAACCATCCCTGCATCCCTGGGATGAAGCCTACTTGATCGTGGTGAATGATCGTTTTGATGTGTTCTTGGATTCCGTTGGCAAGAATTTTATTGAGTATTTTTGCATCGATATTCATAAGAGAGATTAGCCTGAGATTCTCATTCTTTGTTGGATCTTTGTGTGCTTTTGGTATTAGTGTAATTGTGGCTTCATAGAACGAGTTGGGTAGTGTTCCTTCTGTTTCTATTTTGTGGAACAGTTTGAAGAGTATTGGTGTTAGGTCTTCTTTGAAGGTCTGATAGAATTCTGCAGTAAAACCATCTGGACCTGTGCTTTTTGTGGTTGGAAGACTTCCAATGACAACTTCTATTTCTTCAGGGGTTACAGGACGGTTTAGATGGTCTATTTGATCCTGATTTAATTTTGGTACTTGGTATCTGTCAAGGAAATTGTCCATTTCCTCAAGATTTTCTAGTTGTGTTGAATACAGGCTTTTGTAGTAGTATCTGATGATTTTTTGAATTTCCTCAGTTTCTGTTGTTATCTCTCAAAGGATAAGCAGGCTGAGAAAGAAGTAAGAGAAATAATACCCTTCACGATAGCCACAAACCATATTAAGTATCTTGGCGTGACTCTAACCAAACAAGTGAAAGATCTGTATGACAAGAACTTCAAGTTTCTGAAGAAAGAAATTGAAGAGGACCTCAGAAGATGGAAAAATCTGCCATGCTCATGGATTGGCAGGATTAATATAGTAAAAATGAGCATCTTACCAAAAGTAATACACAGATTCATTGCAATCCCCATCAAAATCCCAACTCAATTCTTCATAGAGTTAGAAAGAGCAACTCAAAAATTCATCTGGAATAACAGAAAACCCAGAATAGCTAAAACTATTCTCAAGAGTAAAATAACCTCTGGGGGAATCAGTATCCCGGACCTCAAGCTGTACTACAGAACAATAGTGTTAAAAACTGCATGGTATTGGTACAGTAACAGACATGTAGATCAATGGAACAGAATTGAAGACCCAGAAATGAATCCACACTCCTATGGTCACTTGATCTTTGACAAAGGAGCTAAAACCATCCAGTGGAAAAAAGATAGCCTTTTCAACAAATGGTGCTGGCTCAGCTGGAGGTCAACATGCAGAAGAATGCAAATTGACCCATCCTTATCTCCTTGCACTAAGCTCAATTCTAAGTGGATCAATGATCTCCACATAAAACCAGACACACTGAAACTAATAGAAGGGAAACTAGGGAAGAACCTTGAACATATGGGTACAGGGGAGAATTTCCTGAAGAGAACTCCAATAGCTTATGCTCTAAGATCAAGAATAGACAAATGGGACCTCATTAAATTACAAAGTTTTTGCAAGGCAAAAGACACTGTCAAAAAGACAAAGCGGCAACCAACTAACTGGGAAATGATCTTTACCAACCTTACATCCGCCAGAGGGCTAATATCCAAGATATACAAAGAACTCAAGAAGTTAACTCCAGAGAGGCAAGTAACCCTATTAAAAAATGGGGTACAGAGCTACACAAAGAGTTCTCACCTGAAGAATATCTAATGGCTGAGAAGCACCTAAAGAGATGTTCATCATCCTTAGTCATTAGGGAAATGCAAATCAAAACAAACCTGAGATTCCATCTCACACCAGTCAGGATGGCTAAGATCAAAAACACAGGAGACAGCAGTTGTTGGCGAGGATGTGGAGAAAGAGGAACACTCCTCCACTGCTGGTGGAATTGCAGGCTGGTACAACCACTCTGGAAAGCAGTCTGTCGATTCCTCAGAAAACTGGGCATGACACTCCCGGAGGATCCGGCTATACCACTCCTGGGCATATACCCAGCGACTTTACCTGCATTCAATAAGGAAACATACTCCACTATGTTCATAGCAGCCTTATTTATAATAGCCAGAAGCTGGAAAGAACCCAGATGTCCCTCAATGGAGGAATGGATTCAGAAGATGTGGTATATCTACACAATGGAATACTACTCTGCAATTAAAAACAATGAATTCACGAAATTCCTAGGCAAATGGTCAGAACTTGAAAATATCATCCTTAGTGAGGTAACCCAATCACAAAAGAACACACATAGTATGCAGTCACTGATAAGGGGATATTGACCCAGAATCTCGGAATACCCTAGACACAATCCGTATATCAATAGATATCTAAAAAGATGGAAGGAGAGACCCCTGGTCCTGGAAAGACTGGATGTAGGGGAACGCCAGGATAGAGTAACGAGAGGGGGTTGAATGGAGAAAAGAGGTAGGGAAGGGGGCTTATGGGACTTTCGGGGAGGGAGGAAACGGGAAAGGGGAAGTGATTTGGAATGTAAATTAAAAAATAAATAAATAAAAAAATAAAAAAATAAAAAAAAATACAGTTACCAGGCTTAATGTAATTACAATTGAATGATTGAATGATGGAGCCAATCCAAATAAAAACAGTGCAGAAAACCTTGGCAATATTTGAGTTCTGCCAACTCCAACTATATCAAACTGATCCACTCAGGCACAGATATCCTTGAGCCTATCACTTTCAATAGACATAATTATATTGCCAACATTTCTTTCTATGTGTATGCAGTTTCATGTTGCACATATGTGTGCTTCCTTATGGCAACTTATGTTATTACTTATTAGTAACAAACTATCTTGATAAAATAGTTGATGCAATATTATATTTAAATAGTTTGAGTTTGAAAAAAGATATAGTTCCCTATCCATGAATATCTTCCTCAACCATAGTAGAGTCACTATTTCACCTAACTTCATATACTTTCTCACTCTTAAGTAGCAACTATTTGTTCAAGGCATCTGTTAATACATGTATATGAGACGAGCTATATGCCCAAACTTCGGAGCACTAGATTCTCTTTGAGATGTATTCATCAAACTTTGCTCCAGTGATGGATATAGAAAGTCAAGAGAATACAGCAGCACACATAGGGCCAGCACAGGTTTCAGAAATACTAGTACTGAGAAGGGAAAGTAGACACAAAATACCATCCTTAACTGAGAAACTACTTGTACTTGATACCTGCTGTGTAAAAAGACAAAACTCATTTTTTCCCCAGTGAAGTGCTTGGGGTTATATCAAACACATTCCAGGGTAGGCCCCAAAAGCTGGAACACTGAGAAGAGATCCATTTTGGTTTTATTGTTCTTTTATGGGTATTTAATTATTTTTATTTTTATACTTTTTTGATTAGTTGGGTGGTTAATCTGGTAATTTTTTTGTTATTTTGTTTTTGTTGTTGGGTTGGGCTGTGAGACACACACAAAAGTTAGTTACCTGTACACAAGCAAGGGTGCATGGAATTTTATTAGCAGGGAGACAGGAAATTCTGGGAGTAGTTGGAAAAGTGGAAAGAGTTAGTTAAAATGTATTGTATGAAAAACATCTAATAATAATAGTAATAATAATAATAATAATAATAATAATAATAATAATAATAATAATAATACAAAATGAAGTTGCATACTAACAAATTCAATCCAAACCATCCAACAGACTGTAAAGTTTAAACTATTATATTGTAAAATTGACCTTAATATATAGGAATAGCTTAATATATATAAAGAGCTCATGTAAAGTACTTCATTAATACCAGTAATGACAAAGGACTACATGACCATTCAAAACAAAAAAATAAAAATAAAAATCTTTGAAAATGCCAAGCCACATTCATTATTTGAAAAAATGTTTCAAATAATAGTTACAAAAATGAAATTCCATAAACACAAGTGGACAGCTAATATCCACACATAATAAATATCTTTTCAAATCTGCCCTTTTCAAAATCATGATACACATTGTTGCCACTTCCATCTGATGTCCCAGATGCTGTATTCAGGGTAGCCATTAAGTAAAGCAAATACTAGGCATTTTTTAAAATAACAGATAATGTACAAGTCTGTTAAAGCATACTCTGACAAAAGTTAGAGACTACACAAATCTAACATATTGAAAAAAGGGCTGGAATCAAGTGGGAAATGGGAAAAGAGAGGAATCTGTGGAAAACTAAATGGGGAGAAAGAACTAGGATGGGGAGAGTGGATGGTGGAAAGGAAAATAGGAGGAAGAGATAAAAATAAGCTGGCACTAAGAGGAGAACTGGATGGGTAGTAGTGAAATAAAATACAATAAAAACATTATAAATTATGTGTATGTATATATATATACATATACATATATATGTGTGCATATGTATATATGTGTGTATGTGTCTGTGTGTCTGTATGTCTGTGTCTGTGTCTATGTGTGTTTACATTTGTGCGTGTGCATGTGTGCATGTGTGTGTGTGTGTGTATGTGTGTGTGTGTGTGTGTGTATCTAAATGAAATCATTAAATAATGGGTCTCAACGGTCCATCACTTGTCACCCTACAAAGCTTCCTGAAGTGGAATTGGTTTACATTTCTTTGAGTTATGGGCCAAAAGGGCTGTGATAAGTAGAACACAAATTTCCAAACAACCTAAGTCATTGCCAAAACCATAGGTTCCTATCACCAAACTTACAGCAAGTCCCCATTGTTGATAACAGTACTTAGAACTTTCATTTAAATATTTGCTAAGTCGGTGTGCACATAGTCCTTAAACTGCTACATTTCATTGTCTTTTGTAATGTACTAGGTTCATCCCTCATATACTGTGACTTCCAATTATGAGATTTTGTGAGATGTTTGAGTGTACAAATAAGTGGGTCTCTGATTATTGTGTTTTGCCTTGAGCTCATGTTTTTCTGTGGATTTATCTTGCCCAATGTAATTATCACAGTTGTAATTATTTAGTTTTCCATTAATCTCTCAGTGGTGACTACTGATTCAATGGTTTAAGTTCCCAAATGAAAAACACACAAGCTATATTTAATATAACTTTATATTTAATATAATTTTAGCAGCACAATAGCAGAGCAACTGCTTAACCCCTATACTGTTATAATCTGCTTCCCACTGATAACTCTGTGCTACTTAATAATAATTTATTTGTCCTGTGTTGGTTGCTCTTGACTTAATTGAGCAGCACTCTGGGCCACATTCTCCTGGGCCCTTTACATGGTGGCTCTGCTTTTCTCTGTTGCACATTCCTCAGGTACTACATACTTCTGCCCTTCCTCTTCCTTATGGTTCCAAATGTGGGAACTTTAAATCCTGCAGCTTTCTCTCCTCCCCAAATCTTAGCTCCTGGCATCTTTATTTACCAATCAGAATGAACTGGGGATATGTTTTCAGAAGCTACTTGCAGATCCTCTCTTGCAAACAAGTTTTAAGTACCCAATTAACCTTAAAATGCTTGAGGCAGGTAGTAACTGCAGGCCAATCTTAATTAGTCTATTAATGCTATAGATATTTTTGCTTTATTTTCTTGTATTTAATTCCTTTATAATTTAAAAAGGAATTCTTGTATGACTATATATTACTATATAAATGAAAATGAAGGTAACTGATGAAAGGTAAACAACTGAACACTCACATATAACCACTGACAGATATAAAAATTAGTTTTCCTGAAAGTGAAACTAGTTATATCAACTAGACAGGCCTCAGGTTCAGCAGTAGTTGATCAGTAAATAAATCAACTCCACAGTTTTCTGACTTCTTGAGTATTCTTTTTCATGGTTACAGTTTGGTGTTTTTTTTCCTTTTTGTTGTTTCCTTTATTGTGTGGTTGGCCTTTTTTATTGTTTGACTGTGGTTTATACTCCTTTAATTTGAGGGATATGTTTTCATTTGGATTTGGATATCATTTTTGCCAAAGAGTTTAAGTTGGGTGGAAAATGAGAGAGGATCTGAAAAACATGGGGGAGTCATATAATATAATTGAGTATTTGATTTAAAATATTGTTTGAAATAATGAAAAGCAAAATATTGCAAAATATATTTCAGTGTTTAAATATCTTTTGTAATTTACAAGATATAGCAATTAATAAAAATATGGTTAGATTTAAATGTGATTTAAGCAAACCCCTAGCAAATGAGAAAATATATAATTTTGATTCAATTTTATACACAAGCAAGCAAAAATGAAAGTCATTAATGAAGAGATTTTACAATACCACTAGCTAAGTGTGGTGATCTGCATCTGTAGTGATCTTCTCATGGTGCTGAGAGGAAGCACAGTTTCAGTAATGAACTTGAAGTCTCAGATGACAGCACAGTGAGATTCTGTATTAGACACATATAAATGCATTAAAATCTACACTAGGGTAATATAACATATGCATACATTAAACTACAATCAAAAATATATGAAGATAAATACTCAATAATCAAATTTAAAGCAAGTACTGAGAGATTTTGTTAAGAATTGTGTACAGGTTAAAAAACATGTTCAGCATTCTTAGTCAACAGGGACATGCAAATCAAGATGATCCTGACATTCAATCTTATACCCTCCAAAATGTCCAAGATAAAAAACTCATGTGATAACACATGCTGTTAAGGACATAGAGTAAGGAGAACATTTATGCATTGGTGGGATTGCAAACTTTTACAACCACTTTGAAAATCAATTTGATAGTCTATAGGAAACTGGGATTAGTTCTACCCAAGAACCAACTGTACCACTTCTGGATGTATACCCGAAAGATGCCACAATATACTACAGGGACACTTCTCACAAAAAATGATACCACCTTTGTTCATACAAGTGAGAAACTGGAAATAACCAAGATGTCCCTCAACTGAAGAATGGATAAAGAAAATTTGGTACATCTATACAATGGAAATATATTCATCTATTAAAAACAAAGACACCATAAATTATGCAGAAAAAATTATAGAACCTGAGAATAACAGCATGAGTTGTGTTACCCAGAGCAAGAGGACTATATAGTACGTACATCTTTATGTGTAGACCTTAGCCATAAAATGCAGGACAAATATGATACACTCCACAGACCCAAAGAAACTAGGCAATATGAAAGTCCAAAGGCTGCAACACCCCCATAGGAAGAACAACAATATCGGCCAACCAGACACCCCAGGGTTCCCAGGGACTAAGCCATTAACCAAGGGGTACACATGGTTCCAGCCAAAAGATTTACAGAGGAATGCCTTGTCGGGCATCAGTGGGAGGAGAAGATCTTGGTTATTTGAAGGCTCAATAGAAGCCCTAGTGTGGGGAAATCAAGTAGTGGTCATGGGAATGGGTTAGGTGAAGGAGCATATTCTTGGAAGCAGGGGGTGGGATGATGGGTTGGGGATTTTCGGAGAAACAGAAAATTGGGGAGGAGTAAAACATTTGATGGGGTACAGAGCTACACAAAGAGTTCTCACCTGAAGAATATCTAATGGCTGAGAAGCACCTAAAGAGATGTTCATCATCCTTAGTCATTAGGGAAATGCAAATCAAAACAACTCTGAGATTCCATCTCACACCAGTCAGGATGGCTAAGATCAAAAACACAGGAGACAGCAGTTGTTGGCGAGGATGTGGAGAAAGAGGAACACTCCTCCACTGCTGGTGGAATTGCAAGCTGGTACAACCACTCTGGAAAGCAGTCTGGCGGTTCCTCAGAAAACTGGGCATGACACTCCCGGAGGATCCAGCTATACCACTCCTGGGCATATACCCAGAGACTTTACCTGCATGCAATAAGGACACATGCTCCACTATGTTCATAGCAGCCTTATTTATAATAGCCAGAAGCTGGAAAGAATCCAGATGTCCCTCAACGGAGGAATGGATTCAGAAGATGTGGTATATCTACACAATGGAATACTACTCTGCAATTAAAAACAATGAATTCACGAAATTCCTAGGCAAATGGTCAGATCTTGAAAATATCATCCTTAGTGAGGTAACCCAATCACAAAAGAACACACATGATATGCAGTCACTGATAAGGGGATATTGACCCAGAATCTCGGAATACCCTAGACACAATCCGCATATCAATAGATTTCTAAAAAGATGGTAGGAGAGACCCCTGGTCCTGGAAAGACTGGATGTAGGGGAACACCAGGACAGAGTAAGGAGAGGGGGTTGAATGGAGAAAAGAGGGAGGGAAGGGGGCTTATGGGACTTTCGGGGAGGGAGGAAACGGGAAAGGGGAAGTGATTTGGAATGTAAATCAAAAAATAAAATAAAATAAATAATAAAAAAAACATTTGAAATGTGAATGATGAATATATTCAATAAAAAAAGAAAGTCTAAAGGCAGGATGCATAAGTCTCACTCACAACTAGATAGTCATCAGATGTGGATGAAGAGACAGAAGAGTGTAGATAAGGAGGTAATGAGGGGTTCAGAAATGGTGGTTAGGTGTGGGAAGAGGGAGAGCAAGAGAAGGCTGGGAATGAGAATGGAAATAGTTGGAGGGGCATCTGTGGTGACTAGCTGGAGGCCTAGGATGGAAGAGGATACAGGTAACATAGGAGGGTGATTTGACTGAGAATACTGCCAGATATAATAATACAGTCTGAATTGGCTACATACTCTAGCATTTCAGGACTTCTAGAGAAGATAGAGTTGCATCAATTCACCAAAAAAAAAAAAATCAACACAAAATTTGTCTTGATTACAAAATGTGCCAGGATGATGATCGAGAATAGAATGAGAGAGTAGCTCTCTGATGACTGCCCCATCTTTAGATCAATCTCATGTGAAAGGGACATCCTAACATTGTTACTGATACTCTGCTATGCTGTTATACAGGAAAGCATCATATTTATTTCCTTAAAGGCTTCATCCAGAAGCTGATGGAGAGTGACACAGAAACCCACAGTCAAACAAGAGGTACAGCATGCAACAAGTCTGGTGAAAGAGTGGGAA
This sequence comes from Tokudaia tokunoshimensis, assembly GCA_036184795.1. Lineage (NCBI taxonomy): Eukaryota > Metazoa > Chordata > Mammalia > Rodentia > Muridae > Tokudaia > Tokudaia tokunoshimensis. The sequence continues at coordinate 36,276,302 of BTHU01000001.1, forward strand.
ATACAAGTGAGCAAGACACCAAAAGAAGACCTATAGAATTGGATGTAGGGGAATGCCAGGACAGAGAAGCAAGAGGGAATTGAATGGGGAAAAGAGGGAGAGAAGGGGGCTTATGGGACTTTTGGGGAGGGAGGAGACGGGAAAGGGGAAATGATTTGGAATGTAAATAAAAAAACTTAGAAAATAAAAAAAAAGACAGAAAGAAAAAAGAAGACCCATAGAATTAACAAACATGGAACTGTGGGGATTCACAGACCCTGAGCTACTAAATAGAGACCATGCAGGCGCTAGACTTAGATTCCTTATACATTTGTAGTAAAAATTGGGCTTGGTTTCATGTGGGGCTCATAAGAAGTAGAGGTGGGGCTGTGTTGTGCTTTGTTCACTGCCATTGGGTTCCTGTATCCTACAGGGTCAGCCTGGTAGTGCTTCTTTGAGAGAAGCTGTTCCTAGACCTACAGAACTAGATGGCTCAGGGAGGGGTTGTAGCCAAGGTAGACTCTCCTTTTCCTAAATAAATGTACGAGTGGTGTAAGGAAGGGATTTTTAAGGGTGTAAGTAGGAACAGAGGAGGGATGGGACTGTCATCAGGTTGTAAAGTGAATAATAAAATAAATATTAAAAAATCAATAATGTGCAGTTCTTCCAAGAAAGATTCTATATGACACCCAAAAGAAGAACAAGGAATACCATAATCCATATGAAAATAAACTAGTGAATAAAGTGTCATGATATACTATATATATATATGTATATAACATTATTATATATATTATGTATATATAATGTATATTATATATATTATGTATATATAATGTTACAATAAAATTGCAAACAAAACCTTAACCATTGACATTATATATAGGTAAACACATATGATCTATTAATAAAAGTTTCACATTCAAAACCTCATTTAATTTTCTTTTATTTATATTCAAATTACCTTATATTAAGAGCATATGATTTTCATAAAATTCTTTTTTCTTTTATGTGTGTCTATAATTAAAATTATATTGTTTTACATGGAGTTAGAAGAGTATGTAATGCTTTTGATGTTCTGGCTTTTGAACTGATAACCAATGTGAATTGCTCAGCTATTAAAATATGAAATCAGTTCAATTTCATGTGCTAACTTCATTCATATGTCAGAAACTCGTCTATAGTTCTGTGGTATAAAAATAAATTTTCAGTACTGAGAGAAATAAGTTGAATTAGTACTTTATATAACTCTTTAAATAAGGTGGACAATAATTTGGCATAATATTAGTCATTCATTATTAATGCTTTCATTATGAAATCTCTGGATGCAGAAAACATTGTTAACAGAACAAATTCCAATAATTTAAAAATGAACACATACACATTTTTTAAACTATTAATAATACTGACATACACTTTAAATGTTCTGATTAATTTGCTAGAATCTTAGTATTGTGACTAAGCCCAAAACTACTCCTTCAAAGTACAAATAATTTATCCTCAGTTCTATGGTCAAATAATTTAAAATACATAAGGAAATCCATGATAGTCAACGTGAAAGAACATCCTGAAATCACAATTGAATTGAGAATAGATCTTGATATATACTCTATTTGAAATAATTGTAACTATGATATTCTCTGTAGTAATCTGTTTAAATATATATTTCAATTGAAGAAAATTTACTCCTCTCAACCTACAATTACAGCAAGGGTAATGTTCTCTGTCTTTTAAGTCCTAGAACAGAGAGGGTTAAAATCATGTGTATCCTTGTGTGTTTGAAGGCAGTTAAAACTACATATATGAGTGCTGCATCCTAGGTAACACAGTAGCACTTTTCTAAAAAAAGTCTAATAATGTATCATATATGTGGAAATATATGTGCATGTACCTGTTCATTTGTCCATAAATGTGAGGTATGAACACAGGTATGTAGTGGAAAGAGGTCAGATTACATATCTTTCCAAACAATTTCCTCCAGATATTTTGAAACAGAGTCTGTTCTTAAACTTAGATCACTAAAACCTGATCAGTAAATTTCATAGATCAGCTTGTCCAAGTTGGGATTACAGATAGACAATATCCTGGTGATTTTTTGCTTGTTTTTTATATGAAGATTGAAAGGACCCAAACTCAATTCCTTCTGCGAAAATAGATGCATATTATAGAATAAGACAACTCCTACATTTTGAGCTCATATAAAAGTTAAAATAAAATTTACTAAAAAATTAAGACAACAACTCATAGTATGATGAACTGTATATATATATATATGTATATGTATATATACAAAAATACATATATATTTCTTCATATATGTATATATGAAGAGAGAGTTAAACTTTTTATATGAAATGTAAACCTATTGTAAATGTAAGAATCTTTTTCAAACCTACATGAGCAAGTCTTTGAGTCTACATTTCTTTAACGGATATTACACACACACACACACACACACACACACACACACACCTACACACAAACACACACATATAGTATTTATTGAAGTGAATGACAAATGGAAATTGTTTTTTCCACTCAGAGAGTAAAATAATTAATACCAATTGGTTCCCATAAAAATGAAGTCAAACATAGAAAAAATTTCAAATGACAAAATGTCCTGTAATCTACTTTTCATTTCCTTAAATAAAACAATAATTTTTAATATATGTAGCCTCAGAAGAAATGATTGAAAAATATATTCTAATTAGCACAATTAAATAACTTTGAAATATAAATTATACACTAACAAGGTTAGTATGGACAAAATATAAAGCTCAATTTTATTTGACTATGTTTACTTAAGAGAGGTAGGGCATGGGGTGGAAATCGCTCTGTTTTCCCATAGTGTTTCTATGTTGCTTCAGTTTTGCTCATTCTGTCTCTCGTGCATTATATATCCAGAGAGTAATTCCACTCGATACAGTAATGACTACAATTATGATAGTCAAAGAAAACTAATAACTATTTTAACACTAATAGAAAATTTTGAGCTCACTGTTACTAAGTGTAGACATCTGAAACAGTAAAATATCAGATTTTAAATTAATAGATGTGAGAAGAAAATATTCCCTTAGGTTTATGATATGCAAATCTTTTATAAATGTAAAAAAAAGTCTTACCTACATGAGTAATTCTTTGAGTACACATTTCTCCAAAGAAGCTATGCAAGAATACAAATAGAAAATGAAAAATACATCAACATGTTAAGCCTTATGAAAGTATAAATCTGAACATTCTTAACATAGACTGCATTAATCTAAGAGCCACACTGCTAAGTGGAGAAGAAAATTTTTGATATAATTTTCAAATGAACAATAGATCAAAAATGATAGAATTAGCAATTTAATTTACTATTTTCATTGTATATTGTGGTTGCAAGATTTTGAAGGCTTTTTGATATCTTTCACTTATTTTATTAGAATTTCTTGTTTATTATATTTACCAACATTTCTACCCCATCAAACTCTACCCATAAAGGTAGATATAATCATTCATTATTTCTTTTTCTCCACCTCCTGGTGTTCCTGGTCCTCCTGATCTTCTTGCTCTTCCTGTTCCTCCTCCTACTTATCTTCCTCCTCCCCTGCTGCTACTGCTGGCACTGCTGGCACTGCTGGCACTTCTATTCCTGCTGCTGCTGCTCTTGCTACTCCTGCTGTTGCTGCTGCTGCCAATGCTGCTGCCCTTGCTTCTGCTGCAGATGCTGCTGCTGCCTCTGTAATTTAAGGGAGAAATATAGTTAGTAGGAATATCAGATTTTTAAACTTCAAATATGTAACCATGCAACCATCATTTCTCTGCTCAGGATTTCAGGTGGATATCTGTGAAGAAGTTTCATAAAAAGAAGATAGTCAAGTCTCCTTTTAGGACCTTATGTTAGTTTATAGGTTTGACTCCATAGTGTGTTCACAAGAAAATAATATATTTTTCTTTTTGAATATATAATGATAAGTTCATGGAAAACAAAACTCAAAATGTAATGTATGTCAGACAAAAATTTAATTTTCACTACCAAACAAAATATGTTGTCACAATACAGACATGCAAAAATTATAAATGGTTACCTGACAGGAGGCACAGGAAGATTTCCATAAATCCAAAACTGATTCATAATAAAATTTAGTCATAATTTATTCTCTTTCTGTGTCTCACTCTTTCGCTCTCTGCCTCTGTGTCTCTCTTTGTGTGTGTATCTTGTATTTATTGTCAGGCTCTCCATGATTATGAAAACTTGGTGAAGATAAATTGAACAACAGTGATTGAAGGAACAATATATATATATATAAATGGTCATTATTCCCACTGCCTACGCCCTGACATGCTGTGAGGACTGATGCATATGTACTTCTTCATGGAGGGATGTGATAAGTGAAGTTAAAAAATAATGTATTTCATCTTTATTTAGGGAGTTTACATGAGTTAACAACTGAATAACCTGAATAGTTCAGTGAAACTCTTGAAGGAAGATCAAGAGAGAAATCCTGAGAACAGTCATGCATTTGTTCCTTGTACTTTCTTTCATATTGTTAACTTCATATTCAAATGAATGTGTATGCAGTATAAAATGGTTGGTATTCATAATATCATAAATATAGTTATAGTGACAGTACAGTGACAGACTAATAAATTATGTAAGAGTACTAATCACTAGATAGGAATCATATCAATTATATTCTGTTAATATTATTTTAAATATTTTATCATATTTGCTTCCCACATGAACCAACACTGTCCCTGTGATCCATTTATCTCAAGCTCTCCATGATTATTAAAACATTGTGGAAAAAATTGAACACCAGTGATTGAAGGACCAAAGGTTTATCTATGTAAATACAAAAACACTATTTAAAACAGAGTAAGTCCTTATGATATCCTTCAAGACAAAGAATTGACTCAAAGTAGCTTTTATTTCCACAAGGAAAATCTTTAAAGTCTTGTGAAAAGTAGGCATTTGTTCTTACTGGACTAACAATAAAGACAAAGATTAAGACTGAAATGAATTTAATGGGCAGAGTCTAGGATTTATCTGTCTAGGATAATGAATTTCAAACTTCCTAATGCTTTGGGACTTTAATATCGATCCGCATGTTGAGGTGATCCACAACCATGAAAATATTTTGTCATTGATTTATACATATTTTGAATATTATTTAAGTATCTGATATGCAACTTCCCAAAGAGGTTGCAAACCAGTCTGAGAAACGTTGATCCCAGAAAACGGTGATTTTACAGAGCTTTAGTTTTGAGGTACTTTAAGGGATATTTTTCTAAAACCAACTACGGGTCTTTAGTTTGGTCCATTCAGAGTCAGAACTTAGGCTGTCCAGTTTCTCACTCAGTATAAGTCAAAAGTTTACAATTCATTGTTGGAAGAGTTAGGCTTGCCAATAGTATTCTATCTAGCTAATATTCCAAGATGAGAAGAGACTCAATAACTGTATAGATTTTGTGCTCAGATGCCCTATGACATAAAACATGATGTAAATCTTGTATGGTTTCTTCATCAATACAGAGGTCCTCAGCTATGTGTAGTACAAATCATGAGGAATATTTCTATATGATTGGGGTAAAACTGTCTAATGACTGGTTACAAATTATATATTGGAAAACTTTTTGTTCTTTGAGGAAAGGTAATTTGAGTGCTACAGAATTATGTACCAAGAACTAGATTGAATGAATTTTAATAATTGTTGAAGGACCTGGAAACATGGAGATAAGTCTAGTTAGAGGGCTTGTATAAGAAAAAGATAAAAAAGTTGTCTGAGCAGTTTACATTTAGTTTTAAACAATACTATCTTTGTCTATTCTTTCTGAAACCACTTGGTGTGCTGCAATATAGGTGAACTGACATCATTCACTATAAGTATTTTACATGTGACATTATCCTCACCTCCAATAATAGAGCAAAATATTTTTCTAACATTCAGTAATAAATCTTAGATGTAAGCAGATAAGTTGCAATAACCACAGAGTCTAAAATAATTAATGGATCACTGTCTAGGGTAAAATTTGTAGAAGAACACAGCTAAAATGTTGTAAATGGAAAACATGATGTGGAAGTTTACATATCTGGTAAAGAAGAAGACAATACAGAGGTTACCAACTGGTCAAAATAAGGAACACAGCACATGACTGCAAAATCTATAGGTAAACCTTATTATATTTTTATTCAAATTATAAATGTCATATTTAAGTTTATATAGATGTACATGTAAATAATCTAAAATTTCTTATGTTAATTGTTATAATAAAGTACTCCACCAGTAGAATAATCACAAAACAACCTTTTTCATAATATATAAAACTTCCTTTGTAAGTGGATGATGGTAAGTGGACTGCAACAATTTTACAAAATAATATAGTGTACTCTCTAATTGTTTAGTTGTGTTCATGATATTACAGGGAGAATCTGATTTCTGAATACAGTACACACTTCGGACATCCTTCTTGAAGGATTTAAACTGATAATGACTTGGACACCTGCTTTATGATCATTCTCTCATTTAATATATAAACATGCTGTGCATGTTTCAAATGGATGACTTGGGAAGGAATAAAGAAACATTGTCTATGTGAATGTCAGGGAGAAAAATCCCTTAAAGCATATTGGTTTATAAGCAATCTAATGTGGAAAACAGGAAGAAAGTGGGCGAAAAGGGGCAAATACAGAAAAATGAGTGTAAAGTTATAGAAGGATGTGTGCAAACATCAGCAGTAATCATCGTAAATAGATTCCTAAGACATACCTATGAAAAATAGAAGTCCTTATATAGATCAACATAGAGATTCCAAAGTTATTTTTTTTATCTTGGTTAAAAATGCTCTTTAAGCAATCATATTATCCACAAAAAACCCAAAAAAACTTTATGAAATGTGGAACCCAATCAATGAATATTTCTACAAAAGGCCTTATGCAGTAAACTTCAGGAACATTGTTAAAGGGGGATAAGCAATAGAAAGGAAGTGTGTAAGAGAAGAAAGGAACAAGGAAGGGGGAAGAAAAATATGAGTATATTAATATCTATAGATGAAATAGTAAATATTACATATTTAAATTATGTTGTAATGGAATTATTATTTACCCTTCCATCTAATGTCCCAACAAGTAGAAACAACATACCATCTAGATTCTCTCTAGGGATGAGTTTATTGTATAAACCCAAAGAGCACTTGTACCTATCTCCTTACTGTGGTATGTGAGTTCTAATTAAAATAATGCACAAATAGTACATCCCAAGCAAGGATTATGGGCCTATTGTGACTCCACTGATAGAGCCACACCTCTACAACATGTTCTCTTATGTTCTCTATATTCCAACATTTTCCAAGGTCTCATGCATGTAGGTCAGAGCATGTGGACTATCTCCTCTCTGGGATAGCTAGTCCTGGGAGTCCAAAATTAGGATAAGAATGCAATCAGCATTATGTCAACCCACTATATCTTTCCCTTTTTTAAAATCTTGGTCCACTTCTATAGTTTTCCACATAGCTATGAAAATATACATTAAACACTTTTTTTCTTGACTTTAACTTTTCTAGTAGAAAATCATTTTTTTAATCAAGGAGTAGGAGCCATGTTGTCTCATCTTGGCCTTATACTAGTGGCATGTCTTATTCTACATATTAGTAATGCAGCTGTCATTATTAATCTTAATTAATTTTGAGTAACAAGCATATAAACATTCTTCAATCAAGGTAAACTCCCTCATTCAACAGTGTTTCAGTTGCCTGTCTCATTCCCTACCTCAAGGATAGCATTAATTCCCTTGGAAAACTCATCCCTGGTTTTGTAATTTTGTAAAAATAGACTGTGTGCTGTTGAATAAAATAATTTTTCCTTGTAAAAGGCATAGATCATGCTGCCTTTTACACTAATGGCAAATCAATTTCACATTTCACCATTATTTGCTCTGAGGAACAAATGAAGATCTTGGGCTTACTAAGCAAAGGTTATGGGCCATTTAGTGGCTCTCCAACACAAATTCTGCACCAGAACATATTTCCCTAGTAGAGATAACCACTTTCAAGAAGTTGTATTTTGGGAAACTGTCTCCACTATAATTTTCTGACAAGAATATGCTACATATCTTGGAAATGATGTTATTCAGGGAAGACTTGCTTATAACAGTTGTGACCATGCTTCTTCACTCATGGAAAACCATCTCTTAACACCAAATGATCTTCTAGGTGGGCATAAAACTAGTCAAGAGTCCAAGCTTTGATGACCTTTAATAAGCTGACACAGAGAAACTCCCCATTATGGTAATGTTATGGCTTCGACAAAAAGCCTGTATAAGAGAGTCATTTGCAGAAATCCCTGGGAAATTATAAGAATTATCAGTTTAAAGGGTAGGGTTTTGTCTCCTCATATGTTTTTATTTAGTGCTCATCAAATTCCAGTATGGACACCAGAAAATCAGGTTGGAAGTCTTTCTGAGAGACAACGGATATATTCTCTATCATCAAACTTGTAACCAGGCATATGATATAGAAAAAGATAACTCACACTAATTACACACAACTCACTGGTCCTTTCAAATTTACTCAACCATGTTTCAAAAATGGTATGTCTTTATTCAGGCCATTACTATGTGCTCACAATTCTCCAGGTTTCAAAATGAATTATCTCTTAATTTCAAAATCTCTTAATATATTATTTTACACAAACATTAGCACCAGGGTTCAATATTAGATGAAACTGCATCTGTACAAAGAGTAGTGATTTTTAAGTAGAACTTCTACTGGGACATGTTTATCAAGATATTGAGAGGATATATCTAAATTGCAGGGAGAGTTGACAGTTGCTTTGATTATAAAGAGAGAAAGTTTCATACATGTCATACCTACAGACATTTTCAAGTACTCTATATACAAATGTGATATCCATGATTTATCACCACTGGAAAAGTCCTACTAACAGAGTGGTAATATTTGGAATAGATTTTAAAGTAAAAACAGAGTCTGGAGGGCAGCAGGAAAGTGAAACAAGTTATGTCACGTCACTCCTGAACAAAGGAATTAAGAAATTAAGAATTTAGTCTGTCTTAGTGCTGCTTCTCAAATAACCAATATCATAATTTACTTCATTTTTCTAGATTTTATCAATATTTGAATCATGAACTTGCTTATGACACAGAAACTGGAAAATGAAAACAAAACCGTAAATAGTACATTATGAGACAATAAAGCATGCATCATTGAGAAAATAAATATTCTACGCCACTTAAAATCTTAGAATGATGGATTGTGCAAAACTCTTAGAAATAGAAAGTATTAAGATCCCATGAGTCCCTAATTATTCAATCTTCCAATGCAGCATGCCAAATAATATTTTTATTCTTCATGTTTCTGGAAGGCAATTGTCCAGCACCTGGTTGTGAGCTGTTACAAATTAACATGAACAATGATTATTTAACCATCACTGTGTTAGAGTAATAAGGCCTAGCAAACAGTGAAGGATTCTTTAGACAAAATAAATTTATATTCCCATGAATATATTCTTTTGCTGCCAAAGAAACTAGAATTTAGTGTATTTAGTTAATTTTCTTCGACTGAGCTAACTCCATAGGGTCTACAGTTATTATTTTTATCCTTTTCTTTACTTCTCCAAAATGTAATATGAGGAACTCTAAAACATAGCTCTTTGGCAAGGCAATTTGAGTTCTTTTTATATTCATTAAAGGAGGAGAAAAGCATCTACTGAGAATGGGTTCATGTAAGCTTTGGAACATATACATGGGCATAATTGTCATCTGCTATGCAGTCTAGCTAAACAAACTCTACTTTTGCTGTACCACTTTCCTTGTGCAACTGATATGCTTTACTTCCCATATTGAACCCACAGTAAAATAATGTTACAACTTTCCACAGTGCACTAGCAATATTACAATGACAAAGCTTTTAGCCACCATGATCATGCTTTGTTTAATGAACTCTTGAAGGACACAAAGGATTAGCTACTAGCTACCACGTAATTACTCAGTGAAGACTGAAATCCTCTTAAACATATATGTCCCCAAAACATGCATTTCCTCCTAATGCACTAAAGCCAACTCCTCTTGAATTTCAGGCATTACCTATCTTGAAACCAAAGCACATGTTTTATCAATAATTTTTATTACATCAGAAACACAAGAACATCTCTAGCTGAAAAAAACAGAATATGATCATTTCTTTTTGGTCAGACAGCCTATATTTGGGGACTGAACTTATCTACTCATAGTACCTGTACCAGGAATTGAGTATGGGATAAGGGGTGATCAAAAAGTAGGGTGACATTGACAATTCGCTGATGTATCAAGGAGGAATCTGCGGTTACCAGGAAGTGTATTGCTTCGGTGACCTGAATTTCCTGGCATAGGACTCATTTCTTGTTTATACAGGAGAAATATCTAATAGAAATAAGAGAGAAAACCTCTCAATTTTACGGGAACACAATCATCCCATTCTATTTTGTACTGCTGAAGGAGAAACAGACTGTGAAATCTAACTGTACTCATCATGGTAATTTTGGCCCCCTCACTTAGGAGCTGCTTTCAAGAATGTAGGACAGTCATTTCCACATCAAATTATTTCTCCACAATTGCTGTTCAGGTTCATTATCTTGATGAGAGAACATCTAATATCATGGAAGAAAATTCTCAAGAAATATAATTAGGGAGAGTAGTCATCTGGATGAATTCTGAAATAATTTCTTCAGGACAGAAAACTGAGGGTTGAATAAAATAAAATTTTAAAAGTTTGTCATTAATGTATGGAACTAGAAAATATCACCGTGAGTGAAGTAACCCAGTCACAAAATTAAACACATGGTATATACTCACTGATAAATGGATATTAGGGAAAAAAATCCTCAGAATATCCATGCTATAACTGACAGACCATATAAAGTTCAAGAAGAAATATGATCCAAGTGTGAATGCTTCAATTCTTTAAAGGGGAACAAAATAATCACCAGAGGTTGAGGATGGGAGAGATTTCAAAGGGAAAGACAAAGTATAGGGAAAAGGGGGCAGTACCAGGTTTAATAATAGATGTGGGGGATGTCCAGAGGGTCAGTAAATTGAACAAGTTTGTAGCAGTGGGAAAATGGAAATTGAGTGTATCTTCCAGAACATCCCAGATGCCAAGAAGTCAAAAAGCTTCCAGGACCCAACAGGGATGAAATTAGCTGAAATAATCTACAAAGGGAGAGAGTACCTACAGAGATCATATCGAAGTTAGGCATGGCTCCTGGTTGTGAGATAGGGCCAATAACCCATCTCAAAAATGTTAACACAGATTTACTCCTGTCTCAAAGAAATACAGGGACAAAGATTAGGGCAGAGACAGAAGGAAAGGCTATGCAGAGACTGCCCCACCTGTGGAACCATTCCATATGCAGCCACAAAATGCTGACATTTTTCTGATGCCAAAAAGTACTTACTGACAGTAGCCTGATAATGCAGTTTTGTGAGGGGATCTGCCATAGCCTGGTCAATATAGATGCAGAAACTAGCAATCAACTGTTAGACTGAACATGGGTAATACAATTATCTGGACCACAGTCCAGCCTTGCTCTACAGTGCAGCTCAAAGAGAGCAGTTCTGCCAGAATTGCTAACACAACTAAGACCACAGGTTCACAGGCTCACAGGATGGACAAGCTCCAGTCAGAGATAGCAAAACCAGCTAACACCAGATAACAAGATGGCTAAAGACAAGCACAAGAAATTTATCAATAGAAACCAAGGCTACCGGGCATAATCAGAAACCAGTTCTCCACCACAGCAAGACGTGGATACCCCTTCACAACTGAAAACCAAGAATTTGATTTAAAATCACATTTCATGATGATGATAGAGAGGTCTTTAAGAAGGACATAAATAAGAACCTTAAAGAAATGCAGGAGGAGACAGGCATAATATCGCTTGGGTCCCAGGCAGTTTGTGTGTACCCTGCTCCCAATAGCTGGGCAGTAACGGATGCGCCAGCTCGGCTGTGGGACTTCAGCTCTGCAGAGGGACCCCCCTGGGAGAGGTCACACACCCCTGCACAGGGCTGGAGCCTACCAGACTCCCTTTGGCGACCTCTGCTCTGGGAATCCACTATGCTGAGCCTTTGGATGTGCAGGGATTCTCCAATATAACATCACTTGGGGCAAGGCACATCAGGGTTCCAAAGTCACTCAGGAGCCGGGCAGGCCCCAGAAATTGGTGCCAGGGGAATCTCGGTAATCCAGGGGGGGGCAGAAATAGCTTTGCAGGCTCACAGGAGGTCCAACCAATAGCCAGTGACAGCAGGAACAAATAACACCAGAGGTAACCAGATGGCAAAAGGCAAACGTAGGAACGTTACTAACAGAAATCAAAGTAATATGGCACCATCCGAACCTAACTCTCCAACAGCAGCAAGTCCTGGATACCCCACCACACCCGAAAGACAAGATCTAGATTTAAAATCACTTATCATGATGCTATTAGAGGATTTCAAGTAGGACACAAATAAATCTAATAAAGAATTACAGGAGATCATGAACACAAAAATCGCGTAGAGAAATGCAGGAGAACATGGGTCAACATATGGAGGCCCAGAAGGAGGCAACACAAAAATCGCTTAAAGAAATGGATCAACAGGTAGATGCACTTTCAAACGAATCACAAAAATTGCATAAAGAAATGCAGAAGATTATGGGTCAACAGATGGATGCCCATAGGGAGGAAACACAAAAATTTCTTAAAGAAATTAATAAACAGATAGATGCACTTACAAAGGAAACACGAGAATTACTTCAAGAAATGCAGGAGACGATGGATCAACAGATGGAAATCCATGAAGAGGAAACACAAAAATCGCTTAGAGAAATAGAGGAGAACTTGGGTCAACAGGCAGAAATCCTGAAAGAGGAAACACAAAAATACTTTAAAGAAATACAGGAAAATACAAACAAGTGAAGGATATCAGCAAATCCATCCAAGATCTAAAAAAGGAAGTAGAAACAACTAAAAAATCACAAAGAGAGACAACTTTGGAGATAGAAAACCTTGGGAAGAATTCAGGAGTCATAGATGCAAACATCAACCGTAGAATACAAGAGATGGAAGAAAGAATCTCAGGTGCTGAAGATACCATTGAAAGCATCGACTCAACAGTCAAAGAAAATGCAAAACGCAAAAAAAATGTGTAACCCAAAACATCCAAGAAATCCAGGACACAATGAGAAGACCAAACCTAAGGATTATAGATATAGATGAGAGTGAAGATTGGCAACTTAAAGGGCCAGTAAACATCTTCAACAAAATTATCGAGGAAAACTTCCCTAACCTAAAGAGAGAGATGCCGATGAACGTACAAGAAGCCTACACAACTACAAACAGACTGGACCAGAACAGAAATACCTCTTGTCACATAATAATCAAAACATCAAATGTACTAAACAAAGAAAGAATAAAAAGCAATAAGAGAAAAAGGCCAAGTAACATACGAAGGAAGACCTATCCAAATCACATCAGACTTCTCACCAGAGACTATGAAAGCCAGAAGATCCTGGGCAGATCACATGCAGACAATAAGAGAGCACAAATGCCAGCCTAGACTACTATACCCAGCAAAACTCTCAATCATCATAGATGGAGAGACCAAGATATTCCATGATAAAACCAAATTTTCACAATATATTTCAAGAAACCCAGCCCTGCAAAGGATAATAGGTGAAAACAGCCAATACAAGGAGAGATACAAGACCCTGGAAAAAACGAGATAGTAATCTTCTTGCATCAAACCCAAAAGCAGATAACCACTCAAACACAAAGAATAGCAGATGGCAAAAATCACTATTCCTTTATCTCTCCTAATATCAATTGTCTCAAATCCCCAATAAAAAGATATAGACTAACAGACTGGATACATAAACAGGACCTAGCATTTTGCTGCGTGCTGGAAATGCACCTCAGTGTCAAAGACAAACACTACCTCAGAGTAAAAGGCTGGAAAACAATTTTACAAGCAAATGGTCCCAGGAATCGAGCTGGAATAGCCATCCTAATATCAGATAAAATAGACTTTCAACCTAAAGTCATCAAAAAAGACACAGAAGGAAACTACATACTGATCAAGGGAAAAATCCACCAAAAAACAACTCTCAATTATGAATATCTATGCTCCAAATGCAAGGGCACCCTCATTCGTAAAAGAAACTTTACTAAACCTCAAAGCACACATCACACCGCACACAATAATAGTGGGTGATTCAACACCCCCACTCTGAAATGGATCGTTCAGGAAAGCAGAAATTAAACAGGGACACAGTGAATCTAATTGAAGCCTTGGACCAAACGGAACTTACAGGCATATATAGAACATTTCATCCTAGAGCAAAAGAATAGACCTTCTTCTCAGCACCTCATGGTACCTTCTCCAAAATCAACCATATAATTGGTAACATATCAGACCTCAACTGATATAAGAGGATAGAACTAATCCCATGTCTCCTATCAGATCACTATGGAAAAAGGGTAGTCTTCAATGGCAACAAAAACAACAGAAAACCCACATACACATGGAGGCTGAACAATGCTCTACTCAATAATAATTTGGTCAAGGAGGAAATAAAGAACGAAATCAAAGACTTTTTAAAATTTAATGAAAATGAAGGCACAACATTCCCTAATTTATGGGACACAATGAAAGCAGTGCTAGGAAAAAAATTCATAGCCCTGAGTGCCGCCAAAAAGAAACGGGAGACAGCATACACTAGCAGCTTAATGGCACACCTGAAAGCCCTGGAACAAAGAGAAGCAAATACAACAAAGAGGAGTAGAAGGCAGGAAATCATCAAACTCAGGGTTGAAATCAATCAAGTAGAAACAAATAAAACCATACAAAGAATCAACAAAACTAGGAGTTGGTTCTTTGAGAAAATCAACAAGATAGATAAGCCCTTAGCCAGACTAGCCAGAGGGCAAAGAGACAGTATCCAAATTAATAAAATCATAAAAGAAAAGAGAGAGATAACAACAGAAACTAAGGAAATTCAAAAAATCATCAGATCCTACAACAAAAACCTGTATTCAATCCAACTAGAAAATCTAGTGGAAATGGACAATTTCCTTGACAGATACCAAATACCAAAATTAAATCAGGATAAAATAGACCATCTAAGCTGTCCTATAACCCCTGAAGAAATAGAAGTCATCACTGGAAGTCTTCCAACCAAAAAAAGCACAGGTCCAGATCGTTTTAGTGCAGAATTCTATCAGACCTTCAAAGAAGACCTAACACCAATACTCTTCAAACTATTCCACAAAATAGAAACAGAAGGACCACTACCCAACTCATTCTATGAAGCAACAGTTACGCTAATTCCAAAAGGACACAAAGATCCGACAAAGAAAGAGAATCTCAGGCCAAACTCTCTTATGAATATTGATACAAAAATACTCAATAAAGTTCTTACCAACTGAATCAAAGAACACATCAAAATGATCATTCACCACAGTCAAGTAGGCTTCATCCCAGTGATGCAGGGATGGTTCAATATAAGGAAATCCGTCAGTGTAATCCACTATATCAACAATCTCAAAGAAAAAATACCACATGGTCATCTCATTAGATGCTGAGAAAGCATTTGACAAAATTCAGCATCCTTTAATGCTAAAGGTCTTGGAAAGATCAGGAATTTGAGGCCCATATCTAAACATAATAAAGGCAATTTACAGCAAACCGGTAGACAACATCAATCTGAATGGATAGAAACATAAAGCAATCCCACCAAAATCAGGGACTACACAAGGCTGCCCTCTCTCTACATATCTTTCAAATATAGTACTTGAAGTTCTAGCTAGAGCAATTAGACAACAAAAGGAGGTCAACGGGATACAAATTGGAAAGGAAGAAGTCAAACTATCACTATTTGCAGACGATATGACAGTATATTTAAACGACCCAAAGAACTCCAGCAGAGAACTCCCACAGCTTATAAACAACTTCAGCAAAGTGGCCGGATATATAATCAACTCAAGCAAGTCAGTAGCCTTCCTATACTCAAAGGATAAGCAGGCTGAGAAAGAAGTAAGAGAAATGATACCCTTCATGATAGCCACAAACCATATAAAGTATCTTGGCGTGACTCTAACCAATCAAGTGAAAGATCTGTATGACATGAACTTCAAGTCTCTGAAGAAAGAAATTGAAGAAGACCTCAGAAGATGGAAAAATCTGCCATGCTCATGGATTGGCAGGATTAATATAGTAAAAATTACCATCTTGCCAAAAGCAATATACAGATTCAATGCAGTCCCATCAAAATCCCAACTCAATTCTTCATAGAGTTAGAAAGAGCAATTCAAAAATTCATCTGGAATAACAGAAAACTCAGGATAACTAAAACTATTCCCAAGAGTAATAGAATCTCTGGGTTAATCAGTATCCCAGACCTCAAGCTGTATTTCAGAGCAATAGTGTAAAAATCCGCACGGTATTTGTTCAGTGACAGACATGTAGATCAATGGAACAGAATTGAAGACCCAGAAATGAATCCACACTCCTATGGTCACTTGATCTTTGACAAAAAAGCTAAAACCATCCAGTGGAAAAAAGAGAACCATTTCAACAAATGGTGCTGGCTTAACTGGAGGTCAAAATGCAGAAGAATTCAAATTGACCCATTCTTATCTCCTTGCACTAAGCTCAATTCCAAGTGTATCAAGGACCTCCACATAAAACCAGACACACTGAAACTAATAGAAAGGAAACTAGGGAAGAACCTTGAACATATGGGCACAGGGGAGAATTTCCTGAACAGAACTCCAATAGCTTATGCTCTAAGATCAAGAATTGACTAATGGAGTTCTTGTTATACAGATCTTTCACTTGTTTCGTTAGAGTCACGCCAAGATACTTTATATTGTTTGTGGCTATCGTGAAGGGTATCATTTCTCTTACTTCTTTCTCAGCCTGCTTATCCTTTGAGTATAGGAAGGCTTCTGACTTGCTTGAGTTGATTTTATATCCGGCCACTTTGCTGAAGTCGTTTATCAGCTGTAGGAGTTCTCTGGTGGAGTTCTTAGGGTCGCTTAAGTGTACTATCATATCGTCTGCAAATAGTGATAGTATGGCTTCTTCCTTTCCAATTTGTATCCCTTTGACCTCTTTTTGTTGTCTAATTGCTCTAGCTAGAACTTCAAGTACTATATTGAAAAGATATGGAGACAGAGGGCAGCCTTGTCTAGTCCCTGATTTTAGTGAGATTGCTTCATGTTTCTCTCCATTTAGATTGATACTGGCTACCGGTTTGCTGTAAATTGCTTTTACTATGTTTAGATATGGGCCTTGAATTCCTGATCTTTCCAAGACCTTGAGCATGAAAGGATGCTGAACTTTGTCAAATGCTTTCTCAACATCTAATGAGATGACAATGTGGTTTTTTTCTTTGAGCTGGTTTATATAGTGGATTACATTGATGGATTTCCTTATATTGAACCATCCCTGCATCCCTGGGATGAAGCCTACTTGATCGTAGTGAACTTGAAAATATCATCCTTAGTGAGGTAACTCAATCACAAAAGAACACACATGGTATGCAGTCACTAATAAGGGGATATTAACCCAGAATCTCGGAATACCCTAGACACAATCCACATATCAATAGATTTCTAAAAAGATGGAAGGAGAGACCCCTGGTCCTGGAAAGACTGGATGTAGGGGAACGCCAGGACAGAGTAACGAGAGGGAGTTGAATGGAGAAAAGAAGGAGGGAAGGGGGCTTATGGGTCTTTCGGGGTGGGAGGAAACGGGAAAGGGGAAGTGATTTGGAATGTAAATTAAAAAAAAAAACCTGGTCCTGGAAAGACTGGATGTAGGGGAACGCCAGGACAGAGAAACGAGAAGGGGTTTAATGGAGAAAAGAGGGAGGGAAGAGGGGCTTATGGGACTTTCAGGTAGGGAGGAAACGGGAAAGAGGAAATGATTTGGAATGGAAATTAAAAAAAATAAAATAAAAAAATTCAAATGCAAAAAAAAAAGAATTGACAAATGGGACCTCATTAAATTACAAAATATTTGCAATGTAAAAGACACTGTCAAAAAGACAAAGCAGCAGCCAACTAACTGTGAAATGATCTTTACCAACCCTACATCCGACAGAGGGCTAGTATCCAATATATACAAAGAACTCAAGAAGTTAAACTCCAGAGAGGCAAGTAACCCTATTAAAAAATGGCGTAGAGAGCTAAACAAAGAGTTCTCACCTGAAGAATATCTAATGGCTGAGAAGCACCTAAAGAGATGTTCATCATCCTTAGTCATTTGGGAAATGCAAATCAAAACAACCCTGAGATTCCATGTCACACCAGTCAGAATGGCTTAGATCAAAAACACAGGAGACAGCAGGTTTTGTCGAGGATGTGGAAAAAGAGGAACACTCCTCCACTGCTGGTGGGACTGCAAGCTGGTACAACCACTCTAGAAAGCATTCTGGCGGTTTCTCAGAATCTGGGCATGACACTCCCGGAGGATCCGGCTATACCACTCCTAGGCATATACCCAGAGGCTTTACCTGCATGCAATAAGGACACATCCTACACTATGTTCATATCAGCCTTCATTATAATAACCAGAAGCTGGAGAGAACCCATATCCCTCAACGGAGGAATGAATTCAGAAGTTGTGGTATAATTTACACAATGGAATACTACTCTGCAATTAAAAACAATGAATTCACAAAATTCCTAGGCAATGGTCAGAACTTGAAAATATCATCCTTAGTGAGGTAACCCAATCACAAAAGAACACACATAGTATGCAGTCACTGATAAGAGGATATTAACCCAGAATCTCGGAATACTCTAGACACAATATGCATTTCAATAGATTTTCAAGAAGATGGAAGGAGAGATGCCTCGTCCTGGAAAGACTGGATGTAGGGGAATGCGGGGACAGAGAAGCAAGAGGGGGTTGAGTGGGGAAAAGAGGGAGGTTAGGGGGCTTATGGAACTTTCGGGGAGGGAGGAACTGGGAAAGGGGAAATGATTTTGAATGTAAATAAAAATATAAAAAATAAAAAAAATGAAATGATGGAGAACACAGGTGGTCAGGTAGAAGCCCATAAAAAGGAAACAAAACTTTCTGAAGGAAGTAGAAGAAAACATCCAAATAGAAGAAGGTATTGAAAAATAAATCCGTCCAGGATCTTAAAATAGAAATAGAAACAAAGGGAGACAACCCTGCAGATATAAAACCCTGGAAAGAGGTCGGGATGATAGATGCAAGCATAACTGCCAGAATACAAGAGACAGAAAAGAGACACTCGGATGCAGAAGATACCATAGAAAACATTGACATAACAGTCAAAGAAAATGCAAAATGCAAAAAGCTCCTAACCCAAAATATCCAAGAAATCCAGGACCTGGTGCAAAGATCATTCCAAGAATAGTAGATATAGAAGAGTTTGAAGATTCCCAACTCAAAGGGCCAGTAAATATTTTCAAAAGAATTATAGAAGAAAATTACCCTAACCTAAAGAAAGTGATGACCATAAGCATATAAGAAGCCTACAGAACTACACAGAGATTGGACCAGAAAAAAATTCTTCCTCTCAAATAATAATCAGAACACAATTGCAGAGAAGAAAGAATGAATATTAAAAGCATAAATGGAAAAATATAAAGTAATTTATGAATGCAGACCTTGAGGAATTACACCAGACTTCTAGCAAGAGACTCTTAAAGCCAGAATATCCTGGGCAGTTGTCATACAGACCACAAGAGAACATAAATGCCAGCCCAGGCTATTACTCAATGATATCTTGGTGAAGTAAGAAATAAGGAACGAAATCAAATACTTTTTTATAATTTAATGAAAATGAAGGCATAACATACCCAAATTTATGGGACACAATGAAACCAGGGCTAAGGAAAACTCATAGTTCTGAGTGCCTCCTTAAAAAAATTGGAGAGATCATACTCAAATAGCTTAACAGGACACCTGAAAGTGGTAGAACAAAAGGAAGCAAATACACCCAAGATGAGTATACAGCAGGGAATAATCAATCTCAGGACCGAAATAAACCAATTAAGCAAAGAAAATTATACAAAGAATTGAAAAAAAAGAAAACAGAGTTGGTTCTTTGGTAAAAATCAACAAGATAAATATACCCTTAGCCAGACCAAATATAGGGCACAGAGACAGTATCCAAATTAACAAAATCAGAAATGAAAAGGGAGACATGAAAGCAGAAACTGAAGTATTTAAAAAAAATTTCAGATCATACTACAAAAGTCTATACTCAACAAAATTAGGAAATCTGTATAAAATGGATAAATTTCTAAACAGATATCAGGTACCATAGATAAATCACGATCAGATAAACCATCTCAGCTGTCTTTTAATTCCTAATGAAATAGAAGCACTCCTTAAAAGACTCCCAACCAAAGAAAGCCCAGGATCAGTGTTTTTAGTACAGATTTCTATCAGACCTTCAAAGAAGACCTAATTCCAAAACTCTTCAAACTATTCCACAAAGTAGAACCAGAAGGAATACTATCTAATTCATCCTATGAAGCCACAGTTATGCTGATACCAAAACCACATAGTGAGTCAGCAAAGAAATATAACTTTAGACAAATTTCTGTTACACTAATATAAAAATACTCAATAAAGTTCTCACAAACTGAATCCTAGAACACATAAAAATTATCATTTACCATGGTTATGTAGTCCTTATCCCAAGGAATGCAACATGGTTCAATGTATTGTAATTCATCAACATAATCCTCTGTAAACCAACTTCAAAAACAATCACATGATCAGCTCATCAAATACTGAAAAAGCATTTGAAAAACTTAACACACTTTCATATTGAAAGACTTGGAAAGAACAGGAATCCAAGTTCCATACCTAAACATAATAAAAGCAATAAACAATAAACCAGTAGTCAATCTCAAACTAAATGGAGAGAAACTTGAAGCAGTATCACAAAAATCTGGGAATAGACATGGCCACACACTCTCTATCTATCAATTCAGTATAGTATTTGAAGTTCTAGTCAGTGCAATTAGAAAATAAATGGAGGACAAAGGGGTACAAATTGGAAAGGAAGAAATCTAAATATCACTATTTACAAATGACATGATAGTATTCTTAAGTGACCACAAAAATTCCACCAGAGCACACCAACACCTGAAAAACAACTTCAGCAAAGTGGCTGGATATAAGGTTAAGTCAAACAAATGTGTAGCCTTCATCTATTCAAAGGAAAAACAGGCTGAGAAAAAAATCAGGGAAACTACACCTTTCACAATCTTCACAAATAATATATAAGATATTGGAGTGACTCTAACCAAGCAAGTAAAAGATCTTTATGACAAGAATTTCAAGACTCTACAGAAAGAAATTGAAGAAGACATAAGAAGTTGGAAAGATCTCCCATGCTCATGTATTGGCAAGATTAATATAGTAAAAATGGCTATCATGCCAAAAGCAACCCACAAGTTCTATTCAATACCCATCAATATTCCAACACAGTTCTTCATAGAGTTAGAAAGAGCAATTTGCACATACATTTGGAGAATCAAAAATCCAGGCTAGTGAAAACTGTTCTGGACACTAAAAGAATTTCTGGGGAAATTACCATTCCTGCCCTCAAGCTATATTACAGAGCAATACTGATAAAAATCTGCATGATATTGGTACAGAGACAAATATATATATCGTAGAATTAAAGACAAAGAAATGAACTCACACATATTTGGTCACTTGACCTTTGACAAAAGTGCTAAAATCATACAGTGGAAAAAAGATAGCATATTCAGCAAATGACGCTTGCTTAAGTGGAGGTATGCATGTAGAAGAATAGAAATTGTCCCATTCTTATTTCCTTGTACAAAGCTCAAGTCCAAGTGGATCAAGGACATCCATCTAAAACCATATACAGTGAATCTAATAGAAGAGAAACTGGTGAAGAGCCTCAAACACATGGGCACAGGGGAAATTTTCCTAAAGAGAACAAAACGTTTTATACTCTAAGATGAACAATGAGGAAATTGGACCATATAAAATTGCAAAGATCCTGTAAGGTAAAAAAACAATGTCAACAAGACAAAATGATAACCCACATTTTTGGAAATATCGCTATCAACCATACATCAGATAGAGGGCAAATATCCAAAATATACAAAGAACTCAAAAATAAGACTCGAGAGAACCAATTAACTCTATTAAAATTTGGGGTATAGAGCTAAACATAGATTTCTCAACTGAGGAATACTGAATGTCTAAGAAGCACCTAAAGTAAATATTCAACATCCTTAGCCATCAGGAAAATGCAAATCAAAATGACTGATAACCTACCTCATACCAGTCAGAAAGACTTAAATGCAAAACTAAGATGATAGCATTTACTCCCGAGGATGTGCAGAAAGAGGAACTCTCCTCCATTGTTTGTGGTATTGCAAGCTGGTACAACCAATCTGCAAAGCAACCTGGAGGTTCCTCAGAAAATTGGATATGGTATTACCTGAGGCTCTAGCTATACCACTCCTGGTCATATACCCAAAATATGCTCCAACATATAACAAGGACACATTATCCACTATGTTCATAGCAGCCTTATTTCTTATATCCAGAAGCTGGAAAAAACCCAGATGACTTTCAACAGAGGAACAGATACAGCAAATGTTGATTGCACAATGAAGTACTACTCAGCTATTAAAAAGAACAACTTCATGAATTTTTGAGACAAATGGATTGAAATAGAAAATATCATCCTGCATGAGATTACACAGTCACAAAAGAACAGGTATGTACTCACTGATAAGTGGATATTAGGAAAAAAAATCTGAATACCCATGATAAAACTTACAAACCATATAAAGGTAAAGAAGGAAAACCAAAGTGTGTATGCCTCAATCCTTCTTAGAAGGGGGAACAAAATAATCACTAGAAGTAAAGGGTGGGCATGTTTTGGGAGGAAGAGAGGGTAGGGAGAAGAAAAACGGTGGCAGAGACAAGGGAGAAGTACAGAGGGTCAGGAAATTGAAGAGAGTTGTGCAGTTGTGGGGGTATGTGGAATTGGTGGTAGCCACTAGAAAGTCCAAGATGTCAGGAAAGCAAGAAACTCCCAGGACACAGTAGGGATGACATTAGCTGAAATACCCAACAGAGGAGAGTGAGAACCTGTAGAAATCATATACAGAGGTTAGACTTGGGCTCTAGTTGAATGATGGGACTACCCAACCTTCTCAAAAAATTAACCCAGAATTGCTCCTGTCTAAAGAAAATACAGGGGAAAAGAGTAGAGCAGAGACTGCCCCACTGGGGTAGCCATCCCATATGTAGCCACTAAACCCAGACACTCTTGTTGATGCCAAGAAGTGCTTACTGCCAGAAGCCTGATATGCATGTCTCCTGAGAGAATTGTTCAGGGCCTTATAGTTACAGATGAGGAAGACAACCATCAGGATGAGCAGGGGGCTCCCAATGGGGCAGTTAGGGGAAAGATTGAAGGAATTGAAGGGTTTTACAACCAGATAGGAAGAACAACAATAGCAACCAACCAGGACCCTCAGAACTCCCAAGATCTAAACCACCAATCAAAGGATACACATGGAAGGACCCATGGCTCCAGCCACATATGTAGCAGAGGATGGCCTTGTTGGGCATCAGTGGGAGGAGAGGACTTTGGTCTTATGAAGGCTTGATACCTCAGTATCGGTGAATTGGAGGGTAGGAAGGTGGGAGTTGGTGGCTGGTTGGAGGAACATTCTGATAGAAATGGGGAGGGGGAGGGTATAGGGCCTTCTGGTAGGGGGACTGGGAAAGAAGATAACATTTGAAATGTAACTAAAGAAAATATCCAATAAAATAAGTGAAAATAAAAACCCTAGACATGTAGATGTGATGATGTACTGCCAAGTCACTTAACCTGGATATATTCTGACAGGATTAAGGAGACAATTTTTGTCATTGTATGAAAATCAGTGTTTGATTAAGTTGAGCTAAGATGCCTGAGTGCTTCGTAAAAAAATAAGAAAATGGAGAAACAACACATTTTGTAACAATTACTAATAATATGAAATATCTTGGAGTAATTCTAACAAAAGAAGTGAAAGATATCTGTGACAAGAATTTCAAGATTCTGAAGAAAGAGATTAAAGAAGATCTCAGAAAATGGAGATATGGAGAGCATCTCCTATGCTCTTGGATTGGTAGGAATAATATAGTATAAATGGACATCTTACCAAATGAAATAAACAGATTCAATGAAATCCATATCATATTTCCAGCACAATTCTTCATAGACATGGAAAGAGCAATTCTCAATTTCATATGGAAAAGAAAGAAACAAAAAACAA
Source organism: Tokudaia tokunoshimensis (assembly GCA_036184795.1). Taxonomy (NCBI): domain Eukaryota; kingdom Metazoa; phylum Chordata; class Mammalia; order Rodentia; family Muridae; genus Tokudaia; species Tokudaia tokunoshimensis. Next base: position 36,300,609 of record BTHU01000001.1, read on the forward strand.
GACAGGGAAAATAATTCTTAAAATTAAAAGAAATTCTGGGGGAATCACCATCCCTTTCTTCAAGTGGTACTACAGAACAGTAGTGATAAAAACTACATGGTGTTGGTACAGAGACAGACAGGTGAATCAATGGAATAGAAATGAAGATCCAGAAATAAACCCACACACTTAAGTACAGTTGATCTTTGACAAAGAAACCAAGAGTAAACAATGGAAAAAAAGAAAGAATTTTCAATAAATTGTGCTGGTCTAACTGTCAGCCTGTGTGCAAAAATTTTAAAATAGATCCACATTTGTCACCTTGCACAAACACAAAACTCAAGTCCAAGTGGTTTAAGGACCTCAAAATAAAACCAGATACACTAAATCAAATAAAAGAGAAAGTAGGAACGAGCTTTGAACTTATTGACAAGTTGGGAGTAGGGTTCTGAAACAGAATGAAAATGTCTCAGACTCTAATATCAAGAATTGATCAATGGGACCTAGCAAAACTGGAATGTGTATGTAAAGCAAAGGATACAGTCAATAGGATGAATCAATAACCTACATATTTGGGAAAAAACTTCACTTACACTACATCCATTAGAGAGATAATATCCGAAATATATAAGGAACTCAAGAAGCTAACCTCCAAAAATAAACAACCAAATTAAAATATGGGGTATAGAACTAAACAGAATTCACAACAGAGGAATCTGAAATGGCTGAGAAGCACTTTAAGAAATGTTCAAAATCCTTTCATATCAGGAAAAAGCATTTGAAAATGACCCTGAGATTTCACTTAAACCAATCAAAATGGCTAGATAAAAAACTCATTTGGCAGCTATATTGGCAAGGATGTAGAAAAAGAGAAACATTCCTCCAATGATTTTTGGATTGCACACTTTTACATCCACTCTAGAAATCAATCTGGAGTTTCCTCAGAAAATTGGCAAAAGACCTAACTGAAGACACAAGTATACCATTTTTGGGCATGTGCCCAAACAGTGCCCTACCATGCCACAGGGGAACATGTTCCACTATGTTCATAGTGGCCTTATTTGTGATAGCCAGAAGCTGGGAAGAACCAAACTGTCACACAAGATAACAGAGGATACAGAGAACATGGTGCATTAACACAATGGATTATTACTCTGATATTAAGTACAAGGACATCCTTAGTGAGGTAACTCAGACCAAAAAGAACATCCATGATATGTAGTCACTAATAAGTGGATATTAGCCAAAACATTTCAGAATACCCAGGATAAAATCTGCAGACTCAAGAAAGTTAACAAGGTGAAGAGCCCAATGAGGATGCCTCAATCCAAACTCACCGGGAGAAGAATGCAAACACAGGGGACAGAGGGAGGGAAAAACCTGCATGAGAGAGGGGTCAGTGAGGGGAAATGGAACATGATCAGGTATTGGAAATAGGAGGCCAGAAGTGAAGCCTTATGGCCAGCAGATTGAATGGAAGCAGGCAACTTTGAGAACTAGGAGGTATGGGGGGGTCACTCTAGAATGTACCAGAGACTGTGGAGGAGAGAGACATTCAGGACTCAAAGGGATAGACCTTATATGAATTTCCCTAGAGAGTGGAGAAGGAACTTGTAGAGGTTACTTCCAGTAGAAAGATAGGACATCAATTGGTATTATGATCCACGGTCAAACACTCTGTATCTAAATCTCATTGGTCATTGTAGAACAAGAAAGATGCTAAACTCTAGGATATGAGGCCATGTGCTATAAGATTATGTTTTCTAGGAATGTCAGTAATTATGCCAAAGATATTAATTTTCAAAATATTTCAAGCACATAAATAATGCTGACAGAAGGAGTTATAGTTTTCCACAAAGAAAGACAACCGAATGGTTATCCAATACAAAATGTTTAGCCCTAAAATATATGCACAAAACATCATTCAAACTAAAGTATCTGTATTAATGCCTTTAGGAATAAACATGCATATATATATATATACAGATATATGCACATATGAAAACAAGCAATATATTGGAAAAGGAGCTAAGAATGTCATCAATATTGGTGGATAAGTGAGAGAAAAAGAAAGGGGTAAATAAAACTGTATTATAATCTCAAAAATAAAGGAAATAATTTTAAAAATTCATTTCAACCATGTAGAAGTGGGAGCATTGTCTACCCCTCTACATCTAACATTCATACAACAAATCAATATACAAATTTACCAAGGTTCTCACTAGGTAATTGGCAAGTTAATTGGAAAAACTTACAGATCATTTTTGATTTTTTCTGGGCTGTTGTTCTCAGAAAATTGCTGCCAGAAAATCATTCCCCTAATGACTAAGGATGATGAACATCTCTTTAGGTGTTTCTCAGCCATTAGATATTCTTCAGGTGAGAACTCTTTGTTTAGCTCTGTACCCCATTTTTTAATAGGGTTACTTGCCTCTCTGGAGTTTAACTTCTTGAGGTCTTTGTATATATTGGATATTAGCCCTCTGTCGGATGTAAGGTTGGTAAAGATCATTTCCCAGTTAGTTGGTTGCCGCTTTGTCTTTTTGACAGTGTCTTTTGCCTTGCAAAAACTTTGTAATTTAATGAGGTCCCATTTGTCTATTCTTGATCTTAGAGCATAAGCTATTGGAGTTCTGTTCAGGAAATTCTCCCCTGTGCCCATATGTTCAAGGTTCTTCCCTAGTTTCCTTTCTATTAGTTTCAGTGTGTCTGGTTTTATGTGGAGATCTTTGATCCACTTGGAATTGAGCTTAGTGCAAGGAGATAAGAATGGGTCAATTTGCATTCTTCTGCATGTTGACCTCCAGCTGAGCCAGCACCATTTGTTGAAAAGGCTATCTTTTTTCCACTGGATGGTTTTAACCCTGAGATTCCATCTCACACCAGTCAGGATGGCTAAGATCAAAGACACAGGAGACAGCAGTTGTTGGTGAGGATGTGGAGAAAAAGGAACACTCCTCCACTGCTGGTGGAATTGTAAGCTGGTACAACCACTCTGGAAAGCAGACTGGCGGTTCCTCAGAAAACTGGGCATGACACTCCCGGAGGATCCGGCTATACCACTCCTGGGCATATATCCAGAGGCTTAACCTGCATGCAATAAGGACACATGCTCCACTATGTTCATAGCAGCCTTATTTATAATAGCCAGAAGCTGGAAAGAACCCAGATGTCCCTCAACGGAGGAATGGATTCAGAAGATGTGGTATATCTACACAATGGAATACTACTCTGCAATTAAAAACAATGAATTCACGAAATTCCTAGGCAAATGGTCAGATCTTGAAAATATCATCCTTAGTGAGGTAACCCAATCACAAAAGAACACACATGGTATGCAGTCACTGATAAGGGGATATTGACCCAGAATCTCGGAATACCCTAGATACAATCCGCATATCAAAAGATTTCTAAGAAGATGGAAGGAGAGAACCCCTGGTTCTGGAAAGACTGGATGTAGGGGAACGCCAGGACAGAGTAACGAGAGGGGGTTGAATGGAGAAAAGAGGGAGGGAAGGGGGCTTATGGGACTTTCGGGGAGGGAGGAAACGGGAAAGGGGAAATGATTTGGAATGTAAATTAAAAAAAATAAAATAAAAAAAAAGAAAATCATTCCCCAGTTAGGACGATGATTCTCTAATAGATCACATGGCACAACCAACCTTCTGTGCTTTTCCTTGCCCTGCATTTTACAGCCTCTTAGAAGGCTACATTCAGTAAGTGTAGATTATCCTACAATAAATTGTCTGAGCATGAGGATACTAGAGTGAGGAACTCTTGTCTTTTTACTGTCACTTAATGAGTAGATGTAAACAAACTGCAAGCCTAGCTAGGATATCTAATTACCAGGTGGCACAGATCTTTGCCCAAAATGCCTATTCTTTGGCTTGAAATATAGAACTAGACAGCACCTTAACCTATTCCTACATTTCTTCTTTGCTTTTGAGCTTCCTCTTTACTCAAGATTCTTGATCATTAGAAAGTGTTAAATAAATGACTTACGATTTTCACACTAAAGTAATTTACTGAAGCATGAATCACTATTGTTTGTGGAAATTTTTATTGAAATACAGAGGGTCAGCAAATTGAACAGAGGTGTGTTGGGGGACTGTGAAAGGCAGCCTGTTTTCTGGTTGAACTAGGCTTAAACTCTGGAGACCACACAGATAATTTTGCAAGAGATGAAAGCCCATTGGTCATGTTCCCAGACACTAGACTCATGACACGAGGCCCTCAACTCCATAATTCTGTGGCCATCAGTCATGTAGGGCAATGCCCCAAGCTCCTGGTATTCTGTCTGGACTCTACCTCCATGGTTACCTGGCAACAGTCAGGTAGGACTGGCCCAATATAAAAGGGGATATTTGGCGCATCCTTCTTCTCTTGCTCTCTCTTCTTCTCTTCCTCTTCCTCTTACCCCTTTGTTCCAACTCTCTCCCCATTCCCCTCCCCCTCTATCCATGTGGCTATGGCCAGCCTCCACTTTTAACTCATCACAATTCTGCAAACAATAAACACTTGAAATCCATGGACTGCCTCTTCTCAACCTCCATGATGCATGAGGACCCACGAGCTCAGCCCTGTCGGTTCTCTGGTGATCCCATGGTCTGAAATTCTTCGCATCCTGAGTGGGGTTCTGCAGTTTCTCACAGCCCAATGCCCACATGGAAGTTCTTTGGGGATGCATGCATTTCAACTCCCTGTGTCCAAATTGCCCAGCAGCCTGGATTTTTAGGCGGATGCGGGCCACCACACTTAACACACTGTGTGTAGCAATGGGGAATGGGGAACTGAACTGGGGGTTGCCAACAGAAAGTCACAGATCCAGGAAAGCAAAAGGTTCTCAGGACCCAAAGGGATGAGATTAGCTGAAATGTGCAACAAAGGAGAGGGAGAACCAGTAGAGATCTTATCCAGAGGTTAAGCAAGGCCCCCAGTAGGGGTATGGGGTTACCCACTCATCTACAAATATTTAACCCAGAATTGCTACTGTCTGAAAGAAATATGGGGGAAAAGTGTGGAGGAGAGACTGAAAGAAAGGCTATCCAGAGACTGCCCCACCTGAGATTCATCCCAAATAAAGATACCAAAACCAGACACTATTGTAAAGGCCTGGAAATACTTGCTGATGGAAGCATAATATAGCTGTTTCCTGAGAGCCTCTGCCAGAGGCTGACAAATACAGACGTGGATGCTCACAGCCAACAATTGGTCTAAGACTTGGGACCACAATGCAGGAATTAGGGAAAGGACTGAAGGAGCTGAAGGAGTCTGCAACCCCAAAGGGAAAACAACAAATATCTATCAACCAGAACTCCCAGGGACTAAATTACCAGTCAAAGAGTACACATGGAGCAAACCATGGCTCTAGCTGCATATGTAGCAGATGGTGGACTTATTTGGCATCAATGGGAGGAGAGGCCCTTGGTCCTGTGAAGGCTCAGTGCCCCAGTGTAGGGGAATGCCAGGGTTATGAGGTGGGAGTTGTAGGGGTCACCCTCATAGAATCAGAGGGAGGGAGAATGGGATAGGGAGGTTGAGGAGGAGAAACTGGGAAAGGGGATAATATTTGAAATGTAAATAAATAAAATATGTAATAAACAAAAGAAAAAATGAAAATCTCTTGTATTGTTTTAGGGTTTATTTAACCTGGTACTACATTTAACCAATCAATACCAGGTGTTTCTTCACTGGAACTCTTTTTGCACAAGTATTAATGTAAATAACCCATAAAAAACATTAACATTTAATTCAGAAAGAATTTTGGTTCTATTATTGAACTTACTGACAGATACACATTTACTGGCATTTCTTACTATGAAACATGCAAAATTCACAAGTGATTTGGACTTAAATTTATTTGTTCCTGGCATCCTCTGTAGTACTTATAGGGGATGTGTGACCTATCTCACAAGGATGGTATATGTTTGACTAGTCATTTATTTATATATCCAAGACCCACATTCAAAACATTCAGCATGCTGAGAAACAGAACGTTCCTTTTCATTCAGCCCTGCAATGTAACCAAGTAATTAGATAATAGATTTTATTAATATAGGATCCTTCCTCCAAGGAATCTAACAACAAATCTACTATGAAAGCAACCCATTTCTATCATAGCAGTTCATCATTTAAAACATTAGGGCCTCAACTGTTATGTCTTTTATATATTTGTGTACTTTCTCCGATAACAAGCAAAAGCTATTGTAATCTTTCAGTCACCTTGTATGGAATCACTTGTGCAATACACGATAAAGCTTCAAAGGATTCTACTGAAACCTCTCTTTTGTAGCCATTTTCAACAAATTTTTTATTCTTGGTTATTCACATGCACATTCATTTTTTTTGAACGAGCTCCAAAAATATGATATATCCTCAAAGTTTATCATTATGTTAGACACATAGAAGCAAAAAGAATACAGATGTTGTACAGAACAATAAGACAAATTAGTGAACCATAACCCTACAGTTAACTATATATTTACCAGGAAAATAGCACTGATAATCTTGGTGAAAATTTTGATAAGAAAATTTTCTGTTCTAAAGAAATGATAATAAGTTCAAAAGTAATGAAATACTAACACTATATTTCAGTCAGGTATGATATAGCTTGTTAGAATCAACCTATTAGCATCAATTGATTCTTCCATATATTAATATTTACATAAAATTATATGCAACCGAGTCTCCTATATTATGCACAAGAATTTTACAAAATTACAACAGAGCACACAAGAGCCACAGGATGATATTGAATAAACACAACGATAAATATTCAGTGATACTAAATAGTAATTAAGACAGAGCCATACGACTAAAGTATCATACATACTATAATTCATGGAAACTGAGTGGTGGCTGAAATGCTTATTATGATAAGATTCAATGGCAAAAATAAAAAATAGAATATATTTTTTATGTTAAACATTTTTATTGGAGTGTCTGAAATCTCTTTGCTTTGACTGTCTTTAAAGTATTAAGTATGCAAATATATAAATATGAATATAGAACTATTTTGCTTCCAACAATAGCAGCATAAACCTGATGTTAGAATTTCAATTGAAATGTAATATAAAACATCTGAGAACTTTGATTGTATCAAGATGATAACAAAGGAGAATTGCAGTGTTTGGGTTTTAGTATTCTCAGTGTGTAGTGGCATACTAGGTAAGGCAATGTCAGAGAATGTTCCAGAATGTCTCATGGTACCAAATGAGAACTGCTGTCCTGATATAAAAGTACTTTACAAATATGATCCACCAAAACAGATTAAGGAGCAACAGACTTCTTGTCTCTGTAAGATACTGAAGGATGACATAATATACCTTCCTTGCAGATGAAGCAGAACTACAAGGCTGAGTCCTGAATGATAGATCTTAAAACTGAAACAATGACAAGAAGAAATAACTAATATCGTGCACAGCAAACAGGATCAGTTTCATTCAGAGCAGGAATGCGAAGAATCATAGCATATTACCTGATCATGCTGACATTTTCTTTTCATTTTCATCTCTACTCCTCCTTCCTAATAAAGCAGGTTGCTGTCAATTTACAACAAGAGTCTGCTATGAGCTGAGAGCAATACATTAACCAGGGCCATTACTGGAATATATCTTATGTGAATATAATTTTTAGGTGTGGTTGATTCAGACTGGCTGAGTATACATAGGAAACATAGAGAAGAGGTTTGGGACCAATCAGGAGAAAGATCTCAAAATGATAAAAAAAAAGGCATAAGCCTGTTGTTACCATAGAGATTTTTCCATCACAGCCCCTGCATCTTTTCTTCCCTCCCTTCATGTGGTATCAGGAATAAAAATAAAGAAGAAATAGAAAGAGAAAGACCAATATTTCATGCACTTATTTTTTTCTGTTTTTCTTTTTTTTTTTTGTTTTGTTTTTGCTCTAATTAAAAATAGAGAAAACTCTCAAGTAATGTCTGTGCCTTTGAGCCTGTATCAGGCTAATGGTACTTATAATAAAGCCTCCATTTTTGTCTAGGTACTGCTGCTTGTAATCACAGGCCCTCAAATTCAAACCAATGCTGAACCTTTGTAATATTGTGCCAATATTCTGAGGCTCTAGGTCATATTTAATTTTGCCTCTAAAATGACATTATGCATTTACGTATATATTTGTATATAACAAAAATTAGTGAAAATGTTATGAACTTTAAAGAGAGCAAATAAAATATGTAGGGGTGATAGAATAAAGAAAAGTATTCGAAAATTTATCACAGTAGTTCATATATTTATCCATATTATAATCTATAAAAACACACTTGAATTATCTAAAGGCATGGTTGTGTCCAGTTTCCTAATGTTGTTTACCACATAATATACCACACCTTAAATTATAATAATTGTGAAGAAATATTAAAAGGAGTTTATTTTAGAAAAAGAAATATTCAAAATCTAGGTAGATTGCTATCATTCCTTTGTAGGTGGAAATATGTGTGTGTTTGTTTCTTTTTTATGCAGAGAAGCACATTGTGTATATGGGAATGGTGTTTCTTTGAGAACTTACAGAATTGTTTGTAAGATGTCATTATTTCCCATAAGGCTGTAAATCCCTTCATCTCCTCCAGTCTGGCCTCCAACTAATACATTGGGGACCCCACGTCCAGTCCAATGGTTGGCTGCTAGCATCTGCCTTTGTATTTGTAAGGCTCTGGCAGTGCCCCTCCGGAGACAACCTTAACAGACTCCTTTAGGTATACACTCTTGAAGTCCATAATAGTGTCAGGGTTTGGTGACTGTTTATAGTATATGTTTGACTAGTCATTTATTTATATATCCAAGACCCACATTCAAAACATTCAGCATGCTGAGAAACAGAACGTTCCTTTTCATTCAGCCCTGCAATGTAACCAAGTAATTAGATAATAGATTTTATTAATATAGGATCCTTCCTCCAAGGAATCTAACAACAAATCTACTATGAAAGCAACCCATTTCTATCATAGCAGTTCATCATTTAAAACATTAGGGCCTCAACTGTTATGTCTTTTATATATTTGTGTACTTTCTCCGATAACAAGCAAAAGCTATTGTAATCTTTCAGTCACCTTGTATGGAATCACTTGTGCAATACACGATAAAGCTTCAAAGGATTCTACTGAAACCTCTCTTTTGTAGCCATTTTCAACAAATTTTTTATTCTTGGTTATTCACATGCACATTCATTTTTTTTGAACGAGCTCCAAAAATATGATATATCCTCAAAGTTTATCATTATGTTAGACACATAGAAGCAAAAAGAATACAGATGTATATCCTCAGGTAGGCCAGTCTCTGGGAGGCCTTTTCTTCAGTCTCTGCTCCACACTTTGTCTCCATTATTGCTCCTGTGACTATTTTCTTCCCTTTCTCAGAGGGACCAAAGCACCCCCACTTCAATACTCCTTCTTCTTGAGCTTCCTGTGGTCTGTGAAATGTAAGTTTTGAGCTTTTGGGCTAACATTCACTTATCAGTGAGTGCATAACATGTGTGTTTTTATTTTTTGTGATTGGATTACCTCACTCAGGATGACACTTTCTTGTTCCATCCATTTGCCTAAGAATTTCATGAATTCATTGTTCTTAATAGCTGAATAGTACTCCATTGTGTATATATACACCACAATTTCTGTATCCATTCCTCTGTTGAAGGACAGCTGAGTTCTTTCCAGCTTCTGGCTATTATAAATAAGGCTGCTATGAACATAGTGGGTACATGCCCCGGAGTGGTATATCTGGGTCCTCAGGTAGTAGATTTCCAGAGTGGTTTACCATCTTGCAATCCCACCAACAATGGAGAAGTGTTCCTCTTTCCCCACATCCACTCCAGCATCTGCTGTCCCCTGAGTTTTTGATCTTAGCCATTTGTATTTCCCTGATAACTAAAGATGTTGAATATCTCTTTAGGTGCTTCAGAACCATTCGAGGTTCCTCAGTTGAGAATTCCCTATTTAGGTCTGTACCCCATTTTTAATAGGGTTATTTCACTCTCTGGAGTCTAACTTCTTGAGTTCTTTGTATACATTGGATATTAGCCCTCTATCAGATATAGGATTGGAAAAGATCTTTTCCCAGTTTGTTGGTTGCCCTTTTGTCCTATTGACAGTGTCCTTTGCCTTACAGAAACTTTGTAATTTTATGAGGTCCCATTTGTCAATTATAGAATTAAAGCCATTGTGTTCTATTCAGGAAATTTCCCCATGTGCCCATTTGTTCAAGGTTCTTCCCTCACTTTCTCCTCTATAAGCTTCAGTGTGTCTGGTTTTTGTGTAGGTCCTTGATCCACTTCGGCTTGAGCTTTGTAAAAGGAGACAAGAATGGGTCAATTTCCATTTTTCTGCATGCTGATCTCCAGTTGATCCAGCATGAGGTCAGCCACCCAGACAACCCAGGACTCCCAGGGAATAAACAATCAATCAAGGAGTACATATAGTTCCAGTCAAAGTGTGGCAGAGGAATGCCTTATCCGGCATCAGTGGGAGGAGAGAAAGACCAATATTTCATGCACTTATTTTTTTTGTTTTTCTTTTGTTTTTTGCTCTAATTAAAAAGAGAGAAAACTCTCAAGTAATGTCTGTGCCTTTGAGCTGTGAAGGCTCAATAGATGCCCCAATGAAGGGAAATAGAGGAGGGGAGAGGTAGGAGTTGGTCAGGTGGAGGGGCATATACATGGAGGCAGGGGATGGGAAGAGGGGTTGGGGCTTTTAAGGGAGTGGGAAAACCAGCAAAGGTTTTAGCATTTGAAATGTAAATGAAGATTATATTCAATAAAAAAGAAAGTTAAAAAAGATGTCATTATTTGTAAAGTTTGAAGTTAATATTCATTCATATGTCATATATTGTGTTTAAAATACCACCAGTACATATAATACATTAGGGCTGCCACAGTATATATAACTAATAATCCATGGCCACTTTATTTGGTCTCCTTTAAATACACACTCAGCCAATTTAGCACTTTTGATATGTGCTCTGATGCAGAGAGACCTACAGGACCATCAGTACCATTTGATACTAATCTTCCCTGAAAAATCTTACTTTCAATCTGTAAAAAATTCATAATATGCCAACAACTACACAAGTTTCTTTCAATCCAACACTGATGCCTTTCTGTAAAGTTATCCTCAAGTTTCATCTTTAGATTTTGCATACTAGACTGAAATTTTAGAAGATTTGACTGTGGCTATGATGTTCCCATGTGAGACAGAGATATGCAGCTGAAGAAGGCAATACAGAAGACTCTTTTATACCCTCTATATTAGTTTGTGATTTACTGCTGTGAACAGACATCAATGACCAATGCAAGTTTTATAAAAGACATTTACTTGGGGCTGGCTTACAGGTTCAGAGGTTTAGTCCATTGTCATCAAGGCAGAAGCATGGCAACATCCAGGCAGGCATGGTGCAGGAGGAGTTGAGGGTTCTATACATTTATCCAAAGGAAACCAGTAAAAGACTGGGCATCTTCAGGCATCTAAGAGGAAGATCTCTAAGCCCAACCCTAGAGTTATACATTTCCTCCAACAAGGCCACACTTTCTAATAGTGCCACTCCCTGGGACAAGCATATACAAACCATCACATTCCACTCCCTGGTCCCCATAGTCTTGTTCAAACATGAGTCTATGGGGGCCATACCTAAACATAGCATAATGCAAAATACACCTAGTCCAACTTCAAAAGTCCCCATAGTCTATAGTATTCTCAACAGTGTTAAAAGTCCAAATTTCAAAGTCTCTTCTGAGATTCATCCAATCACTTAACTGTAATTCCAAAAGCAAGACATGAAACCAGCTGGACAGTCTCCAAACTCTGCATCTCCAGGTCTGATGGCAAAGCAGTCTTCAGATCTTCAACTCGTGTTTCATCTTTGTTGACTGCAACAAGGTTCTTTCTCCTGGGCTGGTTCCACTCCCTGTTAGCAGCTTTCCTGGCAGGCATCCTGTGTCTCTGGAATCTTTAACACCTTGTGGTCCCCAAGTCAACTTCAGCTTCACAGCTTCTTTTTCGAATGTCTGGGTTCCACACATGATCTTCTGTGCATCTCCAAAGGGCTGGTGTCACTTCTCCAGCTCTGCCCTCTGTAGCACTCTAAGTTCAAGTTGTTCCATTCCGCTGCTACTGCTGTTCTTGGTGGTCATCCCATGGTACTGGCATCTCCAATATGCTAGGGTCTTCTACTGCAGCTATGCTTCACCAAAGCCTCTCATAGGTTGCCTTCATGGTATCAAGCCTCAATTCCTTTGCAGTCCTTCGCTGTCAACTACAACTGAGGCTGCACTTTCACCAATGGCCTTCCATGGTCTCTCACAGTGCCAAACCTCAGCTGTTTTCATGATGCCTTCATGACTTCAAAACCAGTACCACCTGGATTATTCTTACACGTTACCAAGTAGAGCTGTAGCATGAGGTACAACCTTGGCTATCTCTGGAACACAGCTTCTTTGTGCTCTCAGGAAACATTTCCCAGAAAATATCACCTAAGTGACGCTGGTCTTTTCTTAATCAACACTAATTTCTTAACTCCAGCTAACCAGAATCAATTGTCCCAAGAGTCTCCTTCTCCTCTAGAATATAAAGCCAGAGACACATGGCCTAAGCTGCTGAGTTCTGCTATTTGCAGGAACTGGAACATTGGCCCCCTTGTTCTACTACATTATCACTAGCTTCCTTTATTCCAACTCCTTCACTGCCTAAGCTTGGCTGTCCTGGATCTTGCTCTATAGGCTGACTTTGAATCAGAGATCTGCATGCCTGTCTCCTAAGCACTGGGATTAAAGGTGTGATCCACCAAACCTGGATCTAAGTTTTTATTCGCCTAGAATTTGCTCTGTTCTAGGCTGGCCCTGAACTCAGAGATCTGCTTATCTTTGTCTCCTGGGATTAAAGGCTTGTACTACCATGCCTGAACCTAAATTTAGGTGGGAGGAATCTTGCCTCAAATTCACTACTTCCTTAATTCAGTTTAATATCTTTGAATTCAGCTCCATTACACTTCCTGGTGTCCCTTTAATGCTCAAACTATATATTTTGTATGTTTCCTTTCTCAGCTTGCTATGTTTGTTCAAAATGCTCTTCATCAGACTTAACCAGAAAACAAAGTCTCTGTTGGGCTTTTTTGAGACATCCTTTGTCAATACAATTAATATACATCTCTTTTCCTTAGCCTTATGAAGTCTCTTCAGAAAATGGCAAAAAGCAGCCATATTCTTCACCAAAACATCACAAAAACAGTCTCTCAACCACATATGAAATTTCTCCACTGAAACCTTTTCGCTCATCAGGCCTACACAAGTCAAATGACCCTCAATACCACTGTCTTCCATATTCTTACTAGGCTGGCAGACTAAGCCCCACATACAGCATTCCATGACTTTCCAAATCCAAAGTTCCAAAACCCACATTCTTCCAAACAAAAGCATGGTCAGGCCTATCATAGCAATACTCCACTCCCAGTACCAACTTCTGTTTTAGTTTGGATTTTATTGCTGTGAACAGACACCAATGACCAATGCAAGTTTTATAAAAGACAGTTACTTGGGGCTGGCTTACAGGTTCAGAGGTTTAGTCTATTGTCATCAAGGCAGAAGCATGGCCCCATCCAGGCAGGCATGATGTAGGAGGAGCTGAGAGTTCTATAACTTTATCCAAAGGAAACCAGGAACAGACTGGGCATCTTCAGGCATTTAAGAGGAAGATCTCTAAGTCCAACCCTACAGTGACACACTTCCTCCAACAAGGCCACACCTTCTAATAGTGCCACTCCCTGGGACATGCATATACAAACCATCACACCCTCCATGTTAAATGTGACCCAGACTTCAAAGTACAGACCTCCATGATTATTCTTTCCAGTTATCCTCAACTTTCTTTCCTTTAATAAGCAGTAACTTGTGTTAACAGATTCAAATGTATAGTATGCTTGCACAGGGTTCTTAATGTTAATGGCTGAAAATACACTGTGTTTGATGTAATATATGTCTCCAAGTAATGAGGATAGAATACAATTATTCAATTATTACTAAAAGAATAACACATGTTTATAGTAAGAATTATTTAACTCCCCTCTATAATGTCCCTCTTCCAATTCTGGTACTGATGGTTCAGGTCCTTATCAGCATAGTTCCCTTAGTGTTATGTCTGTCATTTTCTTCCATTCCTTCAACTTCTGTTTTGAGTGACTGTTTTTGTTTATTTATTTTTTTGTTTGCTTTGCATTAGTGATAAGGTGCTCATATCTTAATTTTCACTACATATTTACGGTGTAATGTATATTATAACAAAGAATGAGAGAGAATTTATGACCTGTAAAGTAAGCCTACATTAATTCACAAGTCAGATATTGTTATGAACTGTTAAAGAAAAGCTCTACCTGCTAATTCTCTGAAACAGTATGATTTCGAACTGTCTTTACACCCACAGACAAATTTTAGCTGTCATCTTCAGCAAAAGAATTGATTTTAAACACTCAGAGGGAAATTATCCCATGGGCTAAAGTGCAGAAAATTTGCAGTGGTCTTTCTAACAATGACTGATGAATCCAGAAAAAACCCCAACATTATTTTAAGGCTTAAAGAATATTGCAGAATGTGGGCAGAAAGATTATAATATCCAAGAGAATATGACAATGGCTCTTTGTAAACTGTCTTTTTTGTAACATACACAATCTGCACACAATAGCAAAATTATATGTACCTAAGAAATATCAGATTGTCAACAAATCCAAATATATTATGTATAAACCCAGGAAACTCCAAATTAAGTACAATATTTCAGATACCTAAAGAAACATAACAACAGGAAATAAATTTGTATAAGAAAGATTACTCCTGTTTGTTATCTAACACAAAAATGGTCAACACTAAAAGCACACATTCACAAAATTAACACTACATATTGATCATATTTAATTTAGGTCTCAAAAATGAAATTAGAATATATGCATATTTAGATATAACAAACTTAGAGGACATGGCATGAATTTTAAAGAGATCAAATAAAATATATATGAGGTATAGAAGAAAGAAAATTATATGAAAAATAATTACATTAAATTTTCAAAAATATACACAAAATAATTTGAAAATATTTTTCCAGTAGCAGATATATAAATAATGTCTGACCCACTTAACATTTGCAAAAAAAAATAACTATGTAGAATTTCACAAATGTTCTCTCTGGGGGAAGACTGAGTTTATTTTATAAACTTATGAAACCTGGGCAATGTGGTATTGTGTACTGTGTATCTTATGACCCAGAGGTTGCACCACAACCTTTGAACTTAAAGGGATCACTAGAATTGATATAATAAAATATGGTGGTCATTTATGAAATAAAAGGAATAAGTAACAAAATTACTTGTGCTAGTTTATGTGTGTTTTTAAACTACCACATAAAACATATGCACACAAAATGGCAATCCTTATCTTAAACCTAGAGTGACCTAAATGTGATTTTACTTTGTAGTGAATTCAATTAGCACACATAGAGAAAAATTAGTGTTGTTAGTTATCCTTTACTTGCATTTTTTTATATTATGAAATAATAAGAGTGACAAGACCTTTAGTCTTTAAATGGGGTGCTGTTTGTTTCTTCCTGTCATATAGTAGTACAACTTTCTGATTGAAATAAAAGGAGCATGTTCAGAGGATATTTTGAAAACTGTGTATGATACTAAAATGGGAAGAAATATTCCTATTTCTAGATGCAACTTCTTTCTGATATCAGTCAGGATTAGAAAATTTGAAATATACATAGAAGAGCCTTGATATGTACAAAGAACCTTGAACTCACTGGCTCAGAGGGAAATTTCCTAAACAGTACTCTAATTCCTCAGGCTGTAAAATCAAAAATTGATAAGTAGAATTTCATGCAATTGAAAACCTTATGTAAGGCAAAGGTCATAAGTTAATTGGACGAATCAGAAACCTTACAGACTGTGAAAAAATAAATCTTCACTAACCTCACATTCAAGAAAGTGCTAATATCCAAAATATATAAAGAACTCAAGAAGCATCACACCAAGAAACCAAATAATCCAATCAAAAAAAAGGATATAGAACTAAATAGAGAATTCAAAACAGAGGAATGTGAAATGGCTAATAAGCACTTAAGGAACTTTTCAAAGTCCTTACTGATCAGAGAATTGCAAGCCAAAATTACCCTGAGATTACACCTACATCAATCAGAATGGCTAAGATAAAAATCTCAGGTGATAGCACATGTTCGTAAGGACAGGGAGAAAGAGCAACACTCCTCCATGGATTGTGGAACTGAAAACTGGTACAAACACTCTGGAAATTAATACAGAGGTAACTCAGATTATTGGTTTTTTTATTAGATATGTTCTTTATTTACATTTCAAATGTTCATCCACTTTCCTCCTTTCCCCTCTAAAAACCCAATTCCCCCTCACCCTCTCACCAGTCCACCCACCCCCACTTGCCTTTCCTGGCATTCCTCTACACTGGCGTGTAGAGAGCCATATTGGGGTGTCATGTCGCCTGGCAGGAACTTGACACTGACCAAGGTGAACAGCCTGTGAGCTGAAATTCCTGTGCTAGCCATAATCTGGCCCCACCTAGGGTGAAGTGAAAGTGAATTTCATTGTTCCTCCAGGTCTACAAATTCCTGAATTAGGAGGTGACCCACCCCTCTGCCTGAGCAGTGTTGCCAATGCCAGTGAACAGCCAGACCAGTTCTGCAGACCTTTTCCAGCCTTTGGGGAGAAGGGCTTTTTTTCCCCGCCTATATATATATTTAGATAGTTCCAATAAACATTGAGACTTGAGCAGGAAATATAGTCTTGGCTTCATGTTTCTCTTGCACCCTGTCGTTTCTCTCCCCAGCTCTCATTCCAAGGAACCCAGTAACACATTCAAATGTAACTGCTGGCAGTTACACTGGAGCTTCAAGCCTTCACAGGTCCATGGGCCTCTATTCTCACTGATGTCCAACAAGACCATCCTCTGCTACATATGCCGCTTGAGTCATGGGTCCCTCCATGTATATATTTGGTTAGTGGTTAATCTCTGGTAGCTCTGGGGGAATGGGTTGGTTCAAATTTTGTTCCTTCTATGGGGCTGCAAAACCCTTCAACACCATGGATTGTTCTTCTACCTCCTCCATTAGGGATGTAGTACTCAGTCCAATGATTGGCTGTGAGCATCCACTTCTGTATTTGTAAGGCACTGGCAGAGCCACTTAGGAGATAGCTATATCAGGCTCCTCTCAGTAAGCACTTGTTGGCATCCACAATAGTGTCTGTGTTTGGTAACTATATGGGATGGATTCCCAGGCAGGGCAGTCTCTGAATGGCCTTTCCTTCAGACTCTGCTCTACACCTTTTCTCTGTATCACCTCCCATGTGTATTTTGATCCTCCTAAGAAGGATCAAAGTATCCCAACTTTGATCTTCCTTCTTCTTGAGTTTCAAGTGGTCTGTGAATTATATCTTGGGTATTCCAACTTTCTGAACTAATATCCACTTATCAGTGAGTGCATACCATGTATGTTCTTTTGTTATTGGGTTACCTCACTCAGGATATTTTCTAGTTCCATCCATTTGTCTAAGAATTTCATAAATTCATTATTTTAAAGCTGAGTAGCACTTCATTGTGTAAATTTTCAGTATCTATTCTTCTGCTGAGGGACATCCAAGTCCTTTCTAGTTCCTAGTTATTATAAATAAGGCTGCTATGAACATAGTGGAAAATGTGTCTTTATTACATGTTTGAGCTTTTCTGGGTATATGACCAGGAGAGGTATAGCTGGGTCCTCAGGTAGTATATGTCCAATATTCTGAATAACCGACAAACTGATTTCTAAAGTGATTGTACCAACTTGATGTTGCACCAGCAATGGAGGAGTGTGTTATTGGTACAGTGACAGGCAGGTAGATAAACGGAATAGAATTGAAGAGCCAGAAAAGAACCCACACACCTGTGCTCACTTGATCTTTGACAAAGCAGCTAAAACTATCCAGTGGAAAAAAGATAGCATTTGCAAAATTGGTGCTTGTTTACCTGGAAGTTAGCAGGTAGAAGGATACAAACTTATTCACTCTTATCTCCTTGTGCAAAGCTCAAGTACAAGTGGATCAAGAACCTACACATAAAACCAGATGCAATAAAACTAATAAAAATGTAAGTGAGGAAGAGTCTCGAGCACATGTTGACAGCAGAAATTTTCCTGTACAGAACAGCAATAGCTTATGTTCTAAGATCAAGAATTGACAAATGGTACCTCATGAAATTGCAAAACTTCTGTAAGAGAAAGAATACGCTCAATAAGACAAAAAGGCAACCAACAAATTGGAAAAAATCTTTACCAGTCCTACATCTTACATTAGATGTCTAATATCTAATATATGAAGAACTTAAGAAGTTAGACTCCAGAGAAATAAATAATCATATTAAAAATGGAGTACAGAGCTAAACACAGAATTCTTAGCTGAGGAATAGTGAATGGCTGAGAAGCACCTGAAGAAATGTTAAACATATTTACATCTTTAGTTATCAGGGAAACACAAATCAAAACATACCTGGGATTCCACCTAACACCAATCAGAATGGCTAAGACCAAAATATCAGGTGACAGAAGATGCTGGCAAAGATATGGGAAAAGAGGCACACTCTTCAAAACATTGGAAATAGATGTTCCTGAATTCCCAGCTATACTACACTTGGGCATGTACCCAAAATATGAACCACCATCCCACAGGGGCACACATTCCACTAGGTTCACAGAAGCCTTATTTCTCATATCCAGAAGTCGGAAACAACCAAGATACTCCACAACAGAAGAATGGACAAAGAAAATGTGGTTCATTTACACAATGGAATATGAATCAGCTATTAAGAAAGAGGAGATCATGAGTTTTGCATGCAAATGGTGGAACTAGAAAATATCATCCTGAATGAGGGAACTCAGACCCAAAATTATATGTACGACATGTTCTCACTAGTAAGCAGATATTAGCCTTAAAAGTACATAGTACCCAGGATACAATCCACAAAACGTAAGAAGGCTAACAAACTCTAAAAGTTCTCTCTCTCTCTTCTGTCAGGCATTTCAACAAAGGTCCCTCCATTTGAGTCCTGAGTTTCTCACCTCCCAGGTATCTGGTACATTCTGGAGGGTCCCCCAAGCTCATATCTCTTGAGGTTGCTTGTTTCCTTTCTTTCTGCTGGCACTCAGGGCTTCTGTCCTTTTCCCTCACCCAATACCAGATCAGTTTCCCCTCCCCCCATCAACTTCTCCTACAAGGTCCCTTCCTCATTCCCCACTTGTGATTCCTTTCTTTTCCCTCCCAAGTGAGACTGAGGCATCCTCATGTGGGCAATTTAGCTGGCTGACGTTTTTGAGTTCTGTGGACTGTATCTTGGGTACTCTGTTATTTTTTGGATACCATCCACTTATAGTGCCTACCTCGAGCAGGAAGACAGGGCATTATATGCAGGAGAGGGGAGCCATCCCACAGTAACAACTCTGACCCATAATGGTTCCTGTCTGAATGAATTACAGGAATGAGAATCGATAGGAGCCTAGGGAAAAGAAGGTCCAGCAACAGGCCCAAAGTGGGATCAAGCACAAGTGGAGTTCCCAAGACCTGACACTACTACTGAGGCTATGCAGTGCTCACACAAAGGGACCTAGCATGACTGCACTCAGGAAGACCCAACAAGCAGTTGAAAACATCAGATGGAGTTATCTGCACCTGGACAGAACAGCTGACCCCTGTTGCTGAATTAGGGAAGGCTGAAAGTAGCTGAGAAGAAGGGCAATCTGGTAAGATAAGAGCAGTCTCTATTAATCTGGACCCCTCTCAAACTATGAACCACCAAATACGCAGCACACACCAGCTGATATGAGGCCCCCAACACACATAAAGTAGAGGACTGCCAGGTCTGTGTTCATTACGAGATGTTGCACATAACTCTCAAGAGACTGGAGGCCCCCAGGTGTTTAGAGGTCAAGTGGGGTGGAGGGTGAGGAAATTCACTATCCATGAGGAGACAAGGGGTAGGGAGGAGGTGTGGGAGGTGGAACAGTCAGAGGGTAGACAGGAGTGGTATAAAAGTTGGAGTGTAAAAAAAATAATTAATTAATTAAAATAAAATAAAATAAAATAAAATAAAATAAAATAAAAAGTTGGTTCTGCTGACTCTGACTGGTGCTTGTCCCTACTGTGTGTCTGTAAGCCTGTCTCAGCACACCTGGGTGACTGGCTCTCACCTGGCACAAAGTGCTGTGGTGCTGCCAAGCTCTTGGGTGAAGGTGGGGCCAAGGGGGACAGTGTCCCAAGTGATCTTACACTAGGGTATTCCCTGCATACCTGGCTGCAGTTGTCTGCTCAATCACAGGAGCAAAGATGGTGGTCTCACCTCTAAACGTGGGACTCCCTCTAAATGCGAGACTTCCTGCAGGGCAGATGTTCCCTGGCAGGATAGGAGCACAGATGACTGTGGTGCTGCACAGCTCCTGCCTCCAGGCAAGGCCCTGGTGGACCAAGTCCCAAGTAATCTTACACTCCAGTGTGCTCTGCATTCCAGGCTGTAGCCACCCACTCAGTGGCAGGAGTGAAGATGGTGGCCTCACCTCTAACCATAGGACAAACTACAGAGCAGATGTCCCATGGCAGGTTAGGTACACAGACTGCTTTGATGCTGCACAGCTCCTGGGTGAAGGTGGAGCCCTGATAGACCATATCCCAAGTGATCTTATACTCATGTGTTCCCTGCATAATGGGGTTCAAATGTCACACACCAGAACACTACCCCAACACACAAGAAAAGCAAGATTTGGATTTAAAATCAAAGCTCATGCTGCTGATAGAGGGTTTCAAGAAAGACATAAATAACTCCCTTAAATAAATAAAGGAGAAAACAAGTAAACAGGGAGAAGCCCTTAAAGAACTAGAGGAAAACACAACAAAACAGGTGAAGGAATTGAACAACACCATCCAGAATCTAAAAATGGAGGTAGAAACAATAAAGAAATCAAAAAGGGAAATAATTCTCAACATAGAAAACCTAGGAAAGAAGTCAGAAGTCATGGATCCAAGCATCAACAGCAAAATACAAGAGACAGAAGAATTTCAGATGCAGTAGATACCATAGAAAGCATTGACACAGCAGTCAAAAAATGTAAAATGCAAAAAGCTCCTGACCCAAAACATTCATGAAATCTAGGACAAAATGAGAAGACCAAACCCAAGGATTATACGTATAGAAGAGAATAAAGATTTTCAACTTAAAGGGCCAGTAAATGTTCTAAACTAAATTATAGAAGAAAACATCCCTAACCTAAAGAAAGAGATGCCCATGAACATACAAGAAGCCTATAGAACTCCAAATAGATTGGACCTGAAAATAAATTCCTACTGTCACATAATAATTAAAATGCCAAACACACTAAACAAAGAAAGAACATTTAAAGCAGTGAGGGAAAAAGGTCAAGTAACATATAAAGGTAGACCTATCAGAAATACACTACACTTCTCACCAAAGACTATGAAAGCCAGAAGAGCTTGAACAAATGTCATACAAACCCTAAAGGAAAACAAATGCCAACCCAGGCTGCTATACCCAGCAAATCTCTCATTAACATAGATGGAGAAACCAAGGTATTCCATCACAAAAATAAACTTACACAATATCTTTCCACAAATCTAGCCCTTCTAAGGATAATGAATGGAAAACACCAAAAAAGGGAGGGAAACTGCGTAATAGAGGAAGCAAGAAATTAATCTTCTTTCAACAAACACAAAAGAAGATGACACAAACATAAAGGTTACATCTAGGCCCTGCAGAGGGAACCCCACTCTGGGAGAGATCACACACCCCCGCCCAAGGCGGGAGCCTACCAGCTTCCCTTTGGGGACCTCTATTCAGGGGATAGACTCCACTGAGGAGACAGGTATCCAGGTTTTCCCCAATATAACATCGCTTGGGACACAGCCTGTTGGGCTTCCATCTGCACCCAAGAGCAGGACAGTGCTGTGATCATCTGGGCAACAGCTCTGTGGTGGGCCATCTGCCCTGCAGAGTGATCTGTACCAAGAGAGCGCAGAGTGCACTCCACCATCTTTGCTCCAGCAACAGGGCAATTGGGATCTCCAGACACAGTGACAGTCAAGAATAATATCGCTCAGGTCTCAGGCAGCTTGTGTGCACACTGCTCCCAATAGCTGAGCAGGTCTGGGATAACCTACACGCCAGCTCTACTGTGGGACTTCTGCCTGCAGAGGGACCCCCACCCCCACCTCCACTCTGGGAGAGATCACACACACCCCTCACAGGGCAGGAGCCAACCAGCCTCCCTTTGGCGACCTCTGATCCAGGAATCCAATATGCTGAGCCTTTGGATGTGCAGGGATTCCCCAACATAACATCACTTGGGGCAAGGCAGATCAGGGCTCCAAAGTCACTCAGGAGCAGGGTGGGCACCAGAAATCAGTGCCATGGGAATCCCGATAATCCAGGGGGGTCAGAAATAGCTTTGCAGGCTCACAGGAGGTCCAACCAGTGACAGCAGGACCATCTAACACCAGAGGTAACCAGATGGCAAAAGGCAAAAGTAGAAACATTACTAACAGAAATCAAAGTAATCTGGCACCATCTGAGCCCAACTCTCCAACAGCAGCAAGTCCTGGATACCCCATCACACCCGAAAGAAAAGATCTGGATTTAAAATCACTTCGCATGATGCTATTAGAGGATTTCAAGAAGGACACAAATAAATCTCATAAAGAATTACAGGAGAACATGAATCAAGGATTAGAAGCACTTACAATGGAAACACAAAAATCGCTTAGAGAAATGCAGGAGAACATGGGTCAACAGATAGAGGCCCACAGGGAGGCAACACAAAAATTGCTTAAAGAAATGAATCAACGGATAGATGCATTTACAAAGGAAACAGGAGAATTGCTTAAAGAAATGCAGGAGACGATGGATCAACAAATGGAAGCCCATGAGGAGGAAACACAAAAATCGCTTAGAGAAATACAGGAGAACTTGGGTCAACAGGCAGAAATTCTGAAAGAGGAAACACAAAAATAATTTAAGGAAATATAGGAAAATACAAACAAACAACTGAAGGATCTCAGCAAATCCATCCAGATCTAAAAATGGAGTAGAAACAACTAAGAAATTACAAAGGGAGACAACGATGAAGATAGAAAACCTTGGGAAGAAATCAAGAGTCATAGATGCAAACATCAACAATAGAATACAAGAGATGGAAGAAAGAATCACAGGTGGTGAAGATACCATAAAAAGCATCGACTCAACAGTAAAAAAAAAATGCAAAATGCAAAAAACGTGTAACCCAAAACATCCAGGAAATCCAGGACACAATGAGAAGACCAAACCTAAGGATTATAGGTATAGATGAGAGTGAAGATTTGCAACTTAAAAGGCCAGTAAATATCTTCAACAAAATTTGCAGGAAAACTTCCCTAACCTAAAGAGAGAGATGCTGATGAACATACAAGAAGCCTACAGAACTCCAAACAGACTGGACCAGAACAGAAATACCTCCTGTCACATAATAATCAAAACACCAAATGTACTAAACAAAGAAAGAATATTAAAAGCAGTAAGAGTATGAGAGCCAGAAGATCCTGGGCAGATCTCATGCAGACTCAAAGAGAACACAAATGCCAACATAGAAAAAGAAGCAAATACATCCAAGAGGAGTAGAAGGCAGGAAATCATCAAACTCAGGGCTGAAATCAATCCAGTAGAAAAAAATACAACCATACAAAGAATCAACAAAACTAGGAGTTGGTTCTTTGAGAAAATCAACAAGATAGATAAGCCCTTAGCCAGACTAGCCAGAGGGCACAGAGACAGTATACAAATTAACAAAATCAGTAACGAAAAGGGAGAGATAACAACAGAAACTGAGGAAATTCAAAAAATCATCAGATCCTACTACAAAAGCCTGTATTCAACACAACTAGAAAATCTCGAGGAAATGGACAATTTCCTTGACAGATTGCAAATACTAAAATTAAATCAGGATGAAATAGACCATGTAAACCATCCTATAAACCCTGAAGAAATAGCAGTCGTCATTGGAAGTCTTCCAACCACAAAAAGCACAGGTCCAGATGGTTTTAGTGCAGAATTATATTAGACCACCAAAGAAGACCTAACACCAATACTCTTCAAACTATTCCACTAAATAGAAACAGAAGGAACAATACCCAACTTGTTCTATGAAGCCAAAATTACGCTAATACCAAAATCACACAAAGATCCGACAAAGAAAGAAAATCTCAGGCCCATCTCTCTTATGAATATTGATGCAAAAATACTCAATAAAATTCTTGCCAACCGAATCCAAGAACACATCAAAACGATCATTCACCATGATCAAGTAGGCTTCACCCCAGGGCTGCAGGGATGGTTCAATATAAGGAAGTCCATCAATGTAATCCACTACATAAACAACCTCAAATAAAAAAACACATGATCATTTCATTAGATGTTGGGAAAGCATTTGACAAAATTCAGCATCCTTTCATGTTAAAGGTCTTGGAAAGATCAGGAATTCGAGGCCCATATCTAAACATAGTAAAGGCAATTTACAGCAAACTGGTAGCCAACATCAATCTAAACGGATAGAAACTTGAAGCAATCCCACTAAAATCAGGGGCTAGACAAGGCTGCCCTCTATCTCCATATCTTTTCAATATAGTACTTGAAGTTCTAGCTAGAGCAATTAGACAACAAAAGAAGGTCAAAAATTCATCTGGAAAAACAGAAAACCCAGAATAGCTAAAACTATTCTCAAGAGTAAAAGAACCTCTGGGGGAATCAGTATCCCGGACCTCAAGCTGTACTACAGAGCAGTAGTGTTAAAAACCGCATGGTATTGGTACAGTGACAGGCATGTAGATCAATGGAACAGAATTGAAGACCCAGAAATGAATACACACTCCTATGGTCACTTGATCTTTGACAAAGGAGTTAAAACCATCCAGTGGAAAAAAGAGAGCCTTTTCAACACATGGTGCTGGCTCAACAGTAAGTCAACATTCAGAAGAATACAAATTGACCCATTCTTTCCTCCTTGCACTAAGCTCAATTCCAAGTGGATCAACGACCTCCACATAAAACCAGACACACTGAAACTAATAGAAAGGAAACTAGGTCAGAACCTTGAATTATGGGAACAGGGGATAATTTCCTGAATAGAACTCCAATAGCTTATGCTTTAAGATCAAGAATTGACAAATGGGACCTCATTAAATTACAAAGTTTTTGCAAGGCAAAAGACACTGTCAAAAGGCTAAGCAGCATCCAACTAACTGGGAAATGATCTTTACCAACCTTACATCTGACAGAGGGCTAATATCCAATATATACAAAGAACTCAAGAAGTTAAACTCGAGAGAGGCAAGTAACCCTATTAAAAAATGGGGTACAGAGCTAAACAAAGAGTTCTCACCTGAAGAATATCTAATGGCTGAGAAGCACCTAAAGAGATGTTCATCATCCTTAGTCATTAGGGAAATGCAAATCAAAACAACCCTGAGATTTTATCTCACATCACTCAGAATGGCTAAGATCAAAAACATAGGAGACAGCAGTTGTTGGCGCGGATGTGGAGAAAGAGGAACACTCCTCCACTGCTGGTGGGATTGCAAGCTGGTACAACCACTCTGGAAAGCTGTCTGGCGGTTCCTCAGAAAACTGGGCATGACACTCCCGGAGTATCAGGCTATACCACTCCTGGGCATATACCCAGAGGTTTTATCTGCATGCAATAAGGACACATGCTCCACTATGTTCATAGCAGCCTTAATTATAATAGCTAGAAGCGGGAAAGAACTCAGATGTCCCTCAATGGAGGAATGGATCCATGAAGATGTGGTATATTTACACAATGGAATACTACTCTGCAATTAAAAACAATGAGTTCACGAAATTACTAGGCAAATGGTCAGAACTTGAAAATATCATCCTTAGTGAGGTAACCCAATCACATAAGAACACACATGGTATGCAGTCAATGATAAGGGGATATTAACCCAGAATCTCGGAATACCCTAAACACAATTCGCATATCAATAGATTTCCAAGAAGGTGGAAGGAGAGACCCCTGGTCCTGGAAAGACTGGATGTAGGGGAATGACAGGACTGAGAAGTGAGAGGGGGTTAAATGGGGAAAAGAGGGAGGGAAGGGGCCTTATGTGACTCTCGGAGAGGGTGAAACGGGAACGGGAAAATGATTTGGAATGTAAAATAAAAAAAACTTAGAAAATAAAAAAAAAAGTTACATCAAAAATAACAGGAAACAACAATCACTCTTCCTTAATATCTCTTAACATCAGTGGACTCACTTCTCCAATAAAAGACATAGACTAGCAGACTGTATACATAAACAGGACCCAACATTTTGCTGCATGCAGGAAATGCATATCAGTGGCAAAAACAAACGATGCCTCAGAGTAAAAGGCTGGAAAACAATTTTCCAAGCAATTGGTCCTAGGAAACAAACTGATGTAGCCATTCAAATATCCAATAAAATAGACTTTCAGCGAAAAGTCATCAAAAAGGACATGGAAGGACATTTTATAGTCATCAAAGAAAATTGTACCAAGAAGAACTCTCAATTGTGAACATCTATTCTCCAAATACAAGGGCAATTCCATTCATAAAAGAAACTTTACTAAAGCTTAAAGCACACCTTTTACCACACACAATAATTCTGGGTGAATACAACACTCACTCTCCTCAATGGACAGATCAGGGAAACACATACTGAATAGTGACACAGTGAAACTAACAGAAGTTTTGGATCAAATGGATTTAATAGATATCCATAGAATATTTCTCCCAAATCAAAAGAATATACCTTCTTCTCAGAACCTCATGGTGCCTTCTCCAAACCTGTCATATAATTTGTCACAAAACTGGCCTCTAAAGATATAAGACGATCAAACTAATCCTATGTCTTCTCTTAGATCACTGTGGAGTAAGGGTGGTCTTCAATATCAACAAAAACAACAGAAAGCCCAAGTGCAAATGAAAGCTGAACAATGCTCTACTCAATGATACCTCAGTCAAGGAAGAAAAAGGAAAGAAATAAAAGACTTTTTACAATTTAATGAAAGTGAAGGCATAACATATCCAAATTTATGACACACAATGAAAGAAGTGCTAAGAGGAATAATCATAGCTCTGAGTGCCTCCAAAAGGAAACTGGAAAGAGTATACACTAGCAGCTTAACAGCACACCTGAAAGCTCTAGAAGAGAAAAAATCTAATATACCCAAAAAGAGTAGAAAGCAGGAAATCATCAAACTCAGGACTGATATCAACCAAGTAGAAACAAAAGGAACTCTACAAAGAATCAACAAAACCAGGAGATGGTTCTTTGAGAAAATCAGCAATATATATAAACCCTTAGCCAGACTAACCAGAGGGCAAAGAGTCAGAATCCAAATTAACAAAATCAGAAATAAAAACAGAGATATAGCAACAGAAACTGAGGAAATTCAAAAACTCATTGGATCCTGGTACAAAAGTCTATACTCAATACAACTGAAAAATCTGGATGGAATGGAAAATTTCCTAGACAGATACCAAATACCAAAGTTAAATCAGTATTAGATAGACCATCTAAGAACTCATAACCCCTAAAGGAATAGAAGCAGCCATTGAAAAAGTCCAAACCAAAAGAAGCACAGGGCCAGATGGTTTTAGTGCAGAATTATGTGAGACCTTCAAAGAAGACCTTAGAACAATACTCATCAAACTATTCCACAAAATAGAAGCAGAAGAAACACTATCCAACTTGTTCTGTGAAGCCACAACTATGCTGATACCAAAACCCACAGAAAGATCCAACAAAGATAACTTCAGACCAATTTTCCTTATGAATATCGATGCAAAAATACTCAATAAAATTCTTGCCAACTGAATCCTAAAACACATTAAAATGATCATTCACATGATCAAGTGGGCTTCATCCTAGGGAAGCAGGGACAGTTCAATATATAGAAATACATCATTGTAATCCACTACATAAACAAACACAAAAAAAAACACATGGTCATTTCATTAGATGCTGAGAAAGCATTTGACATAATTCAGCATCCTTTCATGTTAAAAGTTTTGGAAAGAACATGAATTCCAGACCCATACCTAAACATAGTAAAAGCAATATACAACAAACCAGTAGTCAACATCAAACTAAATGGAGAGAAACTTGAAGCAATCCTACTAAAATCTGGTACTAGACAAGGCTGCCCTCCCTCTCCATATTTATTTAATATAGTACTTGAAGTTATGACTAGAGCAATTAAACAGCAAAAGGAGTTCAAAGTGATTTAAATTGGAAAGGAAGAAGTCAAATTATCACTATTTGCAGATCATCTAATAGTATAATTAAGTGACCCAAAAAACTACACCAGGGAACTCATACAGCTGATAAACAACTTCAGCAAAGTGGACGGATATAAAATTAGCTCAAACAAATCAGTAGTCTTCCTATACTCAAAGGATAAAAAGGCTGAGAAAGAAATTAGGGAAAGACACCCTTCACAATAGTCACAAAGGATATAAAGTTTCTTGGTGTGATTCTAACCAAACAAGTGAATGATCCATATGACAAGAACTTCATGTCTCTGAAGAAAGTAATCAAGGAAGACTTCAGAAGATGGAAAGATCTCCCGTGCTCATGGATTGGCAGGATTAATATAGTAAAAATGGCCATTTTTTTCAATAGCAATCTACAGATTCTATGTGATCACCATCAAAATTCTAACTCATTTATTCACAGAGTTAGAAAGAGCAATTCTGGGGCGGGAGCCTACCAGCTTTCCTTCCGCGACCTCTGTTCCCGCAGACTGCACTGAAGAGACAGGTACCCAGGCTCTCTCCCAATATAACATCACTTGGGACACGGCCTGTTGGGGCTTCCGTCTGAGCCCAAGAACGGGTCAGCGCTGTGGTCGTCTGGGTGCCAGATCTGCAGGCCATCACGTCTGCAGGGTGAGCAGCGCCACAGAGAGTGTGCAGAGTGCACTCTGCCATCTTTGCTCCAGTGGCTGGGAAGTTGGGACAACCAGGTTCTGAGACAGACAGGCATAATATCACTTGGGTCTTGGGCAGATTGTGTGCACGTGGCTCCCAAGAGCTGGGCAGATCTGCAATAACCAGCGTGCTAGCTCTTCTGTGGGATTTCTGCCTGGCAGAGGGACGCCCCCTCCCCCCCGGGACGCCCCCTCCCCCCCTAGGAAAGATCACACACCCCTGCACAGGGCAGGAGCCTACCAGCCTTTCTTTGGCGACCTCTGCTGCAGGAATCCACTACGCTGAGCCTTTGGATGTTCAAGGACTCCCCAATATAACATCACTTGGGGCAAGGCACATCAGGGCTCCAAAGTCACTCAGGAGCAGGGCAGGCCCCAGAAATCAGTGCCAGGGGAATCCTGGTAATCCAGGGGGGGCAGAAATAGCTTTGCAGGCTCACAGGAGGTCCAACCAACAGTCAGTGGCAGCAGGACCAACTAACATCAGAGGTATCCAGATGGCAAAAGGCAAACGTAGGAATGTTACTAACAGAAATCAAAGTAATATGGGACCATCCGAACCCAACTCTCCAACAGCAGCAAGTCCGGGATACCCCACCACACCCGAAAGACAAGATATGGATTTAAAATCACTTCTCATGATGCTATTAGAGGATCACAAGAAGGACACAAATAAATCTCATAAAGAGTTACAGGGGACCATGAATCAACGGTTAGAAGCCGTTACAAAGGAAACACAAAAATCACATGGAGGCTGAACAATGCTCTACTCAATGATAACTTGGTCAAGGTGGAAATAAAGAAAGAAATCAAAGACTTTTTGAAAGTTAATGAAAATGAAGGCAAAACATACCCTAATTTATGGGACACCATGAAAGCAGTGCTAAAAGGAAAATTCATAGCCCTGAGTGCCGCCAAAAAGAAACGGGAGACAGCATGCACTAACAGCTTAATGGCACACCTGAAAGCCCTGGAACAAAAAGAAGCAAATACACCAAAGAGGAGTAGAAGGCAGGAAATCATCAAACTCAGGGCTGAAATCAATCAGGTAGAAACAAATAAAACCATACAAAGAATCAACAAAACGAGGAGTTGGTTCTTTGAGAAAATCAACAAGATAGATAAGCCCTTAGCCAGACTAACCAGAGGGCACAGAGATAGTATCCAAATTAATAAAATGAGAAACGAAAAGGGAGAGATAACAACAGAAACTGAGGAAATTCAAAAAATCATCAGATCCTACTACAAAAACCTGTATTCAACACAACTAGAAAATCTTGAGGAAATGGACAATTTCCTTGACAGATACCAAGTACCAAAATTAAGTCAGGATCAAATAGACCATCTAAACTGTCCTATAACCCCTGAAGAAATAGAAGTTGTCAATGGAAGTCTTCCAACCAAAAAAAGCACAGGTCCAGATGGTTTTAGTGCAGAATACTATCAGACCTTCAAAGAAGACCTAACACCAATACTCTTCAAACTGTTCCACAAAATAGAAACAGAAGGAACACTACCAAACTCATTCTATGAAGCCACAATTACACGAATACCAAAAGCACACAAAGATCCGACAAAGAAAGAGAATCTCAGGCCAATCTCTCTTATGAATATCGATGCAAAAATACTCAATAAAATTCTTGCCAACGGAATCCAAGAACACATCAAAACGATCATTCACCACGATCAAGTAGGCTTCATCCCAGGGATGCAGAGATGGTTCAATATAAGGAAATCCATCAAAGTAATCCACTACATAAACAATCTCAAAGAAAAAAACCACATGGTCATCTCATTAGATGCTGAGAAATCATTTGAAAAAATTCAGCATCCTTTCATGCTATAGGTATTGGAAAGATCAGGAATTCAAGGCCCATATCTAAACATAGTAAAAGCAATTTACAGCAAACCGGTAGCCAGCATCAATCTAAATGGATAGAAACTTGAAGCAATCCCACTAAAATCAGGGACTAGACAAGGCTGCCCTCTCTCTCCATATATTTTCAATATAGTACTTGAAGTTCTAGCTAGAGCAATTAGACGACAAAAAGAGGTCAAAGGGATACAAATTGGAAAGGAAGAAGTCAAACTATCACTATTTGCATACGATATGATAATATACTTAAGCGACCCAAAGAACTCCACCAGAGAACTCCTACAGCTGATAAACGACTTCAGCAAAGTGGCCGGATATAAAATCAACTCAAGCAAGTCAGAAGCCTTCCTATACTCAAAGGATAAGCAGGCTGAGAAAGAAGTAAGAGAAATAATACCCTTCACGATAGCCACAAACCATATTAAGTATCTTGACGTGGCTCTAACCAAACAAGTGAAAGATCTGTATGACAAGAACTTCAAGTCTCTGAAGAAAGAAATTGAAGAAGACCTCAGAAGATGGAAAAATCTGCCATGCACATGGATTGGCAGGATTAATATAGTAAAAATGAGCATCTTACCAAAAGTAATACACAGATTCAATGCAATCCCCCTCAAAATCCCATCTCAATTTTTATAGAGTTAGAAAGAGCCATTCAAAAATTCATCTGGATTAACAGAAAACCCAGAATAGCTAAAACTATTCTCAAGAGTAAAAGAACCTCTGGGGGAATCAGTATCCCGGACCTCAAGCTGTACTACAGAGCAATAGTGTTAAAAACCACATGGTGTTGGTACAGTAACAGTCATGTAGATCAATGGAACAGAATTGAAGACCCAGAAATGAATCCACACTCCTATGGTCACTTGATCTTTGACAAAGGAGCTAAAACCATCCAATGGAAAAAAGATAGCCTTTTCAACAAATGGTGCTGGCTCAGCTGGAGGTCAACATGCAGAAGAATGCAAATTGACCCATCCTTATCTCCTTGCACTAAGCTCAATTCTAAGTGGATCAAAGATCTCCACATAAAACCAGACACACTGAAACTAATAGAAGGGAAACTAGGGAAGAACCTTGAACATATGGGCACAGAGGAGAATTTTCTGAACAGAACTCCAATAGCTTATGCTCTAAGATCAAGAATAGACAAATGGGACCTCATTAAGTTACAAAGTTTTTGCAAGGCAAAAGACACTGTCAAAAAGACAAAGCGGCAACCAACTAACTGGGAAATGATCTTTACCAACCTTACATCCGACAGAGGGCTAATATCCAATATATACAAAGAACTCAAGAAGTTAAACTCCAGAGAGGCAAGTAACCCTATTAAAAAATGGGGTACAGAGCTAAACAAAGAGTTCTCACCTGAAGAATATCTAATGGCTGAGAAGCACCTAAAGAGATGTTCATCATCCTTAGTCATTAGGGAAATGCAAATCAAAACAACCCTGAGATTCCATCTCACACCAGTCAGGATGACTAAGATCAAAAACACAGGAGACAGCAGTTGTTGGCAAGGATGTGGAGAAAGAGGAACACTCCTCCACTGCTGGTGGAATTGCAAGCTGGTACAACCACTCTGGAAAGCAGTCTGGCAGTTCCTCAGAAAACTGGGCATGACACTCCCGGAGGATCCGCTGTACCACTCCTGGGCATATACCCAGAGGCTTTACCTGCATGCAATAAGGATACATGCTCCACTATGTTCATAGCAGCCTTATTTATAATAGCCAGAAGCTGGAAAGAACCCAGATGTCCCTCAACGGAGAAATGGATTCAGAAGATGTGGTATATCTACACAATGGAATACTACTCTGCAATTAAAAACAATGAATTCACGAAATTCCTAGGCAAATGGTCAGATCTTGAAAATATCATCCTTAGTGAGGTAACCCAATCACAAAAGAACACACATGGTATGCAGTCACTGATAAGGGGATATTGACCCATAATCTCGGAATACCCTAGACACAATCCGCATATCAATAGATTTCTAAGAAGATGGAAGGAGAGACTCCTGGTCCTGGAAAGACTGGATGTAGGGGAACGCCAGGACAGAGTAATGAGAGGGGGTTGAATGGAGAAAAGAGGGAGGGAAGGGGGCTTATGGGACTTTTGGGGAGGGAGAAAACGGGAAAGGGGAAATGATTTGGAATGTAAATTTAAACAATAAAATAAAAAAAAGAGCAATTCTCAAATACATCTGGAATAACAAAAAACCCATGATAGCTAAAACTTTTCTCAACAGTAAAAAATCTTCTGGGGGAATCAGTATCCCATACCTCAAGCAGAACTACAGAGCAATGTCGTTAAAAGTGCATGGTATTGTTACACTGAGAGGCAGGTAGATATATGGAATAGAATTGAAGTCTCGGAAATGAACCCACACATAGCCATTTCAACAAATGATTTTTGGTTCAACTGGTAGCTAGCATGCAGAAGAATACAAATTGATCCATTCTTATCTCCTTATACTAAGCGCAAGGCTAAGTGGATCAAGGAACTCCACATAAAACCAGACACACCGAAACTAATAGAAAATAAACTGGGAAAGAGCCTTAAGTATATGGGCACAATGAAAATTTACTGAACAGAACACCAATGACTTATGCACTAAGATCAAGAATTGACAAATGGGACCTCATAAAATTAAATGTTTCTGTAAGGCAAAGAAGGCTGTTAATAAGACATAATGGCAACCAACAATTTGGGGGAAGATCTTTACCAACCTTACATCTGACAAAGGGCTTATAAACAACTTCAACAAAGTGGCCAGATATAAAATCAACTCAAGCAAGTCAGTAGCCTTCTTGTACTCAAAGGATAAGCAGGCTGAGAAAGAAATAAGAGAAATGATACCCTTCACGATAGCAACAAACAATCTAAAGTATCTTGGTGTGGCTTATATCCAATATATACATAGAAGTCAAGAAGTTAGACTCCAGAGAGCCAAATACCCCTATAAAAATGGGGTAGAGAGCTAAACAAAGATTTTCACCTGAGCAACATCAAATGGCTGAGAAGCACCTAATGAAAAGCTCAATATCCTTAGTCATCAGGGACATACAAATCAAAACAACCCTGAGATTTCACCTCACAGCAATCAGAATGAGTAAGACCAAAATCTCAGGAGACAACAGGTACTGATGAGGATGTGGAGAAAGAGGAAGACTCCTCCACTGCGGTTGGGATTGCAAGCTGCTACAACCGCTCTGGAAATCAGTCTGGTGGTTCCTCAGAAAACTAGGCATAGTCGTACCGGAAGACCATGTTATACCACTCCTGGGCATATACCATGAAGATTCTCCATCATGTAATAAGGACATATGCTCCACTACTACTGTTATTTCCTTGGCCACTTAAACTGTTTGCACTTTCATATGGGGTTCTTGCTTTGGGGCCCCTGTAGTTCTCACTAAACCAGGATATTTTATATTAGCTTTTCTTGAAAAACTATTTTGTCAATTTAAATCACAGAAACTAAAAAGAAAAACCGATTTAATAATTTTTAGTTCATGTTAATTGAAGATGCTATAGTGCTTCTACCACACCTAATTCCTAATTGCATGGCTAATAGATTTCCAATAATCAATTACTCATTCCACTTTACAGAGTTGAAGCTCAGATAAAAAAGTGGCAGGTAGGTTCTACCTTGTTGTCGATTTGTTCAAATATCCATGGGATAATCTGGTATAGTCTGGCAAAAAGATTCATCTTGAGTTCCTTTTAAGAAATCCATACTTTGTGTTCTGCCTTCTTCTTGGTTCTAAACAACTACTCATTCAATTTTTTCCAGTGTTAGTCAGTTGTAAAAACAGTTTCACCTAGAGATTCTAATCCACAGAAATTTGAAATTTCATATCATCCAAGTAAGAATTAATTAACATTATCAAAAAACTGAAAATAAATGCTTTGTCATATGATGGAAAAATGAACACTCACTAACTGTTTTGATAGGAAAGTGGTTCAATTTAGTTACAAATAAGTAGCCAGAAATATAAAAAAGCTAAATGTAATTATCACTCCTTGTTATATGTCCAAAGGTACTCAATATCCTTCTGTATAGTTATTTCCTTGAGTATGTTTGCAAGCTGGTTTGACCACTCTGGAAATCAGCCTGGCAGTTCCTCAGAAAACTGGGCATGATACTACCAGAGGATCCCCGTTATACCACTCCTGGGCATATACCCAGAGGATTCCCCACCATGTAATAAGGACACATGTACTACTATGTTCATAGCAGCCCTAGTTAAAATAGCCAGAAGCTGGAAAGAAACCAGATGTCCCTTAACGATGAAATGGATACAGAGAAGGTAGTATATTTACACTATGGAATACTACTCAGCTATTTAAAACAATGAATTCATGAAATTCTTAGGCAAATGGGTGGAACTGGAAAATATCTTAAGTGAGGTAACCCAATCACAAAAGAACACACATGGTATGCATTCACTGATAAGTGGGTATTAGCCCAGAAGCTCAGAATACCCAAGACATAATTCACATATCAAATGATGCCCAAGAAGATGTAAAGAGTGGGCCCTGGTTCTGGAAAGGCTAGATGCAGCAATGTAGGTGAATACCAGGACAAGGAAGCAGGAGGGGGTTGTTTGGGGAACTGGGGGAGGTAAGAGAGCTCATGGGACTTTAGGGGAGGAGGAAACCAGGAAAGGAGAAATCATTTGAAAATTAAATAAAGAATATATCTAATAAAAAATAAAATTTAAGAATTTTGGCCTAAAAAAGGCTATACTCAGTAAGTGTAGATTTTCCTACAATAAATAGTCTGATATGTGGATACTAGAGTGAGGATCTCCTGCCTTTTCTTGTCATTTAGTGAGAGCAAGTAAACAACCTTCATTCCAATTTAGAGTGTCTATTTACCAGGTGGCTCAGATGAAGGACCTAGATGCCTGCTGTCTGCCTTGGACTAGAGAACTAGATAGTACCTTGATCTATTCCTATATCACTTCTTTCCTTTTAAGCCACCCCCCTTTTCTCAAGATTTTTCTGAGCATTAGATGGTTTTAGATAAATGATTTACAACTTTCACACTACACTGGTTTACTGAACTCTGAAGTACATTGTTCATAGCATTGTCTCTGAAAAATCTTTATTGCAAATCTGTTGGAATTATTTTTTTGAGTACAAAGCAAAGAAGAGGCAAATGATGAAAATTGAGAAATGGTTACCTGAATTACTATACATGGAATATAGTAATAACTTATGAGAATAAACCAAAATATAGAGGATTTTACCTGGTATAACATTTCTGCAATGAATACCAGGTGCTTCTTCAGAGTAAACTATGATTCTTGTCTCTCAAATATTTGCATAAGGGACCCACAAAAATTGATTCTTGCCTCCAAGAAAATGAATATTTAATACAATAAGAACTTTGTTTCAAAGAAGAGCCATCATACCTTTATTGAACTTTTTAGTAGATACATATTGACTTGCAGTTCTAACTGTGAAGCATGCAAGATTCAAAAGTGACTAGGATTCGAGGTTACTGGAACCTTAGTGGTACCTATAGAGGACATATGAGCTATCACCCAAGGACGTTATATTTTTGAATACTCCTATATTTACATATTCAAGCCCCTCTTCCAAAACTACTAGGATCCTGAGAAACAGAACCTTTCATTTATTTCAGTACACACATGTACACAATTAGTTTGATAACAGATTTAATTCATTTAGAATACTTTCTGTAAAGAATCTACAGTCAAACCTGCTATGAAGGCAACCCATTTCTATCACTGCCATTCACAATTTAAAATATTAGGGTCTCGACAATTATTTGCATTTGTGTTTGTGTACGTTCCACAATGACAGGCAAAGGCTATTGTAGTATTTCTTAGTCACCTAGTTAGGCATCATATGTACAAAATACAATAAAGCATCTAAAAATACTACTACAACCTCTAAGTTTTCAATTTTCAACAAATAATCTATGCTTTCTTATTCAGAAGCACATTCTTTTTTCTTAAATGAGCCCCCAAATCTGATAAATCTTCAAAAGTTAGCAATATGTTAGAAATAGAGAAACAAAAATATTTTAAGTGATGTACAGAAAAATAAGACAATTTACTTAGCCACAACCCTACAGTTAACTACATATTTACCAGGGCAATAGAGATGCTAAACTTGTAAAGGCATTGATAAGAAAATTTTCTGTTCTAAGCAAATGATAGTAAGTTCAAAACTAATGAAATACCAACATTAAATACTAGCCATGTATGGCATAGTATGATATATTCAACCTATTAATATCTATTGATTTTCTACATACCAACATTTATATAAAATCGTATGAAATATGAAATTGAGGCTTCTAGTTTAGGTACAAGAACAAAAACTTGATTTTTATAAAATTATCACAGGATACATAAGAGACAAAGGATGATATCTATTAATCACCATTGAAAAACTGCTTTGTGTTACAAAAGAGGAAGTATGACAAAGCAATCAAACTAAAGTATCATGCATACTAATACTCATGGAAACTGGGTGGTGCCTGGAAACCTTAGTATCTTAAAATTGAAAGTCAAAAACAAACAAAAACCAAAAGGCATTTTGGTTTATTAAGGTTTTCTTTTCCATTGGATTATCTGCAAAATCTTTGCTTTGACTGTCCTTAAAGAATGAAGTGGGCAAATATATAAGTATGAACATAGAACTATGTTTGTTCCCAATAATAACAACACAAACCTGATGTTAGAATTTGTAATAAAATGTAACATAATTCATATGAGACCTTTGATGGTAGCAAGATTATAACAAAGGAGAATTGTAGTGTTTGGGATTTAGTAATCTCAGAAGACAATGGTATACTAGGTAAGGTGAAATCAGAAAATATTTGAGATATATTCATGATGAAAAGTGAGAACTGCTTTCCTGAAATAAAAACCTTACACAGATCTGATTCTGCAAAGCAGATTTAGGAGCAACAGGTCTCCTGTCTCTGTAAAATACTGAAAAATGATG
Organism: Tokudaia tokunoshimensis; assembly: GCA_036184795.1. Taxonomy (NCBI): domain Eukaryota; kingdom Metazoa; phylum Chordata; class Mammalia; order Rodentia; family Muridae; genus Tokudaia; species Tokudaia tokunoshimensis. The sequence goes on from BTHU01000001.1 coordinate 36,338,508, forward strand.
TAATACACCATCCTTGAAGATGAAAAGAACTTCAAGACCAAGTCCTGAATGATAGATTTTAAAAATGAAGCAATGACCAGAAGCAATAACAAATACCTTGCACAGCAAACAGTACTCTGAAACTAGTTCATCAAATCCCAACAACTACTGAAAGTATCTTCCATCCCAACTCTGACACATTACAGTAAAGTTTTCCTCAAAACTTTCAACTAAAATTTTGTACTTGACCAAAATATTAGCAGATATCACTGTTTTTATTCTGTTCCCCTGTGAGCCACACATAAGGCTCACAAATAAGGCTCTCTTATATCCTCAAAAATACTGCTTTAAATGTGATGTTTCCATTCATTCAGAGCACAGTACCTTCATGGAAAAGAATGCAGAAAGAAAGATGATGATGAAAGTGATGGACACCAAGAGAGCTAGAATTACTTAATCAAATAAGGAATGTTGTTCTGAATTCCAAGTCACAGGAATATTAACAACAGAGTTTACATGAGTATGCACTAGTTGCTCTATATGTGTGTATTTCTCTCTCTCTGTGTGTGTATGTGTGTGTGTGTGCATGTTTTTGTGTGTATAATTTTATTTATTTTTATTTACTGATTTACATCCCAAAAGTTGCCCCTTCCAAGGCCCTCACACATACTCCTCCCTTCCACATTTGCCTCTGAGAGGCATCTCTCTCCCTGTAACTACTCTGGGGCATAAAGTTTCTGCAGGACTAGGTGCATCCTATCCCTCTTAGGCCAGGTATGGTAGCACTCTGATATATAGGTGACTGCTGTCAGCCACTGTATGCTTTTTGATTTGTGGTTCAGTCTCTGGCAGTTTCCAGGGGTCCAGATTAGTTGACACTTGGTTTTCCTGTGTGGTTGTCATCTCTTTGAGGTCCTTCAATTCTTCCCCTAACTCTTCCACAGAACTCTGGCCAGTGTATGTCTGTGAGTATCTGCATCTATTTCAGTTACCTGCTAGGTAGAACCTCTTGGAATGCTTAAATTTTAGACTTCCCTCTGTAAGCACATCATAGCATCATTATTAGTGTGAGGGATTTCTATAGCATATAGACAATTTGGATAGGTGCTCCCAAGAACTCAAGTCTTTCTACAAATATCTATCAGATTGATCTTCAGTGTTCTGCCACACTGCCCTACTGTAACTTTTGCCTAAACTTTTATGATTCTGCTCCTTGATCTGTAGCTACTTTGGTTAATCATTGTTTCCAGAATCGTCAATCTTCCTGCCAGTGCCCCGCCTCCAATTTTCTGCTTCAGCTCATTTGTCATTTCCTCTTTTTTTGAGAGGTGATGCTTACAAGAGATTCTCTCAACAAATGAGTCCATTATTTATTAATTTTTGTTTGCTTTTATTTTGACACAAGTTCTCTCTATGCAACTCTTCTGTTCTGAGACTCACTAAGAAGATCAGACTGGCCTTGATCTCAAAGATATTTGCCTATCTCTACATCCAGTGTACTAATATTAAAGGTGTGTAACACCACACCAAGCCTAGATGATCTTTGTTAGCATGCTCTATAATTTTATACTAACTTGACACAATCTAGAGTTATCTGAAAGCAGGGAGCCTCAATTGATAAATTGGCTCCATGGTTAAGGTATAGGCAATCTTTTAGAGAATATTTAAAAATAAATTATTGATATGTAATGAATGTAGATCATTATGGATTTTGCCACTCCTGGGCTGGTAGTCCTGGATTATATTAGAAAGAAAGCAGGCTGAGAAATCCATGGAGAGCAAGCCAGTAAGCATCCCCTCCATATTCTTTGCATCAGCTTCTGCCTCCCAGGTTACAACCCTGCTTGGGTTCCTTTCCCGGCCTTTTCTTTCAATAATGAACAATGACATAGAAACATAAGCCAAATAAAGCCTTTTCTCCATAAGTAATTTTGGTCATGCTGTTTAATCACAGCCATTATAGCCCTAATAAATATAGGAAGTGTTCCTCCTTCTTTTGTTTGTTTTCAAAAGTTAATTCTAACCTAATATTTTGGATAAAAAGTTTGTGGGGTATGGCATATGTATAGTATGCTTATGTATATGTATGTGCACATGCATGTACATGTATGTTTATTTGTCTATAGATAAGTGTGTGTATGTGTGTGAGTCTGTATACTCATGAAAGTGTGCATGTCAAGTGTTCTGCAGCTAGCTATTTACATTATACCCTGATTTTTCTTACTGTAAGGCAAAAATATTTTACTTGGAATACAGAAAAGCATTTCATCAAATATGTAAACACTGTAAATAATTCAAAAGGCATACTTTTGAACACACACACACATATTTTCAAGTTTTGTTAAATGTATGTGTGTGTGTGTGTGTGTGTGTGTGTGTTTGTTCTCAGTTCATTAGAGTGGTTCATATTTCTCAGTATCTCATTCCATCCTTTCTACAATGTACAATGACAGTTTTAAGTCATCAAAATAATTTATAATAGATAAATGTCCTTTAAATATACATGATAGCTTCTGAAGCCAAAAGTAATATGCACTCAATCAGTTTTTAAAATTTATTTGGAACATTAAACACAATAGAAGTAGAAATATAATCTCTTATAAAGTACTCTATGAAAAAAAATGTGAGAAGTTCCTGATTAGAAACAATTCCATCTCCAATGGAGAATACTCAGAGTAACTACGACTTCATAAAATAAATTGAGGAGAGTTCCTTCTGTTCCTATTTTGTGGAATAGTTTGAAAAGTATTGCTATTAGGTCTTCTGTGAAATTCTGATAGAATTCTGCAATAAAACCACTTGGTTCAGGGCTTTGTTTTCGGTTGGTAAACTTTTAATTACTGCTTTTATTTCTTTAGGGATTATGGGACTGTTTATCTGATCCTGATTTAACTATGGTATTTGGTATCTGTCTAGAAAAGTGTTAATTTCATCCATATTTTCAAGTTTTGTTGAATATTGGCTTTCGTAGTAGGATCTGATGATTTTTTTGAATTTCCTCAATTTCTGCTGTTATGTCTGTCATTTCATTTCTGATTTTGTTAATTTGGACACTTTCTCTGTGGTTTATCTATCTTGTTGATGTTCTCAAAGAAACAGTCCCGGTTTTGTTGATTCTTTGTATAGTTCTTTTTGTTTCTGATGGGTTGATTTCAGCCCAGAGTTTAATTTTCCCTGTTGTCTACTCCTCTTGTGTATATTTACTTCTTTTTGTTTTAGAGCTTTCAGGTGTGCTGTTAAGATGGTAGTGTATGCTCTCTCCAGTTTCTTTTTGGCAGTACTCAGAGTTGAGTTCCATTCTTAGCACTGCTTTCATTATGTCCCATAAGTTTGGGACTATTGTGCCTTAATTCTCATTAAATTCTAAAAATTGTTTAATTTCTTGATTTCTTCCTTGACCAAGTTATTATTGAGTAGGGCATGGTTAAGCTTTCATGTGTATGTGTGCTTTCCATTGATTTTTGTTTTTGTTGAAGATCAGCCATAATCTGTGGTGATCTGAAAGTATGGCTGTGATTATTTTAATTTCCTGTATCTGTTGAGGCCTCTGTTGTTACCCATTATACAGTCAATTTTGCAGAAGGTGACATGCGGTGTTGCAAAAAAGTTATATTATTTTGTTTTAGGATGAAATGTTCTAAAGACATCTGTTAAATCCTTTTGATTCATAACATCTGTTAGTTTCACTGTGTCTCATCCATCATGATCAAGTAGGCTTTATCCCTGGAATGCAGAGAAGTTTCAATATACAGAAAACCATCAAAGTAATTCACTGTATAAACAAAATCAAAGTGGAAAAAGGTATATTAGCAACTCATTAGGTGCTGAGAAAGCATTTGTCAAAATTGAACACCCCTTCATGGTAAAATTCTTGGAAAGATCAGAAATTCAAGCCCTATACCTAAACATAGTAAAAGCAATAAACTGAAAATCAGTAGTCAACATAAAACTAAATGGAGAGAGACTTGTAGCAATTCCACTAAATTCAGGTACTAGACAAGGCTGCCCACACTCTCTATACATATTCAACATAGTACTCAAAATCCAGTGAAATTAGACAGCAAAAGGAGGACAAAGGGGAAAATTTGGAAAGGAAGAATTCAAATTATCACCATTTTCAGATGATATGATAGTATAATTAAGTTACCCCAAAAAATATGCAAGAACCTGATAAACCTGATAAACAACGTCAGGAAAGTTGATGGTAATAAAAGTAATTCAAACAAATCAGCAACTTTCCTCTACTCAAAGGATAAACAGGCTGAGAAAGAAATTAGGGAAAGGATACCCTTCAAAATACTCACAAATAATAAAGAATCCTTTGGTGTGACTCTAACCAAGCAAGGGACAAGCACTTCAAGTTTCTGAGAAAAGAAATCAAAGAAGATCTCAGAAGCCAGAAAGATCTCCAATGCTCATGGATTGACAGGATTGATATAGTAAAAATGTCCAGTCAGTTAGCGCCATTTATTGAAGATGCTTTATTTTTTCCATTGCTTATTTTTGGCTTCTTTGTCAAAAATCAAGTGTCCATAACTGTGTAGTTTTATTTCTGGGTCTTCAATTCTATTCCGTTGAGCAACGTTTCTGTTTCTGTACCAATACCATGCTGTTTTTATCACTCTTACTCTGTAGTAAAGCTTGAGGTCAGGGATGGTGAATCTCATAGGTGTTCTTTTATTGTTAAGAATAGTTTTTGCAGTTCTACTTTTTTGCCTTTCCAGATGAATTTGAGAATTGTTTTTTCTACGTCTTTGTATAATTGGGTTGGGATTTTGATGGGGATTGCATTGTATCTATAGATTTCCTTTGGTAGAATGGCCATATTTACTATGTTAATTCTACCAGTCCATGAATATGGAAGATATTTTCATTTTCTGAGATCTTCTTAAATTTCTTTCTTGAGAGACTTGAAGTTATTGTCATACAGGTCTTTAACTTGTTTGGTTAGAGTTAACCCAAGATATTTTATATCATTTTTGGCTATTGTGAAGGGAGTTATTCCCCTAATTTCTTTCTCAGTCTGTTTGTCATTCATATAAAGAATGGCTACTGATTTGTTTGAGTTAATTTTATATCCAGCCACTTTGCTGAAGTTGTTTATCAGTTGGAGAAGTTCTATGGTAGAATTTTTGGAGTCACTTATTTACACCATAATATCATCTGCAAATAGTGATATCTTTATTACTTCTATGCCAATTTGCATCCACTAAATCTGTTTTTGTTGTCTTATTGTTCTAGCTAGCACTTCACCTACTATATTGAATAGATATTGTAAGAGTGGATATCCTTGTCTTGTCCCTGATTTTGGTGAGATTGCCTCAAATATATCTCTATTTAATTTTATATAGCCTGTTGGTTTGCAGTAAATTGCTTTCATTATGTTTACATATGGGCCTTGAATTCCTGATCTTTCCTATATTTTTAACATGAAGGGGTGTTGTATTTTGTAAAATGCTTTTTCTGCATCTAAGGAAATGATAAGATGATCTTTTTTCTTCTATTAGACAAGGTATATCTCTTTGTATGCTTATTTGTTCCTTTATCTTCTATAGATTACTCTAATATTAATGGGCACTCTTTCTGGTGGTTTGAATATGTGTATCATATGGTAAGTGGCTCTATGAGAAGGAAACCCTTATTGCAATAGGGGTGATAATGTAATAGGAAGTATCTCACTGTGGGGTTGGTTTTCAAAGTCCTTCCTATGCCCAAGCTTTGGTCAATGTAGAAGAGACGCTCTTTGTGGCTGCCAGTGGAAGACAGTCATCTTCTGATTGCCTTCAGATCAAGATATAATACTCTTTTTTTTCAATTTCACACTTTTTTTAATTATTTATTTTTTTAAATTTACATTCCAAATCATTTCCCCTTTCCCGTTTCCTCCCTCCCCGAAAGTCCCATAAACCCCCTTCTCTCCCTCTTTTCTCCATTCAACCCCCTCTCGTTACTCTGTCCTGGCGTTCCCCTACATCCAGTCTTTCCAGGACCAGGGGCCTCTCCTTCCATCCTCTTAGAAATCTATTGATATGCGGATTGTGTCTAGGGTATTCCGAGATTCTAGGTCAATATCCCCTTATCAGTGACTGCATACCATGTGTGTTCTTTTGTGATTGGGTTACCTCACTAAGGATGATATTTTCAAGATCTGACCATTTGCCTAGGAATTTCGTGAATTCATTGTTTTTAATTGCAAAGTAGTATTCCATTGTGTAGATATACCACATCTTCTGAATCCATTCCTCCGTTGAGGGACATCTGGGTTCTTTCCAGCTTCTGGCTATTATAAATAAGGCTGCTATGAACATAGTGGAGCATGTGTCCTTATTGCATGCAGGTAAAGCCTCTGGATATATGCCCAGGAGTGGTATAGCAGGATCCTCCGGGAGTGTCAAACCAGACACACTGAAACTAATAGAAGGGAAACTAGGGAAGAACCTTGAACATATGGGCACAGGGGAGAATTTCCTGAACAGAACTCCAATAGCTTATGCTCTAAGATCAAGAATAGACAAATGGGACCTCATTAAATTACAAAGTTTTTGCAAGGCAAAAGACACTGTCAAAAAGACAAAGCAGCAACCAACTAACTGGGAAATGGTCTTTACCAACCTTACATCTGACAGAGGGCTAATATCCAATATATACAAAGAACTCAAGAAGTTAAACTCCAGAGAGGCAAGTAACCCTATTAAAAAATGGGGTACAGAGCTACACAAAGAGTTCTCACCTGAAGAATATCTAATGGCTGAGAAGCACCTAAAGAGATGTTCATCATCCTTAGTCATTAGGGAAATGCAAATCAAAACAACCCTGAGATTCCATCTCACACCAGTCAGGATGGCTAAGATCAAAAACACAGGAGACAGCAGTTGTTGGCGAGGATGTGGAGAAAGACGAACATTCCTCCACTGCTGGTGGAATTGCAAGCTGGTACAACCACTCTGGAAAGCAGTCTGGCGGTTCCTAAGATATAATACTCTTAGCTCCTCCAGCACAATCTGACTACAAGCAGCCATGATTCCAACCATGATTATAATGGACTGAAACTCAGATACTGACAGCCAGACCCAATGCAATGTTTTCCTTTATCAGAGTTGCCTTACTCTTGGTGTCTTTTTCAGAGTTAAAAAAAAATGAATTAAGATAGAAGTTGGTTCCAGGGACTGGGGGAATGCTGTGGTAGGCCTGACTCTGTTCTTGTTCGTAGGAATGTATATCGGGGGACATTGAATTTTGAAAAAAAAAAAAGAAAGAAATGTTTCAAATCTGCCTTAATGGGCTATTTTAGTACAAATATTGAAGACATGGGCTCTGTGGGTAATTTCAAATCTGGAGACCTGACTCAATATGTATCAGAGAAGAATTTTAGTATATTTCCAAGAGATCATTCTTATTATATGTTGGTGAAGAATGTGGCTGCTTTTTTCTCTGGTAGAGTCTGTCTGATACTAAAGTAAAGAGATTTATATCATTTTCATTGACAAAGAAGTCTCAAAAAAACCTAGTAGGAACTAAGTTCAGTGGCTCTAGCTTATGAGGATTGTTTTGATAAAGCATAGCAAGTTTATAAAGGAAAAAGAAAATTGTATGATTGAAGATTTGAAGGGATACCAAGAAGGGGGAATAAAGCTTAATATTGTACTTATGGAGCTAAACAGAATATGGGATTGGTGACCTCAGTGTAAGATATATTTGCAGTTGCACAAAAGAGAGGTATATTAACTTAGACATTATTAGGACCTTTTTAACATTTTTATTTGCATATAAGAAGACATGACTGCATGTCAAATTGGCCATCCTTGATTGTAAACTTGACTATATATGGAATGAACTACAATACAGAAATGGAAGCATGTCTCTGATCCAGATATTGAGGCATAGTGGCCATGTTTTTGAAGGTCTTGTAAAAAGGTAAAGAAAGGCTTAAGCCTAGGTATAGTGATACATTCCATTAATGCCAGCATGCAAGATATAGAGCACAATGGTCTCTGAGTTCAAGAGCCAGTTCCATAAAAGACAAGGTAGTGAAGCAGTTGGAAAACAGACAGCTGGAAACAAAAATCAGAAACGTTTCCAATCTCTTCATGAACTATGTCTATTGATTAAAAAATTTCCAATATGATACTAGATTGCCTGTTTAGAACTGTGTTTTTAAGGCTCAAACATAAAACAAACAGAACCTAAAGTCCTAATTATATAAATGCTACAATTTTCAAAATGCAAGTTAATAATCAAGCATGGTAAGAATAGATTCAGTTAGTTATGAAATTAAGCTTTAATTATATACCTGTTTTATGTATATGAGGTATAATTTAGAACAGATAATTAAAAACAAAGATTACTTAACTCAGACATGTTTGTGCTCAAGACTGTTTGAGAACCTCTGAACATGGCTTTTAATATACTTAAACTTATTATGACAGAGACACCCAAATCCTAGCAGTGACTTTCATTAATGTGACCTGTTAGATATAGGCACCAAAGCAAAGATCTACACCTCAATTTTGATATGCTAATCACTGCACAACTCCATTGGTACACCCTCTGCTAGGGCCCAGCCTGTGCAGTGGACACACAGGAGAATCATTTGTCTTAACATTTTCAAAGACAGGTGAGGTTGATTGTTCTATGTATGCCCTCTACCAAAACAAACAAACAAATAAACAAAGCAAAGCAAAGCAAAAAACAAACTAAATATGAAAATCCAAACAAAACATCAAAAACAAACAAACAAGCCCACCTGTCATCATCTGGACCTAATGATCAGAATCCCTTTTCCATGATATCATAGTGACCACAGGAACCTGGGACAACTGGCTAGGTATAGACTAGGGACTAACATCTTTCATTTTAATTATGCAGTTAATTTAGTTTATAATTTCTCTTTCTCAGATTTCTAATCATATTGACCCCTAAGCTAACTGTTCCTTGACACCTAGAGTACCAGATATAAGTAACTGTTACCCCAAGTGTTTGTTCATTAAACAATTCATTAGTTAATTTCAAGGACTAAATCTCTTATTTAAGAAGGTAAACATGATTGCCTTGTTTACACGATACTTGTTAAAAGATAAATATTTTACCTGTAACTTTTTCTACTCCTTTCTCTAAAGAAACTCACTTTACAGTTACTACTCCCAATATTCAACCACTTGTGTTTAATTCATGACAAATTAACAGAAAATATATGTAAAATTTATGTTAAGTCTGAGGAAACAGAAGTTTATTTATGAGGACCTAAGATTATATTTTAAAGTTTAAGAAGGTGTTTTATTACTGGTAAATGCAAGTGAAAGACTAATGGTGATAAGAAAATTATTGAAGCTATATAAAAAGAATAAAAACTGTTCAAATTTTCTTTCCCTCCCTAGGTTGTATTAGGACCTCAAAATCTCAGATTTTCTAGTAGTGATCAGTGAAATAATGATAAACTGTTTAGGCTAACTCTTGCAAACCATTCCAGTATGGATGATCCACTGTCATGGTTCAAAGGTCAAGATTTTAAGTTTCTTTGGTTGGGTATTCAGTAAAGATTTAAAAGTGTTTCTCATGCTAAAACTATATATATCCAGTATTCTGGATTAGTGAGCATATCACCCTTTCATGGTCGATAGTCATACTGGAAATCAAGAATCTTGTACACTTCAGGAAATCCACTTGGATTCAATTGTCATGGGTGTCAAACAGACTCCAGACAATTGCCCTTGTCAAACAACAGCCTATAGTTCCCCATTGACTCGCTATTACAGAAGGTGAGATTCTGTCCCCATTCCCTAGTTTTGGGGCAAAAGTTTCTATTTCTAAACATTTCCTTGTTTAGGAGATACAAGTTTCAAATGTACACCCAAGGAAAAATTTTCTCCCTAACCTTCTTGCCTTTATCATTTGAAACACACACACACACACACACACACACACACACACATATATATATTCTATTCCAGAATCCTTCCAAGTCTAACTTTTCCTTCCAGATCTTCATCTATTGCAGCTCCAGAGTGGATACCCATAGACGCTAATATCTAGCCTCAAAAAACTGCTTCAACTTTGCCTTCACTTTCCTTGCTGCAGAAAATACCACAGATCTTGGACAAAAGTCTCTCAGCACTGAACAAGAATCCCAATTTTCTTGGGTGTCCCAAAAACGATGCCTGACTTAATCAGCAGGAAACAGGCTAAAGAACACAATAATGTCCTTACTTTCACGGTACCATCACCCCTTTCTCGTTCCTCATTTATTTTTTGATTTTTTTTTATTTTCTAAGTTTTTTTATTTACATTCCAAATCATTTCCCCTTTCCCGTTTTCTCCCTCCCCGAAAGTCCAATAAGCCCCCTTCCCTCTCTCTTTTCCCCATTCAACCCCCTCTCGATTCTCTGTCCTGGCAGTCCCTTAGATCCAGTCTTTCCAGGACGAGGGGTCTCTCCTTTCATCTTCTTGGAAATCTATTGATATGCAAATTGTGTTTAGTTCCTCATTTTTAATTAAGCAAAAAGAAAGAAATGATAACTGTGTTCCTACTAGACAGCTCTCAGGGACCTAGAACTTGCTTAGGTCATCACCTGCTGTATCCACCTGTGGGGACAGGTAAAATCTGTGTGCCAAATATAAGGACCCCCACCAGAGTCTCTCTTTCTTTCTCTCTCTCTCTCTCTCTCTCTCTCTCTCTCTCTCTCTCTCTCTCTCTCTCTCTCTCTCCCATTAAATCTCTCTTATTTGTGGATCTCTACACCCCCATTCTGTGCCCTCATGGCTCTGCTCACATCTATCTCTCTGCATGGTTTGCTCCTATGATTTGCCTACAAATACCCCTTTTGTATAAAAATGGTTGCATAGAGTAATTCCTCAGGGGTACACCATGGCATGGGGCCTACCAGATACCCCCTCAATTTATTTTATTTCATAACACTAAGTAATTTGTGAATCTCTTTTGAATGACACAGGCATAGACTCCTAAGTGAATAACAGGCTCCTCCATGTTAATCTTGATTTTGTTGGCAGCAAAGGTCCAAAATCAGCATTAGTCTTTAGATGCCATGCCAAACATATCCTAAAGTCTTTTCTGTGGAGAAGGAACTTGGAGGACCTTTTTATCTTGCCTATGTAATGTCAAGCCTTTAAAAGTTCAGTGTCCTCTGTTCCGGTAGACAGCACTGAAGAGGTAACAACAGAAACTGAGGAAATTCAAAAAATCATCAGATCCTACTACAAAAACCTGTATTCAACACAACTAGAAAATCTTGAGGAAATGGACAATTTCCTTGACAAATACCAAATACCAAAATTAAATCAGGATCAAATAGAACATCTAAACGATCCTATAACTCCTGAAGAAATAGAAGTAGTCATTGGAAGTCTTCCAACCAAAAAAAGCACAGGTCCAGATGGTTTTAGTGCAGAATTCTATCAGACCTTCAAAGAAGACCTAACACCAATACTCTTCAAAATGTTCCACAAAATAGAAACAGAAGGAACAGTACCCAACTCGTTCTATGAAGCGACAATTACACTAATACCAAAAGCACACAAAGATCCGACAAAAAAAGAGAATCTCAGGCCAATCTCACTTATGAATATCTATGCAAAGCCACTCATTTAATGGTTTTCTTGTTTTCCTAGTATGCCTCTTTTTAATGTTTTCTTTTATTGGATATTTTCTTTATATACGTTTCAAATGTTTTCCATATCCTGGTATCTCCCCTCCTGGAAACACCCTATTCCATCCTCCTTCTCCTGCTTCTATGAGGGTGTCCTCCACCCACCACACTCCTAACTTCCTACCTTTGATACCCCTACACAGTGGCATCTATCGAGCTTTCTTCATAGGATCAAGGACCTTTCCTCCCATTGATGCCTAACAACGTTATTCACTGCTACATATGCTATGGGTGGTTGATATTGTGGTTCTACATATGAGGTTGCAAACTCCATCAGTTCCATCAGCCTCTGCTCTACCCCCTCCATTGGGGACCCTACACTCAGTCCAATGTCTGGCTGAAGGTATCCTCCTCTGTATTTGTAAGGCTTTTGGAGGGTCCCAGAGGAGACATTCAAATCAGGCTCCTTTTAGCAAGCTTTCCTTGGCATTCACTATAGTGCCTGGGTTTGGTTACTTTATATGGGATGAATCCCAGGTGGGGCAATCTCTGTATTGGCTTTCCCTCAGTCTCTGCTCTACACTTTGTCTCCATATTTGCTCCTGTGGGTTTTTAATTCCCCTTCTCAGAATAACAGAAGTACCCAAACTCAGGTCTTCCTTCATCTTGAGCTTCATGTCATCTGTAAATTGTATCTTGTGTATTCTGAGCTTGTAGACTAATATCCACTTATCAGTGAGTACATACTGATGTGTGTGTTTTGTGATTGGGTTACTGAACACAGGATGTTATTTTCTAGTTCCACCCATTTGTCTAAGAATTTCATGATTTCATCATTTTTATTAGCTGAGTAGTACTCCATTGTTTACATTTACCACATTTTCTGTATCCATTTATCTGTTAAAGGATATTTGGGTTCTATCCAGGTTCTAGCTATTATAAATAAGGCTTCTATGAACATAGTGGAGCATGTGTCCTTATTATATGTTTGAGCATTTTCTAGATATAATGCCCAGGAGTTGTATAGCTGGGTCCTCAGGTAGTACTATGTTTAATTTTTTGAGGAGCCACCAAACTGATATCCAGAGTTGAAGTACCAGATTCTAATTCTACCAGCAATGGAGGAGTGTTACTATTTCTCCACATCCATGTCAGCATTTGCTGGCAACTGAGTTATTTTTTTATCAATTCTGACTGGTGTGAGGTGAAATATCAGGCTTCTTTTGATTTGTATTTCCATGGTAACTAAGGATGTTGAACATTTATTTAGGTGCTTCTCAGTCCTCGATATTGCTCAGTTGAAAATTCTTTCTTTAGCTCTGTACCCCATTTTAATAGGGTTATTTGATTCTCTAGAGTCTAAATACTTGAATTATTTGTATATATTAGATATTAGCCCTCTATGGGATGTAGGGTTGATAATGATCTTTTCCCAATCTGTCCATTTGTCTTATTGACAGTGTCCTTTGCCTTACAGAAGCTTTGCAGTTTTCAATGCCATTAGTTATTTCTTGATCTTAGAACATAAACCATTGGTGATCTATCTAGGAAAATTTTCCCTGTCCCCATGTGTTCAAGGTTCTTCCCCACTTTCTCCTCTATAAGTTTCAGTGTATCTGGTTTTATACAGAGTTCCTTGATCTATGTGGCTATGAGTTTTATACAAGGAGATAAGAATGCTTTATTTTCATTTTTCTACATGATGACTATCACTTGATCTAGCACCATTTGTTAAAAATGCTGTCTTTTTCCATCCACTTCTTGGTTTTAGCTCCTTTTTCAATGATCAAGTGACCATAGGTGTGTGGGCTCATTTCTGGGTCTTCAATTCTATTTCGTTGATCTTACTGCTTGTCATTTTACCAATACCATGCAGTTTTTATCACTATTGCTCTGTAATACAGTTTGTTGTCAGACATGATGATTCCTCTAGAAGTTCTTTTACAGTTGAGAATAGTTTTTGCTATCCTGGATATTTTGTTATTCCAAATGAATCTGCAAATTGATCTATCTAACTATATGAAAAATTGATTTGGACTATTGATGGGAATTGCACAGAATTTGCAGATTGCTTTTGGTAAGATGGCCATTTTTACTATATTAATCCTACCAATCCTTGTGCATGGGAGATCTTTCCACCTTGTGATACCTTTGATTTCTTTCTTCCAAGACTTGAAATTCTTGACACACAGATATTTCATTTGCTTGGTTAGAATAAAACCAAGGTATGTAATATAATTTGTGATTAATGAGAAGGGTATTGTTTCCCTAATTTCTTTCTCAGCCTGATTGTCCTTTGAGTAGTTGAAGTTGTTTGAGTTAATGTTACATACATCTACTTTGTTGAAGTTGTTTATCAGATTTAGGAATTCTATGGTGGAATTTTTGGGGTCACTTAATTATACTATCATATCACATACAAATAGTGATATTTTGACTTCTTTCCAATTTTTATCCATTTGACATCCTTTTGTTTAATTGCTGTAGCTAGAACTTCAAATTCTATATTGATTAGAAAGGGAGAGAGTGGGCAGCCTTGTCTTTTCCATGATTTTAGTGAAATTGCTTCACATTACTCTCCATATAGTTGGATGTTGGACACTGGTTTGCTGTATATTGTTTTTACTATGTTAGGTATGGGCCTTGAATTCCTGTTCTTTCCAAGACTTTTTTTTATTATTTATTTTATTTTATTTTTTTAATTTACATTCCAAATCACTTCCCTTTTCCCGTTTCCTCCCTCCCTGAAAGTCCCATAAGCCCCCTTCCCTCCCTCTTTTCTCCATTCAACCCCCTCTCGTTACTCTGTCCTGGCGTTCCCCTACATCTAGTCTTTCCAGGACCAGGGGTCTCTCCTTCCATCTTTTTAGAAATCTATTGATATGCGGATTGTGTCTAGGGTATTCCGAGATTCTGGGTCAATATCCCCTTATCAGTGACTGCATACCATGTGTGTTCTTTTGTGATTGGGTTACCTCACTAAGGATGATATTTTCAAGATCTGACCATTTGCCTAGGAATTTCGTGAATTCATTGTTTTTAATTGCAGAGTAGTATTCCATTGTGTAGATATACCACATCTTCTGAATCCATTCCAATTTCCAAGACTTTTAACATGTAGGGATGCTGAATTTTGTCAAATGCTCTTTCAGCATCTAATGAAATGCTCATCTATTTTTTCTTTTTAGTTTGTTTATGTAGTGCATTACATTAATGGTTTTCCATATGTAGAACCATCCATGCATGCCTAGGATATAGCCTAAGTGTGATCATGTTGAATGATCATTTTGATGTGTTCTTGAATTTGGTTGGCAAGGATTTTATTGAGTATCAATGTTCAGAAGGGAAATTGGTCTGAAGTTCTCTTTCTTTGATTCATCTTTGCATGGTTTAGGTATAAGTGTAATTGTGGCTTCATAGAATGAATTGGGTTGTGATCCTTCTGTTTCTGTTTTCTGAAATAGTTTGAAGAGTATTTTTTATTAGGTCTTCTTTGAAGTTCTGATAGAATTCTCCACCAAAGCAATGTGGTCCTTGGATTTTATTTTTTTTTTTTGGTTGGAAGACTATTAATGACTGCTTCTGTTTCTTTAGGGGTTGTGGGACTGTTTAGATGACTTATATGATCCTCTTTTAACTTTGGCACCTGGTATGCATCTTTAAAATTTTCCATTTCATCCAGATTTTCCAATTTTGTTAGCTATAAGTTTTTGTATAGGATTTGATGAATTTTTTAATTTCCACAGTTTCTGTAGTTAGGTCTCCCTTTTCATTTCTGATTTTATTAATTTGGGTACTGTCTCTGTGCCCTCTGGTTAGTCTGGCTAAGGGTTTATCTATCTTGTTGATTTTCTCAAGGAATCAGCTCCTGGTCTTTTTGATTCTTTGTATAGTTCATTATGTTTCTACTATGTTGATTTCAGTCCAGAGTTTTTTATTTCCTATTGTCCACTCCTCTTGGGTGTATTTGCTTCTTTTTGTTTTAGAGCTTTCAGATATGCAGTCAAGCTGCTAGTGTCAGCTCTCTTCAGTTTCTTTTTCCAGCCACATTGTGCTTTGAGTTTTCCTCTTACCACTGTTTTCATTGTGTCCCATAAGTTTTGGTATGATGTGTTTTCATTTTCATTTTTTTCTAAAAAGTCTTTAATGTCTTTATTTTTTTTCTTCCTTGACCAAGTTATCATTGAGTAGAGCATCTTTCAGCTTCCATGTGTATGTGAGCTTTCCATTGTTTTGGTTTTTTTTTAATTCAAGACGAGCCTTAGTCTGTGGTGATCTGATGGGGTGCATGGTATTATTTCAAATTTCTTACATCTGTTGAGGCCTGATTTGTGTCCAATTATATGGTCAGTTTTGGAGAAGGTACCAGGAGGTTCTGAGTAGAAGGTATAATCTTTTGCTTTACAATGAAATATTTCATATATATACATATACATATATATATGTGTGTGTGTGTGTGTGTGTGTGTGTGTGTGTGTGTGTGTGTGTGTGTTAGATCCATTTGGTTCATAACTTCTGTTTATTTTACTATGTCTCTGTTTAGTTTCTCTTTCCATGATCTGTCCATTGCTGAGAGTGGGGCATTGAAGTCTCCCACAATTATTGTGTGGGGTGTGATATGTGCTTTGCGATTTAGTAAAGTTTCTTTTATGAATGTGGGTGCCTTTGCATTTGAAACATAGATGTGCAGAATTGAGAGTTCATCTTAGTAGATTTTTCCTTTGACCAGTAGGAAGTGTCCTAATTTTTGATACCTTTTGTTGAAAGCAGATTATATTTGATATTAGAATGGCTACTCCAGCTTGTTTTTGGGATCATTTGCTCTGAAAATTATTTTCCAACCATGTTACTCTCAGGTAGTGGCTCTCTTTGTCACTGAAGTGCATTTCCTTTATACAGCAAAGTGCTGGGCCCTGTTTACTTATCCAGTTTGTTAGTCCATGTCGTCTTATTGGGGAATTGAGTCCATTGATGTTAAGAGATATTAAGGAAAAGTAATTCTTACTTCCCGATATTTTTGTTGCTAGAGTTCAAATTATGTTTGTGTGGCTACCTTCTTTTAGGTTTGTTGAAAGTTTACCTTCTTGCTTTTTAAGGGTGCATTTTTTCCTCCTTGCATTGGTGTTCTCCAATGAATATCATGTATAGAGCTGGATTTGTGGAAATATATTATGTAAATTAGATTTTGTTATGGAATAACTTCTTTTTTTCCATCTATGATATAAAGAGTATTGCTTGGTATATTAGCCTGGACTGGAATTTTTGTTCTCTTAGGGTATGTATGACATCTACCCAGGATCTTCTAGCTTTCATAGTTTCTGGCGAGAAGTCTGTTATAAATTTGATAGTTCTAACTTTATATGTTACTTGACCTTTTTTCCCCTAAAGCTTTTAATATTCTTTCTTTATTTAGTGCATTTGAGGTTTTGATTATTATGTGACAGGAGGAATTTCTGTTCTGTTCTAGTCTATTTGGAGTTTTCTAGACTTTTTGTTTGTTCATGGGTATATCTTTCTTCTGTAATTTTGTTGAAAATATTTACTGGGTCCTTAAGTTTGGAATCTTTGCTCTCTTCTATACCTATAATCCTTAGGATTTGTCTTCACATTGTGTCCTGGATTTCCTGGATGTTTTGGGTGAGGAGCTTTTTTGCATTTTCTTAGACTGCTGTGTCAATATTTTTCATGGTATCTTCTTCACCTGACATGTTTCTCTTCTATCTCTTGTATTCTGTTTGGGTTTCTTGCATCTATGACTGCTGATCTCTTTCCTAGATTTTCTAGCTCCTGGGTTATTTCCCTTTGTGATTTCATTATTGTTTCTATTTTCATTTTTAGATCATGGATGGTTTTCTTCAATTCCTTCACCTGTTTGACTGTGTTTTCCTGTAATTCTTTAAGGGATTTTTATGTTTCCTCTTTAAGGGCTTCAACCTGTGTACTTATGTTCTCCTTTATTTCTTTAAGGGAGTTATTTATGTCCTTCTTAAAGTCCTCAAGCATCATCATGCATAGTAATTTTAGAACTGAATCTTGCTTTTCTGTTGTAAAGGTATATCCAGGACTTGCTATGTTTGGAGAATTCGGTTCTGATGATGCCAAGTAACCTTGGTTTCTGTTGCTTATGTTCTTATCCTTGCTTCCTGTCATATAATTATCTTTAGTGCTACCTGCCCTTGTTATATCTGACTGAAGCCTGTCCTTCCTGTGATACTGGTTATTTAAGAACTCCTCAGAGTCCAGCTATTTCTGTTGTCCTGTGTTTCCAGGATCCTGTGTATGTCTGAGCTCCTTGGGAGTCAGCCTGCCTCTGGGGCCCTGAGATCCTGATGTGACCAAGCTACTGGGATCCTAGGATCCTATGATCTTGTGACCCTGTGATCCTGTGTGTGTTAGAGATCCTAGGAGTGGAGCTTCTTCTGTGTGTTGCAGGACTGTCTTTGGAATTCATGACCAATGTAAACCAGTCCAGACTGGAAAGTACCCTTGCCACTCAACATTGGGTCAGCAGAATCAACAAGAACAAAATCAAGAACAAGAAAACAACAACAAGAAGAGAAGCAACAAGAAAAAGACTCCAGACCCATAGGCAGCAGAGGATGGTCTTGTTAGACACCAAAGGGAGGAGAGACCCTTAGTCCCTGAAAGGCTCAGTGCTGCAATGTAGAGGAATAGCAGGACAGGGAAGCAGGGGAGGGTTGATTTGGGAACAAGGGGAGGGGTAATGGCTTATGGGATATTTGGGGGTTGGGAACCAAGAAAGGGGACTGCATTTGAAATGTAAATAATGAATATATCTAATTAAAAGCAATAAATCACTAGGAAAAAAGAACAAGGAAAAAAACAACAGCAACAACAATAACAACATCATCAAAAACAAAGAGAAAGCATCTTTCTATGCAGGAAATTTCAACCATAGGAACATGGCATTCAGGAAGACCATCAGAACCTGACACGTTTTTGAGAGGGTAGGGGCTATCTGTGTGGAAGTGGATATGAGCTTTGGAAGATGATGAGCTGAAAGGCGTGGAGGTTGAGTTAGGTATAGGATGGGGAGGTCTAGCTGAGAAAATGCTGATAAAGGTAGAAGAAAAGGCTTAAAGGGGCATATCCTCTATATAGAAGTTGAAAAGTTTGGTAGTTGAAGTTGAAAAGGCTCAGGTCCTACTCAGTTTCAAGGAGGGATTGGCCTTTACAAGAGGAACCTGGTAAACCTGGCATGATGTACAGAGGGAAGAGTCAGAAAAGAGAATAAATGAAGTTTGCAAACTCAGACCAGTTGCCCATGTGATGGTAATGTTTGTGTCACTAAGCTATCTTTTGGCCATTGAGACTAATTGTTGTGTTTTAGTATTTTAGTCAGGTCATGAGGCACTAAAAATGAGGTGGTGAGGCTTAAGAATATCACTAAGTATGATGTAAGGCAAATACTTCATTAGACATGGAAACCAAGTTCAAGGCTTAGGATTTTAGTGGGAAGACTTCATGGTCAACAATAAGAGAAGTGGTGCTGCATGACCTAGGCAAGGGAGTAGAGAAGAATTTGTGTTGCACCAAGAATCTCAAGATAGCCTTTTCAACAAATGGTGCTGGTTCAACAGGACTTCAAAATGCAGAAGAATGCAACTTGATCCATTCTCATCTCCTTGCACTAAGCTCAATTCCATGTGGATCAAGGACCTCCACATAAAGCCAGACACACTGAAACTAATAGAAAGGAAACTAGGGAAGAACCTGGAACATATGGGCACAGGGGAGAATTTCCTGAACAGAACTCCAATAGCGTATGCTCTAAGATCAAGAATTGACAAATGGGACCTCATTAAATTACAAAGTTTTTGCAAGGCAAAAGACACTGTCAAAAAGACAAAGCAGAAACCAACTAACTAGGAAATGATCTTTACCAACCCTACATCTGACAGAAGGCTAATATCCAATATATACAAAGAACTCAAGAAGTTAGACTCCAGAGAGTCAAGTAACCCTACTCAAAAATGGGGTACAGAGCTAAACAAAGAGTTCTCACCTGAAGAATATCTAATGGCTGAGAAACACCTAAAGAGATGTTCATCATCCTTAGTCATTAGGGAAATGCAAATTAAAACAACCTTGAGATTCCATCTCATACCAGTCAGAATGGCTAAGATCAAAAACACAGGAGACAGCAGTTGTTTGCAAGGATGTGGAGAAAGAGGAACACTCCTCTACTGCTGGTGGGATAGCAAGTTGGTACAACCACTCTGGAAAGCTGTCTGGCGGTTCCTCAGAAAACTGGGCATGACACTCCTGGAGGATCCAGCTATACCACTCCTGGGCATATACCCAGAGGCTTTACCTGCATGCAATAAGGACACATGCTCCTCTATGTTCATAGCAGCCTTATTTATAATAGCCAGAAGCTGGAAAGAACCCAGATGTCCCTCAACGAAGGAATGGATTCAGAAGATGTGGTATATTTACACAATGGAATACTCTGCAATTAAAAACAATGAATTCACGAAATTCCTAGGCAAATGGTCAGAACTGGAAAATATCATCCTTAGTGAGGTAACCCAATCACAAAAGAACACACATGGTATGCAGTCACTGATAAGGGGATATTAACCCAGAATTTCGGAATACCCTAGACACAATTCGCATATCAATAGATTTCCAAGAAGATGGAAAGAGATACCCCTGGTCCTGGAAAGACTGGATGTAAGGGACTGCCAGGACAGAGAATCGAGAGGGGGTTGAATGGGGAAAAGAGGGAGGGAAGGGGGCTTATGGGACTTTCGGCGAGGGAGGAAATGGGAAAGGGGAAATGATTTGGAATTTAAATAAAAAACTTAGAAAAAAAGAAAGAATCTCAATCTGAGGTGTCCCCAATTAGACTGAGAGACTTGTCAAAGAGAAACATTTAAAAACAGAGAAATGGTATCCCTTGTTGTTGGGATGGGATACCAGTGCCACTAGAGGTGCTTCCTGGCACACCTATTTTGTAGAAATAGTAGACAAAGTAGGGTGGTCCAGGGTGACACTTTCCCAGTAGATATGTGGTTAGATTAAATAGATGAGAAAAGAGCTGGACAGATAGACTAGGAGAGGCTATTTGGAAAAGGGATAAGGTTTTCAGTACAGGGAGAGGAAAATATCTTAATATCTAGAGATGCCCAGGCAGGCAGGGCAGGCTCAAGGATCAAGAGAGACACTGAAGAGTTGAGGAAAGTTAAATGATTAGAGAAGGTTGGGAAAGAATAGTTGTACTCCAGAATTGGACTCTGGATTTCAGAGCCAAACATAGTGAGTGGCAGAAGCCAGTAAGGTAAAGCAATCTGTACTCAATAGGGCAAAATGGGCCGGTTAATTAAACTAATTAATTAAACTAGGAGAGGCTGATACCCTGGATAAGGAGATCATTTGTGCCTATCCTCACTTTAAAGCACCAGGAAAATGGAATATAAAAACATAAAGAAACCAAAAATAGCATCTCTTTTGGTAAAACGTTGAAAGTTTATTCCAAACTGCTAAGCCAATTCTAGGGAAATCAGAAAGAAGCAAAAGGCCTGGCCAGCGTAAGAAATTACTGAGGAAAGAACCTGTAGAACTGACTGAAGGCTTTGAAGTGTAAAACTGATACTTCTCTCTCCTGCTCTTTTCTTCCTTTTTATTTAATTATAAATGCAGCTCTCATGCCCTTGGGCCAGGGCTGATTCAACTACTCCCATTACTCAAGAGTCAGCTACAATCTGCTGCCCTACCTAGTCAATGTCCAGGGCACACTCTCTCTAATGCTGCAGCCTATGAGAGACATTGCCTACTTTCCCACTCTCAAGATTCTCAGACAACCTTTCCCAACTGAGGTAATTGCAAGGTAATTGGAAACCAGAGCTACTTTATGGCAGACTAGACTTGGTCAGCTGTCCCACACACATGCCCCTCATATCGTCCCCACTAACATGACAGTTCCTCTGTGATGTCCTGGCAAAGTGGAGAGTCCAATCTCCCAAGTGTTGCAGGAGGTGAGTAGTGGGGCCAGCTTTCAAGAGCACCAGTGAGGAGGAACCAGTAAGGAGGAGGACAATTTCTGCACAACTACTGGACATCCATGTGTTACCTGGTGCCACCCAGATCACTAACATCCCCATGCTTTCCAGTGATAGTATGAGCCACAAACATATACACTCACTCCTGCCACTGTATAGGGACAGACCCAGACATGGCCATAAGCAGCTTGGGCAGGCACTTCACCATGATCTCAGGTAGAGGAGCTGGGTACACAAAACAGGCTATTCCTCTCCACCCTGTCATATCCAGTTGCTCCTTCCTTAATAATGCTCAAACTGTTCCATATCCCTTTCTCTGCCAAATGTATACCACACATTTGTACATTATAGTGGTTCTCACACCAGGTAGAGCAAACATCTGGCAGGACTCTGGGTTACAGTTGCATTCCAACTGGTGAACCATTGGGACATCTTCCCAATTCTGTATCTATTTGGATGGTAGCAAGTGGGGCTCTGTGTATCTTCTGTCTACCCATACAGTGCTATGGAAATGTGGAGGGCTGGTCTGTGAGCACATTTCCACACCTGCACTGCAAACCAAAGCAGTACTGAGGTCTCAAGCAAGCCATTTTCAATAGTGAGTAAGATTTCTTTCTGAGAAAGCAAAAAGACTAGGGATTTGGTCTCCAAAAATCATGTACAAAGACAAATGTTGCAGTATATGCCTGCACCCTGTGTTTTGGGCAAAGAGAGGAAATTGGAATCACTGGAGATTGTTTGGAGCTCCCAAGCTGCAAGTATGCTAGAGAAGGCACCAGGCATCTTCCTCTGGCCCCAGCATGCATTTCCTGCACACACTTATGGACACAAAACAGATAAATAAATATTAATAGAATCTTATTATCAGATATAAAATATTTTCTCAGGTACCTGATTAGATACTGGTTTTTGTGTAAATGTCAAGATTTGAGAAAACAAATGGCTTAAGAATAGATACTATGAAGAATAAATGACAGAAATGATGAAAAGGAAGACATAGAAAACTGTAATTACTGATATGGGTATAGGAAAAACCCATACTTGTAAAAACAAATATATAGGAAACACTTTAGCTGGAACTACATATAAACAATTTATAGGAGATCCTTCTTCACTGGAGCACATGACTTTTCTTGTCACAGGTATATCTCTAAGAGATTCATACTGCCTGTGATTTTTGTCCTAATGAAATGTACATTCCATCAATTAAAATCTCTGATTCTAATTGCAGAATAATATTCCATTGTGTAAATATACAACATCTTCTGAATCCATTCCTCCATCTAGACACAATTCGCATATCAATAGATTTCCAAGAATATGGAAGTAGAGACTCCTGGTCCTGGAAAACTGGATGTAGGGGAATGCCGAGACAGAGAAGTGAGAGGGGGCTGAATGGGGAAAAGAGGGAGTAAAGGGGGCTTAAGGGACTTTTGGGTAGGGAGGGAACGGGAAAGGGGAAATCATTTGGGATGTAAATAAAAAAACTTAGAAAATAAAAAAAAACTGATTCTCTTCATTATTGCACTAGGTGGCATATTTTGACTTTAAACTTCAACTTTGAAGCATGCAAAATCCATAAGTGCTTCTGGATTTGAGGCTTAATTTTCTGTAGCATAGTTAGTCATTCATACTGGAATTTTTGGTCCTAGCTCCCAATTACAGGATTTTTTGGGGGGAATTTCTAGTTTTATTTTTCCAAATCACATATTCAAATAAATGAACTTACTCAGTAATCAGAACGTTTTCTTAATGTGTGGAAGTCAACCAACAAATGTGATATCAGCCTTTAGTGATTCAGATATGTCTAAAGCCTTAGTAGCCAACAACTGATAGTGAAGTAAACCACTCTTAGCATTGACTTTTAAAATTCAAAATTCTCTAAAAATATCAGTTTTTTACCTTTTGTTTATATTTTAATATTTAGAGACAAAGACTATTTTAGATTTTCTGATAACTTTGTTAGGTTTCACTTGTGGATCATACTACATAAGCTCCCAAGAGTAATACCTCAAACACTTTCCTTTCCCCCCTTTAAGAACTAATGTTTTATGATTGATTTTTCAGGAACACATGCAAGTCCCTTAAATGAGTCTCCAAATCTGAAGGATTCTCCGAGATTATTATCATGCTATCTACATAAAAAGAAACACAAACCTCACTTTAAGTACAACAATGAGGCAAAAGCCTGAGCCACTATCCTATAGTGAAGAGTAGAACTTCAGAGATCATAAATTTAGTGGGTTATTTTGAAATCCTTCATTATCCTGAGCATGTTTCAAAATATCACAACTAATCAGACTTTAAATATAAGCTGGTATTATATTATATTATTTAAATATAACTTTAAATATAAGCCTGGTATACTAAAGCATGTTTAAAGTTGATCTGTTAGCATCAATTTTTCTTCTACTGACTAATGTTGAATGAAGTGGAATAAGTACAAGGAACTTATTAAGTTAGTGTATAAAACTCTAAGTCGTTTTCTATGAGTCATTTCACATCCTACTCCTAAACCTTTCCCACAGAGCTCTCCCGTCGTTAAAGTAATGAATATAGCTCCTACTGCTTGCTTGCTCCTTATAAACTTTTGGATCTTAAGTCTAAGATCAGTAATCTTACAATAATTCTAGACTAGTTTATACACTTCTACTTGTCAAGACTTGAGAAATTGTTATCCTAGTGAGACAATGTCCTTACAAATGGTTACCTGTAGTGCCTGGAAATGTCTGTATGAGTTTTCCTTGGAAATTTCGCACTTCTGATAGTAGGGATAGCTTTATATCTCTCTTTACTAGAGACCCTCCTCTTTGCTCTACAAGTACTAGTTGTTGACATCATGATACTTTGGTTCCTTGTTTGTTCAGTATAATGAAATAGGGAAGGAGAAAATTAATAGGCAGTTCACATTGAAAAAAAGTAACCATAGTGAAAAAGTATCATTGAACAATTGTCCATATGTTGAACAAACTTATTTTAACATGTCTAATCATTCATTATGGATGCTTTCTATTAACATTTTGTCAGATTCAAACTATATCACAAGCTCAGAGTTTTACTTTCAAGCCTTTTTTTTTAGAAACTCAGATTCATCACAAATCTTTCAGTTATTTTCTAACTAATTCTAGCATCTTTTACTCACTCAGTTCTTAATTTATTCCAGCAATCTCTCTCAGGTTGGTCTCCTTCTCTACAAACTGAACTATCATTACACAGAGAAGGAAATGTCTTGCCTTTCTAGTGATTCAATGATATATTTCTCCTGTGTTACATCTAGTGCATAAGCCAAATATTTGCCCATAAATGAGGAGTTCCAATGGATACCACATGGGAAAGGATTGCTGACCTGTGATTTACTTAGACATATGTACTGTTCCAGCTGCCTCAAATAAGTGGCATATGACCATTGAATTAACCATGCCCCCAGCTGTGGGGAGCCAAACACGGTCATTCAGCTATGGCTGTCTTATGACCATGAGATTGTTGAACAAAGACCTGCCCAGAAACTGCCGGTCCGAGAGTAACTACGGATCACTCCACCCTTAATCGCAGAATGTCCCTACGTGCGCGCAGATACCAGATGTCTTCACCAGATGCCCTTAGTGCTTCCTGCTGCCAAGAACACCTTGACCCCCTCCCTCCTTTGCATTTTGCATAGGTCACTTCCCCCTAGCTCCCCCTCCCAATTTCCTTATTGAGGGCTTGGCCCATAGCTCACTTCCCCCTAGCTCCCCTTCCCAACTTCCTCATCCCCACTGCTTAAAATGTGCTGCCTGTGTGACAATAAACGAGACCTTGACAATGGAACCTCGCTTGGTCTCCTTTTTCTCTCCCCCACTTTGACCCTCAGGTAGCGCCTCTTCGGGACCCTGAATAACTAGACCTGCTGGACGGGTCACACAGCCACTCTGCATAACTAAATAGAATAGAGATAAACATGTATGTAAAAGTTTTCTGTGTAAAATCTACTCCCATATTCAATTTTGCTTCAGTTGCTCATAGCATTTACTATCTCAAATAATTCATCACTTATCTTCTCAAACCTGTTCTCAGTTTTGTCATGACCTCACATATACCAAAACTACTACTGTTTTTCCATTCATGGTAGATCTAAATAATGTTGAAAACTCCCCAGTTATGTATCAAGAGCAAAGCAATATAAAATGACTCCCAATCTTTGCTCCTAGAAAATAAAATGAGCCTCCTAGACACATTTGCAAATCATAGGTGATAGTTTATTTATTCAAATGTAATAGCTTCCTCCTAAATGTTGCACTTGAAAGATTTTTCCCAAAAGAAATTATGGAATTCATACACACACACACACACACACACACACACACACACACACACTTTAAAATATTATATGGAATGATACACCTCTTTGAGGTGTAGTATTTAGAAAGTAGTTGTCAATAAGAGTTTGGCAGGTACAGACAAATATGCAGATAAGTATTTCTTGAGTCAGTTTTCTCTTCTATGTGTTTATGGAAATAGTTTTTAAGCTAAGCTAGGATGATATTTCACATGCTGCGACAGCTAAACTCCACAAGATGTCAGCAGTACTGCACAGAGAGTGCTTCTATTTTAGGGGATAATTTGCAGAAATCTCAGAGGAAAAACTAGAATTGTCAGCTGTACCTGACCATCACATTTTGTCATCTCTCTCAGTTTTTAATTTCATGTTCACAATTTTCCTCTTAGATGAAGAGGAGGGAGTTATATGTGGGAAGTAGATGCTGCCTCGTAGAGATTCATACCTTTATCTCAGCACAAATTATAGAACCACTGAATAGAAATTAGTTATATGCAGCTCACTATTTCTTTCAAGCTTGGTCAGCAAGTTTCAAAATCAAATGGTTGGAATGTACGTGGGCTTCTACTATTTGCTAATGACTGTGCAGTTTAAAGATAAAATACATATCAATATCCACCTTCCCTATTGTATTTTACTGCACAACCATGAGGCTGAGTGTATAAGATTAGATCAATTAGCATCTGCAAAGAAAATAATAACAGAGACTGTGAAACTTTATCAAGGAAAGATGTAAGTCATACTGAACAGGGGTATCTAATTGGGGTGAAAGCTATAATATTTCTGAGGGTCATCAGGTACAGTGATTCATAATATGATATGGAGATGTGCACAATAACACTGTTTACCAGTAAGATAACAGTAATTCCTTACTTTTATAAAATCCTAACTACATAGACAAGAATATTTGTACACTAATGGAGAGAGTTAAATGTAGAAATGTAGTGTGAGGAACAGGATAGAAATGAAACTGATTAGAATCCATATTCTCAAACATAGGGGTCCATAAATTATAAGGAGTAACACCACATGGTCAGAATAGAGTAGTCTGAATACAGAGCTCCAGTGTTTTACCTCTTTTAGTACTCTTTACCATGCTGGACTGATTGGTTGTTCCTACACACGAAGCACTTACTTGTTGCTTATATGGGAAGCTCTGAAAATGATCATTCAATTCCAGTAACATTATATAATTCCTAATCTTGTCTTTCCTTTATATAAATGGTCATTTGAAATTTTTTCTTCTGGCTAAAGACTGAGAAATTGCCCAATTTTCACAGTTCAGAGTCCCACCAAAATACAAAGCTAGACACACATAATGTTTATGCAGAGAAACTAACTCCAACACACACAGCATCTGTTGAAATCTCTTGTAGTAATCTGTCTTAATGTCAGTAAACCATTAGGAGCCCTGCTAAAGCAGATTCTGTGTGTTCATAGTATCTTTGTCCAACCTTGCTCCTACTTATTTTTTCTCCCCCCCCCCCCGTTCTTTGGACTTCCCCTGGCTGTGCCCCTTTTGGTGATGATATTTTCCTTATTGTGTTACCTAGTCCAGACATAGTATGAAGTTTGTGTCCTCATATCATTTTAACTTGCTCTCCCAGGTTCAATTTAGTGTCCAAGTTTTTGCTTCCTTTTTTTTTTCTGAATAGAAATGGAAGAGGAGTGGATCATGGGGACAGAGAATTTGGGTAATGGGAGGATGGGAAGGTATTTATGGGAGTAAGTGTTCCCTTTTACTCATTTTTATCAAATTCACAAAATGAAAGAAAGCAAATACAAAATAGGTTAATAATTCACCATATTTATCTAGATTTGATTGATAGTGGAATGTTTGAGTTATTGGTGTCAGAATAACTGGAAAGTAAAAAAAAAATGTAAATGCCATTGTACAATAGGAAAGAAAACCAAGCAGCTAGCATAAAGAAAGTGTCCTTGTCCTTTAAATTTTACAAACAATGAAGTAACATGCATTGCTAGAAAGTGAATGTATGTGTAAGACCAAGTAAGATGCTATAATTTCCAACCTCCCACCCACATATGCTAATATTTTTTCATTTGGGTGTTATTAGTAGGGTTTGTGTAGGACCTAAATTGGGAGTACTGTAAATTTTTTCATGATTTAGCAGTCTTGATGCCATGTCACAAAATTGAGGAACCTGTTGTCTCATTTATTTGAAGTAAAATTATTTATCCCTAATACTCAGTATTTTAGTGCTGCAGAGAAGATAGAATGCTTCAAATATATAGTCAAACATTCTTCAATACTCAGAATCTTAGATATTTCTATTAACATTTTCTTCATTGTTTCTTTACTAAATTCAGAATATTCTTTTCATATACAATCAAGAAGAAGGAAGGCTGAAGTGGAGAAGGGGCACATATTTAGAGGAGAATCTGAAAGGTTATAACTGTCGTATGCCAGACAGTCCAACCAAACAAACCCTGCTCCTGTTCCATTTGAATCCTTGAGAGTTGTCGCATGTTATCTCTTATGTGGACCCCAGGAAATTAAAGGCACATGTTCCTAAACTTCCAAAATCACTATGGTGTTAAATCTTTGAGGAATCAAATCTAGGCCTCTTTTTCTGTGGCTTCTTTGGCCACACAAATCACACACTTTTTAGTCCTATGTTTCAGGACAAATACTTCCCCTAAGGGCAGTCATCCCCCAAAATTTTTGTTCTATACCAAAATGAAATTTGCCTTCCTAGCTCACTGAAGTCACCTCTTTTTGATTGCTGAATCCTGCCATCCTTGATATGATTGCAACTAGCTATTTTTTATTATTATCCCATCAGAAAACTTCAAGGTTACTGCAAGCTGAAGATATTGAGAAATTTCCCTTTTGCCAAACAGCTTAGACACATAGGGCTTCACTGAGCTACTCACAGTTTATTGTCCTAAACTCTGAGTATGGGATAAGAAAAAATTAAGCAAAGAGTGACTGTCCTCATCAGTCATTCCTGTGTATATCTAGGGGAATCTATCCAATATGACCCATTCCAAGTTAATAAGTTGCTTGAGGTTTTCAAGGTGAATGCTTGTTCTCTGGATAATTCAGGAGAAATCATCTCACAACTATAAAAGTTTCAAACACACACTTCCATGATCAGAGAATGTTTTTGTTATCTTTATTTTTCTGAAGGTGAATACTGACTGGGATTTCCAAATATACTAGATATGGTGAACTTTTTTTTCTCATCTCAAAAAGAGCCTTTGCTATTTCAATACAATCTTCACTTTCTCTTTGAATGTCAAAGAGGTGTTTTAACCTGAGTAGACATCTTCTAAAATCCTGGATGGGAACCCCCAAGAACAGTAATACTCATAAATCTGATCATCTAGACAATATACGATCTCGTTTCTATCGAAGAACAAAAGAGTGGGCCTTAGACACAGCCAAACAAACAAGGTTTTCCATTATCAGTTAGCAACAGACTGAATCTACCTCTAGGATTTTTCTAAGTAAGATTTGGATTAGGTGGAAAATCCATGGAATCCTCATTTTTTTTGTTCCTATTTAGATATGTGTATCAGGTCCTTGTGATCATTGAACCTAGAAAAGACCTTCAGGATTAAAAATCCTCCATGTCAGTTAGTTTTACCTGTTACCTAGTCTCTGTCCCTCTTTCCATCATGAAATATCTTCATCCATCTGTTGGAAAGAAGGAGAATGGAAATAGGAATGAGAATATAATTTGGATATAAGAGGAGGAAAATTAGAAGATTTGGGAAATATTGTCTTTCTGTATTGGCATGCCTTGTACTTTGTGAGTTCACAGAAAGTCCTGTATAAGATATTCAGAGCCATAGGCAGAAATGCTAATAATACTATATGATGCAGTTCCAACTCTATTGTGACTTCCTGTCAAAATTCCAGCTTTCAGCAATGAGTTTTCTGGCTTGTGCTCTTTTGAATAAAATTATCTATAAATCTGTTTCTCTTGTTCACTATTTGCTTTTGACTTTGTTAATACTAAAATCCTTGTTCTGGGATGGTCTTTGGGAGAGATATAAAACAGGAAAAATTATCTGGATCAAAAAGAAAAGCTTAGTTAATGAATTCATCAACAGAATATCTGTACCTTGAGCACAGAGGCTGGAACATAGACCCAAGCTGTGACTATGTAGAAAACTCACTAATGATAGTGGGAAACTTTCCTGCCTTTTCTCTAGAGATCATATCTGTTTGATTAAGCTTAGAAAAAGAAACAATATTCAAAAGAGTTTAGGAAGCCAAGAATCAAAGAACCTAGGTTAATCATTAAAATTACTGTTACATTTTATTGATAAATGCTGAAAGAATAAGGACAGTAAATTTGTAGAATCTAGAATTTGACACTCTTATTACACTATGGTGAAATGAAAATAAAGAGCATGTTAGAGACACATATATAAGAAAGAGAATAGGAAATAATAAATAACAAGGCTTGAAATAGTATACAATTCAACTTCTTAAGTTTTTGCTCTGTTTATTATAATTTCATATAAAATATTAATTTTTCAGATTTCACACTGTCTCATATCTGAAACTGCAAGGTTCTCATAGTGAAGAGAGCAGGGTCTCTGCTCCAGACTTATCCAAACTTTAAGACTGTACAGAGATGGAATTATTAAACCTTACAATATTATAATTTTATAAAAAGGTTTTCTTTCATTCTCCTTGCATAATTTCATCTTAGAAATATTTAGAATGCAGCTAAAATGGTGTAATTGCTGCTGTATGAAATATAAATTAACCTTGCGGCTCTTTGGAAACATTGATTCCTTCTCTGAGTGCAGACACAGATAAAATATCCTCAGTGACTTAGAGAAAGTTCAATCTTCTGTTCAGTGCTATTCATCCCCATGTTGCCTGCTACATCTGGTGTTCTCAGACTCTATCCTCTCTTGGAGATGGTCTCCAGCATAAAACTTACACAAAACCAAGTGAAATAAAACTTTGAGCACAAAAGGGCTTGGTAAATATAGTTTATGTTATATACTCTATAATATTTGCAAGGGATGAATGAAGGATAGATATATATATTTACTGGGGTCTGCAACTCTCTTTCTAGGATGCCAATGTACCAGTCACTGACTATATACTTATGTACATATGATCAGAACTAGTTGAACTGAATTGGTTTAAAGGAAACAAATTAATGATTGATAGATATAAAGATTGATAAATAGGTAGGTAAGTGGGTGGGTGGGTAGATAGATAGATAGATAGATAGATAGATAGATAGATAGATAGATAGATCATGAGATAGAGAAATAGAGATGGAGAAATAACTAAATAGATGGAGCCACAATATTGTGTTCCCTCTGGCATCTAGAGTATTTGATACTGGGGATATCCAATTTCTTACTGATATGGAAAATAAAGAGGGGAAGAGGAGGAATTGTACAATAACTAAGTGTTTGCTTGAGCTTTATGGTAACCTTGGAGCCACAAGTCCATATAATATTCAATGGATAAAACTAATTCATTCCAGGTAAAGTCATAGAAGGGAGATAAGATGTAACTCATTTAAAGTTATGAAAAAGAAATGTTAGAGTTTGGTGCCTGACTACAAATCCTGGCACTACTAATGATAGCATGCTGTTTTTATATATAGAACACTAGCATAGCTATCCTATAAAAGACTCTACCAGCAGCTGACTGAGATAGATACATATGCTTACAACAAACAATTGGACTGAGGTCAGGGACCCCCTATGGAAGAGTTAGTGAAAGGATCAAAGGAGCTGAAGAGGATTGCAAGTCTATAAGAAGAACAACAGTATCAATTAATAACTCAGACTCATCAGAAGTCTCCCAGAGACTAAGTCACCAACCAAAGAGAATACACGGGTTCATTTCTGGCACCTAACACATCTAATGTAGCAGAGAAGTGCCTTGTCTAGCCTCAGTGGGAGAGGATGCTCCTGATGTTGGAGAGACTTGATATCCCATAACATGGGTATAGTGAAGGAGTGGGGTATGGATAGTGGGTGGGTGGGAAAGAACCCTCTCAGAGCAAAAAAGAAGCATGGATAGCATGTTAGACTCTGGAATGAGTGACTGGGAAAGGTGACAACATTTGAAAAATGAATAAATAAAAAATATTTATAAGAAGAAAAGAAATAATAAATTGTCCTGGGAAGAATTCCATTTTGTTTGGATTATTATAATATCCACATATTATAATGAGCATAATATTTAAGAAATGAAAATTTCAAGCACGAAATAAATTCTATACTTTCCATTCAGATACAACTCTATTAAGGCTTTTTATTCACTTCATTCACCATTGCCTGTACACTGTCATTATGTATATAGGTCTTGTAGAGTAGAGATGGGGTTTACTTTGAAAGATTTCATGATCCTTGGACCGCTTTTCTTTCTTAGAGGCCTCAATAATATTTCAGGTTGTGATAAAGAAATGCTAAGGTGTTTAAGAATATGGTATATGTAATTTCATATGAATAGACATATTAAGACTACTCTCTCAGCCTACCATATCATTCCTAATTCTAGTATATATGTGTGTGTGTGTGTGTGTGTGCTTGTGTGTGTGCATGTATATGTTTATGTATATGGTGTTTATGGAAGAAAGTATTTATGTATTATGTATTTCTCCTTTAAAAATAGATTGCTCAGAGTGGTTGTACCAGCTTGCAATCCCACCAGCAGTGGAGGAGTGTTCCTCTTTCTCTACATCCTCGCCAACAACTGCTGTCTCTTGTGTTTTTGATCTTAGCCATTCTGACTGGTGTGAGATGGAATCTCAGGGTTGTTTTGATTTGCATTTCCCTAATGACTAAGGATGATGAACATCTCTTTAGGTGCTTCTCAGCCATTAGATATTCTTCAGGTGAGAACTCTTTGTTTAGCTCTGTACCTCGTTTTTTAATAGGGTTACTTGCCTCTCTGGAGTTTGACTTCTTGAGTTCTTTCTATATATTGGATATTAGTCCTCTGTCGGATGTAGGGTTGGTAAAGATCATTTCCCAATTAGTTGGATGCCGCTTTGTCTTTTTGACAGTGTCTTTTGCCTTGCAAAAACTTTGTAATTTAATGAGGTCCCATTTGTCTATTCTTGATCTTAGAGTATAAGCTATTGGAGTTCTGTTCAGGAAATTCTCCCCTGTGCCCATATGTTCAAGGTTCTTCCCTAGTTTCCCTTCTATTAGTTTCAGTGTGTCTGGTTTTATGTGGAGATCTTTGATCCACTTAGAATTGAGCTTAGTGCAAGGAGATAAGGATGGGTCAATTTGCATTCTTCTGCATGTTGACCTCCAGCTGAGCCAGCACCATTTGTTGAAAAGGCTATCTTTTTTCCACTGGATGGTTTTAGCTCCTTTGTCAAAGATCAAGTGACCATAGGAGTGTGGATTCATTTCTGGGTCTTCAATTCTGTTCCATTGATCTACATGTCTGTTACTGTACCAATACCATGCAGTTTTTAACACTATTGCTCTGTAGTACAGCTTGAGGTCCGGGATACTGATTCCCCCAGAGGTTCTTTTACTCTTGAGAATAGTTTTAGCTATTCTGGGTTTTCTGTTATTCCAGATGAATTTTTGAATTGCTCTTTCTAACTCTATGAAGAATTGAGTTGGGATTTTGATGGGGATTGCATTGAATCTGTGTATTACTTTTGGTAAGATGCTCATTTTGACTATATTAATCCTGCCAATCCATGAGCATGGCAGATTTTTCCATCTTCCGAGGTCTTCTTCAATTTCTTTCTTCAGAGACTTGAAGTTCTTGTCATACAGATCTTTTGCAAGGCAAAAGACACCGTCAAAAAGACAAAGCGGCAACCAACTAACTGGGAAATGATCTTTACCAACCTTACATCCGACAGAGGGCTAATATCCAAGATATACAAAGAACTCAAGATGTTAAACTCCAGAGAGGCAAGTAACCCTATTAAAAAATGGGGTACAGAGCTACACAAAGAGTTCTCACCTGAAGAATATCTAATGGCTGAGAAGCACCTAAAGAGATGTTCATCATCCTTAGTCATTAGGGAAATGCAAATCAAAACAACCCTGAGATTCCATCTCACACCAGTCAGGATGGCTAAGATCAAAAACACAGGAGACAGCAGTTGTTGGCGAGGATGTGGAGAAAGAGGAACACTCCTCAACTGCTGGTGGAATTGCAGGCTGGTACAACCACTCTGGAAAGCAGTCTGGCGGCTCCTCAGAAAACTGGGCATGACACTTCCGGAGGATCCGGCTATACCACTCCTGGGCATATACCCAGAGACTTTACCTGCATGCAATAAGGACACATGCTCCACTATATTCATAGCAGCCTTATTTATAATAGCCAGAAGCTGGAAAGAACCCAGATGTCCCTCAACGGAGGAATAGATTCAGAAGATGTGGTATATTTACACAATGGAATACTACTCTGCAATTAAAAACAATGAATTCACGAAATTCCTAGGCAAATGGTCAGAACTTGAAAATATCATCCTTAGTGAGGTAACCCAATCACAAAAGATCACACATGGTATGAAGTCACTGATAAGGGGATATTGACCCAGAATCTCAGAATACCCTAGACACAATCAGCATATCAATAGATTTCTAAAGAGATGGAAGGAGAGACCCCTGGTCCTGGAAAGACTGGATGTAGGGGAACGCCAGGACAGAGTAATGAGAGGGGGTTGAACGGAGAAAAGAGGGAAGGAAGGGGGCTTATGGGACTTTCGGGGAGGGAGGAAACGGGAAAGGGGAAGTGATTTGGAATGTAAATTAAAAAAATAAAATAAAATTAAATTAAAAAAAAAAAACTTTGTAATTTAATGAGGTCCCATTTGTCAGTTCTTGATCTTAGAGCATGAACTATTGGAGTTCACTTCAGGAAATTCTCCCCTGTGCCCATATGTTCAACGTTCTTCCCTAGTCTCCTTTCTATTAGTTTCAGTGTGTCTGGTTTTATGTGGAGGTCCTTGATCCACTTGGAATTGAGCTTAGTGCAAGGAGATTAGAATGGGTCAATTTGCAGTCTTCTGTATGTTGACCTCCAATTGAGCCAGCACCATTTGTTGAAAAGGCTATCTTTTTTCCACTGGATGGTTTTAGCTCCTTTGTCAAAGATCAAGTGACCATAGGAGTGTGGATTCATTTCTGGGTCTTCAATTCTGTTCCGTTGATCTACATGCCTGTCACAGTACCAATACCATGCAGTTTTTAACACTATTGCTCTGTAGTACAGCATGAGGTCTGGGATACTGATTCCCCCAGAGTTTCTTTTACTCTTGAGAATAGTTTTAGCTATCCTGGGTTTTCTGTTATTCCAGATGAATTTTTGAATTGCTCTTTCTAACTCTATGAAGAACTGAGTTGGGATTTTGATGGGGATTGCATTGAATGTGTATATTTCTTTTAGCAAGATGGTCATTTTTACAACCACTCTGGAAAGCAGTCTGGCAGTTCCTCAGAAAACTGGGCATGACACTCCTGGAGGATCCAGCTATACCACTCCTGGGCATATACCCAGAGGCTTTACCTGCATGCAATAAGGGCACATGCTCCACTATGTTCATAGCAGCCTTATTTATAATAGCCAGAAGCTGGAAAGAACCCAGATGTCCCTCAACGGAGGAATGGATTCAGAAGATGTGATATATTTACACAATGGAATAGTACTCTGCAATTAAAAACAATGAATTCACAAAATTCCTAGGCAAATGGTCAGAACTTGAAAATATCATCCTTAGCAAGGTAACCCAATCACAAAAGAACACACATGGTATGCAGTCACTGATAAGGGGATATTAACCCAGAATCTCGGAATACCCTAGACACAATACGCATATCAATAGATTTCCAAGAAGATGGAAGGAGAGACCCCTGGTCCTGGAAAGACTGGATGTAGGGGAATGCCGAGACAAAGTAACGAGAGGGGGTTGAATGGGGATAAGAGGGAGGGAAGGGGGCTTATGGGACTTTCAGGGAGGGAGGTAATGCGAAAGGGGAAATGATTTTGAATGTAAATAAAAATTTAAAAAATAAAAAAAAATAGATTGCTCAGCTACCCTATGGCATGACATGGTAAAATAAGATTTAGTAAAAATTTGCTAAGTTATCAAATTATGTTTATGTACTTAATGTTTAAAAATTTTTTAGATAGGTAGATGGATTTATATATATAGATATAGATATAGATAGATAGATAATTGATAGATAGATAGACATAGATAGTCATATATAGAGACATAAATAAATAGAGACATAGACATAGACATAGAGATAGATATAGACATAGACATAGACATAGACATAGGCATAGGCATAGGCATAGGCATAGGCATAGGCATAGGGATAGGCATAGGCATAGGCATAGGCATAGGCATAGACATAGACATAGACATAGATATTTTTACCAGGCTTAATGTAATCACAGTTGAATGATGGGGTAAATGCAAATAAGAATATTACAGAAAACCTAGGCAATTTCTTGGTTTCTGCATCCTCCAACTACATCGAATTTATCATTCCATTCACCCATCTGCCTTATCCCCAGTGTTAACGTTCTACTGAAAATATCATCTGAGTGAAGTACCTCAGACCTAAAAGGACATGCATGAAATAGGCTCACAAATAAGTGGATATTAGCCAAAAAAGTACAGAATGCCCAAGAACTCAAAAATTCAACAAGTTGAAGTGCTCAAGTGTGGATGCCTCAGTCTCACTTGTAAGGAAGAAGAAAGCAATCACAAGTGGGGAGGGAAGGATGGACATGTGAGGGAAAGTGAAGGGGGAATCTTGGGGAGAGGAGAACCTGATCTGGTATTGGGTGAGGGAAAAGGACTGAAGCCCTGAGAGCCAGCAGAAAGAATGGAAACAAGCAACCTAAGGAGATAGGAGGTTGGGGGACCCTTCGGAATGCACCAGACACCTGGGAGCTGAGAGACTCTCAGGACTCAATGGGAGGGACCTTAGATAAAATGCTGGACAGTAGGGAGAGGGAACTTATAGAGCCCAGCTCCAGCAGAGAGAAAGAGTATCAAATGACGGAGACGGAGGCCCTCCTACATTCACAGCTCTGACCCGTAATTGTTCCTGCCTGAAAGAATAACAAGGATGGAAATGGAGCAGGAGTCTGAGTGGAGTCCTGTTCATGGGGAGGTCCTAAGGCCTGACACTATTACTGAGGCTATGTAGTGCTTACCAAAAGACCTAACATGACTGCACTCCAGAAGACCCAACAAGCAGAAAGACCCAACATGCAGGAAGGCCCAACAAGCAGCTGAAAGAGTGAGATGCTGATATTTGTACCCAACCAATGGACAGAAGCAACTGATGCATGTTGTTGAATTAGAGAAGACTGAAAGAAATTGAGGAGAAGGGCAACCCTGTATGAAGACTAGCAGTCTCAATTTATCTTGACCCTGAAATCTCTCAAATACTGGACCACCAAATAGGCAGCATGCACCAGCTAATATGAGGCCCCCAACACACATACAGTAGAGGACAGCGGGGTCTGTGTTCATTAAGAGATGATGCACCTAACCCTCTAGGGACAGGGTCGCCCAGGGAGTTTAGAGGTCAAGTCAGGTGGGGGGTAGGGACATCCACGTGGAGACAGGTGGTAGGAAGGAGGTATGGGATGTGGAAAATTCATAGTGTGGATGGGGAAAGGGGATACTATATGAAGTGTAAAAAAATAAATAAATTAGAAAAAAAATGAATAGCAGGTATTGGGAACAGAAGGTCTTGAGCAATTCAATGTGGAGCAGAAAAGAAAAAGATGAACAACTCTAAGGTTTTTCCTCAAGTAGAATGGAGGTTACTGGTAGTAGGGCAAAGAATCACGAGTTGAGAGTTGACATGAGGTTCTGTATGACTAAAACAGTACATGTTAAGTTTGCTAGTTGTGAGCCATTTATTGTGTTTCTAAACAGAAGAGTCATGAAAACACTTGGATAGAAGTGTGGAGCTAAAGACAAAGATTCAAATGCAAAAGAATATTGAAGATCAGAAACAGAAAATTTTCCATTTACCCTTTGTATTTGTTAGGGTTCTACTGCTGGGAACAGACACCAATGACAAATGCAAGTTTTATAAAAGACATTTACTTGGGGCTGGCTTACAGGTTCAGAAGTTTACTCCATTGTCATCAAGGCAGAAGCATGGCAACATCCAGGCAGGCATGGTGCAGGAGGAGCTGAGGGTTCTACACCTTTATTCAAAGGAAATCAGGAACAGACTGGGCATCTTCAGGCATCTAAGATGAAGATCTCTAAGTCCAACCCTACAATGACACACTTCCTCCAACAAGGCCACACTTTCTAATAGTGCCACTCTCTGGGACGAGCATATACAAACCATCACATTCCACTCCCTGGTCCCCATAGGCTTGTTGAAACATAAGTCTATGGGGGCCATACCTAAACATAGCATAATGCAAAATACATTTAGTCCAACTTCAAAAGTCCCCACAGTCTATAGTATTCTCAACAGTGTTAAAAGTTCAAAGTTCAAAGTCTCTTCTGAGATTCATCCAATCACTTAACTGTAATTCCAAAAGCAAGGCCACACCTTCTAATAGTGCCACTCCCTGGGACAAGCATATACAAACCATCACACCCTTTATTTGTTTTCTATAGACAACTTTGTAAAAGTTGTATATAATGTTCAGAAAAAATGTTCTTAATATTCAGTCAGGAAAAAAAAGAAAAGTAAAACAATTCCTAATTAGACAATATAAGAACTGTTAAATTTGTGATTTCCTTGTTTAAAGCTGTTACACAGAGAGCCCGTGGGTAAGGCAGTGAAAATAGTAAATTATATGTTGTTAACTTCCCTATTTTCCTCATTCATTTCTATCTCTTTCTTGTCTATATTTAGAGCAGCATACATTCACAAATGCTAGGTTTTGATATCAATGAGAAATTCTGTAAGACATGCAAATATCTTACTTTGAAATTTATTGCTAATGCTAAATTTGCCTTGTTAATTGTGTTTGTAGAATTGTCTGTACTGTATAAAAATTGACCATTAGCTTTTATCTTAATTTCTGTCCCTATCAGATGTTCCATAAGAATAGAAAACTTGGAGATTGGAAAGGAAGAAGTCAAACTATCACTATTTGCAGACGATATGATAGTATACTTAAGCGACCCAAAGAACTCAACCAGAGAACTCCTACAGCTGATAAACAACTTCAGCAAAGTGACCGGATATAAAATCAACTCAAGCAAGTCAGTAGCCTTCCTATACTCAAAGGATAAGCAGACTGAGAAAGAAGTAAGAGAAATGATACCCTTCACGATAGCCACAGACCATATAAAGTATCTTGCTGTGACTCTAACCAAACAAGTGAAAGATCTGTATGACAAGAACTTCAAGTCTCTGAAGAAAGAAATTGAAGAAGACCTCAGAAGATGGAAAAATCTGCCATGCTCATGGATTGGCAGGATTAATATAGTAAAAATGATCATCTTGCCAAAAGAAATATACAGATTCAATGCAATCCCCATCAAAATCCCAACACAATTATTCATAGAGTTAGAAAGAGCAATTCAAAAATATATCTGGAAGAACAGACAACGCAGGATAGCTAAAACTATTCTCAACAATAAAAGAACTTCTGGGGGAATTAGTATCCCGTACCTCAAACTGTACTACAAAGCAATAGTGTTAAAAACTGCATGGTATTGGTAAAGTGACAGGCTTGTAGATTAATGGAAGAGGATTTAAGTCCCAGAAATGAATCAACCCACCTATAGTCACTTGATCTTTGACAAAGGAGCTAAAACCATCCAGTGGAAGAAAGAAAGCCTTTTCAACAAATGGGGCTCGTTAAACTGGAAGTCAAAATGCAGAAGAATGCAAATTGACCCATTCTTATCTCCTTGCACTAAGCTCAATTCCAAGTGGATCAAGGACCTGTACATAAAATCAAACACACTGAAACTAATAGAAAGGAAACTAGGGAAGAACCTTGAACACATGGTCCCAGGGAAGAATTTCCTGAACAGAACTCCAATAGCTTATGCTCTAAGATCAAGAATTGACAAATGGGACCTCATAAAATTACAAAGTTTCTGTAAGGCAAAAGACACTATCCAAAGGACAAAGAGGCAACCAACTAATTGGGAAATGATCTTTACCAACCGACAGAGGTTTACATCCGACAGAGGGTTACTATCCAATATATACAAGGAACTCAAGAAGTTAGACTCCCTAATGACTAAGGATGATGAACATCTCTTTAGGTGCTTCTCAGCCATTAGATATTCTTCAGGTGAGAACTCTTTGTGTAGCTCTGTACCCCATTTTTTAATAGGGTTACTTGCCTCTCTGGAGTTTAACTTCTTGAGTTCTTTGTATATCTTGGATATTAGCCCTCTGTCGGATGTAAGGTTGGTAAAGATCATTTCCCAGTTAGTTGGTTGCCGCTTTGTCTTTTTGACAGTGTCTTTTGCCTTGCAAAAACTTTGTAATTTAATGAGGTCCCATTTGTCTATTCTTGATCTTAGAGCATAAGCTATTGGAGTTCTGTTCAGGAAATTCTCCCCTGTGCCCATATGTTCTTCCCTAGTTTCCCTTCTATTAGTTTCAGTGTGTCTGGTTTTATGTGGAGATCTTTGATCCACTTAGAATTGAGCTTAGTGCAAGGAGATAAGGATGGGTCAATTTGCATTCTTCTGCATGTTGACCTCCAGCTGAGCCAGCACCATTTGTTGAAAAGGCTATCTTTTTTCCACTGGATGGTTTTAGCTCCTTTGTCAAAGATCAAGTGACCATAGGAGTGTGGATTCATTTCTGGGTCTTCAATTCTGTTCCATTGATCTACATGTCTGTTACTGTACCAATACCATGCAGTTTTTAACACTATTGCTCTGTAGTACAGCTTGAGGTCCGGGATACTGATTCCCCCAGAGGTTCTTTTACTCTTGAGAATAGTTTTAGCTATTCTGGGTTTTCTGTTATTCCAGATGAATTTTTGAATTGCTCTTTCTAACTCTATGAAGAATTGAGTTGGGATTTTGATGGGGATTGCATTGAAACTGTGTATTACTTTTGGTAAGATGCTCATTTTTACTATATTAATCCTGCCAATCCATGAGCATGGCAGATTTTTCCATCTTCTGAGGTCTTCTTCAATTTCTTTCTTCAGAGACTTGAAGTTCTTGTCATACAGATCTTTCACTTGTTTGGTTAGAGTCACGCCAAGATACTTAATATGGTTAGTGGCTATCGTGAAGGGTATTATTTCTCTTACTTCTCTCTCAGCCTGCTTATCCTTTGAGTATAGGAAGGCTTCTGACTTGCTTGAGATAGTAACCTTCTTGCATCAAACCCAAAAGTAGATAACCACTCAAACACAAAGATAGCGTCAAGAATAGCAGGTGGCAATAATCACTATTCCTTAATCTCTCTTAATATCAATGGTCTCAATTCCCCATTAAAAAGACATAGACTAGCTGGGCGGTGGTGGCGCACGCCTTTAATCCCAGGACTTGGGAGGCAGAGGCAGGCGGATTTCTGAGTTCGAGGCCAGCCTGGTCTACAAAGTGAGTTCCAGGATAGCCAAGGCTACACAGAGAAACCCTGTTTTTTCCAGGGTTTTGTTTCTCTCCTTGTATTGGCAGTTTCCACCTATTATCCTTTGCAGGGCTGGGTTTGTGGAAAGATATTGTGAAAATTTGGTTTTATCATGGAATATCTTGGTTTCTCCATCTATGGTGATTGAGAGTTTGTTTCTATAGATCATGTACCACTCCCTTCCCCACTTCCACAGTTTTCCCCAAACTCATGATGATATCTGATTCTTTCCTTCTGTGCCAACTAGCTGGTGGAAGAAGACTTTCTTATTACAATTGGGATAGGCACCTAACTGTGGTTGTAGTTGATAGTCATACTTCAATACATAGGCACAGAATTACTACATAACCAGGATCTATATAAGACTTTTATCAAAAAGATATATATATATATATATATTTATATATATATATATATATGTGTGTGTGTGTGTGTGTGTGTGTGCATGTGTACATATATGTGTATGTGCATCTGTATGTGTATGTGTACATGTATAGCATTAGGGAGGAAAGGGAGCTACATTCAAGATGTAAAGTGAATAAAAAGATAAATTAATGATAAAATATATTTGCCTAAATGACTCAAATTGCTACTATGCTGATACTTGCCAGATAATGTTTACTGCCACTATCTTCATAATACCTAGGAAATGGAAACAACTAAACTGTGATTTAACATATGTCTAGATAATGGATATGAGTAGATATACAATGTGCAATGCTATTCGGTTGTACAATAAATGAAATTTTTAATTAAACACATAGGAATTGAAAAAAATGAATGGAAAGAAGTAACAGAGACACAAAAGCAGATGTGGACTATGTCTATCATCTGAAACTTTTAATTCTGAAAGGTCATACTGAGTACATATCCTAGAGATAAATGAAGGAACTGGTAAGGAATAAGAAAACACTGTCTATATAGATGGAAGGAAGAGAAATACCTTGGAGAATACTGGTTTATAAGCAATCTGGTGTGTTGAATTGGAAGTAAGCAGGGCTTTAATTAGAGAAGTTGAAAGGAGGAAAATACAGAAATAGAGTATAAAGTTATATAAGGATGTATGCAAACATCAGAAATAATCATATTAAGTAGATTCCTACAAATATTTATAATAAATAGAAGTCATTGTATAGATCAGCATATAGATTTAAAAGTTATTTTTTGTCTTGGTTAAAAATACTCCTTTAAACAATCAGGTTAACCAAAAAACAAACAAACAAACAAAAACAAAAAACAAAACCACAAAAAAATCTAAATTAAACATGAATCCCAGTCAATGAATATTCTACAAAATGTCGTATGCATTAAACCTCAGCGACATTGTAAATGAGGGATAAGCAATAGCAAGAAAGTGTGTATAAAAGGAGGAAGGGGAAGAAAATATGAGTTTATTAATATCTAAATAAGAAATAGTAAACACTATATATTAAAATTAAATTGTGATGAAATCAGTGTTTACACTTCCATCTAATGTCCCAAAAGTAGAAACAACATACCATCAAGGCTCTTTCTAAGAATTAGTTTATTTTATTATCTCAAAGAGCATTTGTACCTGTCTCCTTACAGTGGTATTTGAGTTCTGATAAAAAACTGAACCAATATTCTTTCCCAAAAAAGCATGATGGTTCCATTAAGATTCCACTGATAGACCCTTCCCCCACATACTGTCTTATGCCCTATATATTCCAGCCTCTTCCAAGGCCACATATAGGTAAGCTAGATCTGCATACAACAAATTGTCTCAAAGTTTTTATTTTTATTATTTTACTCATGTATATCCATGATATCCAGATGTGTTTTCTCTTTCCACCTGACCCACAGCCAGAGTTGATTGTCTGAGAAATTCTTTTCTCAGTCAAAGTTTTCTATATTTTAAGCAATTAAAATATAACAGATACATGATGCTTTTCTTAGCTTCCATGTTTAGGGTATCTGTGTAGAAGAGAGTAACATAAAAAACCAAAATATATAAGTTAAGTTCAAAGTTAATTCCAAGAGAGAAGAAATTAGCAAGCCATCATGAAGGTATTAGTCTTCACTATTGTCATATTACAGAGATAATTTGAGTTAAATAAATGAACATAGGAATTGTTTAAAGTATAGAAAAGCGTTGACCCAGAAAATAATCCTATACCAGAGTTTCTATCCATCATTAGGTTAATGAATTCCCAGATTAAAGATACACACAGACTTTATATATTTAATATGCCTTAAACAGCACAAGAGCTAGGAAGATACATAGACTTCATGCTATTAGAATATACTTTGAGGTTGATAACCCTGAGTTATTACTACTATTTATTTTTTTTCCATCTTAACTGCTATTAACTTCAATCAGTCTGTAAGGCCATGATTCACCTAACCCATGGTGGCTTCACCTTCCTCCTCCTAACCTAAAGCTACCTTATCTGTCCTCATTTTAAGTTCTGTTTTTCTTCTCCATCCATGAGACTGCAAAAACAAAAGGCCACCTGTTTCTCCTGCTCAAGTACTGGCTCTTTAAATCTCTCTCAATCATAAATAACCTGGGGACAGAGTAACTCAGCATTTACATGTAGACTATCTCCTCACTAGGACATCAAGACTTGGGGACCCAAAATTAATAATAGAATGAAAGCAGCATCCTGTCAGTACACTAGATCTTTCCTGTATTTTTGTTGTTGTTGCTTGTTTGTTTGTTTGTTTTTCTAATCTGGGTCCACTTCTATAGTTGCCCACCCAGATATGATAATAAATATTAAACATATCAATATCTCCACTTTTATCTTTTTTAGTGATAATTCCTTTTTTTTATAAGCAGCAGGAAGCATGTTATCTCAGGCAGCTACTTCTTCCCTGATGTGGAACTCAGAGGGCTGATAGTAATCATGCATCAATCGAATATGGATTTGCATACAACATGGACAAAAGACTGCCTAACTATGATGTGATATGTAGACATACTGTGCCCTGTGTGT
The DNA here is from genome assembly GCA_036184795.1 of Tokudaia tokunoshimensis. Taxonomy (NCBI): domain Eukaryota; kingdom Metazoa; phylum Chordata; class Mammalia; order Rodentia; family Muridae; genus Tokudaia; species Tokudaia tokunoshimensis. The sequence continues at coordinate 36,382,936 of BTHU01000001.1, forward strand.
CCCACATTAGTGGCATGTATTACTAGCCTACATACCAGTTGTGCTCCTGCCTCTATTAATCTTCACTAAAACTTGAGTAACCAGCATGTAAATATTTTCAATCAAATTAACCTCCTTCATTCAAAATTGTTTCAGTTGCCTGTCTCATTCCTCACCTCAAGGACAGCATTAATTCTTTTGGAAAATTAATGCTTGAATTTATAATTATCACAAAAAAATACCCATAGTGCTACTAATTAAAATTATTTTTCCTGGTAAAAGACACAAATCATGTCACATACTGCACTTAATGGCAAACCACTTTCACATTTCAGCAAAATTTGTTCTGAGGAATAAATGTGGTTCTGGGGCTTTTTTCAAACCAAAGGTAATGGTCCATTTCCTGGGTAATCACAGCTCTAAACAAAAGCTGCACTAGAACATATTTCATTAGTAGAGATAACAGCTTTCCAGTAGTTGTATTCACAGAAACTTCTCTAATATAATTTCCTGACAAGCATGTGCTACACTTCTCAGAAACAATGTTATTTTAGGGAAGACTTGCGTATAACAGGTGGGAGTATGAACCTGAGCACTCACGTAACCATCTCTTAACACTGAATGATCTTATATGTGTGCATAAAACTAGTCAATAAAACATGTTTGAATAATAGTTCATAAACTGACACAGATAAACTCCCCAAGATGTTCATGTTATAGCTTAGGCAAAAGGCCTCTGTAAGAGACATTGGCAGAAACTAAAAATTATCAGTTGTAAGGTCATGTTTTTCATCCTCACATGTTTGTATTTGCTGCTCATTGGATTCCTGTAAGGACACCAGAAAAGCATGTTTGAGGTCTTTCTGAGAAACAATGGATACATTTTCAATTATCAAACTTGCATCCAGGCACATGATATGAAGTTAGACTACAGAGAAACAACCAGTCCTATTAAAAAATGTGGTACAGAGTTAAACGAAGAATCCTCAACTGGAAAATACTAAATAGCTGAGAAGCATCTAAAGAAATTTTCAATATCCTTAGTCATTAGAGAAATGCAAATCAAAACAACCCTGAGATTCTACCTCACACCAGTCAGAATGACTAAGGACAAAAACTCAGGTGACAGCAGTTGCAGGCAAGAATGTGGAAAAAGAACAACACTTTTGTATTGCTGGTGCGATCACAAGCTAGTACAAAAACTCTAGAAATCAGTTGGGCAGTTTCTCAGAAAATTGGACATAGTCCTAGCTGAGGATTCAGCTATACCACTCCTAGGTGTATACCCAGAAGATGATCCAACATATAATATGGACACATGCTGCATTATGTTCATAACAACCTTATTTATAATAGCCAGAAGCTAGAAAGAACCCAGATATCCTTCAACAGAGGAATGGATACAGTAAATGTTAGAGTTCTGTCTAAGCTCTACCCCACAATTGCCTGGCAACCGCCAGGTATGCCCTTCCCCACAGTTACCTGGCAACAGCCAGGTAGGCCTAGCCTACTATAAAAGGGGCTGCTTGCCCCTCCTCTTCCTATTATTCCTCTTGCTTCTGCTCTTGTTCTCTTGATCCTCTACCCCTCTTGGGTTCTCCTCCCCTCTCCCCATCACTCCACTTGGTCATGGCTGGACTCTACTCCTCTACTTCCTCTACTTTTCTCTGCCTCCACTACTCCATTAACTCCCACCCTCAGCCCTGAATAAACTCTACTCTATACCATGTCTCTGTGTGTCTGGTCCCTCGGTGGATGCCTCTACATGGGTCCACTGGGGTGCCCTCTTCCCCCATACCACCGTATACCATATTTTTCTAAACCTCCATCTCTTTTTATGATCATAACATTGGTGAGACAGTCAGGAGGATCACAAGTGCACCATATGAGTGAGGATCATCAGTAAATGTAGTACATTTACCCAATGAAGTACTACTTAGCTATTAAAACTATGAATTCATGAAATTCTTAGGCAAATGAATGGAACTAGAAAATATCATTCGGAATTAGGTAACCCAATCTCAAAAGAACACACATGGTATGCATTTACTGATAAGTGGATATTAGCCCAGAGGCTCAGAATAGCCAAGATACAATTCACAGACTGCATGAAGCTCAAGAAGGAAGGCAAAAGTGTGGATACTTCAATCTTTCTTTAATGGGGAAACAAAATACACATGTGACAAGATACAGAGACAAATTGTGAAGGAGAGATTAAAGAAAAGGCCATCCAGAGACTGCCCCACCTAGGCATCCAACCCCTATACAATTACCAAACCCAGACATTATTGTGGATGCCAACAAGTGCTTGCTGAAAAGAGCCTGATATAGCTCTTGCCTGAGAGGCTCTATCGGTGCCTGACAATACAGAGGTGGATGGTCTCAGCCAACCAATGGATTGAACACAGTGTTCCCAATAGAGAAGCTAAAGAAAGGACCCAAGGAGCTAAAGGACATTGCAGCTCTTGGTAAGAACAGCACTATGAACCAACCACTAGTCTCAGAGCTCCCAGCAACAAAAACCACCAACCCAAATGTACCCATGGAGTGACCCAGGCTCCAAATGCATGTGTAGCCGAGGATTGCCTTGTTGGACATTAATGAGAGGAGAGGCCCTTGTTCCTGTGAAGGCTCAATGTCCCAGTAGAGGTGAATGCCAGGACAGGAAAGCAGGAGTAGGTGGCTTGGTCAGCATTGGGAGTGGGGGTTTTTGGAGGGGAAAGGAGGAAAGGAGGAAAGGGGATAATATTTGAAATGTAAATAAAGAAAATATCTCTCTACCCAGGAGCTGGGCTGAGCCACAGTCATCTGTGCATTGATGCTGTCAGGGGGGAACTGGTCTGTAAGGAGTACTTTGACTCCCTGGTTTGGAGGTTAGACTGTCATTTTCTCTTCTGCAACTGAGCCCTGCAGTCACAACCAGGAGCTCAAGGAACACAGGAGTGGCACAGCAAATGGGAAAAGAGTTCTTTCTGACTCCATCTGCACAGAGGAGTTTGGCAACACCATAACCATCTGTGCATGAATTCTACCATGGGAGAACTGTTATGCAGGGAGTGACTTGGCTCATGGGTTTAGAGGTAAGAGAGCCATTTTCTTTCTGGAAACTGAGCAGGGGGTACAGCCAGGGGTTCAGGGGACACAGAAGTGGCAAAGCAGCCAGGACAGACTATTTCTTGGTTCCATCTGCACCCAGGGGCTAAGGTGAGCCAGAGCACTCTGTGCCAAGGGAGAGCCAGTCACCCTGGGGTGCTGAGACAGGCTTGCATGCACACAGGAAGGACAAGAGACAGCCAGAGAAAGCAGGGACAACTTACACCAGAGATAACCAAATGGCAAAAGGCAAACATATGGATGTTACCAACAGAAATAAGGGCAACATGGCAGCCATCTGAAGCCAATTTTAAAACACCAAGTCCTGAATACCCTAACAAACAGGAAAGCAAGATTTGAATTTAAAATCACAGCTCATGATGCTGATAGAGGGCTTCAAGAAAGACATAACTAATTGCCTTAAAGAAGTACAGGAGAACAAAAGAAACAGGAAGAAGCCCTTAAAGAATTACAGTAAAGCACAACCAAGCAGGTGAAGGAACTGAACAATACCATCCAGGATCTAAAAATGGAGGTAGAAACAATGAAGAAATTACAGGGAAATAACTCTAGACATAGAAAACCTAGGAAAGAAGTCAAGAGACATAGACACAAGCATCAACAACAGAATACAAGAGAGAAGAGAGAATCTCAGATGCAGATGATATCATAGAAAGTATTGACACAACAGTAAAAGAAATTGCAAAATGAAAAAAAAAACTCCTAAACCAAAATATCCAAGATATCCTGGACAAAATGAGAAGACAAAAACTAAGGATTTGTAGGTATAAAATATAGAAGAGAGTGAAGATTTCCAAATTAAAGGGTAAGCAAAAGTCTTCAACAAAATCATAGAAGGAAACTTTCCTAGCCTAAAGAAAGAGATACCCATGAACATACAAGAAGCCTACAGAACTATAGATTTGAACAGAAAAGAAATTACTCTGCTCTCTGAAATTCCCCGCTCTCTGAAATGGATCGTTCAGGAAAGCAGAAACTAAACAGGGACACAGTGAATCTAATTGAAGCCTTGGACCAAATGGAACTAACAGACATATATAGAACATTTCATCCTAGAGCTAAAGAATACACCTTCTTCTCAGCACCTCATGGTACCTTCTCCAAAATTGACCATATAATTGGTCACAAATCAGACCTCAACAGATATAAGAAGATAGAAATAATCCCATGCCTCCTATCAGATCACTATGGAATAAGGGTGGTCTTCAATGGCAACAAAAACAAAAGAAAACCCACGTACACATGGAGGCTGAACAATGCTCTACTCAATGATAACTTGGCCAAGGTGGAAATAAAGAAAGAAATCAAAGACTTTTTGAAAGTTAATGAAAATGAAGGCACAGCATACCCTAATTTATGGGACACAATGAAAGCAGTGCTAAGAGGAAAATTCATAGCCCTGAGTGCCGCCAAAAAGAAACGGGAGACAGCATACACTAACAGCTTAATGGCACACCTGAAAGCCCTGGAACAAAAAGAAGCAAATACACCAAAGAGGAGTAGAAGGCAGGAAATCATCAAACTCAGGGCTGAAATCAATCAAGTAGAAACAAATAAAACCATACAAAGAATCAACAAAACAAGGAGTTGGTTCTTTGAGAAAATCAACAAGATAGATAAGCCCTTAGCCAGACTAGCCAGAGGGCACAGAAACAATATCCAAAATTAACAAAATCAGAAATGAAAAGGGAGAGATAACAACAGAAACTGAGGAAATTCAAAAAATCATCAGATCCTACTACAAAAGCTTGTTGAATACACAACTAGAAAATCTTGAGGAAATGGACAATTTCCTTGACAGATACCAAATACCAAAATTAAATCAGGATCAAATAGACCATCTAAACCGTCCTATAACCCCTGAAGAAATAGAAGTTGTCATTGGAAGTCTTCCAACAAAAAAAGCACAGGTCCAGATGGTTTTAGTGCAGAATTCTATCAGACCTTCAAAGAAGACCTAACACCAATACTCTTCAAACTGTTCCACAAAATAGAAACAGAAGGAAAAGTACCCAACTTGTTCTATGAAGCCACAATTACACTAATACCAAAAGCACACAAAGATCCGACAAAGAAAGAGAATCTCAGGCCAATATCTCTTATGAATATCAATGCAAAAATACTCAATAAAATTCTTGCCAACCGAATCCAAGAACACATCAAAACGATCATTCACTACGATCAAGTAGGCTTCATCCCAGGGATGCAGGGATGGTTCAATATAAGGAAATCCATCAATGTAATCCACTATATAAACAATCTCAAAGAAAAAAACCACATGGTCATCTCATTAGATGCTGAGAAAGCATTTGACAAAATTCAGCATCCTTTCATGCTAAAGGTCTTGGAAACATCAGGAATTCAAGGCCCATATCTAAACATAGTAAAAGCAATTTACAACAAACCGGTAGCCAGCATCAATCTAAATGGAGAGAAACTAGAAGCAATCCCACTAAAATCAGGGACTAGACAAGGCTGCCCTCTCTCTCCATATCTTTTCAATATAGTACTTGAAGTTCTAGCTAGAGCAATTAGGCAACAAAAGGAGGTCAAAGGGATACAAATTGGAAAGGAAGAAGTCAAACTATCACTATTTGCAGACGATATGATAGTATACTTAAGCGACCCAAAGAACTCCACCAGAGAACTCCTAAAGCTGATAAATGACTTCAGCAAAGTGGCCGGATATAAAATCAACTCAAGCAAGTCAGAAGCCTTCCTATACTCAAAGGATAAGCAGGCTGAGAAAGAAGTAAGTGAAATGATACCCTTCACGATAGCCACAAACCATATAAAGTATCTTGGCGTGACGCTAACCAAACAAGTGAAAGATCTGTATGACAAGAACTTAAAGCCTCTGAAGAGCGAAATTGAAGAAGACCTCAGAAGATGGAAAAATCTGCCATTCTCATGGATTGGCAGGATTAATATAGTAAAAATGAGCATCTTACCAAAAGTAATATACAGATTCAATGCAATCCCCATCAAAATCCCAACTCAATTCTTCATAGAGTTAGAAAGAGCAATTTAAAAATTCATATGGAATAACAGAAAACCCAGAATAGCTAAAACTATTCTCAAGAGTAAAAGAACCTCTGGGGGGAATCAGTATCCCGGACCTCAAGCTGTACTACAGAGCAATAGTGTTAAAAACCGCATGGTATTGGTACAGTGACAGGCATGTAGATCAATGGAACAGAATTGAAGACCCAGAAATGAATCCACACTCCTATGTTCACTTGATCTTTGACAAAGGAGCTAAAACCATCCAGTGGAAAAAAGATAGCCTTTTCAAGAAATTGTGCTGGCTCAACTGGAAGTCAACATGCAGAAGAATGCAAATTGACCCATTCTTATCTCCTTGCACTAAGCTCAATTCCAAGTGGATCAAGGATCTCCACATAAAACCAGACACACTGAAACTAATAGAAGGGTAACTAGGGAAGAACCTTGAACATATGGGCACTGGGGAGAATTTCCTGAACAGAACTCCAATAGCTTATGCTCTAAGATCAAGAATAGACAAATGGGACCTCATTAAATTACAAAGTTTTTGCAAGGCAAAAGACACTGTCAAAAAGACAAAGCGGCAACCAACTAACTGGGAAATGATCTTTACCAACTTTACATCCGACAGAGGGCTAATATCCAATATATACAAAGAACTCAAGAAGTTAAACTCCAGAGAGGCAAGTAACCCTATTAAAAACTGGGGTACAGAGCTACACAAAGAGTTCTCACCTGAAGAATATCTAATGGCTGAGAAGCACCTAAAGAGATGTTCATCATACTTAGTCATTAGGGAAATGCAAATCTAAACAACCCTGAAGCCGGGCGGTGGTGGCACACGCCTTTAATCCCAGCACTTGGGAGGCAGAGGCAGGAGGATTTATGAGTTCGAGGCCAGCCTGGTCTACAAAGTGAATTCCAGGACAGCCAGGGCTACACAGAGAAACCCTGTCTCGAAAATCCAAAAAAAAAAAAAAAAAAAAAAAGAAACAACCCTGAGATTCCATCTCACACCAGTCAGGATGGCTAAGATCAAAAACACAGGAGACAGCAGTTGTTGGCGAGGATGTGGAGAAAGAGGAACACTCCTCCACTGCTGGTGGAATTGCAAGCTGGTACAACCACTCTGGAAAGCAGTCTGGCGGTTCCTCCGAAAACTGGGCATGACATTCCTGTAGGATCCGGCTATACCACTCCTGGGCATATACCCAGAGGCTTTACCTGCATGCAATAAGGACACATGCTCCACTATGTTCATAGCAGCCTTATTTATAATAGCCAGAAGCTGGAAAGAACGGAGATGTCCCTCAACGGAGGAATGGATTCAGAAGATGTGGTATATCTATACAATGGAATACCACCCTGCCATTAAAAACAATGAATTCACGAAATTCCTAGGCAAATGGTCAGAACTTGAAAATATCATCCTTAGTGAGGTAATCCAATCACCCAAGAACACACATGGTATGCAGTCACTGATAAGGGGATATTAACCCAGAATCTCGCAATACCCTAGACACAATTCCCACATCAATAGATTTCTAAGATGGAAGGAGAGACCCCTGGTCCTCGAAAGACTGGATGTAGGGGAACGCCAGGACAGAGAAACGAGAGGGGGTTGAATGGAGAAAAGAGGGAGGGAAGGGGGCTTATGGGACTTTCGGGGAGGGAAAAAACAGGAAAGGGGAAATGATTTGGAATGTAAATTAAAAAAATAAAATAAAATAAAAAGAAATTCCTCCTGTCACATAATAATGAAAACACCAAATACACTAAAAAAGAAAGAATATTAAAACCATCTGGACCTGTGCACACACATGGTATGCAGTCACTGATAAGGGGATATTAACCCAGAATCTCAGAATACCCTAGACACAATTCGCATATCAATAGATTTTCAAGAATATAGAATGAGAGACCCCTGGTCCTCGAAAGACTGGATGTAGGGGAATGCCAGGACAGAGAAGTGAGAGGGGGTGGAATGGGGAAAAGAGGGAGGGAAGGGGGCTTATGAGACTTTCAGGGAGGTAGGAAACGGGAAAGGGGAAATGATTTGGAATGTAAATAAAAAAACTTAGGAAAAAAAAAGAATTATTTTCCACCCAAATCTTCAATTTTATCATAAAATGTTTCTACTACCTTTTTCAATTAATTTAGCGATGTTTTTTATGTCTACCATTTTACTCTTTAATTTTCCATGAAAATTTTCATTTTCAATTTTCATGTGTTTTTCTATATATCTCTTCTATTTTATCAGAAATATTTTCCATGTAAATCTTCAATTTTATAACTAAATGTTTTTACTTCCTTTTTCAATAAAATAACATGCTTTTCACAAAAAGTATATTAAAAGCAGTAAGAGGAAAAGGTCAAGTGGCATATAAAGGCAGACCTATCAGAATTACACAAGGCTTCTCGTCAGAAACAATGAAAGCCAGAAGATCCTGGGTAGATGTCATACAGATTGTAAGGGAACACAAATGACAACCCAGGCTACTATACCCAGAAAAACTCTCAATTACCATAGATGGAGAAATCAAGGTGTTCTATGTCAAAACAAATTTATACAATATCTTTCCAAAAATGCAGCCCTTCAAAGGATAATGAATGTAAAACATCAACAAATGGAGGGAAAACTACACACTAGAAAAAGCAAGAAATTAATCTCCTTTTAATAAACCAACAAGAATGCAGCCACACAAACATAACTCTACCTCTAATAATAAAAATAACAGAAAACTACAATCACTATTGCTTAATATCTCTTAATATCAATACACTCAATTCTACAATAAAAAGAAATAGACTAATAGACTGGCTACATAAACAGGACCCAACATTTTTCTGATTACAGGAAAGTCACCTCAGGCACAAAGACAGACACTAACTCAGAATAAAAGGCTAGAAAACAATTTTCCAAGTAAATGGTCCCAAGAAACAAGCTGGTGTAGCCATTCAAATATTGAAAAAGAATCGACCTCCAACCTAAAGTAATCAAAAAAGATAAGGAAGGACACTTCATGCTCATTAAAGGAAAAATCTACCAAGATAACCTCTCAATTTTGAACATATATGCTACAAATAAATGGGCACCTACATTCATAAAAGAAACTTTACTAAAGGGAAAGCACACATTGCAACCAACACAATAATATTGGGAGACTTCAACACCCTACTCTCAACAATGGACAGATCAGGGAAACACAAATTAAACAGAGAAACAGTGAAACTAAAAGAAGTTATGAATCAAATATATTTAACAGATATCTATAGAACATTTTATCCTAAAACAAAAGAATATACCTTCTTCCAGGCACCTCATGGTACCTCCTCCAAAACTGACAACATACTCAGTCACAAAACAGACCTCAGCAGATAAAAGAAAATTGAAATAATTCCACACACTCTATCTAATCACCATGGACTAAGTTTGGTTGGTTTTCAATAACAACAAAAACAACAAAAAGCCCACATACACATGGAAACTGAACAAGATTCTACTCAACAATAACTTGGTTAAGGAAGAAATAAAAAAAAAAATTAAAAACTTTTTAGAGTTTAAGAAAAACAAAGTCAAAACATTCCCAAACTTATGGGACATGATGAAAGCAGTGGTAAGAGAAAAACTCATAGCTCTGTATGGCCTCCAAAGAGAAACTGGAAAGAGCATACACTAACAGTTCACTCACACACCTGAACGCTCTAGAACAAAAAGAACCAAATACACCCAAGAGTAGTTGACAAGAGGAAATAAACTCAGGGCTAAAGTAAACCAAGTAGAAACAAAAAGAACTACACAAAGAATCAACCAAACCAAGAGCTAGTTCTTTAACAAAACGAACAAAATAGATAAACCCTTAGACAAACTAACCAGAGAGCACAGAGACAGTTTCCAAATCCCAAAATCAGAAATGAAAAGGGAGACATAACAACAGATACTGAGGAAATTCAAAAAAAAAAAAATCATTACATCTTACTACAAAGGCCTATACTCAAGAAAAGTGGAAAAGTCTAGATGAAATGTACAATTTTCTAGACAGATACCAGGTACCAAAGTTAATCAGGATCAGATAAATGATCTAAACAATCCCATAACTACTAAAGTAATAGAATCAGGCATTAATAGTCTCCCAAACAAAAAAATCTCAGGATCAGACGGGTTTTATTCAGAGTCCTATCAGACCTTCAAAGAAGACTTAATACCAATACTTTTCGAACTATTCCACAAAATTGAAACAAATGGAACACTACCTAATCTGTTTTATGAAGCCACAATTACTCTGATACCTAAATCACATAAAGACCCAACAAAGAAAGAAAATGTTAGACCAGTTTTCCTTATGAATATTCACGCAAAAATAATCAATAAAATTCTTGTCAACAGAATACAAGAACACATCAAAATAATCATCCACCATGATCAAGTAGGCTTCATCCCAGTGATGCAGGGACCATTCAATATATGGAAATCCATCAATGAAATCAACTATATACACAACTCAAAGAAAATAAAAAACATGATCATTTCCTTAGATGCTGAGAAAGCATTTGACAAACTCCAACACCTCTTCATGATAAAAGTCTTGGAAGGATCAGGAATTCAGGCCCTTACCTAATCATAGTAAATGCAATATACAGCAAACCAATAGCCAACATGAAACTAAATGGACAGAAACTTGAAGCAATCCCATTCAAATCAGAGACTAGAAAATGCTGTCCACTCTCTCTCTACCTGTTCAATATCGTACTCCAAATCCTAGCCAGAGCAATTAGAAAACAAAAGTAGGTCAAAGGGATAAAAGTTGGAAAGGAAGAAGTCAGAGTATCACTATTTGCATATGATATGATAGTATACATAAGTGATCCTGAAAATTCCACCAGAGAACTCCTAAACCTGATAAACAACTTCGGCAAAGTGGCTGGATATAAAATTAACTCAAACAAATCAGTAGACTTCCTATACTCAAAGGATAAAGGGTCTGAGAAAGAATTAGGGAAATGACACCCTTGACAATAGTCACAAATAATATAAAATAACTTGTTGTGACTCTAACCAAGCAAGTGAAAATTCTGTATGACAAGAGTTTCAAGTCTGTGAAGAAAAATACTGAAGAAGATCTCAGAAGATGGAAACAAATCCCATGCTCATGCATTGGCAGGGTTAATATAGTAATAATAGCCATCTTGCCAAAAGCAATCTACAGATTCAATGCAATCCACATCAAAATTCCAACTCAATTCTTCAGTGTTAAAAGAGCATTTTCCAAATTTACCTGGAATAATCAAAAACCCAGGATAGCTAAAACTCTTCTCAACAATAAAAGAACCTCTAGCGAAATCACCATCCCTGACCTCAAGCTATACTACAGAGCAATAGTGATAATAACTGTATGGTATTAGTACAGTAACAGGCAGGTAGAACAACGGAATAGAATGGAAGACCCAGAAATGAACCCTCACAACTATGGTCACTTGGTCTTTGACAAAGTAGCTAAAACCATCAAGTTGAAAAACGACAGCTTTTTCAACAAATGGTGCTGGGTCAATTGGCAGTCAACATGTAGAAGGATACAAATTGAACCCTTCTTATATCCCTGTACATAGCTCAAGTCCAAGTGGATTAAGGACCTCCACATAAAACCAGACACTCTGAATCTAATAAAAGAGAAAGTAGGAAAGAACCTTTAGCACATTGACATAGGAAATTTTCCTGATTAGAACACCAATAGCTTATGTTCTAAGATCAAGAATTGACAAATGGGACCTCATAAAATTGCAAAGTCTTTTTTTGGTAAAGGATGCTGACAATAGGACAAAACAACAACCAATAGATTGAGAAAGATCTTTACCAATCCTACATCCAATAGGGGCCTAATATCAAAAATATACAAAGAACTCAAGAAGTTAGAATCCAGAGAATGAAATAACCCTATTAAAAATGGGGTACATAGTTAAACAAAGAATTCTCCACTGAGAAATACCTTATGGCAGAGAAACACCTAAAGAAATGTTCAACATCCTTAATCATCAGGGAAATATAAATCTAAACAACGCTGAGATTCAACCTCACACCAGTCAGAATGGCCAATATCAAAAACTCAGTGCACAGCAAATGCTGGAGAGGATGTGGAGAAAGAGGAACATTCTTCCATTCCTGTTTGGACTGCAAGCTGGTAAAACCACTCCGGAAATCAATTCTGCAGTTCCTCAGAAAACTGGACATACCACTACCTGATGACCCAGCTATACCACTCTTTGGCATATACCTAGATGATGCTCCAACTTGTAATAAGGGCACATGCTCCAGTATGTTCATAACAGCCTTATTTATAATAGCTAGAAGCTGGAAAGAACCCAGTTTTCCCTCAACAGAGGAATGGATACTGAAATTGTGGTATATTTACACAATGGAGTACTACTCACTCCCGTGGAAAAAAGAAAATATAATCCAACTTCTCACCATACAGCAACAGACCATATCCCCTTAAAGAAATCCGAATCTGAAGCTCTCCTGTCCACTCTTACATCTTATTCATCTAAGGAGAATAGGCTGGGTTGTCGAAATAATAATTACACAGCTTCCTGCAACAATGCTTACAATGTAAACTTGTCCCAACCCCTGGTGTCCTATAATATTGGTTCATTATCTTCAGCGGTGGGTGCAGGGCTATCACCATGGCAGCGGCTCAGGCAGTGCAAACAACCATGCAGATGAAAGGACAAAGAACATTGAGTTTAAAAGCCAGTTATGAAGTGTTTAAGAACAATGACTTCCAGCTGGGAAAAGAATTTTCCATGCCCAGAGAAACAGCTGGCTATTCCTCCTTCCCAGGTACTCATGACAACCTTAACACAGAATGCCAGCTATTCAGCCGCCGACTCTCTCAGTGGCAGAAAGAGCAAAACCAACACCAAGTGTTCAAGTCAGCAGTCGTCATCCTCCTCCTCCTAGTCGTCCTCTTCCTCCTTATCTCTGTGTTCATCATCCTCAACTGTGGTACAAGAAGTTTCCCAGCAAGCAACGGTAGTGCCTGAATCTGATTCCAACAGTCAAGTAGATTGGACTTATGATCAAAATGAACCTTGGTATTTCATCTGTAATCAGGTATCCTATGGAGAGATGATGGGTTGTGATAACCAAGATTGTCCAATAGAGTGGCTGCACTATGGGTGTGTTGGCTTGACAGAAGCACCGAAGGGGAAGTGGTTCTGTCCTCAGTGCACTGTTGCCATGAAGAGAAGAGGCAGTCAGCACAAATAGAGAGGGCCTTCACTGCAGGAAGGTGGAGCTTCCGCTCGGCATTTTATACAGAACTCTAGAAGGAAAGACACAAGGACAAAGAAACAACTCATCTCCAGGCAACCACTTAAAGGATTACATAGACAATCCTATAAGATCTTGAATTTTATGAGTTGTATTTTAATAACGTAAGTAAATTATTTATGCACTCTTGGTGTGATTTGAAAATTATTCCAGTTAGCCTTGGATTATTTCTGTGGCCAACATATGCATACATTTGTACTCCTCAACCATTTTCTCAAAGTAATGAACATTCTATAATTTAAACTTCAAAGAATTCCAACAATGAAGAGTTTAAGAAAGTATTTTATATTCAACAGGTATATTCTGCTGCATGTCCTGTACTCAAGAGCTGTTATGTTACACTGTATATAAATGGTTGCAAAACAAAAACAAAATACAAACCAAAAATCTCAGTCCTTCTAAAAAGGATTTAAGATAATGGTTTTTAAGATGACTTTATAATAAGCTTTGTTTCTTTGTGAAACTCATTCAGCAGGCTGAAGGCATGGTTTATGTGATAAAGTGGGCTGGTGTCCTCTAGAGTACCTGGGTAAATAAACAGAAACTCCTGTAGGTAAAACCTGATTTGTGCCATTAGTCTCTATGTTTCTGCATCCAGATACAGTGCAGCTCAAGCTCAAGAGGGTAGAGGTAGGGAACTCTGGGGGAAAGGTCATTAAAGTGATACATTTTTATACCAAATGTGTTTATTTTTTTTGTGCGAGTAATCCTTAAATTGGAATTGTATTAGGTATTAAAATAAAGTTTTCTAAAAAATAAAAAAAAAAACAATGAATTCATGAAATTCTTAGGCAAATGGATGGAGCTAGAAAATATCATCCTGAGGGAGGTAACTCAATCACAAAAGAACATATGTGGTATGCACTCGCTAATAGGTAGATATTAGCCCAAATGGTAAGAATACCCAAGATACATCTCACAGACCATATGAAGTTCAAGATGAAGGAAGACAAAAGTGTGGATACTTTGATCCTTATTGAAAGGTGAATCAAAATACCCATGGCTCACAGCCAACCAATAGACTGAGCATATGGTCCCCAATGGAGCAGCTCAAGAATGGGCCCAAGGAGCTGAAGAGGTTTGCAGCCCAGTAGGAGGAACAATCATGTGTACCAACCAGTACTCCCAGAGCTCCCAGGCACTAAACCACCAACTAAAGAGTACACATTGGGGGAATCCATGGCACCAGCTACATATGTAGCAGTAGATGGCCATTTCAGACATCAATGAGAGGAGAGCCCATTGAACATGTGAAGGCTTAATTCCCCAGAAGAGGGAAATGTAAACAAGAAAATTAAAGGGGTGAGCAGGGGAAGATGGGATAGGATAGGGGGTTTTCTGAGGGGTAGCTAGGAAAGGGGATATCATTTGAAATATAAATAAAGCAAATATCTAATAAAAAAGAAAATAATAAAAAAGAAGTCAGTCTCTGCCACATGCTAAGACCATCTTTAAAAACAACAAAGTAAATAGCTCAATTATTTTAAAAATTCCATATGAATGATATTTCCAAAAAATAATTTTCTTTTGCATAGCTTAGAAGAAATTGTACTTGTGATTTCATTTAAAAATTATACAAAATACACTTTAAAATATATGTGACATCCTTTTTGTTTTATGGTACTGTTTTTATGAGCAATTAATATATATTAGAACGTGAAAAAAAAGCAAATGAGAAAGATGATCTGTCTCAGCGCTCAGAAAAATGAAGTCTCATTTCACAGACACAGTTCTTAACCTTTTCTGGGCTTCATAATACTGCAAGACTGAATAGTCATAACTACAACCTGATTTACCTTTTGCTTTCTTTGGATCTTATCCATCAGATTCCCATAATTTTAAATAATTTCTAATTTTTATTGCCTGTATAAGAGCTACCATTTAAACAACCGCAAGAATGCAAATAAACAAACAAATGAGGAGCATGTGTTCACTTGACCCCGTATACTCAAATAAACAAAAACACCATAACTTAAATTATTTATGTAGATTTTATCAATATTGGAATGATAACTTGCTCATGACACAGAAGGTGGAAAATGCAAACAAAATGGTAAATATTGCATTATGCAACAACAAAATAAAGATCACAAAATAGAGAAAATGAATATCCTGTGCCACTTAAATGTTTTAAATGCTGAATTGCATGAAATTATTAGAAGGAAAGAATAAGAATTAAAATATGTAGAATTTCAATCTCCCACTCAAGCATGCTAAATGTATTTTTTACTATTCAAGTTTCTGGAAGGAGATTGTCTAACACATGTCTGTTAGCTGATTCAAATTAACATGAGCTATGATGAGTTAGCCATCATAGTGTTGGAGTTCAGTTTTCTATGACTGAGCTACCTCCTTAGGCTCTACAGTTATTTTTCCTAACATTTTCTTAAATTCTGAAAAATTATTATGAGAAACACTAAAACATAGTTCTTTGCAAGGCAAGTTGAGTCATTTTTCCATACAGTAAAAGAGAAGAAAAGCAGCTACAGGAAATGGGTTCATGGGAAGTGTTGTTAGACACTCTAGTTAAACAGAATCTACTTTTCCTTTATCAGTTTCATCCCTCAGAAAATAAGCTTCATTTCTCATACTGAAACCACAGCAAAGTAAGGCACAGGTTTTCTACAATGCACAAGTAGCAGCATTATGGTGACAATGCTTTTACGCACCATGATCATGCTTTGTTTTCTGAGTTCTTGAAGGATGCAAAGGACTAGCTAATAGCTACCCTGTGATTTTTCAGTAAAGACTGAAATCCCTTCAGGCATGTAAGTCCCCAACAAAGTCTTTTCCTCCAATGAACTCAAGTCAACTCTTCTTGAATTTCAAGCATTACTCACCATGAAGTTGAAGCACATTTTTATAAAAATTTTAATATAACATTAACACTCAGGACTATATCTTTCTGAAAAAAACAAAATATGATCATTACTTATTGGTCAGACAGCCTATGTTTTGTGACCTGTATTTATCTATTCACAGAACATGTACCAGGATTTGATTGGGGGATAAGGGGGGATTAAAAATGAGTGTCCACATTGATGCCTGATTTATCAGGGAGGAATCTGCTGCTACTAGGAAGTATATTTATTCTGTGACCTGCATTCCCAGGCATATGATTCATTTCTACTTTACAGAGGTGAAATATCTAATTGACATGAAAGATAAATCCTCACAACTTCATGGGAACACAATCATCCCATTCTCTTAAGTATTTCAGGAGGTGGAACATACTGTAAATTCCAACTGTAATCATGGTAATGTTGGTCCCTTCACTCAGGATTGGCTCTCAAGAATGTAGGACAGTCATTTACACATCAAAGTCTTTCTCCACAATTGCTATTCACATGCATTACCTTGAGTAGTGGACATCTAAAATCATGGAAGAAAATCTCCAAGAAATGTAATTAGGAAGTGTAGTCATCTGGATGAAACCTGAAATAATTTCTTGGGAAGGACAGAAGACTAAGCCTTGAATAAAATAAAATTTAAAAGGTTTTCCATTAATGGATGGAACTAGAAAATATCATCTTGAGTGAAGTAATCCAGTCATAAAAGAACACACATGGTATGTACTCACTGATAAATGAATATTAGGAACAAAGTTCAGAAAAGACACAATAAATCTCATAGGCTACAGTCCAGACCTCTGCATGCTGGTTTGTTGGAACTGGTACTGAAGTTCTGTGGCTGACTGCAGCAGGGTGTGTAAAACCAAGGTCTCTGGGACTCTCCAGCTCATTGACTCTCTGTAAAATGTCTTTAGAAAATTCCTTAATACTTCAAAGTGTGTTTCTTACTGAGTCAAACCCTTGCTCTCAGTAGCATAGTGCTTAATAAAATATTCATATATCAAAAAAAAAACCTCATAGCCTATATGGGATGGATCCCCAGCGGGGGCAGTCTTTGCATGGTCATTTCTTAAGTCTCTGCTCCACTCTCTTTCCCTGTATTTCTTTTAGACAGGAGCAATTCTTGTTTAAAATTTTGGAGATGAGTAATTTACCCCATCCCTCAACAAGGGGCCTTGCTTATATTCTGGATATATTCTGGTTTCTACAGGTACCCCATCCACTTTGTAATATCTCTGGGTCCTGGGATCCTCTATCTTTTCTGGCATCTGGGAGTTTCTGGTGGCTAATCCCAGTACTCTATCACAGTTCAATTTCCTGACCCTCTACATATCACCCCCCAGCACAGACACTTTGATGATGCCAAGAATTGCCTGCTGACAGCATCCTGATATAGCTGTCTCCTGAGAGACTCTGCCAGGGCCTGATCAATACATTTGCAAATACTTGCAGTAAACCATCAGACTGAGCACAGGGACTCCAACAATGGAGTTAGGGCAAGGACTGGAAGAACTGAAGGGGGTTAAAACGCCACAGTAAGAACCACAATATCAACCAACCAGAATCCCCAGAGCTCCAAGGAACTATACCACTAACCAAAAAAGACCCATGGCTCCAGTTAGATATTTAGGAGAGGATGGACTTATCTGACATCAATTGGAGGGGAGGTCCTTTGTCCTGTGTTGACCCCATGCTCCAGCATAGGGGAATGATAGGGCAATGGGGCAGGAGTGGATGACAGGTTGGGAAGCACCCTGGTGGATGTGGGGAGGGGGTGGTATGGGCAGGTTTTGGTGGGGAAACCAGGAAGAAGGATAACATTTGAAAACTTGAAATTTAAAGAAATTATTTAACCAATAAAAAACTTTAAACTTCTTTTCTTTTTTCCAACTATAGATTAAAGGCACATTTAAAGTTTGTTAATACATTTAACCCCAAAACATTTTGGGCTCAATTGTTTTTTGTATGTCTCAATTCTGTAATTCTACTTCCATTTTTATAGTGTATATTTTTCTGCTGATTTCTGTACAGATTACAGCCAGTGGTTAAATCTAAAAGTTACATCATTTTTTAAACTAAATCTTCTGATGAGCTTCAGAGATTCTACTTGAATTCTACTCTAACAAAACTCATGATAAGTATTTTTGGTTGAGAGTCTGTTTTCTCAGCCTGGCTATCGATTATTCCTAGGGGAAGGATATCTTCCCATAAGTCCCTGGTCTTAGGACTGCCCTCCGCCAAACCCTAAGATCTGGGACCTAAAATTTTCAAATATGCATCTAACAAAATAATTCCTCCTAAAGACATTGATGCATATATATATATATATATATATATATATATATATATATATATGTGTGTGTGTGTGTGTGTGTGTGTGTGTGTGTTTGTGTATGTGTGTAGGTATATGTATGTGTATGTATATATATATATATATATATATATATATATATATATATATATATATATATTAGCTCCATGAGATCCCTCAAAATTTGATCCCAGACAGCTTTAAAGTAGCTAGTCCCATGTTATCTAGAATTACAGAAGCTGCCTTCATTTTTCCTAACCCCAGATTGTGGTGAGAATTCTGTTTTCTGTAAAAAAACCAATTATGTTATTTGAATAAGTGTTTGGTTTAATCACAGTATAGAATATGAGGTTTCTTTTGACTGTCTAAAGCAGTAGACTATCTGCTTCATGTGTGCTCTGGGAGAAGCATGACCTTTGCTAGCTGCAGTAAAATTTAATTCTTAAAACACTTGAGAGGCTTTCAATGGGAGAGCCCTCAGAGGTCATACCCCCTTGTTCCCATTGTTCTAGTCCCTGCTGCTACTGGATTGTTCTACTGCTGTGTTTACTATTAATAGTTTATTGAACTGCTGGATTTCCTGACAATAATAATGAGACTTGCCTCAAGAACCTCAACACAGAAAGTACTTTCTTTCTCTTCTAGCTACTGTAGGGGTGTTAGAATGGATAAGTGTTGGAAGGGAGGTAGATATATAAGAACCCAATAAAATATAAAAGAAATATGCCTACATCAGATGATTTTCAGAAGCCTAAACAGAGAGTGAAACAATCTGCTGTACTCAGACTTGGCCAGATTTCAGTTTTCTTGGGACCCCAAAGTCAGCCAGAATAATCTAAAATATACTGAATCTCAATGACTGTTTCACCAGACATCCCTTTGAATTTTCTCATCTTTTTTAATAAGCAACAGGAAGGAATGTTAGAAAAGACCTACATGAAAGAAACAGACCACCTTCAAATCAGAGAGTCAGCAGCTACATCATCACCAGTTACCAAATGCAACATATTTTTACTGTCACCATGAGTAACATATTCTTCCAAAACCCATGAATCATACCCTTGTTTTTTTTCTACATTTACTGTCTCGAGGTCCTAACCCCCACTATATTTATTGTGTAAACAGCCTTATATTATAGGGTCTTTGCAGCATTTCTAAGCCCTGATCTGCCAAGGCATTCTTTGATGCAAAACACTAAAATATTATTAGACATGGAAAACAGTAATAGTATATGAAAGCAAACAAAAATGTCCTATTTAGAAGGTAGAACATTTAACCAAACCATAGCATATGGTTCTTCCCTGTAGACTCTGACTTCTCTTGTCACTATTATTTGCCTAAATACCTATACATAAATAATTTTGGGCCTACAGAAATGTATATGTAATGTAACAGGAACCTTAATTCTATGTATAAGCTCACATTGTATTATTTCAATAGATGGCACATTTTGACTGATTTTTATATTCTGCTGAGAAATATGCAAGCTGTACAAATGAGTAGAAATCTGGAATTTGATTGTTCAAACCTGTCTCAGTGGGAGTTACTAGACCTACAGAAACTAGCTCCCATGAAGACTATACTAAAACAAACAAACATAAACACACACACACACACACACACACACACACACACACACACACACACACGGTGAGAGAGAAACAGAGAGAGAGAGAGCAAATTCCAGAACAATCATGGAATAATGAATAGTAGGACTACAAAGATGACAAACTTGGTAAAGCATTTTGAAATTCTATGGTCATCTGTCATGAGCTAGTGTAAAAAGAGTCAAACAATATTAAATATAAGCCCTGTATATTAGAATATGGGTAGATCATATCTGCCAGCATTTATTGTGTCTTCAGCATATCAATATTGGCTATAAAACAATACATATAGGATACTAACTTTATTCATTGTGTGAAATCCAGTTCCTTTCCCGTGAGACTTTCCACTTCAATTCCATAGAGCTCATCAGAGTAACATTCCTTTATTTACCTAGCAATGACTGAACTGATCAACCTGGCTTCTGTACTCTGTGACTCATCAAATTGATTTTTGGAAGAGTCAAGATAGGATAGTTGTAGGCTGAGTGAGTAAGATTGTAAATACCATTATCAAGATGTCTCAAGGTTTTAAGGTCTATGATTTGAGGGAATATGGTAGAGAGTAACAGGGTAGAAGTTAGCCACCTAGAGTAGAATCTTAAAAGGGAGATGTTGAGAGGATGCTGAGTCTGAAGAACTGTACCACAATCATGGATCAATCTGAGTATTCTGGTTGAGGTAGAATGAAGAATTGATGTCAAAAGGGCGTTCTTCTAAAGCTGAGAGAGGAGGAAGTATTCCAGAGGAAGTTATTTAAAAACAAAAGGAAATGTTTTGCTCATTCATTGTATTTCTGCCCAAGAAAGGGCTTTTCACAACTATGTGTAACAAGGTTGGAGTCAGCTGTGCAGTGGTAACATAAGGAACAGAAGAGAACCCATAGTCTTTGACTGGTAAGGCCATTCATTAACAGACACCATGGGGATCTCAGAAGGATAAATTTCACCAGAGTAAGCAGCAAGTATAGTCTAAGTGCTATCTTAAAGGTGATTCCACCAGAATACCTTAAAGTACCCAGGAATTGCCAGGTGTGTGTATGTGGCCTCACACAATCTCTGGCATTTTCTCTCACCACTTTTCGTCCTTCTGTTCTCACACCTCCATTCTTTGTGCTCACTGTTCGCCCTCATTTGTCTGTCTGTCTGTCTGTCTGTCTGCCTGTCTACACTGCTTTCTTTTCTCCATTCTCCCAGTAAATGCCTGCTTCATGACATAATTACTCAAGGGGCTACCTCAGCATAGGACATCCAGGTACCGCATGCAACATTACATTTCATAACAATTTGCTGAGACTCAATAGGTTCTCCTGGTGCTTATGTTACTTCTCATGTGTCAAAGCCACACACCAACACTCTACTTTCAACACTCAGATACCTGCAACATATCTGATTGATGGCTCACTGATACCTCACCAACCAGTCCAACACCAACAATTGGATAAATTTACCTATGAGTCTGCTTAAATCTTTATAGCAAGTTCGTGAAAGCAATCTTTACAATGTCCAGCACTCTTCTGATATGCTTATAGGCAGAGGTACTCCCAGCCATAGCCATTTAGGCCAACGTGATTGCTCTTCACCTGTCCCCAGTACACCATTCTTGGATCTGCACCTCTGCAGTCTCCATAGGCACTACTGGGCCATTGTCTCCTTCATCTTTTTCCACCCCACTTTGGAATTTCCTGTTGATTTCATAGTCTTCTAGACCAGCTTTGTTTCATGAGTCTTTTCCTCAAACTTTTCATTTGGATAAGATGATGTTACTTAGAATTTAATTTTTGTCCTTCTCCTCTCTACTATGAAAGCGCTGGTACCAGGTGTCAGTATTCTCCTCTTTGTTAGCTAGGCTAAGTCACTGACCGAATTGATTGTAATTATGACCCACTGAATGTTTATCTTTCAGTTCTCCATGCACCCTGGGGACTGTAGACTGCAATGACATTTTTCTATCTCTCATTCAGAACAGAAATTTGAAGAACTTCTCATTATGCCTTGAGATTCTCTTAGAAAACCTGAAAAATCTACACCAAAACAAGCTTGAATGGACATAAATTTATTCAACTTTTGAATTAAATTTCTAATTCTGTTAAGGATGTTTAAAAATAATACAAGAAAATGTGGGGATGGAAAGAGATCCCCTATCCCCTATTTCTCTTTTCTGCATGCCCCGTTTCTTTCTGCCTGGTCTCCTCCTCATATTGCATAAATATCTTATCAATAAGCTGTAACAGATCAGGCTCAGGTATGTTTAGGGACTCCAACACATATACCTGATCCTGCTAATGGCTGCTCTGAACCAACTTGCTTATCTATCCACGCCTGAGGTATGCATGATCATTAGTCTGTGAATCTGATTCCAATCAAGCAAGAATGGCATTCCTCTCTGTTGCTCTGTCTCTCAGCATGACCACGTGGACACTCAGGTTTCTTTGTCCCATCTCCCTTTCTGGTTTCCTGCAGACAAACTGCACTAAGGAAAGCATGATCTTCTTTCTCCTCACTAACTCAGATATCATTACAAAAACTTGGCACCATTCATAGGTCTGAAATGGGCACATCTGATTTTCAACTTCTCACTGTTGTAAACAAATGATTCCCAATTATTTTCTTTTATCTAAACTTTTGGCTTTGGGCTCACAAACTCTCTTGTCTCAAAGGTTCAAATTCTGCTTTCTTAAAAAGTCTGTATCTCTTATTTCTTTGTACTTGATATCAAAATGAAAGGAAACAAATCACTTATCTCAGGATTTGTCATTTGTTCAGTGTGTATGATTTAACAACCATATAGTCTGCAACAATATTTCTCTTTAATTTTATATAAAAATGTATTAAATTAAGTTTAATGTAATATATATATACATTCAATTTATTTAATAAATTTATTTAAAGTATGCATGTTTAATTACTCTTCTTTAGGGTATATGTATGTGTGTAACATTCAACCTCATATGTGTATATGTGTATGTAACTTGTATGTAACTCATCATAAATACCAACCATGTTGAGGTGGCTTACAACATGTCATGTGCCTTTAACATCTTAAGAAGTCCACATTGTATTAAGTTACAATTATTAAACATCTTAGTCTTATTTAACATTCTGTTTCTTATTGTATCTCATTTCGTCTAAGAAAGCAACAAGTTCATATTTTATGATTATACAGACTTTTATATGATGATAGAAATTCAGAGAAATATTTTCACAACATACCATATTTGTGACTCAAAATTATTTGAAGTAATATTTATATGATTATAAAAAAAATTTTTAATTTTATTTTATTTTCTAAGTTTTTTTTATTTACATTCAAAATCATTTCCCCTTTCCCGTTTCCTCCCTCCCTGAAAGTCCCATAAGCCCCCTTCCCTCCCTCTTTTCCCCATTCAATCCCCTCTCACTTCTCTGTCCTGGCATTCCCCTACATCCAGTCTTTCCAGGACCAGGGGTCTCTCCTTCCATCTTCTTAGAAATCTATTGATATGCGAATTGTGTCTAGGGTATTCCGAGATTCTGGGTTAATATCCTCTTATCAGTGACTGCATACCATGTGTGTTCTTTTGTGATTGGGTTACCTCAATAAGGATGATATTTTCAAGTTCTGACCATTTGCCTAGGAATTTCATGAATTCATTGTTTTTAATTGCAGAGTAGTATTCCATTGTGTAAATATATCACATCTTCTGAATCCATTCCTCCATTGAGGGACATCTGGGTTCTTTCCAGCTTCTGGCTATTATAAATAAGGCTGCTATGAACATAGTGGAGCATGTGTCCTTATTGCATGCAGGTAAAGCCTCTGGGTATATGCCCAGGAGTGGTATAGCCAGATCCTCCTGGAGTGTCATGCCCAGTTTTCTGAGGAACCACCAGACTGCTTTCCAGAGTGGTTGTACCAGCTTGCAATCCCACCAGCAGTGGAGGAGTGTTCCTCTTTCTCCATATCCTCGCCAACAACTGCTGTCTCCTGTGTTTCTGAACTTAGCCATTCTGACTGGTGTGAGATGGAATCTCAGGATTGTTGATTTGCATTTCCCTAATGACTAAGGATGATGAACATCATCCTTAGTCATTAGGGAAATGATGATAAAATTTTAAGGTTATAAATTATAACATACAGTAATTTTAAGTTGCATCTAAATAGTTATGTCTTTCCTACTTCTTGAATGCATAAATGAAGGCTGTTTCTTTCTCCTATCACCAGCTGCCAGGGCCCCGGGTTCAACACTGGGATTTTTGTTCAATGGATTTGATGTAGGGGAATGCCAGGACAGAGAAAGGAGAGGAGGTTGAATGGGGAAAAGAGGGAGGGAAGGGGGCTTATGGGACTTTCGGGGAGGGAGGAAACGGGAAAGGGGAAATGATGTGGAATGTAAATAAAAAAATTTAGAAAATAAATTTAAAAAAAATTAAATGTTATTCAACATGGACAATTTTGAAGTTGTTTTTGCTGCTCAACTCTCTTCCTTGCTCTAAAAAAGGGTTATTGTTTACCATTTTAGAACTATGCATGTATTTAAATCCCTGTGTCATAAACAGGATTATTGACTTATAAACTATTGGACATGTTTAAAACTCATAACTTGCTGTTAGTGATTAAATGTGTATGTTTAGTTCATCTTAAACCAAATAAAATTCTGAGATATAAAGAGCACATGACATAAGCTAGCCAAGGAAACAGGCTACTTAAGATACATTTAGGTTGGGATATATTAAGCTTAGATTAATTGAATAGTTTACACTGTTAATACTTTGTTTACCTTATTTATAAGCTATAGATTTTATAAAATTAATCATATGGAAAACTGTTATCTTTTATAATGCTATACCATATAAAAAAAAGAAAAATTTCCTGTCACTTTGTGAATTACATTTGTTGATTACAAAGTTCCATTGTGATACTAGATCTTCAGTACAAAACCATGATTTTCAAGGGTGAAACATAAAGAGAATACCACCTAAATTCCTAATTATAAAATGCTTCTATAATGTTAGAAAATTTAAGTTCATAGTAAGTCATACTAAGAATTGATGCTAATAGTTATGAGATTATGCTTTAATTAAATTCCTGTTTTATGTATGTGAGTTGTAATATAGAGCAGATAAGTATAAACAAAGATTATTTAATTGAGATATATTAGTCTTCAAGACTTCCAGCGAGCTTCTGAATATGCATTTAATATGCATAAACTTATCATGACAAAGACTCCAAAATTCTAGTCCTATAAGATATGGGCACCACATAAAGAATTATGACTGGATTTTGATAGGTCAATAAGTACACAGATCCATTGCAACACCCTCTACTGGAGTACAGCCTGAGCCATATTCAACAGATCTCTCTGGGAATATGGAAGGTCAATGACCAGAATTTTATGTTTTTTGTTTGAATATCAGCAGCTGTCTGGGAGAGGTAGTGAGAGTCAAAGGCAAGCACGCACTCAGAAGGAGTACCTAATGTTGTCTACTGAAGGAGAGTTTTATAAGCAGGATGGCGAACTCTGCAGGATAGTTTTCTGGTCTCTGGGTAGCCTCCTTAGTTTATAAAAAGCAACTGTCTTATGGGAGGAACTTTGGGGTCTAGCTGAGAGGCAAATCACAATTTTCCCAGACTACCCTGCCTGTGCACTGATTATCAGCATTAACCTTGTAGTTTCAGGGTTGGGGGCAACCAAGGAATTGCATCTGCTCCTACCAGATCACAATTGTATTTGGTTTGGACATAATTCATGTATGATTGCAGTAATGTCTAGATTTTCTCCTTTTATAGTGTGTTAAGAATAGATGGGAAGATGTTATAGAGGTTATGCCAGGTGAGATTACAGGTTTAAATAAGATATCATAAATTCTTTGTTGAAACTTCATCTTCTGGCCATTGAGACAAATTGTTCAGGTTATATTTCATTTTATTTTTTTATTTATTTTTATTTTTATTTCTGTTAGATATATACTTTATTTACATATCAAATGTTATCCACTTTCCTTGTTCCCCCTCAAATATCCCCTATTCTTCCCCCTGCCCCTATTCACCAACCAAACCACACCTGCTTTCCTGCCCTGGCATTCCATTACATTGGGGCATTGAGTATTCACAGAACCAAGGTCATCTCCTGCATTAATGTCCAACAAGGCTATCCTCTGTTACATATGTGGCTGCAGTCATGGGTCCCTCAATGTATTCTCTTTTGTTGGTGATTTAATTTCTGAGATCTTCCAGGCTAGTGGATATTCATATTGTTGTTCCTCCTATGAGACTTCTAACCCCTTCAGCTCTTTGGGTCCATTGTCTAGCTCTTCCATTGTGGACTCTGTGCTCAGACCAATGGTTGACTGGAATTATACCAATGATCAGTATAGAGAGAATAAAATTAGGAGCAGGACCACAGCAAAGATATAAGATCAGAAAAATGTAGATGAAGGAAATTCCTTCTGTACTTGGCATTGCTATTGCACATCAAACTCAAAACAACTTGCATAAGAACTTCACAAAATCCAGTGAGTCAAGAATTCCAGCAAGGAAGTAGAGTTGCTATTATATTCTTAGAAATATTTACATTGGCTACATGTAAGAGAGAGAGAGACAAATTTCTTCAAACCACTGTTTGTATAGTGCCAATGTTCAAGAGAAGAACATCATGTATGTATACTTATTAGGACCATTTATTGGACTTAGTAGGTTTTACATAAACAAACAGAAAACAAAGATAAATTAGTAAATGTAAATTTGACATGTAAGGCAATACTTTTAATGGTGTCTGTATGTTTTATTGGGTCAGACAGCAGATACATTTTTATAGAAGGCTGTCCAAAAGATAAAATATACAATGCAAATATGAAAATGAAATAATTTATGGAAGAAAATAGAAGTGAATCTTATGATACACATTCTATTATTTTTCTTCTTGTGGAGAATCATGGCAAATATACAGTGGATATTTGTGAAATTACGGAAAGTCTTTTAAAACTACATGTAAAATCACAATATATGCTAAATGTTATTTTATCTACTAGTGGATATTATCCAGAAAGTATAGAATAACCATGATGTACACTACAGACACAAAGATGTAAACTAAAAGGAATGCCCAAGTGAGGATGTTTGAATCATACTTAGAAGGAGCAACAAAATTGTCATGGAAG
Source organism: Tokudaia tokunoshimensis (assembly GCA_036184795.1). Lineage (NCBI taxonomy): Eukaryota > Metazoa > Chordata > Mammalia > Rodentia > Muridae > Tokudaia > Tokudaia tokunoshimensis. The sequence goes on from BTHU01000001.1 coordinate 36,410,268, forward strand.
TCAGAGGGAATGAGAGAAATGGGCAGGAGAAGGGAGAAGAAGGGAAGAGGGTGATAAGATCAGGCATGGGGAGAGACAGGAAAGAGGCCCAGAGGGGCAAGAAAACTAATTGAAATATAAAGCTTCCAGGGATAGGGAACAAGGAATTCAAGGAAGCCCCAGAGGCAAGAGATTCATAGGCTCTTAGGAGTCAATGCCAAATTGCCTAACAGCAGAGATAAGTAACCTGTAGTGACCCTCTCCAGTAGCCAGTCTGACTCCCCAGTAGACACCAACCCACATAATAATTTCTATACAAAAATGATCTTGTCTAAAGAAGTTCAGGGATAAAAATGGAGCAGAAACAGAAGCAATGGCCACTAGTGACTGGCCCAAATTGTAATCCATCCCATGGGTAGGCATGAATCCCTGACACTATAACTGATGCTATGATGTGCTTGCAAACAGGAGCCTAGAATTGCTGTCCTCTGAGAGCATATACCGAATATATTACTAAGACAGATAAAGATACCCACTGCTAAACATTAGACAGAGCTCATAACCCCTATGGAAGTGTTAGGGGAAGTGTTTAAGCAAGAAAATGATGGCAACCCTGTAGTGGCTATTGAAGTAAATAGAAGTGAATCTTATGATGAGTCAGTTTGCAGAGCCAGAACCCCTTGAATGACAGGGTGGCCAGGTTCCTCTGAGGAATAATCTCGATAAAACACCTAAAAGTTTTGCTGTTATTCTTTCCCCAATTCTTCCCCAGAAGCACATATGGCCTTTTACAAGGGTAACTGTACACTGGGGGAAAGGAAATAATCAGACTTTCTGGGGTCTATTGGATACTGGTTCTGAACTGACACTGATCCCACGAGATCCCAAGAAACATTGTGGCCCTCCAGTTAGAGTAGGAGCTAATGGAGGACAGGTGATTAATGGAGTTTTGACTGATGTCACAGTAAGTCCAGTAGGTCCCGGGATATATCCTGTGGTTATTTCCCCAGTTCCAGAATGTATAATTGGGATAGATATACTCAGAAATTGGCAGAATTCTCACATTAGTTCCCTGACCTGTGGAGTGAAGGCTATTATGGTTGGAAAGGCAAAATGGAAGCCTTGAGAGTTGCCTCTGCCAAAGAAAATAGTGAATCAAAAACAGTATCGTATTCCTGGAGGAATTGCAGAAATTACTGCCACAATCACGGACTTGAAAGATGCAGGGGTGGTGGTTCCCACCACATCTCCCTTTAACTCTCCTATCTGGCCAGTGCAGAAGACAGATGGATCATGGAGAATGACAGTTGACTATCAGAAACTAAATCAGGTGGTAACTCCAATTTCAGCTGCTGTGCCAGATGTAGTTTAGCTACTTGAGCAAATTAACACATCTCCTGGAACCTGGCATGCAGCTATTGATCTGGCAAATGCCTTCTTCTCAGTACCTGTCCAAAAGGACCACCAGAAACAATTTGCTCTCAGTTGGCAAGGCCAGCAGTATACCTTTACAGTTTTGCCTCAAGGATATATTAACTCTCCTTCCCTGTGTCATAACTTAGTTAGAAGGGATCTTGATCGTTTGTCTCTTGCACAAAATATCACATTGGAACACTATATTGATGACATTATGCTGATTGGACCAAGTGAGCAGGAAGTAGCAACCACTTTGGATTCATTGGTAACACATATGCATATCAGAGAATGGGAAATGGAACCAACCAAAGTTCAAGGACCATCTACCTCAGTGAAATTTTTAGGAGTACAGTGGTGTGGGGCATGCAGAGATATTCTTTCTAAGGTGAAAGATAAGTTATTGCACCTGGACCCTCCCACCACCAAGAAAGAAGCACAAAGTTTAGTGGGTCTACTTGGATTCTGGAGACAGCACATTCCTCACTTAGGTGTGTTACTCAGGCCTATTTATCAAGTGACTCGGAAAGCTGCTAGCTTTGTGTGGGGCCTGGAACAAGAGAAGGCTCTTCAACAGGTCCAGGCTGCTGTGTAGGCTGCACTACCACTTGGAACATATGATCCAGCAGACCCAATGGTACTTGAGGTGTCAGTGGCAGATAGGAATACAGTTTGGAGCCTCTGGCAGGCCCCTATAGGTGAGTCATAGAAGAGACTTTTGGGATTTTGGAGCAAAGCTCTACCATTATCTGCAGACAACTACTCTCCCTTTGTAAAACAGCTCTCGGCTTGCTATTGGGGGGCTTTAGTGGAAACTGAACGTTTGACAATAGAACACCAAGTTACTATGCAACCTGAACTGCCCATCATGAGCTGGGTGTTATCAGACCCTCCAAGTCATAAAGTAGGACGTGCACAGCAACAGAAGTGAACAGCTGCAGCATTACAACCCCTTTCTGGGACAACCCTGAAAGATACAGGTGAAGGACAATCTTCACAGTGGGCAGAACTTCGGGCAGTACACATGGTATTACAGTTTGTTTGGAAGAAGAAATGGCCAAATGTACAATTATTCACTGACTGTATTGGCTGTAGCCAATGGATTGGCTAGATGGTCAGGGACTTGGGAAGATCACAATTGGAAAATTGGTGAGAAAGACATCTGGGGAAGAAGTATGTGGATAGATCTCTCCAAATGGGCAAAGGATGTAAAGATATTTTTGTCCCATGTAAATGCTCACCAAAAGGTGACTTCAGCTGAGGAGGAGTTCAACAATCAAGTAGATAAGATGACCCATTCTGTGGAGAGTCAGCCTCTTTCCTCAGCCACCCCAGTCATTGCCCAATGGGCACATGAACAAAGTGGCCATGGTGGCCAAGATGGAGGTTATGCTTGGGCTCAGCAATAAGGACTTCCACTCACCAAGGCTGACCTGGCTACAGCAGCTGCTGAATTCCAGATCTGCCAACAGCAGAAACCAACACTGAGCCCCAGATATGGCACCATTCCTCGAGGTGATCAGCCGGCAACCTGATGGCAGGTTGACTACATTGGACCACTTCCTCCGTGGAAAAGACAATGTTTCATTCTTACTGGAGTAGATACTTATTCTGGTTATGGATTTTCCTTTCCTGCACGTAATGCTTCTGCCAAAACCACCATCCATGGATTCACAGAATGCCTTATCTATCATCATGGTATTCCACACAGTATTGCTTTAGACCAAGGAACTCATTTCACAGCCAGAGAAGTGCGACAATGGGCCCATGATTATGGCACTCATTGGTCTTACCATGTTCCCCATCATCCTGAAGCAGCTGGTCTATCATCCTTAGCGAGGTAACCCAATCACAAAAGAGCACACATGGTATGCAGTCACTGATAAAGGATATTAACCCAGAATCTCGGAATACCCTAGACACAATTTGCATATCAATAGATTTCTAAGAAGATGGAAGGAGAGACCCCTGGTCCTGGAAAGACTGGATGTAGGGGAACGCCAGGACAGAGAAACGAGAGGGGGTTGAATGGAGAAAAGAGGGAGGGAAGGGGGCTTATGGGACTTTCAGGGAGGGAGGAAATGGGAAAGGGGAAATGATTTGGAATGTAAATAAAAAAAACTTAGAAAATAAAAAAATATATATATTAAGTTAGAAAAAAAAGAAAGATGGAATGGCCTTTAGAAGACACAGTTACAGCGCCAATTAGGTGGCAACAGTATGGAGGCCTGGGGCAGAGCTCTTCAGAAAGCAGTATATGCTTTGAATCAACATTCAATATGTAGTACACTTTCTCCCATAGCTAGGATCCATGGGTCCAGGAATCAAGGGGTAGAAAAGGGAATAGTTCCACTCACTATTACTCCTAGTGACCCTCTAGGAAAATTTTTGCTTCCTGTCCCCACAACTTTAGGTTCTGATGGCCTAGAAGTTTGGGTTCCAGAGGGGGGAGTGTTCCTACTGGCAGCCACAACAAACATTCCATTGAACTGGAATCTCAGACTTCCCCCTGGCCATTTTGGGCTTCTAATGCCCTTAAACCAACAGGATAAGAAAGAAATAACAGTGTTAGGAGGGGTGATAGATCCAGATTACCATGGGGAAATTCAATTTCCTTTCCACAATGGAGGCAAGCAGGATTATGTCTGGAGTGCAGGAGATCCCTTAGGGCGTCTCATGGTGCTACCATGTCCGGTGATTAAAGTCAATGGGAAACTACAACAGTCTAATCCAAGCAGGATGACAAAGAACACAGACCCATCAGGAATGAAGGTAGTGGTCATTCCTCCAGGAAAAGAGCCAAGACCTGCTGAGGTGCTTGCCAATGGTGAAGAAAATACAGAATAGGTAGCAGAGGAAGGTAGTTATAAATTCCAGCTAAGACCACGTAACCAGTTGCAGAAACATGGATTATAAGTAATATGATTTCTTCTGTCTTATTTTGTTAAGGATACATTTGTCTTTCTTCCAATTTCTTTAACATCAATTGGTATTGAGACACTTAAAGAATGTTCCCAAGGGACTTTGCCCCATTGTATATTTACAAATGCGTTTGCGATTGTACGAGGAATAGTTATATCATGTTAGGCATACTCATGACCTTGTTATTGTTTCATGTGGACGTAAGATATTATTTGTGTCAAGTTGACAAGGAATGGATTGTAGTGGCTATCCCTGGTTGTCAACTTGACTAAATCTGGAATGAACTAATCAAGAATTGGAAGGCTCACCTATAATCCTAATCTGGAGGCTCATAGATACAAGTTTCTGACCTGGAGATCTTGATGCATAGTGACTATGAATTCCAGAAGATTAAGATTAGGAGATGTCTGAGTTCAAGGTCATCTGGGATTAAAGGCACAGTGGCACATGCCTTTAATTTGGGTCACACCCTCTACTGGAGACATATATAAGGACATTGGAAGAAGGAAGACTCACTCTGGCTTTTCCTGGCCTGCCTGGTGTGACTGAGCAACTGCTAGATCCTCAGACTTCCATCCACAAGTACTGCTGACTATTGTTGGGGAGTTTGACTACAAGCTGTAAGTCATCGACAAATTCCTTAACTATATAGAGACTACCCATACGTTCTGTGACTCTAGAGAACCCTGACTAATACAAACCCCAAAGGAAGATAAGCAGTGTCAACTAACCTGGATGACTAGGAACTCCCCAAGAAAGAGCACACAAAGACTAGTCTGAAGCCCCTGGCACATATGCAGCAGAGGACTAACTTAGAGCACCCTATCAAAGACCAAGGGGAGCAGGGAGAGTGGAAGGAGCCCTATAAGGGGGTACCAGGAGAGGGAAGTATTTGCAGTATTAATATATAAATAAATTTAAAAATTCTGCTAGAATAATCATTTTTATAGGATGGTTATACAGCCAAGACCAAATTGAATACACTGTAATCTTCAGAAAATATTGGCAGCATTTATTAAATTTATCATGTTGCTTTGCTGTCATATGCATAAGACAATGACACACAGTCTTCCTGTTGAGGAACTTAAATGTCAATCATGGACAGGATGATGTGAAAATTCAAGTATCAACAAGATAAGGTCTTCTTCCAAATTAATGTAGTTGTGATTCAGTTTCTATCCCAGACAATTAAGGAAGAGTTCACTGCTTAGTAAATAAAACCAAATATATTCTCAATATATTGAGAATGAATACAAATAGTAAACAGGAGGGAGGAGGAAGGGAGGTACCTGGGTGGGAAAGGGGACAGGGATGGGAAGAGGGGAGCATGATTAGGTATTGGGTGGGAGTAATAGAACTGAAGACTTGAGAGCCAGCAGAAAGAATGGAATCAGGCAACCTCAGGTTGTTGGAGGTGGAGGGACTCTCCAGAATGTACCAAAAACCAGAAATCTGAGAGAATCTCACAACTCAAAAGGAGGAACCCTAGATGAAACAGGGAGAAGGAATCTGTAGAGCACACCTCCAGTAGAAAGACACTGCATAATTTGAAGAGTATTGATGTTAGGACTTCTTTGAAGGTCTGATAGAATTCTGCACTAAAACCAACCGGTCTTGTTCTTTTTTCGGTAGGGAAACTTTCAGTGACTGCTTCTATAGCTTTAGGGGTTATGGGACTGTTTAGATGGTCTATCTGATTCTGATTTAACTTTGGTATTTGGTATGTGTCTAGAAAATTGTCCATTTCATCCAGATTATACAGTTGTGTTGAGTATAAACTTTTGTAGTAAGATCTGATAATTTTTTGAATTTCCTCAGTTTCTGTTGTTATATCTCCCTTTTCATTTCTAATTTTGTTAATTTGGATACTGTCTCTGTTCCCTCTGGTTAGTCTTGGGTTTTTCTGTCTTGTTGATTTTCTCAAAGAACCAGCTCTTGTTTTGTAGATTCTTTGTATAGTTCATTTTGTTTCTATTTAGTTTATTTCAGCCCCGAGTTTGATGATTTCCTGCCATCCTCTTGAGTGCATTAGCTTTTTTCTGTTCTAGAGTTTCAGCAATTTGAACCACCCAGGACTGCCAGAGCTCCAAGGGACTAAACCACTAACAAAAGAGAACACATGGAGGGACCCATGGCTCCAGAAGCATATGCAGCAGAGGATGGCACTGATGGACATCAAAGGGAGGGGAGGCCCTTGGTCCTTAAAAGGCTAGATGTCTCAGTATAGGGAATGACAGTACAGGGAAAAAGAAGTGGGTGGAATGGTGAGTAGGGGGAGGGGAACATGTTAGGGGATTTTCGGAGGGGGGACAAGGAAAGGGGATGACATTTGAAATGTAAATAAAGAATGTATCTTATAGAAAAGAATGAATTAAAAACAGAAAGACATGACATCAAGAGGAGGGGTGGGGTTGCTATCCCACATTCAAAAACTCTAACCCAGAATTATTCCTGTCAAAAAAAAAAAACAAACTGTTGGAAAGATAATGGAGAAGAGCCAGAAGAAAAGGAGGTCCAGCAACAGGCCCAAATTGAGGTCCAGCTCAAGGGGAGGCCCCAAGGCCTGACACTATTGCTGATGCTATGGTATGCTTACAAACAGGGGCCAACTGGTGCTGCTTTCTGAATGGGTCAACAATTCTCTGAAAGAGATAGATGCAGACACTTACATCTAACCAATGGACAAAAGCTGCTGAGACCCATGATTGAATTAGGGAAAAGCTGGAAGAAGCTGAAGAGGAGGGTGACCCTTTTAGAAAACCAGCAGGTTCAATTAACCTGGACCCCTGATATCTCTCAGACACTGAGCCACTAACCAGGCAGCATACATCAGCTGATATGAGACCCCAACACATATACAGCAGAGGAATTCTGTATCTGGACTCAGTCAGAGAAGATGTACCTAACCCTCAGGAGACTGAAGGCACCAGGGATTTAAGGAGGGTTGGGTTGGGGGAGTAGGAACACTCCTGAAGAGACCATCAATGAGATATGGGATGTGAGGGTAGACCAGTAGGGGGATAAATTCTGGACTGTAAAAAATGATGATGATGATAATAATAATAATAATAATAATAATAATAATAATAATAATAATAATAATATAATAATATAATAAATAATAATTATAAAATATGTTAATACATTTTATTGGTTCTTGTTAAACTTAGTATCATACATCCAATCCCATTCATTTCCCTATCCCCTTGTATTCATCCTTTGCCCTTACAAATCTCACTCCAAAAAGAAAGTTTAAAGCACTCATTGTGGCAGCTGGAGTGTGTCACAGAGTCTTCTTCAGTTTTTTTCCACTCTTCTTTGCTTGCAAATGTTCATGGCAATGGGCCATCATTCTGCTACATGGCGTCTGGAATGTGCTACACTATCAATACAGGAACCTCATTCTGACTCCTCTCAGATATCCTATTATTCACCAGTGTCATGGTAATCCTGCTACTTTAGATCTTTAGGCCCAGCCTAGTCACATGTTCTAGCAGATCATTGATTGATTAGGCCAATGGAAAGTACTGCATCTGGAACTGGGAGGTATCTGAGCTGCCAATTCTTCTGAATTTGTTCATCCAATGCTACTGCCAGCAAGGAGAAAAGAGAGCAACCAGCTCACCTGTTCTCATGCCCTCAGGTCCAGCTCACTTATATCTCTAACATAAGGGATAGCTCTACTGAACAGCCCATGTAAGTTGCAGGGCCTACTCTCTAGGTGTCTGGGGTCATCTCAGCAGTGGGCTCAGGAGTGCTATTCCCTGCCTTCAATGTCACATAGGGCAAGGGTCATATCTGGTGTGGTCTGCCTACGTGACTATCTCTGGTGCCAGATTTGTGGTCATCTGAATCTAGTTCCCTATCTGAGCTCCTTGGATCCAGAGTACTGGTGATCTTAGCTGACTTTCTGCTTGACTGGTGATGTATCAGTTAGAGATGCAGGTATCTTGTATCATAAAATAATATTTAGAATAATTCAATAAAATAATTTTTATTTGTAAATAAAAAACTATAGAAAATAAAAAAAAATCGAATGGCTAAAAAGAAAATAAATGTGTATCTCCATAGATACATAAATAAAATGTAAGAAAAACATAAAGGGGATGTGGAAAGAAAGTACTCTAGAATATGTCTGTCCAGAAAAAGACAATATTTTAGCTTTGGGAAGTATTTAATAGTACACTTGGTGGTTAGTGCATTGCTAGTGTACACAAAACCATTAACTAAAATTCATTCAGAAATTCAATGCTAGAGAATGAATATGGAGAGCCAAATTGTGAGATAGCAGGAATGGACCTATAATCTTCAGACCTTTCTTACAGTTTTGCACAACTTGCAGCTATTTTTTTTCAAATATTTCTTCAATTGCTAATCTTGTCCCACTTCTCTCATTTATAAATACCAAAAAATATACTCTTAAAATACTAATAACCACCTATCAACAAGAAGGAAAGAATATTATCATATAAGTGACAAAAATGATAACCTATATCATGGAGAATGGAAAGTCATTCAATGGAATACCATGTTTTATTACATAACTGACGAGTGTAGATTTTTCAAACTGTGTACGATACCATGGTCAAGTTACCAGACCAATGGTTTATCTGAACAAGTTAACTGTATGAATTCACATTTCATCAAAGTAGGTGTAATACCATGGATGAAACATAAATATTTGAATACTTTTATTCTAAGTGAAATATAAATATTAACAATGTGAGATAGTCTGTAAAAATCTAACATATATACTGTTAATTTGACATGTCATTTTACTTTTAATCCAACATACATGATAATTCCATTATAGTAGTCATCTTAAGACACAAACAGTATCAACCAACCAGACACCCCAGAGCTCCCAGGGACTAAATCACTATCCAAAGAGTACACATGGAATGACCCATGGCTCCATTGCATATGTAGCAGAAGATGGACTTGTCAGGCAACAGTGCAAGGAGAGGTCCTTGCTCGTGAGTAATCTCAATGCCTCAGTGTAGTGGAATGTCAGGACTGAAAGGCAAGAGTGGGTGGATGCTTGGGGGAGCACCCTCATAGAAGCAGTGGGAAGGAGATGGGATAGGTTGTATCTGGAGGAGAAAGTGGGAAAGGAGATAACCTTTGAAATGTAAATAAAAGAAAATATCCAATAAAAGAAAATTTAAAAAAAACTTCACAAATAAAACATAATTAAGACATTTCACAATTGTGAAAAAAAAGATTGATTTCTGGATAACATTCCACCCTTCCTTAACTTAAACTAGTGTATATAGGTAAAATATTTATGTATTACTTCTTTTTTTCTCCCTTAAAAATTTAAGGTAAAATTTTCATAGAACCTGGTAAGATAAAATACAGTTTAGAAAAATTTTTCTTAGTTATCAAAATGTTTATAATCTATTGTTAGAACACATCACAGTACTTAGCAGTTTTAATATAATTACTATTGAATGTCAGGGAAAACACAAAGTAAATTTAGTGCAAAAGCTTTGACAATTTCTAAGTTTCTATATTCGCTACATTCTATATTCTATATTCATCAAAATGATCCATCCAGACACCCATGTCCTTGAGCAATTCCCATGTTGAAAGTTGATCCAACTTTAGATGTGCCCAAATGTCCTAGGTCCTCATGGACATAAAAGAGACCACATAACAAACCCGTGGGTTCATGTTTTTCCTGTCTTAACATACTACAAAAGAGAAATATTTAAGCAATACTGTGCATCATAAAAATGGCATCCTGCTCCCCTCCTCACCTTTCTTTTCTGTTTCTCTATCTTGCACTTCCATAGCTATATTAGCACCTCTAGATACATATTCTCATCTTTACCTACTTTTTCTGTAAAGGTACTATTCTGAGAGGTTTGCAAACTTCTTTCTATAATCCTTCAGTATTAGAATAATTTTAATGTTGCTTCTGTCTGTCTAGTTAACATTATTGCATCTCATCTGAACACCATAGAATGCACAACAATATTATCCTGTATAATGATCCACAAGGAGTATAAGTTGATGGGAAAAAATTACAAAGCGTAGGCCAAAATACCAGATAATATGTAACAATTTCAATTGGAGAGGATTTTGTTTCCAAAAAGAATACAGGCAAAGCTATAAAACTGCACAAATGCACATGGCATACCAAAGAGAAGTAATTATCATGAGCAAAATGGTAATGAAGAGATACTGATCAGTAAGGAAAGATTCCTTGCTGAGACAAGAAAATTTGCTAGGTAAATTTCTTTCAGTGGAAATATAGAAGAGAACTTTGGGACAAAACAGAGACAATTGATTTTCAACTACTTTCATGCCTTTCTTGACCTCATAGAAAGGGATGGGCAGGCAAAGAAGGGAGAATAAACTATAAGAGCTACTATTTGGCAAAGAAGAGTAGCAGTTTAGCTGGGCGGTGGTGGCGCACGCCTTTAATCCCAGCACTTGGGAGGCAGAGGCAGGAGGATTTCTGAGTTCGAGGCCAGCCTGGTCTACACAGTGAGTTCCAGGACAGCCAGGGCTACACAAAGAAACCCTGTCTCAAAAAAAAAAAAAAAAAAAAAAAAAGAAGAGTAGCAGTTTAACCATGACTCTCTTGTATTGGAAAAAAACACCTCTGCCAGGACAGAGAAGCAAGAGGGGGTTGAATGGGGAACAGAGGGAGGGAAGGGGGCTTATGGAACTTTTGGCGAGGGAGGAAATGGGAAAGGGGAAATCATTTGGAATGTATATAAAAAAATACTTAGAAAAAAAAGAAAGAAATACCTCTGTTGCTTTTAATGAGGACAGAAAGATGACAAGTACGATTGCTAGTGTTATATTTCTATGACAACAGAGGGCATTGGATATCATGCATGATATTATTTTCAATGTTTACAGCTCATTTTTTTCAGATCATTTTAGGTGGCCAAATGAGAACTGTTGTTGCCATAGCAATTCTTCATGGTAGGCGCCCCAAGAAACTGTAATGAGAAGAACATCTTCATTCTCCATCAGAAAATAATTCCCTAAGTGACTCATCCTCATTTCAGATGATGAAGCACTGCAAAACTGAGACAGCTATGATGCTTTAGATGTAGGAACATATTTCCTGCACAGAAAACAGAAGCGGCTGACTCATAGCAGAAATTAGGGGAATTCTAGCTTGTCCTGTCCTATGATGGGTTTCTATTTCCTCTGTCTGCCACAGGTTTCTGAAGAAAAATCAGTTTTTCTTCTCTGGAGCAGTTTTATATCAGGATTTTTCTATATCAAGCTGACAGCTGGACTATAGCCAGAACCATGGCAATAAAAACCTTGAGTGCAGTGATGGTAATTAGCTCTATCTGTTTGGGTGAGTATGTGCATTTAAATTGGAAACAGCTTAAAATCACATCAGAAAAGAGTTCTCAATCCAAAAAGTGAAAATAAGAACACTGCAGAAATCTTGTTCAACTCTCCCCAAGTTTCTAAGTGATTTGTGTCTCCTCCCTGTGTGTTTCAGTAGAAGAATGGAAAGTGAAAGGGTAAGACAGTGAAAATGTAATTTACCTTGAGTTCTGGCTCCATTTAATAATACAGAAAAACAGTCTGTGTTGCCTGGAGCCAGATTATGTACCTGGCTACTTGGTCTAGGTCCTGGCTGTCTCTAATAAGGCACACATTTCTATATGTGTCTTTCTAATTATAATTCTTTGCTGCCAAGTAAAGCTTGCTGCTGACATCTGTCATTTTTCCCCAAGTACTATGATGAGATACATAAATTATCAATTATATAAGATGTTTATGTATATTTCAGTATCCTACACAAAGGGTGTTTATAATAACTAACTGTTTGCTTGAGCTTTATGCTTATGTTTAAGACAAGAGTGTCTATAAAATTCTAGAGGTCAAAACCATTCTTTCATTCCAGGAATAATCACAGACATGAGGAAAGTTATAACCCATTTACAAAACTAAGAAAATGAAATGTTAGAGTTTGAGCCCTGCCCACAAACTCTGGCAATATTAATAATATCATATTGTGTTGTAGACAGAAGCCTAGCATGACTGTCTTATGAGAGGCTGTACAAGCAGCTGACTGAGACAGATACATATACTTACAGGAAACAGATGTCCGGATCCTTATGGAAGAGTTAGGGGAAGGATCACAGGAGCTGAAGGGAACTGCAAACCCATAATTAAAACAACAGTGTCAACTAACACAGACATTTCAGAGCACTCAGAGGTGAAGGCACCAAAGAAGGAGCATACATGGACTGATTCTTGTCCTCCAGCACATATGATGTAGGAGAAGAAAGGCTTGTCTAACCTCAGTGGAAGACGATGCTTCAAATCCTGGAGAGAATTGAGGTTCCAGGAAAGGGAGATATTGGTGGGCAAGATGGGAGTAGTAGGTAGAGTGGGAGCACACTCTCAGAGCCAATGTGGAGCAGGGAAATGATGAAAAACTCTTGAATAGGAGACAGAAAACAGGGGCAACATTTGGAATAAAAATAAATAAAACAATTTAATTCACAAAAGAAATGAAATTTTAAATTGGCCTTAACATATATCCCTGTTGTTTGTCTTTTCTGTAACTCACATTAAAAATTATATAAGGGAGCGGTAACATATCATCTCTACTCACAAAATATACGTTAGTATTTATGGAATAGAATATTTATGTATTATGTATTTCTTCTTTAAAACTAGATTGCTCAGTTACAATATGTCCTGAGATGAAATACATGTTTTAGAAAAATTATCTCAGTTATCACATCAACTTTAGTCACTTAGTGTTTAAAACACTTTAACAGACTTAATGAAATCACAATTGCATAGTGGGTAAATGCAAATCAGAACACTTCTGCAAACCTTGACAATTTCTTGGTTTCTGAATCCTCCAACTACATCAAAGTGACCCATCCAGGCACCCGTCTCTTTGAGCTCCCAGTGCTTAGCTTCTACTGAAATTTGTTCCAAGTTTTGATTTGGTCAGGTAGTCTAGTTCCTCCTGTTCATGAAGAACATTATAAAAATGTACAGCAACTCCTGTTTAGACAACATGAAAATTCCTGAATTTCTGCTTTCCTTGTGTAAAGCTATGACAAATGAAATCCCTTGGGGGAGGCTGTGCAAAATAATTAGCCATATCGTGTTCACTTCCTTATTTTCCTCTTTCTTCATTTCACTCTCTTCACTATATATAACACAACATACACTAAATAATGCAAGCTTGTGATATTAATGAGACATTCTCTAAGACATACAAATATCTTACTTTGATATTTATTACCAATGCAGTACCCGTATTGCTGCTTGTGTTCGTAAACTTGTCTGTACCGTTTATCAATTGATGATTAGTTTTTATCCTAAATTCTATTCTCATCAGATGCTCCACAAGAAGAAAAAATTGGAGAGAATGAAACTACAGATGACACAGAAGAGCACTAGATAATATGTGATATATTCAACTGAAATAGTTTTGTGAATGCCATGAGGAATTTAGACAAAGCTGTATAACTACATAAATGTATACAATATAGAAATAATTACTGTGAATAGAATGCTATTGGAGAGATAGTGTTCTGTCAGAGGGAGCTTTATTTTTAATTAATGACAATAAAATCTGGTTAGCAATTTTCATTAAATGGAAATATGAAATACTAATTTTATACCATGAAGAGTCAATTGATTTTCTAATACTCTCATTACTTGCCTCCTCATAAAAAAGAATGCACAGAAAAGGAACAGAAAAAAAATCTATGAAAGCTAATATTTGCCAAAGTGCAATGTCAATTTATCCATGATTATATAATATAGATTGGAAAAGCTGAATCTCTGAGAACCTTGTTGGTACTACAATAATAACCAAAAAGGCTGCCAGTGTTATTTTTCTTTGTTCTGCGAAGATCTTACTTAAAATCAATGACAATAATCACTCTGGAAATTAGTCTGGCAGTCGCTCAGAAAATTGGAAATAGTTTTACCTGAGGACCCAGATATACCATTACTGGGCATACACCAAAAAGACACTCCAACATACAATGAGAACACAGGTTCCACTATGTTTATAGTAGACTTATTTATAATAGCCAGAAGCTGGAAACAACCCAGATGTTCTTCATCAGAGGAATGGATACAGAAATGTGGTATATTTACATAATGTTGTAGTACTCAGCTATTAAAACAACAACTTCATGGAATTCTTAGGCAAATGGATAGAGCAGGAAGATATCCTGAGTGAGGCAACCCAATTAGAGGGAAAAACACACGGTATGCACTCAGTGATAAGTGGATATTAGCTAAAAAGCTCGGAATACCCTAGATACAATTCACAGACCACATGTAGCTCAGGAATAAGGAAGAACAAAAGTGTGACATAGTGGATTTTCAATTCAAGAACTTCTGATTTTTCCTCAGTATTGCTATGGTATCATCTGGATGTTAGGGTAGGCAGAGTATTCTGTAAGTTTTTGGCAGTTTAGGGACAGAGGCTGGACACTTGTGTGTCTCAAGCAGTTTACAATTCTTCTTTATTATTAATGAGCAGAAAGGGGTGGGAAAGGGGATGGTTTCTAGCATTTAACTACTTCCTGATAAATTCTTCTCCTCTGAAACCTCTAGTGCCATACCCTCCCATATATTCAGTGGGACAAACTAACATTTTGGGTTTCTGTTCTCAGACTAGAAGAAGTAGAGAACTAGAAAGGATACAGGATTTAAGAACAGTGGGGCAGAGATTTCAGCATTTTATTTTCAGAGATTGTTCAGTAGGAAGGAGCCTAGATCCAGCAGTTAGTACAGTTAGATTGTTCTGTGTATGCCACCTGGTTCATTAGACACAAGGCCTGGCCATTGCTGTGCCTTGAAGGGCTTAGAGCTATAGCAATTCTTCACAATAGGTTCCCCAAGGGAATGTAACAAGAAGCAAATCCCTGTTATCTTTCAGAACATTTTTTCTGAAAGTGAATCATGCTTATTGAAGATGGTACAGGACTCTAAGACTTACAAAAAATCTGCCATCTCTTAAAACACAATCAATGGCTTCAGAGACACACATTTCTTGCACAGTAGACAAAATTTTGTAACTCAGAACTGTAATCATGTGCATCAAACAAACTGTTTCTACTTTCCATTGTCTCGGTCTCCTCTAGATTTTAGGAACAGTCTTCCTTCTCTTGATCATCTCATAGGCAGGCTTTTGTGATACCCAGAATGAGTTGAGTCCTGGACTATAGCGAGGACCTTGACTGATAAAAATTCTCACTTCAGACAATTTTGTTGACTCTCTTTTTATTTGAATGAAGGAGTTTTTGCATCCAAAAATGAATGAAATATAAACCAGTCTGAAAATAAGAAGAGAAAGCAAAAGCTTGGTGATCATGATCTGAACTGCGGATCCATCTAAAGCTCCCTCCCCCTAAACAAAGAGAAAGTGGAAGACAGGAAAATTGTTACTTACCCTGAGCTCCATTTTCAGTTAGCAGTAGTGTAAAAACAGTCATTAGTGCTTGATTGCTGATAATGTATCTAGAGTCTGGAAGTGAACAAATCTATAGGAAAGGCCCAATTTCTATATATAAGTGTCTTATTGAGATTCTGGGTAGCGAAATGAAACTTGTTTTTGACTATTTGTGATATTATTGAGCTAGTTTTCACATGTTATATGGTCATAAGAAAACCACTAAGAGAGCCTCCCAGGTGATAGCTATATCTGGTTCCGGTCAGTCAGCACTTGTGGGCATCCACAATAGTGTCTGGATTTTGTAACTGTATGTGGGATGGATCCCTGTGTAGGGTAGTATCTGATTGGTCTTTCCCTCAGACTGCTCCAACTTTTGTCTCTGTATCTCCTTCTATGGCTATTTTATTCCCCTTTCCAATATGTAGCACATTTATCTCTATTAAAATGTACTCTAAAAAGGTGCTTGGATTGTACAAATAAAAGGTTAATCCAATTACTTTGCACAAAATACAGTGAATTAACATATAATATCTCTCACTGATATAATGATAAAGAAATAATTTAAGATATATCTATTTTAGAAATGAAATTGTATATATGCGCACTTTCATGTTGCACACATTTATGCATCCAGATTGCTTGCTTAGGACAATTTATATTATTGTTTAATAGTAACAATTATATTAAGAAGATAGATTTTGCAATATATTTATTTGAATATTTTGTGATTGAAAAAATATACTCAATTACCTATCCTTGAATGTCTACACACACAGTACAAGTATTCCTTCTAAATTCATACACTTTTTCACTCTGCAATAACAACTGTTTATTTAAGGCATCTATGCATACATGGATATGAGACCACCTATATCCTCAAACTTCACAGTTCGATGTCTTCATTGGGATGTATTCATCAAACTTCACCTCAGCGATGGATATAGGAAGTCAAATGACTATAGCAGCAGATACAGTGCCAGCAACAATCAAAACATACAGAAATACTAGTACTAAGAATTGAAAGTAGACAAAAGTGACATCCTTAATCAAGACAATATTTATAATTGATAGCTGCTTTATAGAAAAGCAAAAACTCATTTTTCCCCAATGGAGTACTACTGGTTATAACAACCAGATTCCAGGGCAAGACTTAAGGAAGAGAACACAGAAAGAAGATTCATTGTTTCATTGTTGTCCTTTGGGTAACTGATTCATTTTATTTTTGTACTGTTTTCCTTTGTTGAGTGTTTTATTTTTCCATTGTTGTTTTGTTGTAATTTTATGTAAGCAGACAGACACAGAGATAGTTACCATGTACACAAGAAAGGGTGGATGAAATTTTGTCGGTAGGGAGACTGGAAGATCTGGGACTAGTGGGAAAAGAGGAAAGATGGTAATATTGTGTAAGAAAAAAATTAATAAAAAGAAGGAAAGCGAACATATATTTTATATTATATTATATTATATTATATTATATTATATTATATGAAAAACATTCTGTGTGCAGGTGGGGCCCTGGCGGGCCGTGTCCCAAGCAGTTTTGGAGTCGTCAGTTTTCTGAATCCCTGGCTGCACCTGTCTGCTCATTCACAGAAGCAAAGAACTGAGGGAATCCCTGCAGGCAGAAGGCCCCTGGTAGGAATGTAAAACATCACCACCTTTGCTCCTGTGACAGAACAGACAGGTACAGTCAAGAACAGGGAAAACCCAACTGTAACTTCACTTGGGACACTGCTCAGAAGGGCTGCACCTACACCCAGGAGCTGAACAGCACCACAGCACATTGTGCCAGGGGAAAGCCAGCCACCCTAGGTGAGATAGGCTTGCAGACCCACAGGAAGAACAAGCAGCAGCCAGTGACAGCAGGACCAACTAACACCAGAGATAGCCAGATGGCAAACGGCAAATATAGGAAAATTACTAAGAAAAATCAAGGCAATTTGGCAACATCTGAACACAATTTCCCACATCAGCATATCCTGGATACCCCAAAACACTAGAAAAACAAAAATTGGATTTAAATCACAGTTCATGATGCTGATAGAAGGCTTCAAGAAGGACATAAATAATTCATTTAAAGAAATACATGAGGACACAAATAAACAGAGAGAAGCCCTTGAAGAACTACAGGAAAACAGAACAAACAGGAGAAGGAATTGAACAAAACCATCCAAGATCTAAAAATGGAGGTAGAAACAATAAAGAAATTACAAGGAAACAACTTTGGACCTAGAAAACCTAAGAAAGAAGTCAGGAGTCATAGACACAAGCATCAACAAGAGAATACAAGAGATAGAAGAGAGAATCTCAGATGCAGAAGATACCATAGAAAGCATTGAAACAACAGTCAAAGAAAATGCAAACTGCAAAAAGCTACTGACCCAAAATATCCAGGAATTCCAGGACAAAATGAGATGACCAAAACTAAGGATTATAGGTATAGAAGAGAGTGAAGATTTGCAACTTAATGGGCCAGTAAATGTCTTCAGCAAAATTATAGAAGAAATTTTCCCTAACCTGAAGAAAGAGATGCCCAAGAACAAACAAAAAGACTACAGAACTCCAAATAGGGATGACAAGAAAAGAAATTCCTTCCATCACATGATAATTGGAACACCAAATTTAGTAAACAAAGAAAGAATATTAAAAGCAGTAAGAGAAATACAGGAGAACTTGGGTCAACAGGCAGAAATCCTGAAAGAGGAAATGCAAAAATACCTTAAAGAAATACAGGAAAATACAAACAAACAAGTGAAGGATCTCAGCAAATTCATCCAGGATCTAAAAAAGGAAGTAGAAACAACTAAGAAGTCACAAAAGGAGACAACTTTGGAGATAGAAAACCTTGGGAAGAAATCAGGAGTCATAGATGCAAATATCAACAGTAGAATACAAGAGATGGAAGAAAGAATCTCAGGTGCTTAAGATACCATAGAAAGCACCGACTCAATAGTCAAAGAAAATGAAAAATGCAAAAAACGTATAACCCAAAACATCCAGGAAATCCAGGACACAATGAGAAGACGAAACCTAAGGATTATAGGTATAGATGAGATTGAAGATTTGCAAATTAATGGGCCAGTAAACACCTTCAACAAAATTATGGAGGAAAACTTCCCTAACCTAAAGAGAGAGATGTCGAAGAATGTCAAAGAAGCCTACAGAACTCCAAACAGACTGGACCAGAACAAAAATACCTCCTGTCACATAATAATCAAAACATCAAATGTATTAAACAAAGAAAGAATATTAAAAGCAGTAAGAGAAAAGGTCCAAGTAACATACAAAGGAAGACCTATCCGAATCACATCAGACTTCTCTCCAGAGACTATGAAAGCCAGAAGATCATGGGCAGATCTCATGCAGACACTAAGAGAGCACAAATACCAGCCTAAACTACTCTACCCAGCAAAACTCTCAATCACCATAGATGGACAGATCAAGATATTCCATGATAAAACCAAATTTTCACAATATTTTTCCACAAATCCAGCCATGCAAAGGATAATAGGTGGAAACTGCCAATACAAGGAAAGAAAAAACACCCTGGAAAAAAATGAGATAGTAACATTCTTGCATCAAACCCGAAAGTAGATAACCACTCAAACATAAAGATAGCGTCAAGAATGGCAGGTGGCAATAATCACTATTCCTTAATCTCTCTTAATATCAATGGTCTCAATTCCTCAATAAAAAGACATAGACTAAAAGACTGGATATGTAAACAGGACCCAGCATTTTGCTGCATGCAGGAAACGCACCTCAGTGTCAAAGACAAACACTACCTCAGAGTAAAAGGCTGGAAAACAATTTTACAAGCACATGGTCCCAGGTAACGAGCCAGAGTAGCCATCCTAATATCAGATAAAATTGACTTTCAACCTAAAGTCATCAAAAAAGACACAGAAGGACACTACATACTGATCAAGGGAAAAATCCACCAAGAAGAACTCTCAATTCTGAATATCTATGCTCCAAATGCAAGGGCACCCTCATTCATAAAAGAAACTTTACTAAAGCTTAAACCACACATCACAACTCACACAATAATAGTGGGTGACTTCAACACCCCGCTCTCTGAAATGGATCGTTAAGGAAAGCAGAAACTAAACAGGGACCCAGTGAATCATACTGAAGCCTTGGACCAAATGGATCTAACAGATATATATATATATATATATATATATATATATATATATATATATATATATATATATATATATATATATATCTAACATTTCATCCTAGAGCTAAAGAATACACATTCTTCTCAGCACCTCATGGTGCCTTCTCCAAAATCGACCATATAACTGATTCTAAATCAGACCTCAACAGATATAAGAAGATAGAATAAATCCCATGCCTCCTAACAGATCACTATGGAATAAGGTTGGTATTCAATGGCAACAAAAACAACAGAAAACTCACATACACTTGGAAGCTGCACAATGCTCTACTCAATGATAACTTGGTCAAGGTGGAAATAAAGAAAGAAATCAAAGACTTCTTGAAATTTAATGAAAATGAAGGCTCAACATACCCTAATTTATGGGACACAATGAAAGCAGTGATAACAGGAAAATTCATAGCCCTGAGTGCCTCCAAAATGAAACGGGAGACAGAATAAACTAACAGCTTAATGGCACACCTGAAAACCCTGGAACAAAAAGAAGCAAATACACCAAAGAGGAGTAGAAGGCAAGAAATCATCAAACTCAGGGCTGAAATCAATCAAGTAGAAACAAATAAAACCATACAAAGAATCAACAAAACAAGGAGATGGTTCTTTGAGAAAATCAACAAGATAGATAAGCCCTTAGCCAGACTAACCAGAGGGCACAGAGACAGTATCCAAATTAATAAAATCAGAAACGAATAGGGAGATATAAGAAGAGAAACTGAGGAAATTCAAAAAATCAGCAGATCCTATTACAAAAGCCTGTATTCAACACAACTAGAAAATCTCGAGGAATTGTACAATTTCCTTGACAGATACCAAATACCAAAATGATGTGGAGAAAGAGGAACACTCCTCCACTGCTGGTGGAATTGCAAGCTGGTACAACCACTCTGTAAAGCAGTCTGGCGGTTCCTCAGAAAACTGGGCATGACACTCCCAGAGGATCCGGCTATACCACTCCTGAGCATATACCCAGAGGCTTTACCTGCATGCAATAAGGACACATGCTCCACTATGTTCATAGCAGCCTTATTTATAATAGCCAGAAGCTGGAAAGAACCCAGATGTCCCTCAATGGAGGAATGGATTCAGAAGATGTGGTATATCTACGCAATGGAATACTACTCTGCAATTAAAAACAATGAATTCACGAAATTCCTAGGCAAATGGTCAGATCTTGAAAATATCATCCTTAGTGAGGTAAACCAATCACAAAAGAACACACATGGTATGCAGTCACTGATAAGGGGATATTGACCCAGAATCTCAGAATACCCTAGACACAATCCGCATATCAATAGATTTCTAAGAAGATGGAAGGAGAGACCCCTGGTCCTGGAAAGACTGGATGTAGGGGAACGCCAGGACAGAGTAACGAGAGGGGGTTAAATGGAGAAAAGAGGGAGGGAAGGGGGCTTATGGGACTTTCGGGGAGGGAGGAAAGGGGAAAGGGGAAATGATTTGGAATGTAAATTTAAAAAAAATAAATAATTAAAAAAAAAGCCCTATAACCCCTGAAGAAATAGAAGTCGTCATTGGAAGTCTTCCAACCAAAAAAAGCACAGATCCAGATGGTTTTAGGGCAGAATTCTATCAGACCTTCAAAGAAGACCTAACACCAATACTCTTCAAACTGTTCCACAAAATAGAAACAGAAGGAACACTACCCGACTCGTTCTATGAAGCCACAATTACGCTAATAACAAAAGCACACAAAGATCGGACAAAGAAAGAGAATCTCAGGCCAATCTCCCTTACGAATATCGATGCAAAAATACTCAATAAAAAATTCTTGCCAACCGAATCTAAGAACACATCAAAATGATCATTCAGCACGATCAAGTAGGCTTCATCCCAGGGATGCAGGGATGGTTCAATATAAGGAAATCCATCAATGCAATCCACTATATAAACAATCTCAAAGAAAAAACCTACATGGTCATCTCAATAGATGCTGAGAAAGCATTTGACAAAATTCAGCAGCCTTTCATGATAAAGGTCTTGCAAAGATCAGGAATTCGAGGCCCATATCTAAACATAGTAAAAGCAATTTACAGCAAACCAGTAACCAACATCAATCTGAATGGAGAGAAACTTGAAGCAATCCCACTGAAATCCGGGACTAGACAAGGCTGCCCTCTCTCTCCATATCTTTTCAATATAGTACTTGAAGTTCTAGCTAGAGCAATTAGACAACAAAAGGAGGTCAAAGGATACAAATTGTAAAGGAAGAAATCAAACTATCTCTATTTGCAGACAATATGATAGTATACTTAAGCGACCCAAATAACTCCACCAGAGAACTCCTACAGCTGATAAACACCTTCAGCAAACTGGCCGGATATAAAGTCAACTCAAGCAAGTCAGTAGCCTTCCTATACTCAAAGGATAAGAAGGCTGAGAGAGAAGTAAGAGAAATGAAGCCCTTCACGATAGCCACAAACCATAGAATGTATCTTGGTGTGACTCTAACCAAACAAGTGAAAGATCTGTATGACAAAAACTTCAAGTCTCTGAAGAAAGAAATTGAAGAAGACCTCAGAAGATGGAAAAATCTGCCATGCTCATGGATTGGCAGGATTAATATAGTAGAAATGAACATCTTGCCAAAAGCAATATACAGATTCAATGCAATCCCCATCAAAATCCCAACTCAATTCTTCATAGAGTTAGAAAGAGCAATTCAAAAATTCATCTTGAATAACAGAAAACCCAAGATAGCTAAAACTATTTTCAAGAGTAAAAGAACCTCTGGGGGAATCAGTATCCTGGACCTCAAGCTGTACTACAGAGCAATAGTGTTAAAAAAAAAACGCAAGGAATTGTACAGTGACAGGCATGTAGATCAATGGAACAGAATTGAAGACCCAGAAATGAATCCACACTCCTATGGTCACTTGATCTTTGACAAAGGAGCTAAAACCATCCAGTGGAAAAAAGATAGCCTTTTCAACAAATGGTGCTGGCTCAACTGGAGGTCAACATGCAGAAGAATGCAAATTGACCCATCCTTATCTCCTTGCACTAAGCTCAATTCTAAGTGGATCAAAGATCTCCACATAAAACCAGACACACTGAAACTAATAGAAAGGAAACTAGGGAAGAACCCTGAACATATGGGCACAGGGGAGAATTTCCTGAACAGAACTCCAATAGCTTATGCTCTAAGATCAAGAATAGACAAATGGGACCTCATTAAATTACAAAATTTTGCAAGGCAAAAGACACTGTCAAAAAGACAAAGCAGCAACAACTAACTGGGAAATGATCTTTACCAACCCTACATCCAACAGAGGGCTAATATCCAATGTTTACAAAGAACTCAAGAAGTTAAACTTCAGAGAGACACGTATCCCTATTAAAAAATTGGGTACAGAGCTAAACAATGAGTTCTCACCTGAAGAATATCTAATGGCTGAGAAGCACCTAAAGAGATGTTCATCATCCTTAGTCATTAGGGAAATGCAAATCAAAACAACCCTGAGATTCCATCTCACACCAATCAGAATGGCTAAGATCAAAAACACAGGAGAAAGCAGTTGTTGGCGAGGATGTGGAGAAAGAGGAACACTCCTCCACTGCTGGTGGGATTGTAAGCTGGTACAACCACTCTGGAAAGCTGTCTGTCGGTTCCTCAGAAAACTGGGCATGACGCTCCCGGAGGAACTGGCTATACCACTCCTAGGCATATACCCAGAGGCTTTACCTGCATGCAATAAGGACACATGTTCCACTATGTTCATAGCAGCCTTACTGATAATAGCCAGAAGCTGGAAAGAACCCAGATGTCCCTCAACTGAGGAATGGATTCAGAAGATGTGGTATATTTACACAATGGAATACTACTCTGCAATTAAAATCAGTGAATTCATGAAATTTCTAGGCAAATGGTCAGAACTTGAAAATATCATCCTTAGTGAGGTAAACCAATCACAAAAGAACACACATGGTATGCAGTCACTGATAAGGGGATATTAACCCAGAATCTCGGAATACCCTAGACACAATTCGCATATCAATAGATTTCCAAGAAGATAGAAAGAGAGACCCCTGGTCCTGGAAAGACTGGATGTAGGGGAATACCAGGACAGAGAAGCGAGAGGGGCTTGAATGGGCAAAAGAGGGAGGGAAGGCAGCTTATGGGACTTTCGGGGAGGGAGGAAATGGGAAAGGGTAAATGATTTTGAATGTAAATAAATAAATTTAGAAAATAAATAATATTAAAAAAAAACATAAAATAAAAGCAGTAAGGGGAAATTGTCAAATACCATATAAAGGAGACCTATCAGAATTACACCAGACTTCTCACCAGAGATTATGAAATCCAGAAGAGCCTGGGCAGATGCCATACAGACCATAAAGGAACACAAATGGCATCCCAAACTGCTATACCCAGCAAATCTCTCAATTACCATAGATGGAGAAACCAAGGTATTCCATGACAAAACAAATTTACACAGTATCTTTCCACACATCCAGCCCTTCAAAGGATAATGAATGGAAACAACACACTAGAATAAGCAAGAAATTCCTCTTCCTTCAACAAACCCAAAAGAAAAAACCACACAAACATAAAAATTACATCAAAAATAGCAGGAAGCAACAATCACTATTCTATAATATCTCTTTACATCAATGGACTCAATTCCCCAATAAAAATATATAGACTAACAGACTGGATACATAAACAGGTCCCAACATTTTGCTGCATACAGGAAAAGAATCTCAGTGTCGAAGACAAACACTCCCTCAGAATAAAAGGCATGAAAACAGTTTTCCAAGCAAATGATCCCAGAAAACAAGCTGAAGTAACCATTCTAAAACCAGTAAAACAAACTTTCAACCTAAAGTCATCAAAACAGACAAGTAAGGACTATTTATACACATCAAAAAACATTTACCAATAAGAACTCTCAATTATGAACATCTGTGCTCCAAATACAAGGACACCCTCATTCATAAAAGAGACTTTACTAAAGCTTAAAGCACACATTGAACATCAAACAATAATTGTGGTTGACATCAACCCCCCTAATCTCCTCAATGCACAGATCAGGGGAAAAAAACTTAACAAAGACACAGTGAAACTAACAGAAGTTTTGAACCAAAAGAATTTAATAGAGATCTATAGAACATCTCATCCTAAAGCAAAAGAATATATCGTCTTCTAAACACTTCATGGTACCTTCTCCAAAATTTATCAGGTCACAAAAGAGACCTCAACAGATATAAGGAGATTGAACTTATCCCATGTCTCCTATCAGATTACTATGGAGTAAGGTTGGTATTCAATAACAACAAAAACAACAGAAAGTCCACATACACATGGAAACTGAACAATGCTCTACTAAATGATACCTTGTTCAAAGAAGAAATAAGGAAAGAAATCAAAGACTTTTTACAATTTAATGAAAATGAAGTCATAAAATATCTAAATTTATGGGACACAATGAAAGCATTGTTAAGAGGAAAACTTATAGCTCTGAATGTCCCCAAAAAGAAGCTGGAGAGAGCAAAGACTAGCAGCTTAACAGCACACCTGAAAGCTTTAGAAAATAAAGAAGCTAACCCACCCGAGTGGAGTAGAAGGCAGGAAATCATCAAACACAGAAACAAAAAGAACTATATAAAAAAATCAACAAAACCAGGAGATTGTTCTTTGAGAAAATTAACAAGATAGATAAACATTCAGGCAGACAAGCCAAAGGGCACAAAGACACTATCCAAATTAACAAAATCAGAAATGATAAGGGAGATATAACAACAGAAACTGCAGAAATTAAAAAAACCATCAGATCCTACTACAAAAGTCTGTACTCAACACAACTTGAAAATCTGGATGAAATGGACAATGTCCTAGACAGCTACCAAATACCAAAGTTAAAACTGGACCAGATAGACCATCAAAAAATCCTATAACCCTTAAAGATATACAAGATGTCATTGACAGTCTCCCAACAAAAAAATCACAGGACCAGAGGATTTCAGTGTAGAACTATATCAGAACTTCAAAGAAGACCTACCACCAATACTCTTCAAACTATTTCACAAAATAGAAAAGGAAGGAAGACTACTTAACTTGTTCTATGAAGACATAATTTTGCTGATTCCACAACCACACAAAGATCCAACAAAGAAAGAGAACTTCAGACCAATTTCGCTTATTAATATCGATGAAACATACTCAATAAAATTCTTGCCAACCAAATCCCAGAACACATCAAAACGATTATTGACCATGATCAAGTACGCTTCATCCCAGGGATGAAGGGTTGGTTCAATGTATGAAAATCCATCAAAGTAATCCACTACATAAACAAACACTAAGAAAAAAAAAACATTGTCATATCATTAGATGCTGAAAAGGCATTTGATAAAATTCAGCATCCTTTCATGTTAAAAATCTTGGAAAGAACAGGAATTCAAGGCCCATACATAATCATATTTAAAACTATATAGTCAACGTCAAACTAAGTGGAGAGAAACTTGAACAATCCCACTAAAATCAGGGACTAAACAAGGCTGCCCTCTCTCTCCACATATCTATTCAATATAGTACTTGAAGTTCTAGCTAGAGCAATTAGACAACAAAAGGAGGTCAAAGGGATGCAAATTGGAAAGGAAGAAGTCAAACTATCGCTATTTGCAGATGATATGATAGTATACTTAAGTGACCCAAAGAACTCCACCAGAGAGCTCCTACAGCTGAGAAACAACTTCAGCAAAGTGGCCAGATATAATATCAACTCAAGAAAGTCAGTAGCCTTCCTATACTCAAAGGATAAGCAGGCTGAGAAAGAAACAAAAGAAATGATACCCTTCATGACAGCCACAAACAATATAAAGTATCTTGGTGTGACTCTAACCAAACAAGTGAAAGATCTGTATGAGAAGTATGTCAAGTCTTTGAAGAAAGATATTGAAGAAGACCTCACAAGATGGAAAAATCTTCCATGCTTATTGATTGGCTGGTTTAATATAGTAAAAATGACCATCTTGCCAAAAACAATCTACAGATTCAATGCAATCCCCATCAAAATCACAACTAAATTCTTCATAGAGTTAGAAAGAGCAATTATCAAATATATCTGGAATAACAAAAATTCCAGGATAGCTAAAACTACTCTCAACAGTAAAAGAACTTCTGGGGAAATCAGTATCCTGGACTTCAAGCAGTACTACTGAGCAATAGTGTTAAAAACTGCATGGTACTGGTACAGTGACAGGCATGTAGATCAATGGAATAGAATTGACGACTCAGAAATGAACCCTCACACCTATTGTCACTTAATCTTTGACAAAGGAGCTTAAACCATCCATTGAAAAAAGATAGCCTTTTCAACAAATTGTCTTGGTTCAACTGGTCATTAGCATGCAGAATGCAAATCGATTCATTCTTATCTCCTTTTAATTAGCTCAAGTCCACATAAAACCAGACACACTGAAACGATTAGAAAAGAAACTCAGGAAGAGCCTTGAGCTCATGGGCACAGCAGAAAATTTCCTGATCAGAACACCAATAACTTATGCTCTGACATTAAGAATTGACAAATGGGACCTCATAACATTACAAATTTTATGTAAGGCAAAGGATACTGTCAATAGAACAAAAGGGCAACCAATAAATTGGGACAAGATCTTTACCAACCCTTCATCTGAGAGAGGGCTAATATACAATATATACAAAGAACTCAAGGAGTTAGAGTCCAGAGAGCCAAATAACCCTATTGAAAAATGGGGTATAGAACTAAGCAAAGAATTTTCACCTGAGGAATACTGAATGGCTGAGAAGCACCTAAAGAAATGTTCATAATCCTTACTCATCAGGGAAATGCAACCCAAAACAACCCTGAGATGTTACCTCACACCAGTCAGAATAGCTAAGATAAAAACTCAGGAGACAGCAGGTGCTCGCGAGGATGTGGAGAAAGAGGAACACTCCTCCACTGCTGGTTGGATTGCAGGCTGGTACAACCACTCCTGAAATCAGTCTGGCGGTTCCTCAGAAAACAGGACATGATACTACCAGAGGATCCTGTTATACCATTCCTGGGCACATACCTAGAGGATTCCCCAGCATGAAATAAAGACACATGCTCCACTATGTACATAGCAGCCCCTATTTATAATAGCCAGAAGCTGGAAAGAACCCATTTGTCTCACAATGGAGAAATAGATACAGAAACTGTGGTATATTTACATTTTGGAATATTACTCAGCTATTAAAACAGTGAATTCATGAAATTCTCATGCAAATGGATAGAACTAGAAAATATCATCCTAAGTGAGATAACCCAATAACAAAAGAACAGATATGGTGTCGACTCACTGATAAGTGGATATTAGCCGAGAAGCTCAGAATATCCAAGACACAATTCACATATCAAGTGATGCCCAAGAAGAAAGAAGGAGAGGCCCCTGGTCCTGGGAAGGCTCGATGCAGTAGTGTAGGTTAAAACCAGGACAGGGAAGCAGGAAGAGTTTTATTGGGGAACAGGAGGAGGGGAAAGGACTTTCTGGCTGGGGGGCACCAGGAAAGGGGAAATCATTTGAAATGTAAATAAAGAATATATATAAGCAACAATAAAAAATAAAGTAAAAAAAAAGAAACCAAAAGATAGACAGTCTAGAGATCCATGATCGAATGAAGCAAGACTTGTAAGAAAAAAAAATTAAAATCAAAAAATAAAAAGAAAGAAAAACCTCCAATAAAAATACAAGGTCAATTTATATACAAACAGATACAATCAAAACCATTTATCAGATTGAAAAACTTTTATACTATTTAGTGTAAGTGTGACTTAAATATGTAGGAATAGCTTAACATATATAAAGTGCTTATGAAAGGACTACTACATTAATACAAATAATGACAATGGACTACATGATCATTTCAATATTCACTAAAGGAAGATAAAATGCCTTGAAAATCCCTAGTCTCTTTCATGATTTTAAAAATAATTCAAAGAATCACTACAAAAATGTAGTTCCAAAAACTTAAGTGGAAAGCTAATATATACAGACAGTAAATACCTCAGTATATCTAGCATTTTAAAAATCATCTGATACACATTGTTGCCACTTCCATTGGACATTGTTCCAGATGGTTTGCTCAGGGTAATCATTAGGTAAAGTAAACACTGGGCTTTTTTCTTAAACAACAGATAATGTACAAGTTTTGTAATGCATTTTCTGCATAAGTAAGAGACCACACAAAACTTACATATTGGGAATGGGGCTGAAAAGTAGTGGGGGATGGGAAATGAGAGATTGTGGAAGAGAAAGCAGTGAGAAACTGTTGAGGTGAGCAAAGTGGATTGTGGAATATGAATATAGGAGGAATAACTAAAAATAAGGGGGTACTAGAGGGGCACTGAGTATATAGATATAGTGTGTGTGTGTATGTGTGTTTGTGTGTAGGTGGGTGGGTGCATGTGCATGTGCGTGTGTGTGTGTGTGTGTGTGTGTGTTTGTGTGAGAGATCTAAGTGAAAACAGTAAACAAAGGATCTCAACAGGCCATCTATTGTCACAAAACAAATCTTCCAGTACTGGAATTGTTTTATATATAATTGAGTTATGTTCCACAAGGGCTGTCATAAATAGAACAGAAATTTCCAAACAATTCAATTTGTTTCTAACACTATCTACCCAAACTAAAAGCAAGACCCCATTGCTGATGGTAATACAGAGAAATTTCACTAAATTTGAGATATCAAGTCAGTTCCCACATAGAACTTACACTGCTACAATGCAGAATCTTTGGTAATGTTCTTTCTCCCATGTACTATGACATCCAATTAAGGGATTTTATGGGATGTCTGAGTGTACAAATAAGTGGGTCTCTGATTCTTGTGCCTTGTCTAGGAGTAATGTCTTCTGTTGTTTTTTCTCCCACAATGGCACTATCATAGATACACTATTAATTTTTAAATAAATCTCTCATGGGGTGACTACTCTCATTAAAAGTTTATGTTCCCAAATGAAAGACACACACACACACACACACAACCTTGATATTTAATACTACTCATGCAGAACAATACTAAGCAACTAGCTAATCTCTAAATTGTTAGAATCTACTTCCCACAGATAACTCTAAGTTACTACTCACTCATTTCTTTGCTCTCTTTTGGATGCTCTTGTGTTAATTGACTGCCCTCTGGGACACATTCTCCTCGCTCCTCTTCACACTCCTCAGGTATGGCATCTCTCTGCCCTCCCTCTTTCTCCTGGTCCTATGGCTGGGAAGCTTAAATCCTGCAGCTGTATCTTCTCCCAAGTTATTGGACACTGGCATCCTTATTTCCCAATCAGAATTAACTGGAAGCATGTTACCAAAAGATATTTGCAGATTCTCTCCACCATACAGGTTTTGGGGACCCAATTAACATTAAAATGCAGTTGTACTGAGAAAACTACTAACTTCTTGACAGTATTGATTAATATATTAATACTATAGATGGTTTTATATTAGTATGTTTAATTTTCTTACATTTTGAAGAGGAATTTATGAATATAGATATAAATATATATATATATGTATAAATGTATATATATATATATATATATATACATACATATATATAAATGTATGCACTAGAGTACAGGTTAGTATTTGAACTCTCACTTATAGCAACTTAAAATCTTATAGTCACTCAGAGAGATAAAATCTAGTTTTCCAGAAAGAGTAAAACTAGTTATATCAACTAGGACATACCTCAGGTTCAGCTGTAGTTGATTACCAAATAATTAGACTCCACAGTTTTCTGAGTTTTTGAGTGCTTTTACATGAACACAGTTTGGTGTTTTTTCTTTTTGTTGTTTTGTTTTTGTTGTTTGTATCTGGGTTTTTTTTTCATTGTTTGTTTTGAATGTGATTATATTTCCCTTATTTTGAGGGATTTCTTTTATATTGGATTTTCGTTTTTTCTGTTGTCATTGTTTTTTGCAAAGGGATATAAAGTTGACAGGAAAGTGGGAGAGGTGCGGAAGAAATTGAAGAAGTGGTATGTTATCATTGAATATTTGAATGAAAATGTTGTTTTAAATAATGAATAGTACCATATACAACAATATCAAACAACCAGATGCCCCAGAGCTCCCAGGGACTAAACCACCAAACAAAGAGTACACATAGAATAACCCATGACTCTAGCCACATATGCAGCAGAGGATTGCCTTACCTGGTATCAATGTGAGGGTAGCTCCTTGGTCCTGTGGAGAATAGATGTCCCATCTCTGTCAAATGCTAGGGTGGTGAGGGGCAAATGTGTGGGAGGGTTAAGAAGCACTCTCATAGAAGCAGGGGGAAAGGAGAAAGGGATGGGTGGTTTGCAGAGCTGAAACTTGGAAGGTGGATAACATTTGAAATATAAGCAAGTAAAATAACCAATAAAAATTACAAGATATATTTCAGTATTTAAATATCTTTTGTAATTAAAATAAATGACAAGTAATAAAAATATGGTTACATCTAAAGGTGATTTAAGCAAACCGGTAGTAAATGAGAAAATATAAAATTTTGATTCAATTTTATACACAAGGAAGCAAAAATGAAAGTCAGTAATGAAGAGATTTTATAATACCACCAGCTAAGTGTGGTGATCTACATCTGTTGTGATCTCATAATGCTGAGAAGGAGCATGGTTTCAATAATGAACTTGACGTCCCAAAAAGCAGTACAGTGAGACTTTATATCAGACATCTATAATATGCAGAAACAAAGAACGTATGCATGCTATAAACTACAAAAAAGTGTATGTAGTTGAATATTTCATAATTAAAGTAAGTGCTGAGAGCTTTTGAAAAGAATGGCATACAGATTAAAGAAATGTTCAACATCCTTAGTCATCAGGAAAATGCAAATCGAAATGATCCTGAAATTCAACCTTATATCTGTCAAAATGCCCAATATCAAAACGTCATGTGATAGTACATCCTGGCAAGGTTGTATAGTAAGGAGCACATTCCTCAATTGTTGGTGGGAGTGCTTCTTATGCAAACACTTTGGAAACAAATTTGACTATCTCTCAGGGAATTGGGAATAGATCTACCCAAGGTGCAGCTATACCACTCCTGGGCATATACCCAAACAATGACATGGATACTACAGAGACACTTCTCACCTATATTCATAGAACCTTCCTTCATAATAGCCAGAAACTGGAAACAACCTAGATGTCCCTTAACTGAATAATAGATAAAGAAAATGAGGTACATCTACATAATAGAATACTATTCTGCTATTAAAAACAAATACATTGTGAATTTTGTAGAGAAATTGATAGAACTTAAGAATAACAGCCAAATTCAGGTAACCCAGAGACAGAAGGCCATATGGTATGTACTTATTGATGACAGGACATTAGCCATAACATGCAGGAAAATATGGTACATTCCACAGACCCAAAAAAACTGTGTAATATGAAAGTCCAAAAGCAAGATGCAAAAATCTCACTTATATCTAAATATTCATAACTGGTGGATGGAAAGACAAAACAGGTTAAGAGAGGAAGTGATGAGGGGACCAGTGATGGTGATCATGTTTGGGTAGTGGGGACATGATAAAGGGCTGGAAACAAGAATGGAAATAGGTGGAGGGTTAACTGTGTTGAGTGTCATAAGGCCTATGATAGGAGAGGATGCAGGGATTATAGGAGTATAGTGGGTAATAATTAAGAAGGGTACTGCCCTGCCAGACTTCTTCATCTAGTCCTGGTGGGTCTCGCTCAAGCCAGCTCTCACTGTCACCACCAAGCCAATCTTTCCCAGCTAGCTCTCACAACATCCTAGCTGTGTTTCCTGTCCACCATAGACTCTGTAAATTGTGGGAGTCCCATGTTCCCCCTCTGCATGCAAATACCTTATAAAGCATGACCCTTAGACTTAAATAGTTAAGCAAATATCATTATGTATATAAAACTCCCAATTACATAATGTCTATTTACAATGATAAAGTTTTATCCCAATATTTCTAACCTTTCCAAAACAACAAAAATATGTCTGAAGTCATCTGGATATAGGCATCTCCCTCTCTGCTCCACTCATCAGGTCCAACAAGTCATCTCTCTCTTCTCTCTCTCTTTCTTTCTCTCTCTCTCTCTCTCTCTCTCTCTCTCTCTCTCTCTCTCTCTCTCTCTCTCTCTCTCTCTCTCTCTCTGTTGCTGCCCCTCACTTCTCTTAGCTTCTCCCTCTTTCCCTTCCAATTACTGGCCTCTCACTGCCTCAGTGTGAATGGATAGGAAATATCTTGCAACATAGGAGGGTGACATTAGCTGAGATTTCTACCAACATGAGATATAGAGATTGAATTTGCAACATCCTTTAGCAAGGCAGGACTTCGACAGAAGAGTGAGTGGCATCAATTCACCCACAAGAACTTGAACACAAAATTTGAGTGGCCTACAAAGTATGCCAGGACTAAGATGGAGCAGAGAATGAGGGAGTAGCCATGTGATGACTGCCCCAAGTTGAAACCAATCTCATGAGAATGAGCCATGCTGATATTGTTAATGATACTCTGCTAGGCTTGCAGTCAGGAGACTACCATAATTGTTCCCTGAAAGGCTTCATCTAGCAACTGATGTAGACAGACACAGAAACACATAGCCAAACATCATGCACAGCACACAGTGAGTCTTGTGGGAGAGTAGGAGATAGAAGTGTGTAAGACAAAATGTCAAGACCACCACAGGTCCAATATTATTAAATATCATAGGACAATTGTGACTCTCAGAACCTTGGTTGCAAACAAGGGAAAATAAAGACACTTGACCTGGACTCCTTACATATTTATAGAAAATGTGAACTTGGTCTTCATATGGGTTCCCTAAGAAGTGGAATGGAGGCTGTGTTGGTCTCTGTTCCCTACCATCGAATCTGTGTCTCATATCTGGACTGACTGTTTGGTCCTCAGTGGGAGAGGACATGCCAAGTCTACTGGGACTATAGGTATCAAGGTAGAATTGTAGCCAATGGGACTCCCCTTCTCTTAAAGAATGGGCCAATGGTGGTGGGAGGGATTTGTCAAGGTGGAAGTAGGAACAAGAGAGGGATGAGGCTGTCATCAGGAAGTAAATTGACTAATAAAATAAAATTTTTTAAAAAATGTGCATTTCTTCCAAGAATGTTAACATATAACAGCTAAAAGAACAGGGTAATGCTTTAATCCATAAAAATAAACCAATCAATGAAATGTTTCTATATAGTTTATGAATAAATACAATAAAATTGCAAATAAAACCTTACCATTTATGTAATACATATGCAACCATACCTGATCAATTATTAAAATTATTAGACTCAAATCTTTCCTATTTAATTTCCTTTTTATTTTATGCAAAAATGCCTTATGCTAAGATCATAAGATTATTTTTCAAATACTATTTTCTGAAATATGTATCTATAATTAAAATTCTATTGCTTTACATTGAATATTAGAAGAGAATGTAATTCTTTTGATGATCTGGCTCGTACTGATAAATGGAGTAAATCCTTTTGCTATTAAAATAGCAAATCAGTTTAATTTTGTGTGCTAACTTCATTCATACACCAGACACTGGCTCATAATTCTTTGGTATAAAAACAAGTTTTTAATACTGACAGCACTAAGTTGAATTAGCACTTTACATGAGGCTTTAAATAGGTTTCCCTTCTGCAGACTATACTTGGCATAATATTACTCATTTGTTTTAAATGCTTTCATTATAAAATCCCTTTATGTATAAGATACAGCTTTCTCCTGAGAGGCTCTGCCAGATCATGACAAATACAGCTGTGGAGGCCCATAGCCAATTATCAGACTTAGCACAGAGACTGCAATGGAGGAATAAGGGGAAAAAAGTGAAGGAGCAGTAGGGGTCTTGTCTGGCATCAATAGGAAGTGAGGACCTTGGTTGTGTAAAGGCTTGATGCCCCAATAAGAGGAATGCTAGTGCGGTGAGGCTGGAGTGGGTAGGTGGGTGGGGTAGGGTCCTCAAAGAAGCAGGGTAAGGCAGAATGGCATAGAGGGTTTGCATACAGGAAACCAGAAAAGGGGATAACATTTGAAATGTAAACAAATGAAATAAAAATAAAAAATAAAAAAATAAATTAACAGTAAATTCCAATAATTTAAAGATGACTACAAACATTTTTAAAACTATTAAAAACACCCACATTAATTGTAAATATTCTGATTGATACACTAGAATTTTAGTATTATAACTAACCCCTAAATTCAAAGAGCCATTTAGAGTTTAGGACTGTACTCCACCAAAGCACAGATAATTTATATTTGGTTCTAAGGCCAAACAATTTATAATCAATAAGGAAATCCATGAGAGTAATTTTGAAAGGACATCCTGAAGTCACAATTAAATTGAGAGCTATGACATTCTTTATTATTGTATGTTTAAATGTATACTTCACTGGGACAAAATTTACCCTTCAAAAACTGGAATTAATCCACAGGTAATGGTCTCTGTCCTTTAAATCCTAACAGAGAAAGGGTTAAAATCCTGTAAATATCTCTGTGTTTGAAGCCAGCTCAAACTACATAAGGAGTGCTACTTCCTAGGTAGCATAGTAGTTCTTTAAAAGAATGACTAATTAGATATCATATGTGTGGAAATACATGTGCATGTTCTTTTCCATGTGTGCATAGATGTGAGGTGTGAACACAGGTATATATGAGAAAAAATCAAGATTGCATGTCTTTCTCATTCAATTTCTCACATATATTTTGAGACAGTGTCTGTCATTAAACTAGGATCACTATAAATTTAGATGAGTAAACATAATAGACTAGCTAGCCTATGCTAGGATATTAAAGAGACAAGGTCCTCTCAATTTTTTGCTTCTTTATATGTATAAAGATCCAAAGGAACCAAACTCAAGTTCTTCAGCTCAAAAAACTTATAGACTAAGTCAACACTCCAGTTTTGAGCACATACATAATATAAAATAAATTACTAAAAAATAACACAGCAACACCACTTATAAGATGATGAACTGAGTATGGGAAAGAATATATATATATATATATATATACATATATATATATATTCATATATGTATATATATTCATATATGTATATGTATATATTCAGAAACTACTTCCCTATATGTGTATGTATACATATATACATGTATATATGCCTATTCATACACACATATATATATGTATATACATATGTTGTATATATTGAAATGAATAACAACTGTAAATTGCTTTTCTCACTAATACTGTAAAATAATTAATTCAAAATAGTTCCCATAGAAATAAATCTAGTCTTAGAAACTAAACTGTATAATGATCCTAAAGGAAAAGAATTTGAAGTGAATACAATTCCAAAGGGCTCACAAGAATATCATTTAATATGTACCATTTTCAACTGGAGAAGATTTTCTGTTTCCAGAAAGAAATTAGGCAAAGATGTCAAACTGCATTAACACACATGACATACCAAATAGAGTCATAATACCAAATACATGAAAATAATCATCCTGAACACTGTGTTAATGAAGAGATAATGATTTGTCCATGGAATTTCCTTTGTAAATTAGGACAAGAAAATCTTTTGGGTAAATTTCTTACTATGATAATATATAATAGCAGTGTGACACAAAAGAGAGACAATCAATTTTCAGCTGTTCTCATGCCTTTCTTGACTTCATGGAAAGGGATGGGCAGGCATGGAAGTGAGGATAAAGTATAAGAGCTACTATTTGACAAGAAGCAATAACAATTTAACCTTGGCCCTTATACTGTATTGGAAAGAAATACCTCTAGAACTCTTGATGTGAACAGAAGGATAATAAGTAAGAATGCTAGTGTTATATTTCTATGACCACAGAGGGTATTGGATGTCATATGTAACATTGTCTTCAAAGTTTACAGGACAAATCCTTCAGATCATCTTAGGTGGCCAAGTGACAACTCTTCCTGCCATAGCAATTCTTCATGGTGGATGCCCCGGGACTGTAATGAGAAGTAAATCCTCATTCTCCATAAGAAATTAATTCTGATTGGGTTACCTCACTAAGGATGATATTTTCAAGTTCTGACCATTTGCCTAGGAATTTCGTGAATTCATTGTTTTTAATTGCAGAGTAGTATTCCATTGTGTAAATATACCACATCTTCTGAATCCATTCCTCCGTTGAGGGACATCTGGGTTCTTTCCAGCTTCTGGCTATTATAAATAAGGCTGCTATGAATATAGTGGAGCATGTGTCCTTATTGCATGCAGGTAAGGTCTCTGGGTATATGCCCAGGAGTGGTATAGCCGGATCCTCCGTAAGTGTCATGCCCACACACATGGTATGAAGTCACTGATAAGGGGATATTGACCCAGAATCTCAGAATACCCTAGACACAATCAGCATATCAATAGATTTCTAAAAAGATGGAAGGAGAGACCCCTGGTCCTGGAAAGACTGGATGTAGGGGAACGCCAGGACAGAGTAATGAGAGGGGGTTGAACGGAGAAAAGAGGGAGGGAAGGGGGCTTATGGGACTTTCGGGGAGGGAGGAAACGGGAAAGGGGAAGTGATTTGGAATGTAAATTAAAAAAATAAAATAAAATAAAATTTAAAAAAAAAAGAAATTAATTCTGAATGTGACTCATCCTAATTTCAGATGATGAAGCACTGCAAAACTGAGACACCATTGATGCTTCAGAGGTACGAACATGTTTCTTGTACAGAAAACAGAAGTGGCTGACTCATAGCAGCAGTTAGGGGAATTCCAGCATGTCATTCCTTTTTTTTTTTTTTTGGTTTTTCGAGACAGGGTTTTTCTGTATAGCCCTGGCTGTCCTGGAACTCGCTCTGTAGACCAGGCTGGCCTCGAACTCAGAAATCTGCCTGCCTCTGCCTCCCAAGTGCTAGGATTAAAGGCGTGCACCACCAACGCCCGGCGAGCATGTCATTCCTTATGATGGGTTTTATTTGCTCTGTTTGCCACAGGTTTCTGTAGAAATATCAGTCTTTCTTCTCTGGAGCAGATTATTATCAGGATTTGTCTATACCAAGCTGACAGTTGGAATATAGCCAAAACACTGGCAATAACAACCTTCAATACAGTGATGGTTATTAGTTCTGATAGTCACTGTTTGCAAGAGTGTGTACATTCAAATAGGATATGGCCTTAAAAACAATCAGGAGAGAGTTCTCAATCCAAAAAATGAAAAGAACCCTGCATTAATTTTGTTCAACACTCCCCATACTGTTATTTCTTCTGTCTTCCTTCTGTGTGTTTCAGCCTAAGTATGGAAACTGAAAGGATAAGACAGTGAAAATGAAATTACCCTGATATCTGTCTCCAATAACAATAAATAAAAACAGCCTCTGTTGCCTGGAGCCTGATTATGTATCCGGCTACCTGACCTAGATACTAGCTATCTCTGATAAAACACACATTTTTCTCTATGCTTCTCTTATAATAACTCTTGGCTGCCAAGTAATGCTTGCTGCTCACCTGGGTCATTTTTTTCCAAGTACTATGAAGACATACATGAATTATTCCATTATATAAGATATGTATGAATATTTCAGTATCATAAATATGGTGTTGAGATTTTGTAAAAAAGAAATATTGAAGCTGCAGCAGCTGGGCACACTGAGTAGCCCAGCCAACTTGGGATCCATCCACCCCTATGTCCCTAACCCACCAAATTTCACTCTCCATGCCTGAGCCTTCTGCTGGGGCAGATCACCAGCTTGTCTGCTCTTCTGAAGACAGTACAGACTGAAAGGCTCCCAAGAGTTGTGCTACAAAAAGGCTAACTGGTAAGGGAGCTTCTCAAACAGCCACAGCAGCTGAATATCATGAAGGACCCAGCAGACTCTGGACTAATCATCTACTAAATCTCCTGCCCTCTGAATTCTACTCCTATTCCTGCCTTTGCCTTCTGCAAGGTCTGACAACCTGTTTGTCTGCTTCACTGAAGATACTACATTCTGCAGGCCTCCCAGGAGTTCCTATGCATACAGGGCAACTGATCCAACAGTCTGAAAGACCCTCTGGAGTTCTGCTGTATACAGAATAACAGACCTCATAATCTGAAGATGTCCCAGTAGAATAGCCATACACAGATGCAAGGCTTCTTTAAAAAGCCAGCAGTCTGGAGACCTTCCAGGAGATCTGCAGCAGGCAGAGCAACAGATCAGCAGCCTGTCTGGCCTCCTGAAAACCCCATACCTTGAATGAGACACTGCAGTCAGGGCAACAAATCACTGGTGTACATGTCCTTCTGTAGGCCACACAGTCTAAAGGCCTCACAGAAGGACTGATATAGCCAGGGACACAGACCTCCAAGAATACTTGCAGAAACTCAGAGACACAGAATGCAGGCTCCAGACAAACACCACAAACCAGCTAACACACAGGGATAACCAGCTGGTGAGAGGCAAGCACAAGACCATAAGCAAAAGAACCGAAAATACTTGGTAATCATCAGAACCCAGTTCTGCCATCACAGCAAGCTCTGGATCTATCAACACATCTGAAAATGAGGAAGCTGACCTAAAAATCTTATCTCATGAATATAATAGAGTTCTTTAAGGAGGATATAAATAACTCACTGACAGAAATAAATGGAAACATAAGTAAACAGTAAGAAGTCTTTAAAGAAGTCACAAATAAATCCACTAAAAAATACAGGAAAATATAATCAAACAGGTGAAGGAAGTGGAAAAAGCTCTCTAAGACCTAAAGTTAGAAGTGAAAACAATAAAGAAAACACAAATAGAGGCTAGCCTGGGAATGGAAAACCTAGGAAAAATGTCAGAACTTACAGATTTAAGCATAAACAATATAAAATAAGGCATAGAAGAGAGAATCTAAAATGTACAAGATACCTTAGAAGATATTGATACAACTAACAAAGAAAATTCAAAGCATAAAATACTCCTAATTCCAAAACAAAGAAATATAGGATACAATGAAAGACCAAATATAAAATAATAGATATAGTAGACCTAAAATTTCCAGCACAAATGACACAAAAACATCTTCAACAAAATGCACAGAACAAAAAACAATATATAAAAGTTGCAAGGGGAAAAGGATCAAGTAACATATGAAGACAGCCCTATCAGGATTACACCAGACATCTCACTAGAGACAATAAAAGCCAGAAGAGAATGCACAGAGTTCAAGTAGAACCTAAGAAAGCAAAAAAGCCAGACTATACTATTAAACCCTACAAAATTCTCAACATAGTTGGAGAAATGAAAATATTCCAGAACAAAACAAAATTCAAACAATATCTATCTACCAATTCAGCCCTACAGAGGATTCTGGAAGGAAAACTCCAGCACAAGGAGGGAACCTATACCAAAGAAATTAATCATTTCACAACAAAGCTAATAGGAGAAAGTCGCATGCACATAATTCCATATACAACAAACATAAAAGGAATAAACATGTCTCAATATTAATATCTCTCAATATCCATAGACTCACTTCCCCAATAAAAAGACATAAGCTAAAAGACTGTATACACAAACAGGATCCAGCATTTTCCTGCATAAAAGGAACTCAGCTTAGTAACAAAGATGGACACTACCTCAAAATAAATGGCCAAAAAAAGTCATACAAGTACATGGTCCCAAGAAACAAGCTGCAATTTCAATGAATATCCAATAAAATAGACTTCAATCAAAAGTTATCAAGTGAGAAAGGGAAGAATATGTCACATTCTTCAAAGGAAAATAAACTTAGTGTAATTCTTAAATCAGAACATCTATGTCCCAAATGCAAGCACACCCACATTAATAAAAAGAACTTTATTAAAGCTCAAAACACACATTGAACACCACACAATAATAGTGGGATACATTAACAAACCACTTTCCCTAATGAACTGGTCTTTTAAAGAGAACCTAAGCAGGGACACAGTGAAAATTATAGAGGCTATAAATCATATGGATTTAACAGATATCAACAGAATATTTAACCCTGAAACAAAAGAATATACCTTCTTCTTAGCACCTCATATTCCCTTCTCAAAAACTTATCATGTGTTCAGTCACAAAAAAATCCTCAACCGATACAAAAATATTGAAAAATTTCACACATTCTATCTGACCACCATGGACTAAAGCTGATCTTCATTAACAACAAAATGGCAGAAAACCCATATACCCACAGGA
Source organism: Tokudaia tokunoshimensis (assembly GCA_036184795.1). NCBI lineage: Eukaryota > Metazoa > Chordata > Mammalia > Rodentia > Muridae > Tokudaia > Tokudaia tokunoshimensis. Next base: position 36,451,327 of record BTHU01000001.1, read on the forward strand.
ACTGAACAACTCTCTACTCAATAATAACTTGGTCAGGAAAGAAATAAAGAAATTAAAGACTTCCTGGAATTCAATAAATATGATGACTTAGCATACCCAAATTTAAGGGACACAATGAAAGCAGTGCTAAGAGGAAAATTCAAAGCACTAAGTTCCCTAGTAAGAAATTGGAGAGATCATAAACTAGAAAGTTAACAGCACACCTGAGATCTCTAGAACAAAAAGATGAAACACTCAAGAGGGTTACAAGGCAGAAATTAGTAAAACTCAGGACTGAAATCAAACAAATGGAAACAAAGATGATACAAAGAATCAAAAAAAAAAGATGGTTCTTCTAGAAAATTAGCAAGATAGATAAACTCCTACAAAGCTAATTAAAGGACCCAGAGACAGTATCCAAATTATCCAAAGAAGAAACGAAAAGGGAGACATAACAACAGAAATTGAGGAAATTAAAAAAATCATCAGATCCTACTACCAAAGCCTATATTAAACAACACAAGAAAATCTAGATGAAATGGATGAATTTCTAGACAGATATCACATACCAAAGTTAAATGAAGAGGAAGGAAATTATATAAACAAGCACATATCCCCTAAGGAAATATAAGACATCATTATAAACCTCCCAAAGAAAAATGCCTATGGCTATATTGCTTTATCGCCAAATTCTACTAGACATTTAAAGAAGAGCTAACATCAATACTCCTCAAACTATTCCATAAAATAGAAACAGAAGGTATTCTACTTAATTCATTCTATGAAGCCACAATTACTCTGATACATAAACCACACGAGGACCCAGTAAGAGAAAAGAGAATTCTGGACCAATTTTTCTTTTGAATATCGATAGTGAAATACTCATGAAATTCACCCAATCCAAATCCAAGAACATGTGAAAAACATCATTCACCTCCTTGAAGTAGATTCCATCCCATGGCTGCAAGTTTGGTACAATATATGAAAATCCATTAACATAATCTACTAAATATACAAACTCAAAGAAAAGAAGTACAAGAATATCTGACTGGATGCCAAAAAGGCATTTGATGAAATACAACACCCCTTCATGTTAAAAGTATTGGAGAGATCAAGAATTCAATGCCTATACCTAAAATTAGTAAAAGCAATATACAACCAACCAACAGCTAATAACAAAATAAATGGAGAGATACTTTAGGCATTTCTACTAAGTAAGTGAAAAGATACCCACTACCACGTATCTATTAAATGTAGTGCTCAAAATTCTAGTTAGAGCAATAAGAAGATCAAGAAATACAAATTGGGAATGAATAAGTCAAGTTATCACTATTTGAAGATGATATGATATAAATAAGGAATGAGAAATTCTACAGCTGATAAACAACTTCAGCAATGTAAATGGATATAAAATTAACTCAAACAAATCAGTACCTTTCCTTTATGCAAATGTTAAATATGATGAGAAAGAAAATAAGGAAACAATACACTTCATAATAGTCATGAATGATATGAAGTATCTTGGGTAACTCTAATCAAACAAATTAAGGATCAATATGACAAGAACTTCAAATCTCTCAAGAATGAAATTAAAGAAGACCTTAGAAAATGAAGAGATCTGCCATGCTGATTGATTAGTAAGATTATCTTAGTAAAAATGGCTGTTATAACAAGAGCAATCTACAGATTCAGTGCAATTCCCATCACATTTCCAACACAATTCTTCACAGACATGAAAAGAGCAATTCTCAATTTCATGATGAAAAACAAACAAAAATAAACAGGATTGCAAAAACAATTCTTAAAAATAAAAGAACTTCTTGGGGAATCACCATCCCTGGCCTCAAGCAATAAGTACTACAGAGCCACAGTCATAAAAAATGCATGTAATGAAATGTAATATTTCAAGTTATCTTATTAGGTATAACTTGTGCAATACACAGTAAAGCTTCCAAGAATTTTACCACAACTTCTGTTTCAAACCCATTTTCAACTAATTTTCCATGCTTAGTTACTCTGATACACATTCATTAGTCTTAAATGAGCCCCAAAATCTGATAAATCCTTGAAGTCTAGCATTATATTAGATACATACAAGGAATATAGTACTTGAAATTCTTGATAGATCAATAAGACTACAAAAGAAGATCACGGAAATACAAATTGGGAAAGAATAAATCAAGATATCATTTTTTGCCATGATTTAATAGTATAAATAAGCAACCCTAAAAATTATACCAGAGAACTTCTACAGCTGATAAACACCTTCAGCAAAGTAAATGGATATAAAACTAAATCAAGCAAAACAGGGGAATAGGATTTAAGCCCTGAGGGCTAGCAGAAAAATGGAAGCAAACAACCTGAGGAGGTAGGAGGTTGGGGAACCTTCCAGAATGTTTCAGAGACCTGTTTAGGGAAGAGACTCTAAGGACTGAAAGGGAGGGACCATAGATTAAATGGCCTACCTAGATTGTAGAGAGAGAACTTGTAGAATCCCCCTTCAGTAGAAAGACAGTACATCAGTTGGGGTCGACATGCCACAGTCAAAAACTCTGACCCAGAATTTTTCCTGACTAAAAGAACTACAGTGACAAAAATGGAGAAAAGGCTGAGGGATAGGAAGTCAAGGGACAGACCAAAATTAGGATCCCGTTCAGGGGGAGGCCTCAAAAATCTTATGTTATTATGAATGCTATACTGTGCTTACAGACAGGAGCCTAGCATGGCTGTCCTCTGAGAGTTCCAACAAGCAGCTGAAAGTGACTTATGCAGGTACACACACCCAACAAATAAACAAAAGCTAGAGAGCCCTGTGCTTGAGTTAGGGAAAAGCTGGAAAACCTTGAGAAGGGAGACCCCATAGGAAGACCAGCAGTCTCATCTAAGCTGGACCCTAGAGATCTCTCAGTGAACCACCAACATGGCAGCATATACTACCTGATATGAAGTCCCAGACACATATATAGCAGAGGACTTCCTGGTCTGGCCTTAGTGAGTTAAGAAGTGCCTAACCATTGAGAAACTTGAGTCCAGAGGGAATGGACTACAACAGTGGAGTTCTAGTGGAAGTTGGGGGGGTGGGACATCCTCTTTGAAACAGTGGAGGAGGTTTGGGATAAGTAACAGTCAGAAGGCAGACCAGGAGGAGAACAATGACTGGAATGGAAAAAATAAAAATAAAAACAACAACAACAACAATACTACTACTACTACTACTACTGATGATAATAATAATAATAATAATAATAATAATAATAATAATAATAATAATAATAATGAGAATCTGGGTTAGATCCTTTGGGGAGTACTTATTTTTTTATTATTTATTTTATTTTATTTTTTTAATTTACATTACAAATCATTTCCCCTTTCCCATTTCCTCCCTCCCCGAAAGTCCCATAAGCCCCCTTCCCTCCCTCTTTTCTCCATTCAACCCCCTCTCGTTTCTCTGGCCTGGCGTTCCCCTACATCCAGTCTTTCCAGGACCAGGGGTCTCTCCTTCCATCTTCTTAGAAATCTATTGATATGCGGATTGTATCTAGGGTATTCCGAGATTCTGGGTCAATATCCCCTTATCAGTGACTGCATACCATGTGTGTTCTTTTGTGATTGGGTTACCTCACTAAGGATGATATTTTCAAGATCTGACCATTTGCCTAGGAATTTCGTGAATTCATTGTTTTTAATTGCAGAGTAGTATTCCATTGTGTAGATATACCACATCTTCTGAATCCATTCCTCTGTTGAGGGACATCTGGGTTCTTTCCAGCTTCTGGCTATTATAAATAAGGCTGCTCTGAACATAGTGGAGCATGTGTCCTTACTGCATGCAGGTAAAGCCTCTGGGTATATGCCCAGGAGTGGTATAGCCGGATCCTCCGGGAGTGTCATGCCCAGTTTTCTGAGGAACCCCCAGACTGCTTTCCAGAGTGGTTGTACCAGCTTGCAATTCCACCAGCAGTGGAGGAGTGTTCCTCTTTCTCCACATCCTCGCCAACAACTGCTGTCTCCTGTGTTTTTGATCTTAGCCATCCTGACTGGTGTGAGATGGAATCTCAAGGTTGTTTTGATTTGCATTTCCCTAATGACTAAGGATGATGAACATCTCTTTAGGTGCTTCTCAGCCATTAGATATTCTTCAGGTGAGAACTCTTTGTTTAGCTCTGTACCCCATTTTTTAATAGGGCTACTTGCCTCTCTGGAGTTTAACTTCTTGAGTTCTTTTTATTAAGGCATCATTATAGATCTGTATTCTCTTTCAAAAATTAATTTTCAATTCGAACTGTGCTTCAGAATTACACCCAGTTACTGTAGAGTATCTCTCAGGGACAGATTGGTAAATAAGTAATTTAACAGTCATTGATTTTATAAAAGAAATGTTTAACATATATGAATATTCTCTGCAATTCTATGTGTTTCTGTAAATTTTTGTAGGGCTGCCCCCTGTCTGATGAAAGCAGCATTTCTTTTTTTCCCTCATATAAAATTAAATTTTAAAATACTTTGTTCAGTACTAATATATGAATATTGCATAGACAAATCCACTGCATTCTCTAAAATGAATTTCTCTCCAAAAAATTATTACTATTCCATCCAAAGTTAATAGGCTTTCCAGCTTTAAAATCATGTGAGTTCTACACTGATGCCAAGATGAGTTGTAGGGAGTGAACTATGAAGTGCTGCATCCAATGAGGTTTATATGATCCTGATTTAACTTTGTACCTGGTATCTGTCTAGATGTTTCTTCAGTGGAGACAATGACTTTTCTTTTTCACAAGTATCAGTATAAGTGACCCACACACAAAAAAAAATGATTCTGGCCTCCACAGTACCTTCCCCTCCCATCCCTTGAGCATGAATTCTAGACCTGTGTTAGCCATAATCCACCCCCACCTAGGGTGGAGCCCAGCTGAGTAGTCATACCAGTTCTTCTGAACAGACCTTGGAATATTTGGGAGGGGGTCCCACCTGAAATATTCAATTCTGAGTCCTCCATTAAATCTTGGGACCTAGATCAGCATCTATTGTCTTCGTCTCATTTTCTCTTGCTGCCTTCCCCTACATCTCCAGCTTCCTTTCCAGGTAACCCATTCGATGTAACTGTGAGCAGTTACACTCCACTTGAATGGAGCTTTATTCCAATAAACTTTTGATTCTATGTAAAATCTGCATATCTTTTTGGAACTTGGTGACAAATACACATTGTCTATCACTTCTTAATTTTAAACATGATAGATTCATAAATGACTAAAATTTCAGCTTACTAGTCTCTATCTTCATTAGTGGTAACTTTAGGGGATAGGTGAACTGTATCACAAGAAGGAGGCATTATATCCAAAACGAACATCAAAAACAATCAGCATTCCAAGAAACAGGAACTTCTTTTTTAATTTGGGCCTGAAATGTAATCAAAAAATTTTTTAGCAAATTTTATTAATATAGAATCCTTCCTCTCGGGTATCTGAGAACAAAACTACTATCAAGGCAACCTATTTATATCGCTGCCTTTTATATTATATCATAATTTAAAACATTAGGGCATGAGCAATCATCTGATTTTATATGTGTGTACTTTCTGTACTAACAGGAAAAGGCTATTGTAATATTTCCAGTCATCTTGTTAGTTATAACTTGTGCAATATGCAGTAAAGCTTCCAAGAATTCTACCCCAACTTCTGTTCCAAACCCATTTTCAACTAATTTTACATGCTTGGCTACTCTGATATACATTCATTAGTCTTAAATGTGCCCCAAAATCTGATAAATCCTTGAAGTCTAGCATTATATTAGATACATACAAGGAATATAGTACTTGAAATTCTAGGTAGATCAGTAAGACTACAAAAGAAGTTCAAGAAATACAAATTGGGAAAGAATAAGTCAAGCTATCATTATTTGCAATGATTTGATAGTATAAATAAGCAACCTTAAAAATTATACCAGAGAATTACTACAGCTGAAAAACACCTTCAGCAAAGTGAATGGATATAAAATTAAATCAAGCAAATCAGTACCTTTCTTTTAGACAAATTATAAATGGGATGGGAAGGAATATAGGGAAACAACTTCCATGCATGTGCATATATACAAAAACAAATACATGAGTGTACACACACACACACACACACACACACACACACACCTATATATATATATGATGAAACCGTATACTCAGGCATGAGATAATATAAATACAAACTAAAATTACTTTTAATTTTGTTAATCACTATTTCTTCTCATGATCTCAAGTTAACCTGCTTATATTTGAGCTTCAAAAGCAAAGAAAAATTTGATATACCCTTGAAAAGAAATTACTAGGTAATTCAGTGATACTTGCACATTGCAACCTATTCTGTCTTATGAAGTGGTCAGAACACCAAATGTAATTATTATCTTTACACAGGTACCTGCATACTATGATTTCACACTTCCCACTTGTAGAATTTCTTCTCCAAAACACTGTTCTTCTTCTTGGTGGGAGCTTTAATTCAGGTTCCAGATTCTCTATATAGAGCTATGACATTTTGAGCCAGTGGTATTATATAATATTCTTCCATGTAAACTAGATATGCTAAAAAATATTTCTAATAACTATCTAATGTCATGCTCAATGATAGGTGATGTCACATGTTTCCAAAATCCAAAGTTACAAAACAGATCCAGTGATCAATAATTCAATCAATTTCACAGAGTTAGAGTACAGATGAAGAAACTTGTCATGAATATCCAATGTAAAACAAGGAAGAATTTGGAAGCCAAGATTCAGAATGAGTTCCTATTAAGAAGCTAATACTGTGTTTTGCTTTATTGCCTGAACTGTCAGAGTACCATCTTCAATTTTTCCCTACTTAGTAAGTTGTTTAAATATTTTCATCTGGATATGCAAATCAAAAGAAGATTGTGACTTCAACTAACCTAATTCAGAAGGACAATGATCAACAAAAATAATAGGAAATTCTGTAGAGTAGGTGAAGAAAATGGATCACTCATTTAGTTTCAATGCAATAAAAAAAATTCAAGCCACACTGATAATGTATGTGGAGAGTTATCAAAAATCTAAAAATAAACCTATTATATATTACAACTATATAATATAATAAACACAAGACAATGTATAGAAAAACATCCAGAATTCAAATGAGATTTTATAACAAAGACCATCAGAAAAAAAAACCTCAGAATTTCAAAAGGTAATCAAACCACAATATGAAGCCACATACACATAGTTCTATAAAATGTGTCCTGAAACTATATATTAGAAGTCATTGTAAAAGAGGGGTAAAACAGATAGCAAGACCCAGGAAATGAGAGTTTGCTGGAAGATTGTGTCTCCTTGGAATGCCATAAAATAAACTCATTATATTTCATCAGCATGATTTCCAAACATAAGATTTAAAGTAAACAGGATCTGAGCTTAGAATAAGGAGATACGAATGGATTGATTTCCATTTTTCTGAATGCTGACCTCCAGTTGAACCAGCACCATTTGTTGAAAAGGTTATCATTTTTCCACTGGATGGTTTTACCTTCTTTGTCAAAGATCAAGTGACCATAGGTGTGAGGGTTCATTTCTGGGTCTTCAATTCTATTCCATTGATCTACATGCCTATCACTGTACCAATACCATGCAGTTTTTAACACTATTGCTCTATAGTACTGCTTTAGACCTGGTATACTGATTACCCCAGAAGTTCTTTTACTGTTGAGAATAGTTTTAGCTCTCCTGGGTTTTTTGGTTATTCCAGATGAATTTGAGAATTGCTCTTTCTACCTCTGTGAAGAATTGAGTTGGGGTTTTGATGGGAATTCCATTGAATCTGTATATTGCTTTTGGTAAGATGGTCATTTTTACTATATTAATCCTGCCCATCAATGAACATTGAAGATCTTTCCATCTTCTGAGGTCTTCTTCGATTTCCTACTTCAGAGACTTGAAGTTCTTATCATACAGATCTTTCACTTGTTTGGTTAGAGTCACATCAAGACACTTTATATTGTTTGTGGCTGCTGTGAAGGGTGTCATTTCCCTAATTTCTTTCTCAGCCTGTTTATCCTTTGAGTATAGGAAGGCTACTGATTTGCTTGAGTTGATTTTATATTTAGCCACTTAGCTGAAGTTGTTTATCACCTGTAGGAGTTAGTGGATCAAGGGCTTCCACAAAAAACCAGACACACTGAAACTAATAGAAAAGAAACTGGGCCTTGAGCACATGGGTACAGGGGAAATTTTCCTAAACAGAACACCAATAGCTTATACTCTAAGATCAAGAATTGACAAATGGGATCACACAAAATTACAAAGTTTCAAAGGACACTGTTAATTGGACAAAATGGCAGCCAACAAACTGGGAAAAAATCTTTACCAACCCTACATCTGACAGGGGGCTAATATAAAATATATACAAAGAAGTCAAGAAGTTAGACTCCATAGAGTCAATTAACTCTATTAAAAATGGGATACAGAGCTAAACAAAGCATTTTCATCTGAAGAATATCGAATGGCTGAGAAGCACCTAAAGACATGTTCAACATCCTTAGTCATTAGGGAAAGGCAAATCAAAAGGACACTGAGATTTCACCTCACACCAGTCAGAATGGCTAAGACCAAAAACTCAGGAGACAGCAGGTTCTAGCGAGGATGTGGAGAAAGAGGAACACTCCTCCATTGCTGGTGGGATTGTGAGCTGGTACAACCACTCTGGAAATCAGTTAGGAGGTTCCTCAGAAAACTGGGCATGATACTACTGGATGACCCTGTTATACCACTCCTGGGCATATACCCAGATTATTACCCAGCACATAATAAGGTTCCTTTATGTAGCAGCCTTATTTATAATAGCCAGAAGCTGGACAGAACCCAGATGTCCATCAAAGAAAGAATGGATACAGAAATGTGGCATATTTACACTAAGGAATACTACTCAGGTATTAAAAACAATGAATTCATGAAATTTTTAGGCAAATGTTTGGAACTGGAAATATCATCCTAAGTGAGGTAACCCAATCACAAAGTAACACACATGGTATGCAGTCACTGATAAGTGGATATTAGCCCAGAAGCTCGGAAAACCCAAGACACAATTCACATATTAGTTGATTCCCAAGAAGAAGGAAGGAGAAGACCCTAGTCCTGCAAATAATCATTGCAGCAATGTAGGGGAATACTGGGACAGAGAAGCAGGAGGGGTTTGACTGGGGAATATGGGACATTTTGGAAGGGGTAACTGGGAAAGGGGAAATCATTTGGAATGGATATAAAGAAAATAGAAAATATAATATACAATAAAATAAAATAAACAGAATAATTTGAACCCAGGAATCCCAAATGGGCTCAACTCCCAATAAAATATTTGAAGAACCTAAGTTATGTTGAGATATCGAGAAATATTTTTTCCAAGAGGAGAAAACACCAATTGTTATCCTATACAAAAATGTGTAAGCCACCTCTGCTCCTGGGATAGACTACACTGAGTCTCCAAGTACACAGGGATTTCCCAAGTATAACATCAATTGGGACATAGCCTGCTAGGTTTCTATCTGCGCGCCCAAGAGCGGTGTAGCTCTGTGGTCATCTGGGTGCCAGCTCTGCTATGGAACATCTGCCCTGCAGAGTGACCCATGTCTGGAGGGAGCACAGTACCCTCTGCCGTCTTTGATCTGGCAACAGAGCAGTTGCAACCTCCAGGTGCAGGGATAACCAAGCATAACATCGCCTGGACAGAGCCAGCTTGTGTGCTCCCTGCACCCAAGAGCTGGGGAGTTCTGTTGGTATCTATGCTCCAGTTATGCTGTGGGACATCTTCCCTCCAGAGTGACCCGCGCTGAGAGGGAGTGCAGCAGCCTCCACTCATCCACCTTTTCTCCGGTGATAGACTACACTGAATCTCCAGGTACGTAGGGATTTCCCAAGTATAACAACACTTGAAGCAAGGCAAACCAGGGCTCCACAGACACACAGGAGCAGAGCAGCCCCTCAGTAATTGGTGCCAGGGTAAATCCAGTCATCCAGGAGGGCGGAAATAGCCTTGCAGGCTCACAGGAGGTTCAAGCACCAGCCAGTTACAGCAGGACCAACTAACACCAGAGATAATCAGATGGCAAAGGCAAACATAGGAACGTTACTAACAGAAATCAAGAAAATATGGCACCATCCAAACCCAACTCTCCAACACCAGCAAGTCTTGGATACTCCATGACACCCGAAAGGCAAGATCTGGATTTAAAATCACTTCTCATTATGCTATTAGAGGATTTCAAGAAGGACATAAATAAATCTCATAAAGAAATACAGGAGAACATGAATCAACGGGTAGAAGACCTTACAAAAGAAAAACAAAAATTACTTAAAGAAATGAAGGAGAATATGGGTCAATAGATGGAGGCACATAAGGAAGAAACACAAAAATCACCTAAAGAACTGCAGGAGAATATGGGTCAACAGATAGAAGCCAATAAAGAGGAAACACAAAAATCACTTAAAGAAATACAGGAGAACTTGGGTCAAGAGGCAGAAGAAATGAAAGAGGAAACACAAAAATATCTTAAAGATATACAGGAAAACACAAACAACAAGTGAAGGATCTCAGCAAATCCATCCAGGATCTAAAAAAAGGAAGTAGAAACAAGAAAGAAATCACAAAGGGAGATAACTTTGGAGACAGAAAACCTTGGGAAGAAATCAGGGGTCATAGATGTAAACATCAACTATAGAATACAAACGATGGAAGAAAGAATTTCAGGTGCTGAAGATACCATAGAAAGCATCGACTCAAAAGTCAAAGAAAATGCAATACGTAAAAAACATGTAACACAAAACATCCAGGAAATCCAGGACACAATGAGAAGACCAAACCTAAGGATTATAGGTATAGATGAGAGTGAAGATTTGCAACATAAAGGGCCAGTAAATATCTTCAAAAAAATTATGGAGGAAAACTTCTCTAACCTAAAGAGAGAGATGCCAATGAACGTATAAGAAGCCTACAGAACTCCATACAGACTGGACCAGAACAGAAATAACTCCCATCACATAAAAATCAAAACACCAAATGTACTAAACAAAGAAAGAATATTAAAAGCAGTAAGAGAAAAAGGCCAAGTAACATATAAAGGAAGACCTATCCAAATTACATCAGATTTCTCGCCAGAGACTATGAAAGCTAGAAGATCATGGGAAGATCTCATACAGACTATAAGAGAACACAAATGCCAACCTAGACTACTATACCCAGCAAAACTCTCAATCACCAAAGATGGAGAGACCAAGATATTCCATGATAAAACCAAATTTACACAATATCTTTCCACAAACCCAGCCCTGCAAAGGATAATAGGTGTAAATCGCCAATACGAGGAGAGGAACTACACCCTGGAAAAAACGAGATAGTAACCTTCTTGCATCAAACCCAAAAGTAGATAATCACTCAATCATAAAGATAGCGTCAAGTATAGCAGGTGGCAATAATCACTATTCCTTAATATCTCTTAATATCAGTGATCTCAATTCCCTAATAAAAAGACATAGACTAACAGACTGGATATGTAAACAGGACCCAGCATTTTGCTGCATGCAGGAAATGCAACTCAGTGTCAAAGACAAACACGACCTCAGTGTAAAAGGCTGGAAAACAATCTTGCAAGCAAATGGTCCCAGGAAATGAGCTGGAATAGCAATCCTAATATCAGATAAAATTGACTTTCAACGTAAAGTCATCAAAAAACACACAGAAGGACACTGCATACTGCTCAAAAGAAAAATCCACCAAGAAGAACTTTCAATTCTGAACATCTATGCTCCAAATGCAAGGTCAACCTTATTCGTAAAAGAAACTTTACTAAAGCTCAAAGCACACATCGCACCTCACACAATCATAGTGGGTGACTTCAACACCACACTCTCTGAAATGGGCCAATCAGTAAAGCAAAAACTAAACAGGGACACAGTGAATCTAATTGAAGCCTTGGACCAAATGGATCTAACAGATATGTATAGAAAATTTCATCCTAAAGCAAAAGAATATACCTTCTTCTCAGCACCTCATGATACCTTCTCCAAAATCGACCATATAATTGGTCACAGACAGAACTCAAGAGATATAAGGAGATCGAACTAATCCCATGCCTCCTAGCAGATCACTTTGGAATAAGGGTGGTCTTCAATAGCAACAAGAACAACAGGAAGCACCCATACACATGGAAGCTGAAAAATGCTCTACTCAATGGTACCTCGGTCAAGGAAGAAATAAAGAAAGAAATCAAAGACATTTTAAAACTTAATGAAAATGAAGGTACAACTTTCCCTAATTTATGGGACACAATGAAAGTGGTGCTAAGAGGAAAATTCATAGTCCTGAGTGTCTCCAAAAAGAAATGGGAGAGTGCATACACTAGCAGCTTAATGGCACACCTGAAAGCCCTGGAACAAAAAGAAGCAAATACAACCAAGAGGAGCAGAAGGCAGGAAATCATCAAACTCAGGGCAGAAATCAATCAAGTAGAAACAAATAAAACAATACAAAGAATCAAGAGAACTAGGAGATGGTTCTTTAAGACAATCAACAAGATAGATAAGCCCTTAGCCAGACTAGCCAGAGGGTACAGAGACAGTATCCAAATTAACAAACCCAGAAACGAAAAGGGAGAGATAACAACAGAAACTGAGGAAATTCAAAAAATCATCAGATCCTACTACAAAAGCCTGTATTCAACACAACTAGAAAATCTCGAGGAAATGGACAATTTCCTAGACAGATACCAAATACCAAAATTAAATCAGGAGCAAATACACCATCTAACCTGTCCTATAACCCCTGAAGAAATAGAAGTGACCATTGGAATTCCTCCAACCAAAAAAAAGCACAGGTCACGATGGATTTAGAGCAGAATTCTATCAGACCTTCAAAAAAGCCCTAACACCAATATTCGTCAAACTATTCCACAAAATAGAAAAAGAAGGAACACTATTCCAACTCGTTCTATGAAGCCACAATTACACTGATACCAAAATCAAGCAAAGATCTGATAAAGAAAGAGAAACTCAAGACCAATTTCTCTTAAGAATATCAATGCAAAAATACTCAGGAAAACACTTGCCCACTGAATCCAGGAACACATCAAAACAGTCCTAAACCACGATCAAATATGCTTCATCCCAGGGATGCAGGGATAGTTCAATATAAGGAAGTCCATCAATGTAATCCACTACATAAACAATCTCAGAGAAAAAGTCACGTGGTCATTTCATTAGATGTTGAAAAACATTTGACAAAATTCAGCATCCTTTCATGCTAAAAGTCTTGGAAAGATCAGGAATTCGAGGTCCTATCTAAACATAGTAAAAGCAATTTACAACAAACCAGTAGACAACATCAATCTAAATGGAGAGAAAATTGAAGCAATCCCACTAAACTCAGGGACTAGACAAGGCTACCCAGTCTCTCCATATCTTTTCAATATAGTACTTGAAGTTCTAGCTGGAGCAATTAGACAACAAAAGGAGGTCAAAGGGATATGAATTGGAAAGGAAGAAGTCATTCTAATCACAATTTGCAGATGATATGATAGTATAATTAAGTGACCCAAAGAGCTCCATCAGTGAACTCCTACAGCTGATAAACAACTTCAGCAAAGTGGCCTGATATAAAATCAACTCAAGCAAATCAGTAGCCTTCCTATACTCAAAGGATAAACAGGCTGAGACAGAAATAAGAGAAATGATACGCTTCACGTTAGCCACAAACAATATAAAGTATCTTGGTGTGCCTTTAACCAAACAAGTGAAAGATCTGTATGACAAGAACTTCAAGTCTCTGAAGAAATTGAAGAAGACCTCAGAAGTTGGAAAAATCTTCCATGCTCATGGATTGGCAGGATTAATATAGTAAAAATGACCATCTTGCCAAAGAAATATACAGATTCAATTCAATCCTAATCAAAATCCCAACTCAATTCTTCATAGAATTAGAAAGAGCAATTCAAAAATTCATCTGGAATAACAGAAAACCCAGGATAGCTAAAACTATTCTCAACAGTAAAAGAACTTCTGGGGAAATCAGTAACCTGGACCTCAAGCTGTACTACAGAGTTAAAAACTGCATGGTATTGGTAGAGTGACAGCCAGGTAGAGAAATGGAACAGAATAGAAGACCCAGAAATGAATACACACTCCTATAGTCTGTTGATCTTTGACAAAGGAGGTAAAACCATCTAGTGGAAAAAAGAGAGCCTTTTCTTTCTTTTTTTTTTAATTATTTATTTTATTTTTTTTTAAATTTACATTCCAAATCATTTCCCCTTTCCCGTTTCCTCCCTCCCCGAAAGTCCCATAAGCCCCCTTCCCTCCCTCTTTTCTCCATTCAACCCCCTCTCGTTACTCTGTCCTGGCGTTCCCCTACATCCAGTCTTTCCAGGACCAGGGGTCTCTCCTTCCATCTTCTTAGAAATCTATTGATATGCGGATTGTGTCTAGGGTATTCCGAGATTCTTTTCAAGAAATGGTGCTGGTTCAACTCGAGGTCAACATGCAGAAGAATGTAAATCGATCCATGCTTATCACCTTGTACTAAGCTCAATTCCAAGTGGATCAAGGACCTCCACATAAAACCAGACACACTGAAACTAATAGAAAAGAAACTGGGGAAGAGCCTTGAACATGTGGGCACAGGGGAAAATTTCCTGAACAGAACACCAATAGCTTATGCTCTAAGATCAACAATTGATAAATGGGTCCTCATGAAATTGCAAAGTTTCTGTAGGCAAAGGACACTGTAAAAAGGACAACGCAGCAACCAACAAAATGGGAAAAGATCTTTACCAACCCTATATCTGACAGAGGGTTAATATCCAATATATACAAAGAACTCAAGAAGTTAGCATCCAAATAACCCTATTAAAAATGGGGTACAGAGCTAAATAAAGATTTCTCACCTGAAGAATATCGAATGGCTGAGAAGCACATAAATGTTCACATCCTTAGTCATTAGAGAAATGCAAGTAAAAACAACCCTGAGATTCTACCTCACACCAGTCAGAATGGATAAGAACAAAAACATAGGAGACAGCAGGTGTTGGCTAGGATGTGGAGAAAGAGGAACACTCCTCCACTGCTGGTGGGATTGCATGCTGGTACAAGCACTCTGGAAAGCAGTCCTGCAGTTCCTCTGAAAACTGGTCATGACACTCCTGGAGTATCCTCTTATACCATTACTGTGCATATAACCAGAGTCTTCCCCGGCATGCAACAAGGACACATGCTCTACTTTGTTCATAGAAGCCTTATTTATAAGAGCCAGAAGTTGGAAAGAACCCAGATGTCCCTCAACAGAGGAATGGATACAGAAGATGTGGTATATTTACACAATGTAATACTAGTCTGTAATTATAAACAATGAATTCACAAAATTCTTAGGCAAATGGTCAGAAGTGGAAAATATCCTCCTTAGTGAGGTAACCCAATCACAAAAGAACACACATGGTATGCAGTCACTGATAAAGAGATATTTTCCCAGAAACTTGGTATACCCAAGGCACAATTCACATATCAACTGATTTCCAAGAAGATGGAAGGAGAGACCTCTGGTCCTGGAAAGACTGGATGTAGGGGAATACCAGGACAGAGAAGCAAGAGGGAGTTGAATGGGGAACAGGGGGAGGGAAGATGTTTTATGGGACTTTTTGGGAGGGAGGAACCTGCAAAGGGGAAATCATTGGAAATGTAAATGAAAAAAATATAGAAAATAAATAAAAAAAAGAAAAAATGTGTAGCCCTAAATACAGAAACATGTAAAATTACAGAGACAATTGTGGCTGTATTTTATTTTTAAGAAGAATCATTTATGTAAAAGTGTAAATATATATATATATATATATATATATATATATATATATATATGTAGCAATAATTAAATAGAAAATAAATCATGAGTTTGAAAAGAATAATAAATATTTAAGATAAAAGAAATTAATGGAGAATAGAGAAGGGGAAATCTAAATTATCTTCCAAAATAAAGAAAAAATTTAAAGTATATATATAGATTATAGATATATATGTATTTATAAAAAAATATAAAAAAATCCAAAAAATATTTCTACTAATTAGAGGTAGAAACAATGTTTACCACTCAACAACATTCCATCAAAAAGACAGCATTTATTTCTGCCAAGTTCCTCACTTTTGAGCAAATGACCTTTATTCAGCTAACTTACAAATTGATAGCTTATATACTTACTTTGGCATGATTTCTCTGACACAGAGGCTTCAAAATAATGTCTTTATCCACTCAAGGTATTTGTTCTCTCATAGCTCCACTGATGGAGCCATTCTCCTCTACATTTAATCAGCCTATTTATTCCATATTGCCATAAGACAAAATTATATTACAACAGGTTGTACAATAAATAGAATACTCAATTAGGGATCATCTAACATTTTATGTCATTTAATTGGTAGATATAAGAAATTCAAAAACCTACATAGGATATCTATTCCTCACTTAGTACAGATGCTCGTCCTGGCATAACCATTTTTAGTCACTTGAATTATAGAAATATACAACATGTGTTCCTATTTCTGAAGCACATTCATATTTATTGCCTTCTTCCTTACAACTTTGATATTTGGAGGGTGGCACATTAGCATCTGATAATTCTTCGGTTACAGCAGTTTGCTTAAAAATGAAGCAACTTTTTAGTAGCTCCATATCTGTAGTAGGAAGATAACAGCTCTAAATTATTTTTTCTGCTATGAAGTAAAAGTTCAGAAATGATGAAAAATAAGCAATGGCATCCAGTGTTAATAGACTGGATGTATTGTTATATCATATGTGATATTAATTGCAATTATAAGGGAGCAATATAAAGCATGAGTACCTGGTCAGAAATATTTGCCTATCTTATCTATACTATATATGATTATTGACCTGCTGGAAAGGATGTGTGCTTCAATAAGAAATAGTTTTGAATACCTAAAAACTATTCTGACATTTTTTTGTACTTGCAGACTGAACTTGAGTACCACTTCTACTGATGAGCATTAGAGATCAACTAATGAGATTTTTTCAACTTAATACTCCCTAACATACTTAACTATAAGAGAGTGTATATTTAAATTCAGCCTCTGCTTTTCTTCTTCATGTTTTAAAACTGAAACAATCAACCTTTCAGCTATATAAAATTTCATTCAGTCCTAGAAAACAGTCATCAAATGGGACAATAGTCTCACATTTGTGGCAAAATGTTACAAAAGATATAAACCATTTCTTGCACTAATATTTACAATTTACAATGTTACTGCTACAAAATGGTTCTAAATTAATATTTTGCATATCTTCCAACTTATACAGGAAAAATAAACTTTCCCAAGCATCTTGATCAGTGTGACTTGTATGATAAATCTTCCATATATTCTTAACAACCACACCCTTTTGCATCATTTGTGAACCAATTTTCCATGAGATTTTCCAAGTTGCAGAAATATCACTTAACTGAGTCGACAAACATGCAATCCCTCAAAGACAAGAATTATCCTATTTTTTATAGATAAAATGAAAATTTTATAAAAATGATGGCAAAATATGAGGCAAATTCCTAAATTACCTCTCTATAATTAAGAGTAGGGTGGCAATGATGATAAATATGGTGAAATACTATTAGAGCCCATTGTCATGTGTTATGAGCCAATGGCAGAAAGTTCATTATTAGTGAGATACTAACATCAAATACAAACCAGATAAAGTAGAGCATAAGTTGATTTGAACTATAAGCTTTAAGTATTTCTAATACACAACAATTTTGGGTACCAGAGGATGGAATGCACAAGAGGCAGTGACTGGGTTAGTTAAAATAATTATTCAATGTTTTTTTCTGAGACATTCCACTTCCATCACCCAGAACACTGCAGTAGATCTCTCTTTCATTTACACAACAATTACTAAGTTGATGGATCTGGATCCTGGTGCTCTCCAGTTCTTCACATTAGAGTTGTATATCTTAGGTACCTTCCAATTCATCCTACCTCTACCTTGATCTATATAATTTTACAACATTGGGATAATAAATCCTTCCTACCCTATTGAACACATGGTTTGTATAAATGCCTGCAAGACATGCCATGGCTCTGTCTATCTGTATGTTCCATAGATCTACTACTACATTATCTACCAATTATATACTTCTCCTCTATTAAGGATGGCCAGAGGTCTATCCTTGTTGAAGTTTCATTCTTTTCTTTATAACTATTACTTCTTTAAACCCGGAAAACATGGTCTTGTGTAGTGTAGCATATATTAAGAAGAAAGGTAAAAATTGTGAAGAGAACTTTTTCTGTATTGTATGGATGTTTTACCTGTCAATTAAAAAGTCTTCATACTATGGCTTGGCATGAAATAGGAGATGGGAGATCCAGGAAGCCAAGTGGATTCTGCAGTAGAGCCAGATATGGGAAGATGGGCCAGGAAGATGTAAGGCAAAGAGTAGATAGTGCCTGTGCACAAGTAACAAGCCAAAGAAATGTAAAGGAAATAAAAATTACTATGAATGTGTTCAAGTGTATTGAGATACTTAATAAATGAATCCTTTGATCTCATTGCTTGAGAGACAAAAGCAAGGACAGACTGGTTCCTTGTGATTTCAAGGACAGCATAATCTACAAAATATACCTGAGTTGACCTGAGATACACAGCTAAATCCTGTCTTAATAAATAATAATGATAGTTATTTTAACTGTTTAAATTATCATAATGAAGATTACTGCATTTTCTATGGTTATGGTGCAATGGTACACCCTCTTTTACAGAGGTTAAAATAATGCAGACCTAAATTGAATCAGTCTTAATAGAATCAGACTAAATATAATCTGCTAAATTGAATTAGTCTATATTTTAATTTCTTCAGACTATTAGCCTAATCATGTGTAATATTAGGAGAGAAGTTCTATGCTTGTGTCAACTGAAAAGAGAAGATTTTGGAATAATTGTAATGTATTGGGACTTAGATTTGTTATATTAAGACTGCTTGAGACAAAACAGAATAGGTAACATGATTTGCTCATCCATCTATATCGGAATAGTGATTATAAATATATATCATACCTTATCATTTTTAATTGTTTCATAATTATTATAATCTTATTTAATTTTTATTTTAAAAAAGACAAACTTTTATTGAACTAAAACAGAAATCGTAGAGAGATATCTGTAAATTTTATGGATGACTGCCTATCAATTAAAAAGCCAATGGTCTATGTCTTAGGCAGGAAATAGGCAGTACAACATCCTGCAGGCAGTATTCTAATATAGAGCCAGCAAGGTAACGACTCATCAAGAAAGATGTCAAAAGACAGACTCAAAGATATCTGAGCACTGGTAAACAGCTATATTGTAGAAGGCAGAATGAGATATTTAAGACAGATACAGTCATGGAAGAGACTAGGTATATGGCCAACTTATATACAAATATATTTTGAGTCTGAGTTTTACTTCTGGGACTATGGGGTTTGGAGTTACAACCAGACCCAAATTCTACAGGATATAACTAATCAGTTCCTGTTGAAAAATGGGAAGGATAGTGAGTAAAGAGCATTGGAAAAATTCCAAACTTGGGATAGACTTTTCTTCACCTATATTGTTTTATCACAGATGACATCTATGAACTTATTTTCAGTCTTTTCAGAGGCAATTTCCCAAGATATCTTCATAGGATTCCCTTCTTCCACTCTTCCCAAATTGTATCAGCAGTCTTTTTTTAACTTTCTTTTCTTTTCCTTTCCTTTCCTTTCCTTTCCTTTTCTTTCCTTTTCTTCCCTTTCTCTTCCCTTCCCTTATCTTACCTTTCTTTACTTTAACCAAGAACATATCTATTTGCATACATTGTAGGAGAAAACATAAAAACCAACTTATTTTTATACATTTGCTTTATTTACATTTTAAATGCTATCCCCTTTCCATGCTACCATTCTGAAAAACACCTATCCCATCCCCCTCCCCTGCTCAACACCCCCATTGCCTTACTTGCATTCCCTTATTATGGGGAGCTTTCACAGCTCCAATGGTCTACCTCTCATCGATGCATGAAATGGTCATCATCAGTTAAATATTTAGCTGGAATTATGCGTCCCTCCATGTGTACCCTTTGGTTGGTGGATTAGTTTCTGGGAGCTCTGAAAGCTCTTGAGGTACTGGTGGGTGTATATTATTTTTCTTCCTACAGGGCTGTAAACCTCTTCAGCTCCTTGGTTTCTTTCTCTTGCTGCTCCATTGGTGACCCTATGCTCAATCTATTAGTTGGCTGTGAGTCATGGGTATTTTGGTCCACCTTCCAATAAAGATCAAAGAATGCACACTTTTGTCTTCCCTTTTCTTGAGCTTCATGTGGACAGTGAATTGTGTCTTGGGCATTCCAAGCTTCTGGGCTAATAGCCCCTTATCAGTGAGTGCATACCATATGTGTTTTTTGTGATTGTGTTACCTCACTTGGGATGATATTTTCCAATTGCATTCATTTGCCTAAGAATTTCATGAATTCATTGTTTTTAATAGATGAGTAATATTCCATTGTGTAAATATACCACATTTTCTGTATCCATTCCTTTGTGGATGGGCATTTGAGTTCTTTCCAGTTTCTGGTTATTATAAATAGTGCTTCCATGAACATAGTAGAACATGTGTCATTATTACATCCTGGAGAATACCCTGGGCATATACTCAAGAGAGGTAAAACAGGTCTTCCAGTAGTACTATGCCCAGTTTTCTGAAGAAAAGCCAGACTGATTTCCAGAGTGGTTATACCAGCTTGCAATCCCACCAGCAGAGGAGGAGTGTACCTCTTTCTCCACATTTTCACCAGCACCTTCTGGCTCCTGAGTTTTTGATCTTAGACGTTCTGACTGGTCTGAGGTGAAATACCAGGGTAGTTTTGGTTTGCATTTCTCTGATGTCTAAATATGTTGAACATTTCTTTAGGTGCTTCTAAGCCATTCAATATTCTTCAAGTGAGAACTCTTTGTTTAGCTCTGTACCCCATTTTTAATAGGGGCATTTGGCTCTCTGGAGTCTAGCTTCTTGAGTTCATTGTAAATATTGTATATTAGTGCTCTGTCAGATATAGGGTTGGTAAAGATCTTTTCCCAATTGGTTGGTTTCCGTTTTGTCTGATTGACAGTGTGTTTTGCCTTACAGAAACTTTGTGGTTGTATGAGGTCCCATTTGTCAATTCTAGATCTTAGAGTATAGGCTATTGGTGTGCTGTTCAGGAAATATTTACCCATGCCTATGTGCTCAAGGCTCTTCCCCAGTTTCTTTTCTATTAGTTTCAGTGTATCCGGATTTATGTTGAGGTCTTTGATCCAGTTGGACTTGAGCTTTGTGCAAGGAGATAATGATGGATTGATTTACATTCTTCTGCACTCCAGCTGCCAGTTGAACCAGCACCATTTGTTGAAAAGGCTATCTTTTTTTCACTAGATGGTTTTAACTCCTTTGTTAAAGATCAAGTGACCATAGGAGTGTGGGGTCGTTTTTGAGTCTTCAAATTTTTTCCATTGATCTACTTGGCTGTCACTGTACCAATATCATGTATTTTTAATACTATTGCTCTGTAGTACAGCTTGAGGTCTGGGATACTGATTCCCCCAGAGGTTCTTTTACTATTGAGAATTGTAGCTATTCTGGGATTTTTGTTATTCCAGATGAATTTGAGAATTGTTCTTTCTACCTCTTTGAAGAAGTGAATTGAGAATTTGACCGGGATTGCATTGAATCTGTATATTGCTTTTGGCAAGATGGCCATTTTTACTACCTTAATCCTGCCAATCCATGAGCATTGGAGGAATTTCCATCTTCTGAGGTCTTCTTCGATTTCTTTCTTCAGAGACGTGATGTTCTTGTCTTACAGATTCTTCACTTGTTTGTTTAGAGTCACACCAAGATACTTTATATTGTGTGTTACTATCTAGATGTGTATCATTTCCCTAATTTCTTTCTCAGCCTGATTATTCTTTGAGTATAGGAAGGCTACTGATTTGATTGAGTTAATTTTATATCCAGCCACTTTGCTGAAGTTGTTTATCAGCTTTAGGATTTCTCTGATGGAGTTTTTTGGGTCACATAAGTAAACTATCTTATCATCTACAAATAGTGACAATTTGACTTATTCCTTTCCAATTTGTATCCCTTTGACCTCCTTTTGTTGTCTAATTGCTCTAGCTAGAATTTCAAGTACTATATTGAATAAATATGGAGAGAGAGTTCAGCCTTGTCTAGGCCATGATTTTAATGGGATTGTTTCAAATTTCTCTCCATTTAGTTTAATGTTGACCACTGGTTTGCTGTATATTGCTTTCAGTGTGTTCTGTTATGTACCTTCAATTCCTGTTCTTTTCAAGATTTTAACCTGAAAGAATGCTGAATTTTGTCAAATATTTTTCAGCGTCTAATGAATACACATGTGATTTTTTTCTTTGAGTTTGTTCATATTGTGGATTACATTTATAGATTTCTATATATTAAACCAGTACTCCATCCCTGGGATAAAGCATACTTGATCATGGTGAATGATCATTTTGATGTGTTTTGGGATTCATTTGGCAAGAATTTTATTGAGTATTTTTGAATCTATATTCATAAGGGAAATTGGTCTGAAGTTGTCTTTCTTTGTTGGATCTTAGTGTGGTTTTCATATCACACTAGCATATGAAGCATAATTGTGGCTCCATAGAACAAGTTGGGTACTGTTCCTTCTGTTTCTATTTTGTGGAATAGTTTGAAGAGTATTGGTGTTAGGTCTTCTTTGAAGGTCTGATAGAATTCTGCACTAAAACCATCTGGTTCTGTGCTTTTCATTTTTATTTTCTAAAAAAATTAAAAACAATTTATTTTATGTATTCAAGTACATTGTCACCTTCTTCAGACATACCAAAAGAGGGCATCAGATCCCTCATCATTACAGATTGTTGTGAGCCACCATGTGGTTGCTGGGATTTGAAATCAGGACCTCTGCAGGAGCAGTTTGGTTGGCTGAATTTCAATGACTGTTTCTTATTCTTTAGGAGTTGTGGGACTGTTAAGATGGTCTATCTGATCCTGATAAAACTTTGGTAGTTGGTATCTGTCTAGGAAATTTTCCATTTCATCCAGATTTTCCAATTTTGTTGAGTATAGGCTTTAGTAGCATCTGATAATTTTTTGAATTTCCCCATTTTCTGTTTTTATATCTCTCTTTTCAGTTCTGATTTTGTTAAATTGGATATTATCTCTGTGCCCTCTGGTTAGTGTAGCTAAGGTTTTATCTATCTTGTTGATTTTGTCAGAGAACCAGCTTCCTTTTTTTTTGATTCTTCGTATAGTTCTGTTTGTTTCTACTTAGTTGATTTCAGCTCCGAGTTTGATGATTTCCTGCCTTCTCCATCTCTTCTGTGTATTAGATTCATTCAGTTCTAAAGCTTTCAGGTGTGCTGTTAAGCTGCTACTCTATTCTCTCTCTCTCTCTCTCTCTCTCTCTCTCTCTCTCTCTCTCTCTCTCTCTCTCTCTCTCTCTCTCCAGCTCCTTTAGAGAGGCACTCAGAGCTATGAGTTTTCCTCTTAGCACTGTTTTCATTGTATCCTATAAATTCGGGTATGTTGTGCCTTCATTTTCATTTAATTGTAAAAAGGTTTGATTTCTTTCCTCATTTCTTCCTTGATCAAGGTATCTTTGAGTAGAGCACTGTTCAGCTTCCATGTGTATGTGGGCTTTCTGTTCTTTTTGTTGCTATTGAAGACCTCCCTTACTCCATAGTGATTTGGTAGGAGGCATGAAATTAGTACTATCTTCTTATATCACTTGAGGTCTCTTTTATGACCAATCATATGGTCAATTTTGGAGAAGGTACCATGAGGTGCTAAAGAAGAAGGTGTATCCTTTTGATTTTGGAAGGAAATTATATAGATATCTATTAAAACCATTTGGTCCAAAACTTCTGTTTGTTTCACCATGTCTCTGTTTAGTTTGTGTTTCCCTGATCTGTCCATTGAGGAGATTGGGGTGTTGAAGTCACTCACAATTATTGTTTGAGAAGCAATGTGTGCTTTAAGCTTTAGTAAAGTTTCTCTTATAAATGGGGGTGCTCTTGCATTTGGATTATGCTTGTCTAGAATTGAGAGTTCAAGCCTTTTACTATGAGGGAGTGTTTGTCTTTGACACTGAGATACATTTCCTGTATGCAGCAAAATGTTTGTTCCTATTTAAGTATCCAGTCTGTTATTCTGTGTCTTGTTATTTTGAAATTGAGTTCATTGATGTAAAGAGATATTAAGAAATAGTGATTTTTGCTTCCCGTTATTTTTGATGTTATTTTTATGTTTGTGTGATTTTCTTCATTTGGGTTTGTTGAAAGGAGATTAATTTCTTGCTTTTTCTAGTGTGTAGTTTCCCTCCTTTTGTTGGTGTTTTCCATTCATTATCCTTTGATGGGCTGGATTTGTGGGACAATATTGTGTAAATTTGTTTTTGTCATGGAATACTTTGGTTTCTCCACCTATGGTAATTGAGAAATTTCCTGGTATAGCAGCCTGGGTTGGCATTTGTGTTCCCTTAGGGTTTGTAGGACATATGCTCAGGCTCTTTGGGCTTTCATAGTCTCTGGTGAGAAGTTTGGTGCAATTCTGATAGAAGTTTGGTGCACTTCTGAAGTAACATAACCTTAATATGTTCCTTGACCTTTTTCCTTTACTGCTTTTAATATTCTTCCTTTGTTTAGTACATTTATTTTAATTATTATGAGATGGGAGTAATTTCTTTTCTGGTCAAATCTATTTGGAGTTCTGTATGCTTCTTGTATGTGCATGGGCATCTCTTTCTTAGGTTAGGGAAGTTTTCTTCTATAATTTTGTTGAAGACATTTACTGGCCCTTTAATTTGGAAATCTTCACTTTCTTCTATACCTATAATCCTTAGGTTTGGTCTTCCCATTTTGTCCTGGATTTCCTGGATGTTTTAGGTCAGGAGCTTTTTGCATTATTGACTGTTGGGTCCGTGCTTTCTATGGTATCTTCTGCATCTGAGATTCTCCCTTCTATCTCTTGTTGTTCTGTTGTTGATGCTTAAATCCATGACTTCTTTCCTAGGTTTTCTATGTCGAGAGTTGTTTTCCTTTGTGATTTCTTTGTTGTTTCAACCTCTGTTTTTAGATCCTGAATGGTTTTGTTTAATTCCTTCACCTGTTTTATTGTGCTTTCCTGTAATTCTTTAAGGGCTTCTACCTGTTTAACTGTGTTCTCCTGTATTTCTTAAACGGAATTATTTATGTCCTTCTTGAAGTCCTCTATCAGCATCATGAGCTGTGATTTTTAAATCCAAATGTTGTTTTTCTGGTGTATTCGAGTATCCAGGACTTGCTTTTTGGGAGAATTGGGTTCAGACGGTGCCATGATGCCTTTATTTCTGTTATTAGCAGTCCTACATTTGCCTTTTCCCATCTGGTTATGTCTGGTGTTAGTTGGTCCTGCTGATTCTGGCTTGTGCTTGTCCCCCTGTGTTCCTGGAAGCCTGTCTCAGCAGTCCTGGGTGACCCACTATTCCCTGGCACAGACTGCTGTGGTGCTGCCCAGCTCCTGGGTGCAGGTGGGGACCTGGCAGACCATGTCCCAAGTGATCTTACAGAGTTCCTTGCTTCACCTGTCTGCTCAATCAAAGAAGCAAATATGGTGACCTCACATCTATGTGTGGAATTCCCTCTAAATGCAGGACTCCCTGCAGAGCAGATGTCCCCAGGCAGGATAGGTACACAATTGGTTGTGGTACTGCCCAGCTCCTGAGTGCAGGTGGGGCCCTGGTGATCCAAGTCCCAAGTGATCTTATACTCAGGTGTTCCCTGTGTTCCTGGTTGAACCGGTCTGCTAAGTCACAGGAGCAAAGATCTGCATGAGTCATTTTGACATACTTAGAGAATACAGAAACTTAGAAATTTTCCAGGTCTTTTGCATTAAGTTTACTTTGTGTTCTCCCCAACATCCAGAAGGAAGCATACCAAAACTGCTAAGGACTGTGATATGTTTAAACAATAGATGGTAGATATTTTGTTAACTGAGACAAATTTTTCTAAACTATTTTTTATCTAACCATGCTCTATGAAAACCTTATCTTAAATTATTAAGGGAAACATAAGAAGTAATAAAAATATTTTAACTATATACACTAGTTTAACTTATGTAGGTGCAGAATGTTATCCAGAAATCAATCTTTTTTCCACAATTGTGAAATGTCTTAATTATGTTTATTTGGGAAGTTTTTTTTCTTTTCTTTTGTTGGATATTTTCTTTATTTGCATTTCAAATGTAAATAAATGTACATTTCAAACACTTTCTGTGTTTCTTCTCCAGAACACACTCGCCCATCCCCCCCCACTGCTTCGATGAGGGTGCGCCCCACCCACCTACCCACACTTGCCACCCCACCCTGCAATTCCCCTACACTGAAGCATCTAGCTTCAGAGGACCAAGAACCTCTCCTCTCACTTATGCCTGACAAAACCATCCTATGCTCCATATGTAGTTGGAGCCATGTTCACTCTGTGTGCACTCTTTGGTTAATAGTTTAGTCCCAGGGACCTCTGAGGTGTCTGAATGGTTGATATTTTTGGCATGTTAAGGTGACCACCCTTATGGAATTATCGTGTGTGTTGATTTTAAAGTAAAATCACATGTTAAATTAACAGGATGGATGTTAGATATTTTATTAGATATTTGTTTTATTTACATTTCAAATGGTATCCCCTTTCCAAGTCACCCCTCTGAAAATACCCTATCGGATTGCCTCTCCCATTTTCACCCCCTAATTTCCTGACTTGCATTCCCCTATTATGGGGAATCAAGCCTTTACAGCAATCATGGTCTCTCCTCTCACTGATGTCTGAAATGGTCATCTTCTGCTACATATGTAGCTGGAGTCATGGATCCCTACATGTGTACTCTTTGGTTGGTGGTTTAGCCCCTTGGAGCTCTAGGGGTACTGGTTCATACATATTATTGTTCCTCCTTCAGGGCTGCAAACCTCTTCAGGTCCTTGAGTCCTTTCTCAACAAAATAACCACAGATGAAGATACAGAGACAAAGTGTGGGGCAGAGTCTAAGTGAAAGACCATCCAGAGACTACTCCACCAAGTGATCCATCCCATATACAGTTACAAAACCCAAACACTATTATTGATGGCCACAAGTGCTTGATGACCATAGCCAGATATAGCTGTCACCTGGGAGGCTCTGCTAGTGCATGACAAATACAGAGGGGGACACTCTTAGCCAGTCATTGAACTGAGCACAGAGTCCTCAATGGGGGAGTTAGAGAAAGGATCAAAGGAACTGAAGGGGTTTGCAGTGCTATAGGAGGAAATACGATATAAGCCACCCAATACTCCCAGAGCACCCAAAGACAAAACATCAACCAGATAGTACACATGGTGTTACCCATGACTCCAGATACATTGGCAGCAGAGGATGGGCTTGTTGGACATCAAAGGGAGAAGTGCCTGGTCCAGGAAATGTTCAATGCAGCAGCATAGGTGAATACCAAGACAGGGAAATGGGTGGGGATTGATTGGGGAACAGTGAGAGAGGGGAGATAGCTTATGGGATTTTAGGGGGTACCAGGAAAGGGGGAATCATTTGAAATATAAAGAAAGAATATATCTATTAAAAAAGTCAAATTAAAAAGTAATGACTCATCCAGACTCCCATCCCACTGAGCAAATCCCATGCTGAAATCTGGTCCAACTTTCGATGTGCACAAGTGTCCTAGGTCTTCATGCATGTAAAAGAGAGCATAACAACTCCTTACAATATGACCCTCTTTTCCTGGTTCATGCTTTTCCTGTCTTAACATATGGCAGAAGAGAAGTCTTTAAGTAATGCTGTAAATCATAGAAAAATAGTATCTTGCTCCCCTCCTTAACTCTTTTCTCTATTTCTATATCATTCATTTCCATAGCTATATTCACAATTCTGTGTACATATACTCACCTTTACCAACTTTTTCTTTAAAGGTCCTAGTCTGAAAGTTTTGTAAATGTCTTCCTATAATACCTCTAAACCTTACAATACTTTTATTGTTGCTTCAGGCTGTTGAAATATCATTGGTATATCTCAACTGAAGACTTTAGACTGCACAACAATATTATTCTCTATAATGATCCACAAGTAACAGAATTTGAAGAGAATAAAATTACACAGGGCACACAAGAATACCAAATAATATGTAATGAATCAAATTGGAGAAGATTTTGTTCCCAGAGAGAATGAAGCAAAGTTATAAACCTGCCTAAACACACATGGTATACCAAATAGAAATAATTATCACGAAAAAAGTGTTAATGAATATATACTAATCAGTAATAGGAGATTCCTTGCTAAGTTGAGAAAAAAATTTTTAAGTAAATTTCTTTCAATGGAAATATAGCATAGAAGTTTGACACAAAACAGACAATTGGTTTTCCACTACTCTCATGCCTTTCTTGACCTCATTTAAAGACATGTGCGAACAAGGAAGTGAAAATAAACTGTTAAGAGATACTATTTGGCAAAGAGCAATAACAATACAACTTTGACTCAAATTTCTATTGGAAAAATATACCTCTGGAGCTCTTGGTGGGAACAGAATGATGATAAATAAGATTGCTATATATTTCTGTGACCAAAGATGACATTGGATAACATGTGTAATATTTATCTTCAAAGTTTCCAGCCCAAATCTTTCAGATCTTCATAGGTGGCCAAGTGAGAACTGTTCCTGCCATAGCAATTATTTCTTGGGTGTCCCAAGAAAGTGTAATGAGAAGAAGATCCTCATTATCCTTCAGAAATTAATTCCCAAAGTATCTCATCCTCATTTCAGATGATGAAGCACTGCAAAACTCAGACAGGGAAGATGTTTCAGAGCTAGGAACATATTTCTTGCTGAGAAAACAGAAGTGGCTGACTCATAGCAGGAATAAGGGGAATTCCAGATTGTCCCTTCTTGTGACAGGATTTTATTTGCTCTGCCTGCCACAGGTTTCTGTAGATATAGCAGTCTTTCTTCTCTGGAGCAGTTTTTATCAGGATTTGTCTATATTAAGCTGACAGCTGGACCCTAGCTATAAAAACCTTGAGTGTAGTGATGATTATTAGTTCTGGTTGTCTTTGTGTGGAGGATTATGTACATTCAAATAAGATACAGGTTAAAATCCAGTCAGGAGAGTGATCTCAATCCAAAAAAGAAAAAGAAAAGAAAATAACAATCCTCCAGAAATCTTGTTCAACTCTCTCCAAGTTGCTAATTGATCTCTATCTAACCTTGTGTGTTTCAGAGGAAGAATAGAAAGTGAATGGTAAGACAGTGAAAATATAATTTACCTTGAGCTCTGACTCCAATTAGCCAAACAAGAAAATAGCCTGTGTTGCCTGGTGTTCTAGGTTATGACTGTCTCTAATAAAGGACAAATTTCCCTATGTGCATTTTCTTTTTTTTTTATAATCTTTTTTTTATTATTTATTTTATTTTATTTTTTTAATTTACATTCCAAATCATTTCCCCTTTCCCGTTTCCTCCCTCCCCGAAAGTCCCATAAGCCCCCTTCCCTCCCTCTTTTCTCCATTCAACCCCCTCTCATTACTCTGTCCTGGCGTTCCCCTACATCCAGTCTTTCCAGGACCAGGGGTCTCTCCTTCCATCTTCTTAGAAATCTATTGATATGCAGATTGTGTCTAGGGTATTCTGAGATTCTGGGTCAATATCCCCTTATCAGTGACTGCATACCATGTGTGTTCTTTTGTGATTGGGTTACCTCACTAAGGATGATATTTTCAAGATCTGACCATTTGCCTAGGAATTTCGTGAATTCATTGTTTTTAATTGCAGAGTAGTATTCCATTGTGTAGATATACCACATCTTCTGAATCCATTCCTCCGTTGAGGGACATCTTGGTTCTTTCCAGCTTCTGGCTATTATAAATAAGGCTGCTATGAACATAGTAGAGCATGTGTCCTTATTGCATGCAGGTAAAGTCTCTGGGTATATGCCCAGGAGTGGTATAGCCGGATCCTCCCGGAGTGTCATGCCCAGTTTTCTAAGGAACCGCCAGACTGCTTTCCAGAGTGGTTGTACCAGCTTGCAATTCCACCAGCAGTGGAGGAGTGTTCCTCTTTCTCCACATCCTCGCCAACAACTGCTGTCTCCTGTGTTTTTGATCTTAGCCATCCTGACTGGTGTGAGATGGAATCTCAGGGTTGTTTTGATTTGCATTTCCCTAATGACTAAGGATGATGAACATCTCTTTAGGTGCTTCTCAGCCATTAGATATTCTTCAGGTGAGAACTCTTTGTGTAGCTCTGTACCCCATTTTTTAATAGGGTTACTTGCCTCTCTGGAGTTTAACTTCTTGAGTTCTTTGTATATCTTGGATATTAGCCCTCTGTCGGATGTAAGGTTGGTAAAGATCATTTCCCAGTTAGTTGGTTGCTGCTTTGTCTTTTTGACAGTGTCTTTTGCCTTGCAAAAACTTTGTAATTTAATGAGGTCCCATTTGTCTATTCTTGATCTTAGAGCATAAGCTATTGGAGTTCTGTTCAGGAAATTCTCCCCTGTGCCCATATCTTGGCGTGACTCTAACCAAACAAGTGAAAGATATGTATGACAAGAACTTCAAGTCTCTGAAGGAAGAAATTGAAGAAGAACTCAGAAGATGGAAAAATCTGCCATGCTCATGGATTGGCAGGATTAATATAGTAAAAATGAGCATCTTACCAAAAGTAATACACAGATTCAATGCAATTCCTATCAAAATCCCAACTCAACTCTTCATAGAGTTAGAAAGAGCAATTCAAAAATTCATCTGGAATAACAGAAAACCCAGAATAGCTAAAACTATTCTCAAGAGTAAAAGAACCTCTGGGGGAATCAGTATCCCGGACCTCAAGCTCTACTACAGAGCAATAGTGTTAAAAACCGCATGGTATTGGTACAGTAACAGACATTTAGATCAATGGAACAGAATTGAAGACCCAGAAATGAATCCGCACTCCTATGGTCACTTGATCTTTGACAAAGGAGCTAAAACCATCCAGTGGAAAAAAGATAGCCTTTTCAACAAATGGTGCTGGCTCAGCTGGAGGTCAACATGCAGAAGAATGCAAATTGACCCATTCTTATCTCCTTGAACTAAGCTCCATTCTAAGTGGATCAAAGATCTCCACATAAAACCAGACACACTGAAACTGATAGAAGGGAAACTAGGGAAGAACCTTGAATATATGGGCATTTTCTTATTATAACTCTTTACATTTATATATAATCATATATAAGTATATAAAAATCTTAAAATTTTATAAAATATATGAAAATCTTATAACTATAACTGCAAGTTAAGCTTGCTGCACATCTGTGACATTTTTCCTAATAACTATGATGATACACATAAATTATTCATTTATATAAGGTTTTTAATGTATATTTCAGTATCCTACTGAAAGGGTGTTTATAATAACTTGCTGTTTGCTTGAGCTTTATGCTTACTTTTGAGACTATAATATTCTAGAGATCAAAATCATTCTCTGATGCCAATATAATCACATAAGGGAGGAAAAAAATAATTTGTTTACAAAACTAAGTAAAAAGAAATGTCAGAGTTGGAGTCCTGCCAACAAACCCTGACACTATTACTGATGCCATGTTAACTTTGTAAATAAGAGTCTAGTATGTCTGTTCTATTAAAGTCTGTACCATCTGCTGACTGAGACAGAAACATATACTGACAGGAAGCCATTGGACCGAGGTTGGGACCCCTATGGAAGAGTTAGGGAATGGATTAAAGGAGCTGAAGGGGATTGCAAACCCATAATAAAAAAAATAGTGTCAACTAGCCCAGGCATTTCAGATCTCCCAGAGACCAAGACACCAACCAAAGAGCAAACATCAGCTGGTCCCTGGCCCCCCAGCACATATGATGTAACAGAAGTCTGTCTTATCTAACCTCAATGGGAGAAGATTCTTCTAATCCTTGAGGTTCCAGGGAAGAGTGTTGTTTTGGAGTGTGGTGGTTGTAGTTGGTGAGTGAGGGAGCACTCTCTCAGAGCCAAATGGGAGCATGGATGAGATGAAGAACTCTGGAATAGTGGACTGATAATAGGGACAATATTTGAAATATGAATATAAATGAAACAATTTAATTTAAAAAGAAAAAATTAAAATGCCTTGATATACATCCCTGTTGCTTGTCCACTTCATATATCACATTAAGAATTAGATAAGGGAAACTTAACATATCATCCCCACTATATATACATATATATATATATATATGTATATGCATATGTATATATATACATATATATACATATACATATATATATATGAGTTTATGGATAAAATATGTATTATATACTTTTCTTTTAAAGCTAGATTGTTCCAGCTAAGATATAGCATGGGATGATATATGATTTTTAGAATAAATTGTCTTAGTTCTCACATCATGTTTATGCACTCAGTGTTTAAAAAACTTTATCAGGCTTAATGAAATCACAATTGCATAGTGGGTAAATGCATATAAGACCACTACTGAAAACCTTGACAATTTCTTGATTTCTGCCTCCTCCAACTACATCAAAGTGATCTATCCAGGCATCTGTTACTTTGAGATCTCAGTGCTTAGCTTCTACAGAAATTTGTTCCATGTTCTGATTTATTCAGGTAGCCTAGTACCTCCTGTTCATGAAGAACACTAAAGCAAAGTATAGCAACTCCTGCTTCAACAACATAAAATATCCTGAATATGTGCTTTCCTGTGTAAAACAATTACAAAGAGAGCCCTTGCATAAGGCACTAAAAATAATTAACCATATCTTGCTCAATTCCTTATTTCCCTCTTTTTACATTTCACTCTATTTCTTCCCTATTTTTACTGCAGCACACATTTACAAATGCCAGGTTTTCATGTCAATGAGACATTCTGAGACATACAACTGCCTTACTTTGATATTTTTTACTAATGTGGAACTTACATTGCTGCTTGTGTTTGTATATTAGTCTGTACCATTTATAAATTGACAATTAGTTTTTATCTTAAATTCTTTCCCTATCAGAAGTGTCATAGGAAAAAACCTTGGACAGAATAAAATCACAGATGACACAGAAGAACACTAGATAATATGTGATAAATTCGACTGAAAAAATTTTGTGATTGTCGTCAGGAATTTAGACTAAGATGTATAACTACAGAAATGCATGTGATATAGAAGTAATTATTATGAACAGAATGCTAGTGGAGAAATAGTGATCTGTTGATAGATATTTTTTAAATAATGACCAGAAATTCTGATTAGTAATTTTCTTTAAATGGAAATATGAAATACTAATTTTATATCATGGAGTGACAATTGATTTTCTAAAATACTCTCATTACTTGCCTGACCTCATAGAAAAGAATGGACAGAAGAGGAACAGGAAAAATATCTATAAAAACTAGTATTTGCCTCACTAAGGATATTTTCCAGTTCTGACCATTTGCCTAAGAATTTCATGAATTCATTTTTTTAATTGCTGAGTAGTATTCCATTGTGTAAATATACCACATCTTCTGTATCCATTCTAAGTGAGGTAACCCGATCACAAAAGAACACACATGGTATGCAGTCAATGATAAGTGGATATTATCCCAGAAGCTCAGAATACCCAAGACACAATTCACATATCAATTGATTTCCAAGAAGGAAGGAGAGACCACTGGTCCTTGAAAGACTGGATGTAGCAGTGTAGGGGAATAGCAGGACAGAGAAGCATGAGGGGGTTGGCTGGGGAACAGGGAGAGGGAAGAGGGCTTATGGGACTTTTAGGGAGGGGGATCCGGGAAAGGGGAAATCATTGTGAATGGAAATAAAGAATATAGAAAACAAAATAAACAAAAAGCCTAGTATTTGCCAAAGTGCAATGACAAATTATCCATGACTATATAATATAGATTGCAAAAGCTAAATCTCTGAGAATTTTGTTGGCACTAGAAAAATAACAAATAATGCCACCAGTGTTATTTTTCTTTGTTCTGAGAGAAACTTATTTAACAACTTTAAGGATATTGTGTGAAAATACTACAACTCAAAGGGATGATAGTGTCAGTGGGCCAGGTATTAACTCTCCCTGTCTTTGCCTTTCTAGCACTGATTGGGAATATATCCTGGTAGTTGAGAACCAAAGCCTACCAAAAAGTCACATGACAATTCAAAACACACAAGAGATTAATTGGAAGGAAAATCCCAGGAGGACTTTTGCTACTGATCAGACTAGATCCTGGTTAAATCTGATCCAAAAGCAGGGTTTATATAATGCTTCTTGGGGGCAGAGATTTCTGGAAAATTTCAGAATGAGGAGTAGTGAATTTTCTTAATTTTAAATTGTCTATCTCTTTTTTATTAACCATTTTATTCATTTTCATTTTAAATGATACCTCCCTTCCCAGTAACCCCTCCACAAACCCCCATTCCATCCACTTCTTTCCCTCCCATTTGCCTCTATTAGGGTGCTACTACACTAAAAACCCCAGTTTTGCCTCACCATTGTAATGTCCCACTCCACCAGGGTATAAAGCCTCCAAAGGACTAAGGGCCTCCCCTCCCATTAATGTGAGATAAGGCCATCCACTGATATATACATATATATATGTAGTTGAAGCCATGGATTCCTATTGAGATCTTATGGGGTGGCAATCTCCTTCAGATCCTTCAGTCCTTCCCCTAGTTCTTCCATTAAATCCCTACTAAAATTGGGGTACAGAGTTAAAGAAAGAATTCTCAACTGAAGAATATCGAATGGCCAAAGCACTTAAAGAAATGTTTAACACTCTTAGTCATCAAGGAAATGCAGAGATTTTATTTCTAAGTGTGGAGGTGAGATCTTCAACTTCTCTCTGGAGGGGTACAGCTAGGAGCACACAGAGGACATGATCAGTGTTGCTGCTTGGACAGGAGTCTTCCTTCTGGCAGCCATCTGCAGCAGGGAACCAGGCAGATCAAAAGTCAAGGAAGAAATAAAGAAAGAAATCAAAGACTTTTTAAAATTTAATGAAAATGAAGGCACAACATACTCTAATTTTTGAGACACAATGAAAGTGGTGCTAAGAGGAAAATTCATAGTCCTGAGTGCCTCCAAAAAGAAACAGGAGAGTGCAAACACTAGCTGCTTAATGGCACACCTGAAAACCCTGGAACAAAAAGAAACAAATAGACCCAAGAGGAGTAGAAGGCAGGAAATCATCAAACTCAGGGCTGAAATCAATCAAGTAGAAACAAATAAAACCATACAAGGAATCAACAAAATTAGGAGTTGATTCTTGAGAAAATCAAGATAGATAAGCCCTTAGCCAGACTAGCCAGAGGGCACAGAGTCAGTATCCAAATTAACAAACTCAGAAACGAAAAGGGAAATATAGCAACAGAAACTGAGGAAATTCAAAAACTCATCAGATCCTACTACAAAAGCCTGTATTCAACACAACTAGAAAATCTGGAGGAAATGGACAATTTCCTAGAGAGATACCAAATGCCAAAATTAAATCAGGAGCAAATAGACCATCTAGACCATCCTATAACTCCAGAAGAAATAGAAGTGGTCATTGGAAGTCTTCCAACTAAAAAAAGCACAGGTCCAGACTGTTTTAGTGAAGAATTCTATCAGACCTTCAAAGACCTAACACCAATACTCTTCAAACTATTCCACAAAATAGAAACAGAAGGAACACTACCCAACATGTTCTATAAAGCCAATTACGCTAACACCAAAATCACACAAAGATCCGAAAAAGAAAGAGAATCTCTGATCAATTTCTCTTACGAATATCGATGCAAAAATACTCAATAAAATTGTTGCCCACCAAATCCAAGAACACATCAAAACAATCATTCACCACAATCAAATATGCTTCATCCCAGGGTTGCAGGGATGGTTCAATATAAGGAAGTCCATCAATGTAATCCAGTACGTAAACAATGTCAAAGAAAAAAAAATCACACCGTCATTTCATTAGATGCTGAAAAAGAATTTGAAAAATTAAACATCCTTTCATGCTAAAAGTCTTGGAAAGATCAGGAATTTGAGGCCCATATCTAAACATAGTAAAAGCAATTTACAGCAAACCAGTAGGCAAAATCAATCTACATGGAGAGAAATTTGAAGCAATCCCACTAAAATCAGTGACTAGACAAGGCTGCCCTCTCTCTCCGTATCTTTTCAATACAGTACTTGAAGTTCTAGCCAGAGCAATTAGAAAACAAAAGGAGGTCAAAGGGATATGTATTGGAAAGGAAGAATTCAATCTATCACTATTTGCAGACGATATGATAGTATATTTAAGTGACCCAAAGAACTCCACCAGTGAACTCCTTTTTTTTTTTCACCAGTGAACTCCTACAGCTGATAAAAAACTTCAGCAAAGTGGCCTGATATAAAATCAACTCAAGCAAATCAGTAGCTTTCCTATACTCAAAGGATAAGCAGGCTGAGACAGAAATAAGAGAAATGATATGCTTCACGTTACCCACAAACAATATAAAGTATCTTGGTGTGCCTCTAACTAAACAAGTAAAATATCTGTATGACAAGAACTTCAAGTCTCTCAAGAAAGAAATTGAAGAAGACCTCAGAAGATGGAAACATCTTCCATGCTCATGGATTGGCAGGATTAATATAGTCAAAATGACTATCTTGCCAAAGGCAATATACTGATTCAATGCAATCCCCATCAAAATCCCAACTCAATTCTTCATAGAGTAAAAAAGAGCAATTCAAAAATTCATCTGGAATAACAGAAAGCCCAGGATAGCTAAAACTATCCTCAACAGTTAAAGAACTTCTGGGGGAATCAGTATCCCAGACCTCAAGCTGTACTACAGAGCAATAGTGTTAAAACCTGCATGGTATTGGTACAGTGACAGCCAGGTAGATCAATGGAACAGAATAGAAGACCCAGAAATGAATCCACACTCCTATGGTCACTTGATCTTTGACAAAGGAGCTAAAAACATCCAGTGGAAAAAAGATAGCCTTTTCAACAAATGGTGCTGGATCAACTGGAGGTCAACATGCAGAAGAATGCAAATTGATCCATTCTTATCTCCTTGTACTAAGCTCAATTCCCAGTGGATCAAGGACCTCCACATAAAACCAGACACACTGACTCTATTAGAAAATAAAAAAAAAAAAAAAAAAAGAAAATAAAAACTAGGGAAGAGCCTTGAACATATGGGCACAGGGGAAAATTTCCTGAATAGAAAACCAATGGCATATCCTCTAAGATCCATAATTGACAAATGGATCCTCATAAAATTGCAAAGTTTCTATAAGACAAAGGACCCTGTCAAAAGACATCGCAACAACCAACAAACTGGGAAAAGATCTTTACCAGCTCTATATCCGACAGAAGGCTAATATTCAGTATATACAAAGAACTCCAGAAGTTAGCCTCCAGAGAGCCAAATAACGCTATTAAAAATGGGGTACAGAGCTAAACAAACAGTTCCCACCTGAAGAATATCGAATGGCTGCAAAGCACATAAAAAATGTTCACATCCTTAGTCATTAGGGAAAGGCAAGAAAAAACAACCCTGAGATTCCACCTCATACCAGTCAGAATGGCTAAGAACAAAAACACAGGAGACACAGGTGTTGACTATGATGTGGAGGAAGAGGAACACTCCTCCACTGCTCGTGGGATTACAAGATGGTAGAACCACTCTGGAAAGCAATGCGGCAGTTCCTCTGAAAACTGGGCATGACACTCATGGAGTATCCTCTTATACCACTCCTGCGCATATACCCAGAGTTTTCACCAGCATTCAATAAGGAAACATGGTCCACTATGTTCATAGCAGCCTTATTTATAAAGCCAGAAGCTGAAAAGAACCCAGATGTCCCTCAACGGAGGAAAGGATACAGAAGATGTGGTATATTTACACAATGGAATACTACTCTGCAATTATAAACAATGAATTCAATTGATATGCAAATTGTGTCTAGGGTATTCCTAGATTCTGGGTTAATATACCGTTATCAGTGACTGCATACCGTGTGTGTTCTTTTGTGATTGGGGTACCTCATTAAGGATGATTTTTTCAAGTTCTGACTATTTGCCTAGGAATCTCGTGAGTTCATTGTTTTTAATTGCAGTGTAGTATTCCATTGTGTAAATATACCACATCTTCTGAATCCATTCCTCCTTTGCGGGACATCTAGGTTCTTTCCAGTTTCTGGCTATTATAAATAAGGCAGCTATGAACATAGTGGAGCATGTGTCCTTATTGCATTCAGGGAAATCCTCTGGGTATATGCCCAGGAGTGGTATAGGGGGATCCTCCGGGAGTGTCATGCCCAGTTTTCTGAGGAGCCGCCAGACTGCTATCCAGAGTGGTTGTACCAGCTTGCAATTTCACCAGCAGTGGAGGCGTGTTCCTCTTTCTCCACATCCTCACCAACAACTGCTGTCTCCTGTGTTTTTTTCTTAGCCATCCTGACTGGTGTGAGATGGAATCTCAGGGTTGTTTTGATTTGCATTTCCCTAATGACTAAGGATGATGAACATCTCTTTAGGTGCTTCTCAGCCATTCGATATTCTTCAGGTGAGAACTCGTTGTTTAGCTCTGTACCCCATTTTTAATAGGGTTTCTTGGTTCTCTGGAGTTTAACTTTCTTGAGTTCTTTTTATATATTGGATATTAACCCTCTGTCATATGTAGGGTTGGTAAAGATCAATTCCCAGTTAGTTGGTTGCTGCTTTGTCTTTTTGACAGTGTCTTTTGCCTTACAAATCTTTGTAATTTTATGAGGTCCCATTTGTCAATTCTTGATCTTCGAGCATAAGCTATTGGAGTTCTATTCAGGAAATTCTCCCCTGTGCCCATCTGTTCAAGGTTCTTCCCTAGTTTCCTTTCTATTAGTTTCAGTGTGTCTGGTTTTATGTGGAGGTCCAGGAGAGACCCCGGTCCTGGAAAGACTGGATGTAGGGGAATGCACGGACAGAGAAGTGAGAGGGGGTTGAATGGGGAAAAGAGGGAGGGAAGGGGGCTTATGGGACTTTCGGGGAGGGAGGAAACGGGAAAGGGGAAATGATTTGGAGTGTAAATAAAAAAAAATCTTAGAAAATAAAAAAATAGTAAAATAAAATAAACAGTGAATTCACCAAATTCTTAGGCAAATTGTCAGAAGTGGAAAATATCCTCCTTAGTGAGGTAACCTAATCACAAAAGAACACACGTGGTTTGCAGTCACTGATAAGGGGATATTAACCCAGAAGCTCAGAATACCGAAGACACAATTCCCATATCAATTGATTTCCAAGAAGATGGAAGGAGAGACCTCTGGTCCTGGAAAGACTGGATGTAGGGGAATAATAGGACAGAGAAGCAAGAGGGAGTTGTATGGGGTACAGTGGTAGGGAAGATGTTTTAAGGGACTTTTAGGGAATGTAAATGAAAAAAAATATAGAAAATAAAAAAAAGTCTTCTGTGCTTAGCCTGCCAGGAGAGAGTGATCTCCCAATTGTGCTTTCACTTTTGAGTGGGGAGGTGAGATCTCCACCTTCTCTCTGTTGTGATAGAGCTAGTAGGGCACAGGACATTTGATCAGTGGAGCTGCTGGTATAGGAGTCTCCACTTCCAGCCGCCATTTGCAGTAGGGAAACAGACAGCTCCACAGCCTTCTAGGCACACACCCTGCCAATTTCAAAATAACACAAATGGTATGCACTTACTGATAAGTGAATATTAGCCCAAAGCTCAGAATACACTTGATAAAATTAGTATACCGCATGAAGCTCAAGAAGAAGGAAGAACAAAATGTGGAGTAGTGTACTTTCCATTCCAGTACTTATGCTTTTTTCCTCTGTAATTCTGTGTTAGGGTCTGGGTATTAGAGTAGGTATAGTGCTCTCTGGGTGGAACATTATTGTTGACAGTTTAGGGATAGAGGCTGGCTTGTTTCGCCACAAGCAGTGTACAATTTTTCTTTGTATATTATTAAGAAACAATAAGGGGTGGGAAAGGGTGTGATAGCTAGCATTAACTGCTTCCTGCTAAATTCTTCTCATTTGAGACATCTTGTCTCATACCCTCCAATTTATTCAGTGGGAAAAACCAACAGGTTGGCTTTCTGTCCTCAGTGTTGAGTCCTGGATTATAGCCAGGACCTTGACTGGTAAAAACTCTTAATGCAGACAATTTGGTTGGCTCTCCTTGTATTTGAATGAAAGAGTTTTGCATCCAAAAATGAATGGATTACAAAACAGCCAGGAACGATCTCTCAAATAGGAAGAGAAAGCAAAAGCTTGATTATCACAATCTGAATTGCTGATTCATCTCTGCCTTCCCCGGAGAAAATAGAAAATGGAAGACCAGAAAAATTGTTACTCATCCTGAGCTCCCATTTCAATTAGCAGTAGAGTAAAAACACTCATTAGTGCCTGATTGCTGATCATGGATCTGGATTCTGCAAGTGAATAGATATTTAGGAAAGCCTGAGTTTCTATATACAATTTTTTTATTGTGATTATGGGAATCTAAGTGAAACATGCTTTTGACAATTTGTAATATGATTGTGCCTGTTTCCACAAGCTATCTGGTTATAAGAATGAATTAAATCAGTATGTAACACATTTATCTCTATTAAAATGTCCTCCAAAAAGCAGCTTGGATTGTAGAAAGAAATGGTGGATCCAATCTCTTTGCACAAAATATAGTGAATTAAAACAGAATATCTCTCACTGATATATTGATAAAGACATGATTTAAGATAAATCTATTTTAGAAAGAAAATAGAATATATAAATATATATTTATATATAAATGTATGTTCATATATATGTATTCATATATATATATACATATATATGTATTTACATATACATATATATGCACATTCTCAACAATTTTTATATGTTTATGCATTTTTAGGTTGGAAGCATTTGTGCATCCGAATTGCTAGCTTAGGACAATTTATATTATTGTTTATTAGTAACAACTTATTTTGATAAGATAGTTTATACAATCTAATTATTTGAATATTTTGCAATTGAAAAAAATATACTCAATTCCCTATCCTTGAATGTCTACACCCACAGTACATGTATCACTATTCTGTCTAAATTCATATACTTCCTTACACTTCAATAACAACTGTTTATTTAAGGCATCTCTGGGTACATATATATGGGATCACCTATATCCACAAACTTCACAGTACTAGATCCTCATTGGGATGTATTCATCGAGCTTCACACCAGAGATAATTTCAGGAAATCAAGGTACTGTAGCAACAAATACAGTGCCAACACAGGTTCAAACCAGATAGAAATACTAAAGTAGGGAAAGTAGACAAAAAGTACCATCTTTAATCAAGACCCGATTTATATATAATAGATAGCAGCTGAAGAGAAAGGGAAAACACATTTTTCCAATGGAGGGATACTGGTTATATCTACCAGATTCAAGGGTAGGACATAAGAAAGGGAACACAGTACACATATCCACTGTTTCATTCTTCTCCTCTGGGTAATTGATGGATTTTAATTTTTTACTGTTTTACTTTATTGGGTGTTTTATTTGTTCATTATTATTTTGCTGTTATTTTGTGAAAGGAGACAGACACTGAGATAGTT
This sequence comes from Tokudaia tokunoshimensis, assembly GCA_036184795.1. Classification (NCBI taxonomy): domain Eukaryota; kingdom Metazoa; phylum Chordata; class Mammalia; order Rodentia; family Muridae; genus Tokudaia; species Tokudaia tokunoshimensis. The sequence goes on from BTHU01000001.1 coordinate 36,492,936, forward strand.
ACCATGTACACAAGCAAGGGTGGAAGAAATTTCATTGGTAGGGCAACTGGAAGATCTGGGACTAATTGGAAAAGTGGTAAGATGGCAATTAAATATTGTTTAAGAAAAGATTAAATAAAAAGAAGAAAAGTGAATATATATATGTATACATATATATAAACACACACATATATATACTTATATATATAGTATGAAAAATATCTAATACAAATACAAAAGTAATTTATATACTAACAAATACATTCAAAATCATTTAACACATAGAAAAATATTTATACTATTATATTTTAAATGCGACTTAATTATGTAGGAATAGCTTAACATATATAAAGGGCTCATGAAAGGACTACAACATTAATACAAGTAATGAAAATAGGGCTATGTGATCATTTCAATATTCAGTAAAAGAAAATATGCCTTGAAAATCACTAGACATTTTCCTGATTTGAAAAATAATTCAAATAATCATTACAAAAATGAAATTCCAATAACATAAGTGTAAAACTAATATATACAAATGGTGCTGGCTCAACTGGAGGTCAACATGAAGAAGAATGCAAATTGACCCATTCTTATCTCCTTGCACTAAGCTCAATTCCAAGTGGATCAAGGACCTCCACATAAAACCAGACACACTGAAACAAATAGAAAGGAAACTAGGGAAGAACCTTGAACATATGGGCACAGGAGAGAATTTCCTGAACAGAACTCCAATAGCTTATGCTCTAAGATCAAGAATAGACAAATGGGACCTCATTAAATTACAAAGATTTTGCAAGGCAAAAGACACTGTCAAAAAGACAAAGCAGCAACCAACTAACTGGGAAATGATCTTTACCAACCCTACATCCGACAGAGGGCTAATATCCAATATATACAAAGAACTCAAGAAGTGAAATTCCAGAGAGGCAAGTAACCCTATTAAAAATGGGGTACAGAGCTAAACAAAGAGTTCTCACCTGAAGAATATCTAATGGCTGAGAAGCACCTAAAGAGATGTTCATCGTCCTTAGTCATTAGGGAAATGCAAATCAAAACAACCCTGAGATTCCATCTCACACAAGTCAGAATGGCTAAGATCAAAACACAGGAGACAGCAGTTTTTGGCGAGTATGTGGAGAAAGAGGAACACTCCTCCACTGCTGGTGGAAGTGCAAGCTGGTACAACCACTCTGGAAAGCAGTCTGGCGGTTCCTTAGAAAACTGGGCATGACACTCCCAGAGGATCTGGCTATACCACTCCTGGGCATATACCCAGAGGCTTTACCTGCATGGAATAAGGACACATGCTCCACTATGTTCATAGCACCCTTATTTATAATAGCCAGAAGCTGGAAAGAACCCAGATGTCCCTCAATGGAGGAATGGATTCAGAAGATGTGGTATATCTACACATTGGAATACTATTCTGCAATTAAAAACAATGAATTCACCAAATTCCTAGGCAAATGGTCAGAACTTGAAAATATCCTCCTTAGTGAGGTAATCCAATCACAAAAGAACACACATGGTATGCAGTCACTGATAAGGGGATATTAACCCAGAATCTCGGAATACCCTAGACACAATTCGCATATCAATAGATTTCCAAGAAGATGGAAGGAGAGACCCCTGGTCCTGGAAAGACTGGATGTAGGTGAACGCCAGGACAGAAAAACGAGAGGGGGTTGAATGGGGAAAAGAGGGAGGGAAGGGGGCTTATGGGAATTTCGGGAAGGGAGGAAACAATAAAGGGGAAATGATTTGGAATGTAAATAAAAAAAAACTTAGAAAATAAATTAAAAAAAAAACTAATATATACAGATCCTACAAACCTCAGTAGATTTACCTTTTTAAAAATCATCTTTGTCACCTCAATTGGAAATTTGCTCAGATGCCCTGTTCAGGGTAGTCATTGGATAAAGGAAATACTAGGCTTTTTTTTCTTAAATATCAAATAATTTACAAATATTGTAAAGCATTTTCTGACATAAGTAAGCGACTACACATTTTGGGAATGGGGCTGGATAAAAGTGGTGAAGAGATGAAATTGTGGGGGAGAAAAAGCTAGGGTGAGAGAGGGGACTGTGGAAAAGAATACAGGAGGAATAGCTAAAAATAAGGGGGCGCCGACGCCTTTAATCCCAGCACTTGTGAGACAGAGGCAGGAGGATTTCTGAGTTCGAGGCCAGCCTGGTCTACAAAGTGAGTTCCAGGACAGCTAGGGTTACACAGAGAAACCCTGCCTCTGTCTCGAAAAACCAAAAAAAAAAAAAAAAAAAGGTGGGCACTAGATGGGTACTGGAGTTTTAATAGAGAAACATAATACTATAAAAACACTATACATACATACATACATATATATATGTATGTATGTATATGTACATATATATATTTTTTTACTTGAAATAGTTTTTTTTATTTTTTTAATCTACATTCCAAATCACTTCCCCTTTCCCGTTTCCTCCCTCCCCGAAAGTCCCATAAGCCCCCTTCCCTCCCTCTTTTCTCCATTCAACCCCCTCTCATTACTCTGTCCTGGCGTTCCCCTACATCCAGTCTTTCCAGGACCAGAGGTCTCTCCTTCCATCTTTTTAGAAATCTATTGATATGCGGATTGTGTCTAGGGTATTCCGAGATTCTGGGTCAATATCCCCTTATCAGTGACTGCATACCATGTGTGTTCTTTTGTGATTGGGTTACCTCACTAAGGATGATATTTTCAAGATCTGACCATTTGCCTAGGAATTTCGTGAATTCATTGTTTTTAATTGCAGAGTAGTATTCCATTGTGTAGATATACCACATCTTCTGAATCCATTCCTCCGTTGAGGGACATCTGGGTTCTTTCCAGCTTCTGGCTATCATAAATAAGGCTGCTATGAACATAGTGGAGCATGTGTCCTTATTCCATGCAGGTAAAGTCTCTGGGTATATGCCCAGGAGTGGTATAGCCGGATCCTCCGGGAGTGTCATGCCCAGTTTTCTGAGGAACCGCCAGACTGCTTTACAGAGTGGTTGTACCAGCTTGCAATTCCACCAGCAGTGGCGGAGTGTTCCTCTTTCTCCACATCCTCGCCAACAACTGCTGTCTCCTGTGTTTTTGATCTTAGCCATCCTGACTGGTGTGAGATGGAATCTCAGGGTTGTTTTGATTTGCATTTCCCTAATGACTAAGGATGATGAACATCTCTTTAGGTGCTTCTCAGCCATTAGATATTCTTCAGGTGAGAACTCTATGTGTAGCTCTGTACCCCATTTTTTAATAGGGTTACTTGCCTCTCTGGAGTTTAACTTCTTGAGTTCTTTGTATATCTTGGATATTAGCCCTGTGTCGGATGTAAGGTTGGTAAAGATCATTTCCCAGTTAGTTGGTTGCTGCTTTGTCTTTTTGACAGTGTCTTTTGCCTTGCAAAAACTTTGTAATTTAATGAGGTCCCATTTGTCTATTCTTGATCTTAGAGCATAAGCTATTGGAGTTCTGTTCAGGAAATTCTCCCCTGTGCCCATATGTTCAAGGTTCTTCCCTAGTTTCCCTTCTATTAGTTTCAGTGTGTCTGGTTTTATGTGGAGATCTTTGATCCACTTAGAATTGAGCTTAGTGCAAGGAGATAAGGATGGGTCAATTTGCATTCTTCTGCATGTTGACCTCCAGCTGAGCCAGCACCATTTGTTGAAAAGGCTATCTTTTTTCCACTGGATGGTTTTAGCTCCTTTGTCAAAGATCAAGTGACCATAGGAGTGTGGATTCATTTCTGGGTCTTCAATTCTGTTCCATTGATCTACATGTCTGTTACTGTACCAATACCATGCACTTTTTAACACTATTGCTCTGTAGTACAGCTTGAGTATATATATATATATATATATATATATATATATGTATATAAAATGTGTGTGTGCATGTGTGTTTGTACCTGTGTGGTACATGTCTGTGTATCTGTTTGTGTCTGTGTGTATGTGTGTGCGTGTGTGTGTGTGTGTTTGAAAGAGAGAGAGAGAGAGAGAGAGAGAGAGAGAGAGAGAGAGAGAGAGATCTAAGTGAAAACTTCAAATAATGAGTCTCAACAGTACATCACCTGTCACCAAACAAAGCTTCCAGTACTAGAATTGCTTTATATTTAATTGAATTATGAGTCACATAGTCAGTCAAAAATAGAAAAGAAATATCCGAGCAACCCAAGTTTTTTCTAAGACTATAAGGTTCTCACCCATAACTGAGAACAAGGCCCCATTGCTGTTATCAATACTTTGAAATTTCAGTAAAATTGAGATATCAAGTCAGTGCCCAATTAGAACTTGCTACATTGCAGGATCTTTGGCAATGTGCCAGGTCTTTCTCACATATACCATGACTTTCAATTAAGGGATTTTATGGGATGTCTGAGTGTACAAGTAAGTGGGTTTCTGATTCCTGTGCCTTGTCTTGGGATAATGTCTTCTGTTGATTTTTCTCCCACAATGGAATTTTTATAGTTTTACTATTAAATTTTAAGTAAATCTCTCATGGGGTGATTACCCTCATCAAAAGTTGAAGTTCCTGAATGAAAGTCACACACACAACCTTTACATTTAATACTACTTATGCAGCACAATACTAATCAACTGGCCAATTTCTATGCTATTAGTATCTAGCTCCCACAGATAATTTTAAGTTATTACTTACTCATTTCTTTGTTCTGTTTTGGCTGCTCTTGTGTTAATTGACTGCCCTCTGGGACATATTCTCCTGGCTCCTTTATATGTTGCTCTGTCTTTTTCCTTTGCAAACTCCTCAGGTATTTCATCTCTCTGTCCTTCCTCTTCCTTATGGTCCTGTGACTGGAAGCTTAAATCCTACAGCTGTAGATTCTCCCTAGCTATTGGATGCTGGCATTCTTATTTACCAATCAGAATTAACTGGAAGCATGTGACCAGAATATATTTGCAGATCCTCTCCAGCAAACAGGTTTTGGGAACCCAATTAACATTAAAATACAGTTATATTGAGGCAGGTACTACCTCTTAGCCAGGATTGATTAATATATTAATACTATAGACAGTTTGATTTTACTATGTTAAATTTTCTTACATTTTGAAGAGGAATCAATGAATGAAGGAATAAACAAACAAACACACTAGAGTCCAGATTAATATCTGAACTCTCAGTTATAACTACTTATAATCACTTAGATAAAATCTAGTTTTCCAAAAGAGTTAAACTAGATACGACAATTAGGGCAGACCTCAGGTTCAGCAGTAGTTGATTAACAAATAATTTGACACCAGAGTTTTTTCAGTTTTTGAGTGTGCTTTTCTATGGACACAGTTTTGTGTTCTATTCTTTTCATTGTTTTGTTTTTTATTGTTTGTTTTTAGTTTTTTGATTGTTTGTTTTGAATGTGGTTTTATTTTCTTAATTTTAGGGATTTATTTTATATTGAATTTTCATTTTTTTCTGCTGTTTTTTGCCAAGGGACTTAAATTTGAGAAGAAAGTGGGAGAGGTTCTGAAGAACTTGAGGGAGTGGTAAGACATCACTGAATATTTGAATTAAAATGATTTAAATAATGAAAAATATAATATACAACAATGTCAACCAACCACCCACCCCCCCTGAGCTTGCGGGGACTAAACCACCAAAGAGTACACATAGATGGACCCATGACTTCAGCTGCTTATGTGGCAGATGATTGCCTTATCTAGTATCAGTGGGAGGAGGACTTCTTGGTTCTGTGGCGACCTGATGCCCCATCAATAACAAATGTTAGGTTGATGAGGGACAAATAGGTGGGTGGGTTGGGACGTTCTCTCATAGAAGCAGGGAGAAGGGAGAACAGGATAGGTGATTTGTAGAGTTAAAACATGGAAGGTGGATAACACTTGAAATGTAAACAAATAAAATAACCAATAAAAATTACAAAATATATCAGTGTTTAAATATATTTTAAAATTAAAAAAAAACATGACAAGTAAAAAATGTGGTCACATCTAAAGGTGATTTAAGCAAACCTGGAGTAAATGAGAAAATATAAAATTTCAATTCAATTTTATACACAAGGAAGCAAAAATTAAAGTCAGTAATGAAGAGATTTAACAATACCACAAGGTAAGTGTCGTGATCTCTATCTGTTGTAATCTCATGATGCTGAGAAGAAACATGTTTTCAGTAATGAACTTGATTTCTCAAATGGCAGTAGAGTGAGACTCTATATCAGATATATATAATATGGAATAATAAATAACACTAGAGTAAATGTAACATGCTTACTTTAAAATACAAAAATGTGTATGTAGTTAAATATTTTATAATTAAACTTTAAGTGCTGAGAGCTATTGTAAAGAATGGTGTACAGATTAAAGAAATGTTCTACATCCTTAGTCATCAGGGAAATGCAAATAAAAATGACCCTGAAATTGAATCTTATACCTGTCAAAATGCCCAAGTTCAAAAATTCATGTGATAGTACATGCTGGCAAGGATGTGGAGTAAGGAGCACATTACTCCATTGTTGGTAGGAGTGCTGTCTTATACAAACACTTTGGTAACCAATTTGACTGTCTCTCAGGAAACTGGGAATAGTTTGACCCAAGATCCAGCTATACCACTCCTGGGCATATACCCAAAAAATGACACACTATACCTCAGGGACACTTCTCACCTATGTTCATAGAACCTTTCTTCATAATAGCCAGAAACTGGAAACAAACTAGATGTCCCTCAACTGAATAATGGATAAAGAAAATGAGGTACATCTACATAATAGAATACTATTCTGCTATTAAAAACAAAGACATTGTGAATATTGTAGGGAAATGGATAGAACTTAAGTATAACAACCCATGTCGGGTAACCCAGAGACAGAAAGGCATATGGTATGTTATTGATGATAGGACGTTAGCCATAAGATGCAGGAAAATATGGCACATTCCACAGACCAAAAGAAAATGTGTAATATGAAAGTCCAAAAGCAAGATGTAAAATTCTCACTCATAACAAGATATTCATCACTGGGGGACAGAAAGACAGAATAGGTTAGGAGAGGAAGTAATGAGGAGACCAGTGAAGGTGATCTTGTTTGTGTAGTGGGGAGGTGAGAAAGAGCTGGGAATAAGAATGGAAATAGGTGGAGGTTTATCTTTGTTGACTAGCTTTAAGTCCTGTGATGGGAGAGGATACAGAGATTATAGGATGGTGACATTAGCTGAGGTTCCTACCATCATGAGATATAGAGATTGAATTAGCAACCTCCTGTAGCAAGGCAGGACTTCTAGAGAAGAGAGAGTGGCATCAATTAACACACAAAACCTTCAGCACAAAATTTGAGTGGCCTACAATGTATGCCAGGACTAAGATGGAGCAGAGAATGAGGGAGTAGCCATGTGATGATTGCCCCAAGTTGAAACCAATCTCTTGAGAATGAGACATCCTGATATTTTTTTCTAAGTTTTTCTATTTACATTCAAATTCATTTCCCCTTTCCTGTTTCCTCCCTCCCCGAAAGTCCCATAAGCACCCTTCCCTCCTTCTTTTCCACATTCAACCCCCTCTTGCTTCTCTGTCCTGGTATTCCCCTACATCCAGTCTTTCCAGGACCAGGGTTCTCTCCTTCCATCTTCTTGGAAATCTATTGATATGCGAATTGTGTCTAGGGTATTCCGAGATTCTGGATTAATATTGCCTTATCAGTGACTGCATACCATATGTGTTCTTTTCTGATTGGGTTACCTCACTAAGGAGGATATTTTCAAGTTCTGACCATTTGCCTAGGAATTTCGTGAGTTCACTGTTTTTAATTGCAAGTAGTATTCCATTGTGTAAATATACCACATCTTCTGAATCCATTCCTCCGTTGAGGGACATCGGGGTTCTTTCCATCTTCTGGCTATTATAAATAAGGGTGCTATGAACATAGTGGAGCATGTGTCCTTATTGCATGCAGGTAAAGCCTCTGGGTATATGCCCAGGAGTGGTATAGCTGGATCCTCCAGGAGTGTCATGCCCAGTTTTCTAAGAAACCACCAGACTGCTTTCCAGAGTGGTTGTATCATCCTGATATTGTTAATGATACAATGCTAGGCTTGCAGTCAGGAAACTACCATGATTGTTCCCTGAAAGGCTTCATCTAGCAACTGATGTAGACAGACACAGAAACACACAGCCATACATCATGCACAGCACACAGTGAGTCTTGTGGGAGAGTGGGAGATAGAAGTGTGCAAGACAAAATGCCAAGACCACCACAGGAAGTCCAATAGTATTAAATATCATAGGACAATTGTGACTCTCAGAACCTTGGTTGCAAACAAAGGAAAATAGAGACACTTGACCTGGACTCCTTACACATTTATAGAAAATGTGAACTTGGTCTTCATATGGGTTCCCTAAGAAGTGGAGTGGAGGCTGTGTTGGTCTCTGTTCCCTTCCATTGGATCTGCGTCTCCTATCTGGACTGACTGTTTGGTCCTCAGTGGGAGAGGACATGCCTAGTCTTCTGGGACTATAGGCATCAAGGTAGAGTTGTAGCCAATGGGACTCCTCTTCTCTTAAAAGAATGGGCCAATGTTGGGGGGAGGGATTTGTCAAGGTGAAAATAGGAACAAGAGAGGAATGGGACTGTCATCAGGAAGTAAATTGACTAATAAAATAAATTGTTTTTAAAAAATGTGCATTTCTTCCATGAATGTTAACATATGACAGCTAAAAGAACAGGGGAATGCTCTAATCCATAAAAAATAAACCAATTAATGAAATGTTTCTGTATAGTTTATGAATAAATACAATAAAATTACAAATAAAACCTTACCCATTTATGTAATATATATGCAACCATACCTGATCTATTATTAAAATTATTACACTCAAATTTTTCCTATTTAATTTCCTTTTTATTTTATGCAAAATGCCTTATGCTAAGATCATAAGATTATTTTTCAAATACTATTTTCTGAAATCTGTATCTATAATTAAAATTCTATTGCTTTACATTGAATGTTAGAAGAAAATGTAATTCTTTTGATGATCTGGCTCTTGTACTGATAAATGGAGTAAATCCTTTTGCTATTAAAATAGCAAATCAGTTTAATTTTGTGTGCTAACTTCATTCATACACCAGACACTGGCTCATAATTCTTTGGTATATAAACAAGTTTTCAATACTTACAGCACTAAGTTGAATTAGCACTTTATATGAGGCTTTAAATAGGTTTCCCTTCTGCAGACTATACTTGACATAATATTACTCATTTGTTTTAAATGCTTTCATTATAAAATCCCTTTACGTATAAGATACAGCTTTCACCTGAGAGACTCTGCCAGATCATAACAAATACAGCTGTGGAGGCCCATAACCAATTATCAGACTTAGCACAGAGACTGCAATGAAGGAATAAGGGGAAAAACTGAAGGAGCAGTAGGGGTCTTGTCTGGCATCAATGGGAAGTGAGGACCTTGGTTTTATAAATGCTTGATGCTCCAATAAGAGGAATGCTAGTGCAGTGAGGCTGGAGTGGGTAGGTGGGAGTGGTAGGGTCCTCATAGAAGCAGGGTAAGACAGAACGGCATAGGGGGTTTGCATACAGGAAACCAGAAAAGGGGATAACATTTGAAATGTAAACAAATGAAATAAAAATAAAAAATAAAAAATAAATTGTTAACAGAGGAAATTCCAATAATTTAAAAATGACTACAAACACATTTTTAAAACTATTAAAAACACCCACATTAATTGTAAATATTCTGATTGATGCATTAGAATTTTAGTATTATAACTAGCCCCTAAATTCAAAGAGCCATTTAGAGTTTAGGACTGTACTCCACAAAAGCATAGATAATAATAGATAATTTAATAGATAATTTATATTTGGTTCGAAGGCCAAACAATTTATAATCAATAAGGAAATCCATGAGAGTAAATTTTGAAAGGACATCCTGAAGTCACAATTAAATTGAGAGCTATGACATTCTTTATTGCTGTATACTTAAATGTATACTTCGCTGGGACAAATTTTACCCTTCAAAAACTTCAATTTTAATTTATCCACAGGTAGTGATCTCTGTCCTTTAAATCCTAACAGAGAAAGGGTTAAAATCCTGTAAATCTCTGTGTGTTTGAAGCCAGCTCAAACTATATAAGAATTGTGACTTCATAGGCTAAAAAAAAACTAATTAGATATCATATGTGTGGAAATATATGTGCATGTACTTTTCCATGTGTGCATAGATGTGAGGTGTGAACACAGGTATATATGAGAAAGAGGTCAAGATTACACGTCTTTCTAATTCAATTTCTCACATTTGGGCATAGGCCTAGGAATAGGGAAACTTGAAACTTTGGGGAACAATTATAATTCTTGATTATTTGTGGGACATGGTTATTCTTTTTAATTGGATTTGGCAACAATTATATAATGTCTTTTTTATCTGCCTTTGGAGTATCAATAAAAGACTGTGGCAAGAGAAAGGCAAGAGAGCATGTAGAGAGTGAGTAGTGAGCATGTGAAGAGTTAGTGAGAGAGCAAATGCGGAGAGCATAATGAGATCATTTGAAGAGTGAGTGAAGAGAGAGTGTGAGATGTGTGTGAAGTGTGTGTGTGTGTGTGTGTGTGTGTGAGTGAAAGGAGAGTGCATGTGGTATGTGTGTGAGATGTTTGTGAAGGATATGTGTGTGAGTGAAAGGGGACCACACAGAGGTGTGGATGAACATGAGAGTGCAAGAAAAGAAAAGCACACAGGAGAAAAGCAGAGTGCACAGTAGAATGCAGAGTGTGTGAGGGCTCAAGCTGCTAGTGAATGAGCAAGAGAGAAAGAGCAGAGAATGAGAGAGAAAAGAAACTTTAAACCTTGAAATAATGTCTGTCACCTTGTGCCCAAAAAGTAGTATGTGTATATTTATTATGCTCTTTCCAGATATCCCTGCTTCTAGTTGAGAACTCTGATCCTGTATTGAGGCTGAACACCAACAATCTGGCTCTTGTACCGATAACAGGAGCAAATCCCTGTGCTATAAAATACCAAATCAGTTTCATTTCATGTGCTAACTTCATTCATACACCAGACAATGGTTTTATAATTCTTTGGTATAAAAACAAGTTTTCAATACTGACAGCACTAAGTTGAATTAGCACTTTACATGAGGCTTTAAGGTAGGTTTCCCTTCAGCAGAGTATAGTTGGCATAATATTAGTCATCCATTTTAAATGCTTTCATTATGAAATCCCTGTATGTATAAGATACAACCGTCTCCTGAGAGTCTCTTCCAGATCGTGACAAATACAGATGTGGAGGCTAGCAGTCAAACATCAGACTTAGTACAAGGACCTCACTGAAGGTGTTAGGGAAAAAACTGAAGGAGCAGAAGGGGCCTTGTCTGACATCAATGAGGTGAGGCCCTTGGTTGTGTGAAGGCTTGATGCCTGATTATAGAGGAATGCTAGGGCGGTGAGGCCAGAGTGCCTAGGTGGGTAGCATAGCATCCTACCATAGAAGCATGGTAGGGAACAATGGCATAGGGGGTTTGCAGACAGAAAACCAGATAAAGGGGATGACATTTGAAATATAAATAAATAAATAAAATAAAAATAAAAAAAAATGGTTAACAGAAAAATTCCAAAGATATAGAGATGACCACAAACACATTTTAAAAACCAATACAAATAACCACATTGATTGTAAATGTTCTAATTAGTATAGTAGAATCTTAGTATTGTAACTAAGCTCTAAATTCAAAAATCTATTTAGAGATTAGGAATGTACTCCACCAAAGCACTGATAATTTATACAATTTACAATCCATAAAGAAATCCATGATAGTCAACTTTGAAAGAACATCCTGAAGTCACAATTGAATTGAGAGTTTGATATACACATTCTTTATTTGAAATAATTGTAACTATGACATTCTTTATTGTTATATGCTTAAATATATACTTCAGTGGGATAAAATTGCCCCTCAAAACCTGCAATTAAGCCACAGGTAAGGGTTTGTGTCTTTTAATTCCTAGCAGAGAAAGGGTTAAAATCCGGTAGATCTCTATGAGTTTGAAGCCAACTCAATTTAATTATAGAATGCTATGTCCTAGGTAACATAGTAGTTCTTGTTTTTTTAAAGGACTAATTAGATATCATATGTGTGAAAATATATGTGCACATACTTGTTCATTTGTTCACAGATGTGAGGTGTAAACAGAGGTATATAGTGAAAAGAGGTCAAGATTACATGTCTTTCTAATTCAAATTCTCACATATATTATGAGACAGTGTCTATAATTAAACTCAGATCACTATAAACTTAAGTGAGTAAGCTTAATAGACTACCTAGTCCCTGATGGGATATCATATAGACAAGGTCCTCTCAAGTTTTTTCTTGTTTATACATATGAAAATTCAAGGAACCAAACTCAAGTTATTCTGCTCAAAAACATGCATATTATAGACTAAGTCATCTCTCCAGTTTTGAACACATATATAACATAAAATAAATTACTAAAAAGTAACACAACAGCAGCACTTATAAGATGATGAACTGTGTGTTGGAAATAGTATATACAAACATATATTTGTATATGTGTGTATATATATATATATGTACATGTATATATTCAGAAACTACTACCCTATGTGTGTGTGTGTATTCACAACACACGTACACACACATCTATACATACATATGTATAGATATATATACATATATCTATACATATGTATGTATATATGCATATATTTAAGTGAATAACAACTGTAAATTGGTTCTCTCACTAAGACAGTAAAATAATTAATTCAAATTGTTCCCATAAAAATGAACCTATACTTAGAACCTAAACTGTATAATGATCCAAAAGGAAAAGGTTTTGAAGAGAATACAATTTCAATAGGCACACATGAACACCAGATAACTTTTATCAAATTCAACTGGAGAAGATTTTCTGTTTCCAGAAAAAACTTAGGCAAAGATGTAAAACTGCATTAACACACATGACGTACCAAATAGAATAATAATACCAAATGCATAAAAGTAATTATCGTGAACACTGTGTTAATGAAGAGATAATTATTGGTCAGCAGAATTTCCTTTATAAAGTAGGACAAGAAAGTCTGTTGGGTAAATTTCTTTCTATGGGAATATATGAGTCTGGCACAAAACAGAGACAATTTATTTTCCACTATTCTAATGCCTTTCTTGACCTCATTGAAAGGGATGGGCAAAAAAATGAAGTGGGAATAAACTATAAGGGATACTATTTGGCAAGGAGCAGTAACAGTTTAACCTTCACACTGAAACTTGTGTTTGAAAGAAATACATCTGGAGCTCTTGATGGGAACAGAAGGAAAATAAATAAGAATGCTAGTGTTATATTTCTATGACCACAGAGGGCATTGAACATCATTTGTGATATTGTCTTCAATGTTTACAGCTCAATTATTTTCAGATCACTTTAGGTGTCCAAGTGAGAACTTTTCCTGCCATAACAATTTTTCACGGTGGTTTCCCCAAGAAACTGTAATGAGAAGAACATCCTCATTCTCCATCAGAAATTAATTCCAAAAGTGACTCATCCTAATTTCAGATGATGATGCGCTGCAAAGCTGAGACAGCAATGATAATTCAGAGGTAGGAACATATTTCGTGCACAGAAAAAACAGAAGTGGCTGACTCATAGTAGGTGTTAGGGGAAATCCAGCATGTCCATTCTTATTGTGGGTATTTATTTGCTTTGTCTGCCGCAGGTTTCTGGAGAAATAACAGTTTTTCTTCTCTGGAGCAATTTATTATTGCCAGCTGAACCCTGGCAATAACAATCTTGAGTCCAGTTAAGGTTATTATCTCTGATTATCTCTGTTTGAAAGAGTGTGTACATTCAAATAGGACATAGCCTTAAAAACAACTGGGAGAGAGTTCTCAATCCAAAAAAATGTGAAAAGAAGAACCCTACAGTATTCTTGTTCAACACTCCTCATGCTGCTAATTCATCTGTGTCTCCTCTCTGTATGTTTCAGGAGAGAAATGGAAAGTGAAAGGATAAGACAGTGAAAATATAATTTATCCTGATATGGCTCCATTTAACAATAAAGAAAAATAGCCTGTGTTGCCTGAAGTCCGATTGTGTACCTGGCTACTTGGCCTAGATTCTGGCTGTCTCTGATAAAGCACACAGTTCTCTCTTGCTTTTCTTATTATAACTCTTGGCTGCCAAGTAATACTTGCTGCTCACATGTGTCATTTCCCCAAGTGCTATGAAGACATACATAATTTTTTCCATTTTATAAGATTATTATGTATATTTCAGTATCATAAACAAAGGCTGCTCAGTTTTTGTAAAAGAAATATTGAAGCCACAGCATCTGGGCACCCTGAGGAGCCTAGCCAACTTGGAATCCATACACCCTTATGTCTCCTTGCTTGGGCCTTCTGCTGTGGCAGATTACCAGCTTGTCTGCTCTTCTGAATACAGTACAGACTGAAAGTCTCCCAGAAGTTGTCCTGCAAGAAGCAAGGAAGCTTCTCAAACAGTCACAGCTGCTGGATATCATGAAGGGCCCATTAGACACAGGACTAATCATCTCCTAATCCTCCTGGCCCCTGAAATCTATGCCCATTCCTGCCTTTGCCTTCTTCCAGGGCAGACTGCCTGCTTGTCTGCTATACTGAATACAAAACATCCTGCAGACCTCCCAGGAATTCCTATGCACATAGGGCAACTGATATAACAGTCTAAAAGGCCCTCTGGAGTTCATCTGCACACAAGGTAACAAACATCATAGTCTGAAGATTTCCAAATAGAATCCTCACACAGCTGTAAAGCTACTCTAAAGACCCAACCATCTGGAGGCCTTTCAGGAGATCTGCAACAGGCAGGGCAAGAGATCAGCAGCTTTTTTGAGCTCCTGAAGACCCCATAGCCTGAATATCACTGTAGAAAAGACACTACAGTGAGGGCAACAAGTCACTTGTGTACATGCCCTCCTGAAGGCCACACACTCTGGAGGCTCACAGGAGGTTTGATATAGCCAGGGCCACGGACCTCTTGGGAGACCTGCAGCAAATCAGGGACACAGCAGGCAGACTCCAGACAAATCTCACAAACAGACTAAGACAGAGGGATAACCAGATGGTGAGAGGCAAAGACAAGACCATAAGTAAAAGAACACAATATGCTTGGTAATCCTCAGAACCCAGTTCTGCCAGCACAGCAAGCTCTGGATGTACCAATAGAATACCAGGAAGTTTTCCTAAAATCCTATCTCATGAAGATAGTAGAGTTCGTTAAGGAGGATATAAATAACTTATTGAGAGAAATAAAGGAAAACACAGGTAAACAGTAAGAAACTTTTAAAGACGTCACAAATAAATCCACTAAATTAATACAGGAAAACAGAATCAAACAGGTGAAGGAATTGAACAACGCTCTCTAAGACCTAAAATTAGAAGTGGAAACAATAAAGAAATCACAAATGGAGGCTAGCCTGGGAATGAAAAATCTAGGAAAGCTGGCACAAAGTACAGATTTAAGCATTGCCAACAGAATACAGGACATAAAAGAGAGAATCTAAAATGTAGAAGGTAACTTAGAAGATATTGACACAACTATCAAAGAAAATTCAAAACATAAAATATTCCTAACTCCAAATCCAGGAAATATAGGATACCATGAAAAGACCAAATCTAAAATAATAGGAATAGGGGAATATAAGACTCCAAGCACAAAGAATCCTAAACCACCTTCAACGAAATGCACAGAAAAATGAAAGAATATTAAAAGCTGCAAGGGGGAAAGGCCAAGTAACATATGAAGGGAATCTTATCAGGATTACATCATACTTCTCAAAAGAGACAATAAAAGACAGAATAGATTGGAAAGAGACCAAGCAGACCCTAAGAAAGCAAAAAAAAAGCAAGCCTAAACTCTTATACCCAGCAAAACTCTCATCATAGATGGAGAAAACAAAATATTCCATGACAAAACCAAATTCAAACAATATCTATCTACCAATTCAACCCTACAGAGATTTCTAGAAGAAAAACTACAACACAAGGTGGGTACCTACAACAAAGAAATTAATCATCTCACATCAAAGCTTACACAAGAGCATTGCATGCACATAATTCCACATGCACAAACATAATAGGAACTAACAATGATCTATCTGTCTTTAATATCTTTCAATATCAACAGACTTAATTCCCCAATAAAAAGACATATAGTAAAAATCTGGATTCACAAACAGGATCCAACATTTACTGCATAAAATACACTCACCTCAATTAACAAAGATGGACACTACCTCAGAGTAAACAGCTGAAAAAAAGTCTTACAAGCAAATTGTCCCAAGAAACAAGCTGATATTTCCATAAATATCCATTAAAACAGATTTTCAACCAAAAGTTATCAAGTGAAATGGGGAAGGACCCATACTCATCAAAGAAACATATACCAAGAGAAAGTCTTAATCAGAACAACTATGCCCCAAATGCAAGCACAACCACATTAATAAAACAAAGTTTAGTAAGCTCAAAACACACATTGAACCCCAAACAATAATAGTGGGATACATCAACACCCCACTCTTTCTAATGGACAGGTCTTTGAAAGAGAAACTAAACAGAGACACAGTGAAAATAATAGAAGCTATGAACCAAATGGATATAACAGATATCAACAGAATATTTCACCCTAAAACAAAAGAATATACCTTCTTTTTAGCACCTCATATCCCCTTCTCAAAATTTTACCATGCGATCAGTCACAAAACAATCCTCCACTGATACAAAAATATTGAAAAATTCCATACATCCTATCTGTTCAACATGGACTAAGGCTAATCATCAATAACTACAAAATGACAGAAAACTCACATACCCACAGAAACTGATCAACTCTCTACTCAATAATAACTTTGTCAGTGAAGAAAAAAAAAAGAAATTAAAGACTTCCTGGAATTCACTAAATATGATGATTTAGCATACCCAAATGTGTGAGACACAATGAAAGCAGTGCTAAGAGGAAAATTCATAGCATTAAGTGCCCTAATAAAGAAGTTGTGGAGATCTTATACTAGGACCCAAGAGACAATATCCAAAATATTCAAATCAGAAATTAAAAGAAAGACATAACAGAAACTAAGGAAATTAAAAAAAAATCATCAGATCCTACTACAAAAGCCTACATAAAACAACACTGGAAAATCTAGATTAAATGGATGAATTTCTAAATAGATACACGACATTTAAATGAAGAGGGTGTAAACTATCTGAATAAGTCCATATCGCCTAAGGATATACAAGATGCCATTATAAAACCCCCAACCAAAAATCCCTAGGGCCAGATGGCATTAGTGCAGAATTCTACTAGACATTCAAAGAAGAACTAATACCAATACTCCTCAAACTATTCCATAAAATAGAATCAGAAGGAACTCTACTTAATTCATTCTATGAAGCCACGATTACTCTGATACATAAACCACATGAGGACCCAAGAAAAAAAGAGAGAACACTGGACCAATTTTGCTTATGAATATCACTACAGAAATACTCAATAAAATTCTCCCAATCCAAATTCCAAAACATGTGAAAAACATCATTCACCTCCTTCAAGTAAAATTCTAGATAGATGTTGTATCTATCTAGAAATTCATCCATTTAATCCAAATTTTCCAGTGTTGTCAAATGTAGGCTTTTGTAGTAGGATCTCATAATTTTTTTTAAGTTTCCTTAGTTTCTGTTATGTCTCTCTTTTCATTTCTTCACTCCGTGGATGCAAGTTTGGTACAATATATGAAAATCTGTTAACATACATATATATAAACTCAGAGAAAAGAGTTACATGATTATCTCATTGGATGCTGAAAAAGCATTTAATGAAATACAAAACCCATTAATGTTAAAAGTATTGGAGAGATCAACAATTCAATGTCTATACCTAAAATTAATAAAAGCAATATGCAGCCAACCAACAGCTAGCAACAAAACAAAATCAGTGATATTTTAAGCAATCCTACTAAATCAGGGACAAGACTAGGATGTCCACTATCCCTATATCTAGTCAATATAGTACTCAACATTTTAGGTAGAGCAGTAAGGAGATCAAGAAAATGCAAATTGGGAAAGAATAAGTCAACCTATCACTATTTGAAGATGCTATGATATAAATAAGGAACCACTAAAATTCTAACAGAGAATTTCTACAGTTGATAAACAATTTCAGCAATGTGAATGGATATAAAATTAATTGAAACAAATCAGTACCTTTCCTTTATACAAATGATAAATGTGATTAGAAAGAAAATAAAGAAACAATACCATGAGAATAATATGAAATATATTAGAGTAATTCTTATCATGCATGTGAAGGATCAGTATGATAAGAACTTCAAATCTCTCAAAAAAGAAATTGAAGAAGACTTCAGAAAATGAACAAACCAACAAACAAACAAAAAAACAGGATACTGAAAAAATTCTTAAAAATAAAAGAATTTCTGTGGAAATCACCTTCCCTGACCTCAAGCAGTAATACAGAACAATAGTTATAAAAAAAATGCATGGTATTGGTACAGAGACAGACAAGTCAATCAAAGCAAAGTTTGATGACCCAGAAATAAACCCACACACACATATGGACACATAATCTTTGTTAAAGAAGACAAAAAATATAGAATTGAAAAAGAAAGCATCCTCAACAAATGGTGCTGTTCTGGCACTCTGTATGTAGAAAAATGAAAATAGATACAAATGTGTCACCTGGAACAAAGCTTAAGTCCAAATGCATCACGGACATCAGAATAAAATCAGATATACTAAATCCAATAAAAAATTGACTATTGTACTCATTGGCATGGAGGCAAGTGGGGTTCCTAAACACAACGCCAATTTCTCAGACTTTAACATCAAGAATTGATAAATAGGACTTAATGAACATGTAAAGCTTCTGTAAAGCAAAGGACATAGTTAATATGACAAATTAGAAAAACTCTTCACACCAGGTAGAGGGCTAATATCCAAATACATAAAGAATTCAAGAAACTAATCTTCAAAAGGGAAAACAAGCAACTCAATAAAAAAAAATGAGTATAGAACTAAACAGAGAATTCACAACAGAGGCATCTGGCTGAGAAGCAAAGAAATGCTCAAAGTAGGTAATGATCAGGGAAATGCAAATCAAAAACAACCCTTAGATTCCACTTTACACCAATCAAAATTGATAAGATCTAAAACTCAGGTGTCAGCACGTGTTGGTGAGCACTTGGCAAAAAAGAAACACTCCCTCTTGGCGGTTGGGATTACAAACAGTTACAAATGCTCTGGAAATCACTCTGGAGATTCCTCAGAAATTTGGTAGTACATCTACCTAAAGACCCAGGCATATGCGCAAAAGATGTCCCACAATGCCACAGAGGCATATGTTCCATTATGTTCATAGCAGCCTTGTTTGTGAGAGTCAGAAGCTGGAAAAAACCAAGGTGTCCCACAACTGAAAATTGATACAGAAATGTGGTTCATTTACACAATGGAATATTACTTAGCTAGTAAGAATGAGGACATAATGAGTTTTGCAGCAACTGATGGAATTGTTTAATATCCTGAGTGAGGTAACTAAGACCCAAAATGACATACATGGTATGTACTCACTTATAAGATGATATTAGTCAAAAAGGTGCAAAATACCCAGAATACAATCCACAGACTCTAGAATGTTAACAAGTAGAGGGGTCCAAGTGAGGATGCTTCTGTCCCACTTGGGAGAGAGAAGAAAGCAATCATGGGTCAGGAGAAGGAGGGAGGAACTTGAGTGAGAGAGGGGAGAGGGAAGAGAAAAGGGGAATGTAATCAGGTATAAGGGAAACATGAGTTAAGTCCTGAGGGCCAGCAGAAAAAATGAAATCAGACAACCCGAGGAAGTAGGATGTTGGGGAACCATCTAGAGTGTTTCATAGACCAGTTAGGAGAGAGACTCTAAGGACTCAAATGGGGGAGACCTTGGATAAAATGGACTACCTAGATTGTAGAGAGGGAACTTGTAGAGTCTACCTCCAGTAGAAAGACTGGACATTAGGTGGGGTTGCCAAGCCACAGTCAAAAACTCTGACCCAGAATTTTTTTCTAACTAAAAGAACTGCAGTGACAAAAATGGAGAAAAGGATGAGAGATAGGAGGTCAAGTGACAGACCAAAATTAGGATCCAACTCAAGTGGAGGTCTCAAGATCTTATACTATTATGAATGCTATAATGTGCTGACAGGAGCCTAGCATGGCTGTCCTCTGAGAGGCCCAAAAAGCAGCCAAAATTGTCAGATGCAGATACTTACACCCAACCAATGGAGAGAAACTAGAGACTCCTGTGATTGAATTAGGGCAAAGCTGGAAATCATTGAGGAGAAGGGAGACACCATAGTCAGACCAGCAGTCTCATCTAACCTGGATCCTAGAGATCTCTCAGTGAACCATCAACCTAGCAGCATATACTAGCTGATATGAGGCCCCAGACACATATATAGCAGATGACTGCCTGGTCTGGCCTTAGTGAGTTAAGAAGTGCCTAACCACTGAGAAATTTGCATCCCGAGGAAGTGTGGAGTTCTAGTGGGGGCTGTAGGGGTGGGGACATCCTCTTTGAGACAGTGGAGGAGGTATGAGATGAGTAACAGTCAGAGGGCAGACGAGGAGGGGAACAATGGGAACAATGACTGGACTGGAAAAAAGATTAACAATAGTGATAATAATAATAATAGAAACTGTGTTAGATCCTTTGGGGTGTAATTATTTTGTTAAGGCATCATTATAGATCTGTATTCTCTTTCAAAAATTAATTTTGAATTCCAACTATGCTTCATAATTATACCCAGTTACCATAGCGTATCTCTCAGGGACTTATTGGTAAACAAATAATTTAAGAGGTGTTTATTTTATAAAAGAAATGTTTAACATATATGCATATTCCCAGCAATTCTGTGTTTCTATAAATTGTTGTAGGGCTGCACATATGTCTGTAATGAGAGTAGCATTTCTTTTTTCCCTCAGATATAATTAAAATCTTAAAACATTTTGTTTAATACTAATATATGAATATAGCATATTCGGGCAAATCCACTGCATTCTCCAAAATAACTTTCTCTCCAAAAAATGTTATGACTATTATATCCACAATTCATATGTTTTCTATCTTTAAAAACAACTAAATTCCAAGATGAGTTTTAGGGATTGCACTCTAAAGTGCTGCAGCCAATGAGGAGGTAGGCAGTTCACCCATTCTATTACCCTAAATTAATCTCTCCCAATTTCCTCAGATATTCTTGGGGAAGAGGGCATTACCCACACACACAGGATACTTCATGTCACATAAATGGGCTGGGACAGCAATCACCTGTTTACCTCCCACACACACCATTTGGTCCAGTTGCTAAACATGTGAAATGCAAGACAGGTAGGTTGTCCTGAGTGCTGCAACTAGCAAGGGGCAGGGACAGATCTCCTACTGTCGTGAGCTGGTCCAGCTTTTCCAACAGCCAGAGGTATAGGAAAGTCCTAAGGAGGAGGAGCCTCACCCCATACAGTCAAGTTGTGGTGTCAGTTCTTGCACAGTAATACCTTTGGGGCAGCTCATCCACCTTTAATGGCATATAAATAACCTCTCAGGGCAAGAATCATTGAAAAAAATCCTGAATTTTTTTTTGTTAGCAGCTCAGTAAATGCAAATAGCTACTCTGATAAGGCATGGAGTTCATGAGTCTTGTTTCTAGACATACTGCGATTGTGGCTGGCTTGGTACAGTATATAAAAACAAAACAAGCATTACCATATCTTTGCAATTCGTGGAGCATATCAGGTTTCAAGTGATCTGATGCAGTAAATGGGGAGAGAAAAGTGACTATTTAGAAAAGCGAAAGGGAGTAACTAAAGATTAACAAGACAGGGTAATATCAACATAATAGCAGCTCTCTTCTTAAAAATACCTATAATAAATTAACATGTTTGTGTAGATAACCACATACTCTTTAAATAAAAATTCTATACCACTCCATGGGCATATATCCAAAAGATTCTCCAACATATAACAAGGACAAATGTACCACTAACTTAATATCAACCTTATTTATAATAGCTAGAAGCTGGATAGAATCCAGATATCCTTCAACAGAGGAAATGGATATGACATATGTGGTACATTTACACAATGGAGTACTACTCAACTATTAAAAGCAATGAGTTCAAGAAATTCTTAGACAAATGGATAGAACTAAAAAAATATCATCATGAGTAAGGTAACCCAATCACAAAAGAACACACATGATATGCACTCAATGTTAAGTGGATATTAGCCCCAACGCTCAAAATTTCCAAGATAAATTTTACAGATCACATGAAGTTCAAAAAGTAGGAAGACCAAAGGGTGGACGCTTCACTCCTTAAATGGGGAACCAAATACTCATGGGAGATATTACAGAGAAAAAGTGTGGAGCAGAGACTGAAGGCAAGTAAACTCAAAGACTGTCCCACCTAGGGATCCATCCCATATACAGTCATGAAACACAGATAGCATTTTGGATGCCAAGAAGTATATTCTTACAGGAACCTGATATAACTATCTCCTGAGAGACTCTGCCATATACTGATAAATGCAGAAGTGGATGCTCACAGCCAACCATTGGACTGAGCACAGGGTCCCTAATGAAGGAGCAAGAGAAAGGACCCAAGAAACTGAAGGGGTTTGCAGCTCCATAGGAGGAACAACTATATGAATCAACCACTAGCCCCAGAGCTCCCAGGGACTAAACCACCAATTAAAGAGTACACATAGAGGTACTCATGGCTCCAGCTGCATACTTAGCAGAGGATGCCCTTGTTGGACACCAATGGGATGAGAGGCCCTTTGTCCTGTGAATGCTTGATGCCCCAATGTTGGGGAATTCATGGACAGGGAGGCAAGAGTGGGTTGGTGAGGGAAAACACTCATAGAAGCAATGGGGGAAGGGATGAAATAGGGCAGTTCCATGGTGAGGGTCTGGTAAAGGTGATGACATTTGAAATGCAAATGAAGAAATATCAAATAAAAAATGAAAAATCAATATCTGATCTGAAAATGCTTCTTGAAGGGCTCAGAGTTCAGCTAACAAACAAATGCAGACAACCACAACAAATCAAAACACAGCATGGAAAGCAGTCATCAATTATTTTCATAAAACATCTGTATCTAAATCCAGTGGTCATTCTGGAAGAGAGAAAAGAAAGATGGAAAAATCTAGGATGGTAGACCATTGGCTGTAAGATCACATCTTCTAGGAATGCCAGTAATTACAAAAATATCATGATTTTCAAAATATTTCAAGCACTTAAATAAAGCTGACAGCAGGAGATATAGTTTTCCACAGAGAAAATCAACCAAATGGTTATCCATCACAAAATAATCAGCCCTAAAATATACATACATAACATCATCCTAACTGAATTGACTGTATTTATGTCTTTAAGAATAAACATGTACATACATTCAGATATAAGTATGTATGAAAATATGTAATATAAAAGCAATATATATATACATAATTTGAATATTATATTGGTAGGTAGGGGAGAGAAAAGGGATGGGGAAATAAAACTGTATTTTAATATCAAAAACAAAAATAATAAATTTAAAAATTCATTTTCACCAAGTAGATGTTCAAGCACTGTCTAACCCCCATCAAACATTCATACAATAAGTCAATATAGAAATTTACTGAGTTTATTCTTAGATACCTGGAGAAAATATTGGAAAAACTTACAGAACATTTTGACTGGTTTTTTTATGGGATATTATTCTCAGAAAAAATGAGGCTCAGGAAATCATTACCCAGTAAATATAGTGACTTTATGATTGATCACAAGAGACACAGCTAATCTCCATGGCCTGTATTTTCCAGCTCTCTCACAAGTCTGCATTCAGTAAGTGTAGATTTTCCTATAATAAATTGTCTGAGCTTATGGATACTATAGTAAGGATCACTTAACTTTTTCTGCCATTTAATGAGTGGATGTAAACAAAATATAAGTCCAGCTAGGATATAATTTTTTTTCCAGGTGGTACAGATGCTAGCCAAAAATGGCTACTCTTTGGCTTGGAATATAGGACTAGACAACAACTTGATATATTCCTTCTCTTACTTCATTTCAAACTCACTCTTTTATAGAGTCTATGACATTTAGGTAATGTTACATTAATGTCTCACAATTTTTACACTACAGTGGTTAACAGAAAGCTGAAAAACTTTTGTCAGAGAAATGTCTCTGGAAAAGCCTTGTTGAAAATCTGTTGGGTTTTTTTTGTTTTTTTTTTTTTTTTTGGTGAGAACAAAGCAAAGGTGAAGCAAATGATGAAAATTAGTAATGGAAAACTAAAATTATTAGACATAGTAATAATTTATGAAAACAGAAGCAAATGTAGGTGTACTACATTTAACCTACCAATACCAGACTATATTTGTTTAACTTATTATTATTGGATACTTATTTACATTTGAAAAAAATATCTCCTTTCCCAGTTTACCCTCCAGAAACCCCCTATCCCATACTCCCTCTCCATGCTTCTATGAGGGAACATCAGTCTATCTGTGTGGAGGCTCTAAAAGAGCCTCTCAGGAGAAAATTTTATCAGGCTCCTGTCAGCACTTACTTATTGGCATTTACAATAGGGTCTGGGTTTGGTGTCTGTATATGGGATAGAGCCCCAGGTTAGGCAGTATTTGTATTACTTTTCCTTCAGTCTCTGATCCACACTTTGTCTCTGTAACTCCTCCCATGAGTATTTTTCCCCCTTTAAGAAGGACTGAGGGCTCCACACTTTCCATTTCCTTCTTCTTTAGCTTAAGGGGGTCTATGAAATTTATCTTGAGAATTCTGAGCTTTTGGGCTAATATCCACTTAACAGTGAGTGCATACCATGTGTGTTCTTTTGTTATTTGGTTACCTCACTCAGGATGATATTTTCTAGTTCCATGAATCTGTCTAAGAATTTCGTGAGGTCATTGTTTTCAACATCTGTATAGTATTCCATTGTGTAAATGTACCACATACTTTGTATTCATTCCTCTGTTGAAGGACATCTGTATTCTTTCCAGCTTCTGGCTATTATAAATAAAGCTGCTATGAACATACTGATCCTTGTTATACATTGGAGAATCTTTTCGGTATACGACCAGGAGTGGTAGAGTTGGGTCCTCAGGTAGTACTAAGTTCAGCTTTCAGAGAAACAGCCAGACTGATTTCCAGAGTGGATGTACTAGCTGATAATCCTACCAACAAAGGAGGAGTGTTCCTCTTTCTTCATTTCCTCACAAGCTTCTGCTGTCACCTGAGTTTTTTTTTAATTTTTTATTGAAAAAGGAAGTAAAAACATTTTATGATAAAGTTAAAGATTTACATGGAAAATATTTCTGACAAAATTGAAGAAGCATATAGAAAAACACATTAAGATTGACAATTTTCATGGAAAGTTAAAGAGGAAAATGGTAGACATAAAAAACTTTGCTAAATTAATTTAAAAAGGAATTAGAAACATTTTATGATAGAATTGAAGATTTGCATGGGAAATATTTCTAATAAAATTGTAGAAAAATATAAAATAACATTAAAATTGGAGATTATCATGGAAAATTACAGATAAAATTGTAGGCATAAAATATTTCTAAGTTGATTGAGAGTGGAATTATAATATAAAATATTTTCTGATAAAATTGAAGATTTACATAGAAAATATCTCTGATAAAATTTAAGAAATATATAGAAAAACAGGTTAAGGTTGACTATTTCATGGAAAAATTATACCAATAAAATGGTAGACATAAAAATATTCCTAAGTTGACTGAAAGTGGAATTATAAACATTTTCAGGTAAAACTGAAGATTTACATGGAAAATATTTCTGATGAAATTAAAGAAATATATAAAAAATGTTAAAATTAAAGATTACCATGGAAAATAATACAGGTAAAATTGTAGACATAAAAAAAAAATTACTAAATTGATTGAAAGAGGAATTAAAAACATTTTCTGATAAAATTGAAGATTTACTGCTTTTAATATAGAGTTCTTGTGCTTGCCTTTCGCCATCTGGTTATCTCTTGTGTGAGTTGGTCTTGTTGTCTCTGGCTGGAGCTTTCCCCTCTTGTGGGCCTGTAAGCCTGTGAAATACTTTCTCAGCATCTAATGAAATTATCATGTGGCAGTTTTCTTTGTGTTTGTTTATATAGTGGATTACATTCATGGATTTCCATATATTGAACCATCTCTGCATCTCTTCGATTAAGCCTACTTGATCATGATGGATGATCATTTTGATTTGTTCTTGGACTTGGTTTGTGAGAAATTTATTGATTAATTTTGCATCAATATTCATAAGGGAAATTGGTCAGAAGTTCTCTTTCTTTGTTGGGTATTTGTGTGCTTTAGCTTTAAGGGCAAATATAGCTTCATAGAATGATTTGGGCAGTGTTCTTTCTATTTCCATTGTGTGGAAGTTTGAAGAGTACTAGTTTTAAGTCTTCTTTGAAGGTCTAAAAAAATTCTACACTAAATTCATGTGGAACTGAACTTTTTCTGATCTGGAAAGTTTTAATTACTGCTTCTATTCCTTTAGGTATTATGGGACTGTTTAGATGATTTATCTGATCCTGATTTAACTTTGGTACCTGATATCTATCTAGATGTTTCTTCAGTGGAGCCAACAACTTTACTTTTTCACAAGTACTAGTGTAAGTCAAACATAAAAAAGAAAAATAATTAATTCTGGCCTTCTTGTGAATGACCATTTAATCCAATAAGTATTTTGATTCTAAGTGAAATTGACATACCTTTATGGAACTTGGTGACAAATACACATTGTCTGGCACTTCTTGCTTTGAAACATTCTAGATTCATAAGTGACTACAATTTCAGCTCACTTGTCCCTATATTCCTTAGTGGTAAATTTAAGGGATAGGTGAGCTGTATCAAAAGGAGGGGGCATTTTTTACTAGTCCTATATTTATATATCCAAACCAGACATCCAAAACAATCAGCATTCTGAGAAACAACCATCCTTTTAATTAGGTCGTGGGATGTAACCAAAAATCTGAAAGCAGATTTTACCAATATAGAATCATTCTGGTATCTGAGAACAAAACTAGTATCAAGGCTACCCATTTCTATCACTGCAATTCATAATTTAAAACATTAGGGTCTCAACAATTACCTGTTTTTATATGTGTGTACTTTCTGCATTAACAGGAAAAGGCTATTATAATATTTCCAGTCATATGTTAGACATAACTTATGCAATACACAGTAAAGCTTCCAAGAATCCTACTCCAACTTCTGTTTTGAACACATTTTCAACTAATTTTCCATGCTTGGTTATTCTGATGCACATTCATTACTCTTAAATGAGCCCCCAATATCTCTGATAAAATTGACCAAAGTTATACAGATAAATTGGTGGGAATTAAAATATTCCTAAGTTGATTGAAAGTAGAATTATAAACATTTTCTGATAAAATTGAAGATTTACATGGAAAATATCTCTGATAAAATTGAAGAAATATATAGAAAAACACATTAAGAGTGACTATTTCAGGAAAAAATTATACAGATAAAATGGTAGGCACAAAAATATTTCTAAGTTGATTGAAAGTGAAATTATAAACATTTTCTGACAAAATTGAAGATTTATCTGGAAAATATCTCTGTTAAAATTGAAGAAATTTATAAAAATGTGTTAAGATTATTTCATAGAAAAATTATACAGATAAAATGGTAGGCATAAAGATATTCCTATGTTTTTTGAAAGTGGAATTATAAACACTTTCTGATAAAATTGAAGATCTACAAGGAAAATATTCCTGAAAAAATTCAATGTAAATCTTCAATTTTATCAGAAAATGTTTATAATTTCACTTTCAATCAATTTAGCAATATTTTTGTGCCTACTATCTTATCTGTATAATTTTTTATGAAATAGTTTTAATGTGTTTTTCTATATATTTCTTGAGCTTTATCAGAAATATTTTCCTCGTAGACTTTCAGTTTTATCAGAAAATGTTTATAATTCTACTTTCAATCAACTTAGGAATATTTTTATGCCTACCATTTTATCTGTATAATTTTTCCATGAAATAGTCACTCTTAATGTGTTTTTCTATATATTTCTTCAATTTTATCAGAGATATTTTCCATGTATATTTATACAATGGAATACTACTCAGCAATTAAAAACAATGAATTCATGAAATTCTTAGGCAAATGGGGAACAGGGGAATTGAAAAGGCTTTATGGGACTTTCGGGGAGGGGGAACTGGGAAAGAGGAAATCATTTGGAATGTAAATAAAGAATATAGAAAATAAATTAAAAATATTAAAAAAGAAGAAAAACATGAGCCCACAAAATCTGATCAATCCTCAATGTTTGGCATTATATCAGTTTCATAGAAGTAATATAGTACTCGAAATTCAAGGTAGAGCAGTAATACTACAAAAGGAGGTCAAGGAAGTACAAATTGGCAAAGAGTAAGTCAAGCTATCATTGTTTGCAAATGATTTGATAGTATAAATAAGAAACCACTAAAATTCTAACAGACAACTTCTAAAGCAGAACAAATTCAGCACAGTGAATGGATTTAAAATTAACTCAAAAAGATCAGTACCTT
The DNA here is from genome assembly GCA_036184795.1 of Tokudaia tokunoshimensis. Lineage (NCBI taxonomy): Eukaryota > Metazoa > Chordata > Mammalia > Rodentia > Muridae > Tokudaia > Tokudaia tokunoshimensis. Next base: position 36,521,541 of record BTHU01000001.1, read on the forward strand.
TCCTTTATACAAATGATAAATGGGATGGTAAAGAAAATAGGGAAACAGCTTCCATGCCTGTGCATATTTCTAAATATATGAGTATACATACATATACATATATGCTATATGTATGATTAATCCCTATTACACAGGTATGAGATAATGTAAATACATATTAAAATTAGTTTTTTAATCAATATTTCTTCTCATGATTTCAAGTTAACCAGCTTATATTTGAGCTCCAAAAGCAAAAAGCAATTTAATATATACAAGATAGGAAATTACTAGGTAGTTCAGTGATACTTGCCCATTGCAACCTAGTCTGTCCTGTGAAGTGGTCAGAAGACAAAGTGAGAATATTATCCTTACACAGGTAGAAGCAAACTACGACTTCACACTTCCCTCCCATAGAATGTCTTCACTAGATCACCATGTTCGCTTTCTTGGTGAGGGCCTTAATCCAGGTTCCAGATATCTCTATTTAGAGCCATGCATTTTCAGCCAGTTTCATTAAATATTAATTTGCCATGTAAACTAGATGTGCTAAGAAAAAATATTTCTACTAAATTTCTTTGTTATTAGATATTTTCTTAATCTACATTAGAAATATTATCCCCTTTCCTGGTTTATCCTCCAAATACACCTTATGTCATCCCCCTTCCCCCTAATCACAAGTGCATCCACTTCCTCTTCCCTGTCCTGACATTCCCCTATATTGGGGCAACCAGCCTTGTCAGGACTAAGGGCCTCTCCTCCCTTTGATGATGAACAATGCCATCCTCCGCTTGAGCTTCATTTTGTTTGTGAATTTTATTCTGGCTATTCCAAGCCTCTGGGCTAATATCCACGTATAACTGAATGTATAACATGAGTGTTCTTTTGTGATTGGGATTCCGCACTCCAGATGATATTTTCTAGTTCCATCCATTTGCCTAAGAATTTCAGGAATTCATTGTTTTTAATAGCTAAGTAGTATTCCATTGTGTAAATAAAGCACGCTATCTGTATCCATTCCTCTGTTGAGGGACATCTCAGTCCTTTCCAGCTTCTGGCTATTATAAATTTCTAATAGCATGGTCAATGATCAGTGATGCTGTTATCCAATGCTACATGTTTCCAAAATCTAAAGTTACAAAATAGTTCCAGTGATCAATAACTCAATCAATTTCATAGAGTTAAAGTTCAGATGAAGAAAATTGTCATGAATATACGACGTAAAACAAGATAGAATTTGGAAGCCAAGATTCATAATGAGTTCCTATTAAGAAGTACATACTAGGTTTTGTTTATTGTCTGAACTGTCAGAGTAGCATCTTCAGTTTTTCCCCACTGTTAGTAAGTTGTTTAAATATTTTCATCTGGAAATGTAAATCAAATCAAGAGTTGGATTTCAACTAATGCAATTCAGAAATACAAAGATCAACAAAACTAATAGGAAATTCTTTATAGTATGTGGAGAAAATGGATCACTCATTTAGTTTCAATGTAACAAAAATCTTCAAGCCACACTGGTAATGTATGTGGAGAGTTATCAATATCTAAAAATAAACCTATTATATATTCCAATTATAGAATATAATAAACAAAAGATAATGTATAGATAAACATTCAGAACTCAAATGCAATTTTCTAACAAAGGCCATCAGACAAAAAACTCAGAAAACAACAGATAACCAAACTCAATTATGAAGCCATATAAACATAGTTCTATAAAATATGTCCTAAAACTACATGTCAGAAGTCATTATAAAAGAGGGGTAAAAAAGATAGCAAAACCCAGGAAATAAGAGTTTGCTGGAAGAATGTGTCTCATCAGTGTGATTTCCAAACATTAGATTTAAAATAAACAGGATAAATTGAACCTAAAAATCCTAAGTGGCCTCAACTCCTTCTAAAATATTTGAAGAACCTAAGGAATGTTGAGATAATGATATATAATTTTTCAAAGAGGAGAAGATGCCAATTTGTTATCCTATACAAAAATATATAGCACTAAATACAGTTATATGTAAAATTATTCAGATGAAGGGGGTTGTATTTATATATATATATATATATATATATATATATATATATATATATATGCAAACATATGTATGTAACAATACTGAAATAGAAAATAGATCATGAGTTTGAAAAAGAATAATAAATGTTTAAGGGAATAGGAGTTAGTGGAGAATAGAGAAGGGGAAATTTAAATTATCTTAACTTCAAAAATAAATAAAAATATTAAAATGTATAAAATATGTGTATATAAATATAAAATATATAAAAATTAAAAATATTTCTACTAAATAGAGGAAAAAGCAATGTTTACTCCTCAACAACATTCCAACAAAAAGACAGCATTTAATTCTGCCAAGGTCCTCTCTTTTAAACCAATGAGCTTTATTCAGCTAACTTAGCAAGTGATAGATTATGTACTTGTAGTGGTGTGTTTGCTCTGACACAAATGCTTCAAAATATTGTGTTTATACAAGCAAAATATGTTGTCTCATAGCTCTACTGATGGAGTCATTCTTCTCTATGTTTCCTCAGTCTATATATTCCATACTGTCCTGATACATAATTGTTACAACAGGTTGTATGATAATAAGAATACTCGATTAGGGCTCATCTGATCTTCTCTTTTATTTAGTGAGTAAATATAAACAATTCAAAAGCCTACACAGGATATCTATTTCTCAGCTGGTATAAATGACTATCCTAGGATAACCTTTTTTGTCACTTGAAAGATAGAAATATGCAATGCCTTTGCCTTTTCTGGTGCACTTTCATATTTTGTGCCTTCTTCCTTACAACTTTGATATTTGAAGGGTGGTACATTAGCATCTGATTCAGCTACAGCAGTTTGTTGAAAAATGAAGTAACGTTTTAGTATCTCTATCTCTGGAGTAGGCTGAAAACAACTCTTAATTATTTTTCCTTCTATGAAGTAAAAGCGCAGAAATGACAGAAATTAAGAAATGGCATCCAGCGTTTATAGACAGGGGACATTGTAATATCTTATGTGATTGTATTTGCAATTATAAGGGATCACTTGACTTACTACAGTTAAGCTGTCAATAACAGATGATTATTCTACATAAAACATGAGTTCCTGCTCAGAAGTATTTGCCTAGCTTATCTATATCATGCATGATTATTGACATGTTGGAAAGGATGTGTAATTCAATAATAATTTTGAATCTATTAAAAGCATTCATGCCACTTTCTTTGTACTTGGAGACTGATTTTGACTACCACTTCTACTGATAAGCCTTAAAGGTCCACTTCTGAGGATATTTTTGCAGCTCAATTCTCCCTAACATCCTTAACACCAACTGTAACTATATTAGCTAGCTTTAAGAGAGTGAATATTTAAATTCAGTCAGAGCTTTACTTCTGCATGTTTCACAACTGAAGCAATCAACCTTTTTAGTTATAGAAAATTTCATCCAGTCCCAGAAAAAATACAATCATCAAATGGGACTATATACTCACATTTCTGTGGCCAAATGTTATTAACAAGGTAAACCATTTCTTGGACTAATATTTACAATTTACAATGTTATATCATCAAAATGATTCTAAATTTATATTTGGTATATCTTACACCATATACAACTAAATATTCCCAAGCACCTTGGTGAGTGTCACTTGTACATTATGATAAATCTTCCATATATTCATCATCAACAACACTCCTTTGCACTATTTGTGAACTAATTTTCCACGAATTTTTCCAAGTTGCATAAATATCACTTGACTGAATCTACAAGCATGCAAACCCTCAAAAAGAAGAATTATCCTATTTGTATAGAAAAAATGAAAACAGTAAAAGTGATGGGAAAAACATTAAGCAAATTCCTGAAATACCTTTCTATAATTAAGAGTCAGGTGTCAGTGATGATATATATGGATGAAATATTATTAGAGCCCATTGTCATGCGTTATGAGCCAATGGCAGAAAGTTCATTATTAGTGAGATACTAACATCAAATATAAGTTAGTCATGTTAGAGCTTAGGTTGATTTGATCTATAAGCATCAAGTATTTCTTGTACACATCAATTTTGGTTACCATAGGATGGAATGCACATGAGGCACTGACTGGATTAGTTAAAAAATATTCAATGCTTTTTTTCTGAGGCATTCCACTTCTATCACCCAGAACACTGCAGTAGATCTCTCTTTCATTTACACAACAATTACTAAGTTGATGGATCTCCAGTTCTTCACACTTGAGTTGTACATCTTAGGTACCTTCCATTTCAACCCACCTCTACCTTGATCTATATAGTTTTATAACATTAGGATAATAAATCCTTCCTACCCGATGGAACACATGGTTTGTATAAATGCCTGCAAGACATGCCATGGCTCTATCTATCTGTATGCTCCATAGATCTACTACTACATTATCGACCAATTATATATCTCTCCTCTATTAAGGATGGCAATAAGTCTATCCTTGTTGAAGTTTCATTGCTTTCTCTATAACGATTACTTCTTTAAACCTGGAAAACATGGTCTCGTGTTGGGTAGCATAAATTAGCAAGGAAGGTAGAAATTGTGGAGAGAATATTATTTGTATTGCATGCATGTATCACCTGTCAATTAAAAAACCTTCATACTATGGCTTGGCATGAAATAGGAGATGGGACATCCAGGAGGCTAAGGGGATCCTTCAGTAGAGTCAGGTATGGGAAGATGGGCCCAGGAAGATGTAAGGCAATGAGTACATAGTGCCTTGCACAGGTAACAAACCAATAATGGTAAAAGAAATAAAAAATCAATATAATTATTTTCAAGTGTATAGAAATACTAAATAAATAAATCCTTTGATCTCAATGCTTGGGAGACAAAGGCAGGGACAGACAGGTCCCTTGTGAGTTCAAGTCCAGCATAATCTACAAAATAAATCCAAATCAGACTGAGATATACAGATAAATTCTGTCTCAGTAAATAATAATCATGATAATTATTTTAACTATCAATATTTGTTTTAATTATCAAAATGAAGATGAATATAAGTTCTACATTTATGGTGCAATGGTATATCCACTTTGAGAGAGGCCAGAATAAAGCAGACCTAATTGAACGAATCAGTCTAAATAGAATCCAACTAAGTAAAATCTGCTAGATTGAATGTCTATAATATTAATGACTTCAGACTATAAGTCCAATCATGTGTTGTATTGACAGAAAGGTTCTTTGCTTGTGTTAACAGAAAAGAGAAGGTTTTGGAATAATTGTAATGTAGTGGGACCTAGATTTGTTAGATCAAGTCTCTCTGAGACAAAGCAGAATAGGTAACATGATTTGCTCATCCATCTGAATGGGAATAATGATTGTAAATATATATCATACCTTATATTTTTCTTAATTGTTTTATAATTATTATACTCTAATTTAATTTTTATTTGAAAGAAGACAAACTTTTTTGAACTAAAAATAAAATTGTATATAAATTATCTGTAGTTTGTAAGGATCAATTGCCTATCAATTAAAAAGTCAACGGCCTATGGCTTAGGCAAGCAATAGGAGGTAGAACACCCTGCAGGCAGTAAGTATTCTAATATAGAGCCAGGAAATTAAAGGAATCAAGGAAGATATGAAGAGACAAACTCAAATATAATTGAGCACTGGTAACCAGCCATACTGTAAAATGTAGAATAAAATAAATGACATATTTTAATTTAGATATAGTCAGAGAGGAGACTACATTTATGGCCATCCTATATCCAAATATATTTTGAGTCTGAGTCTTATTTCTGGGACTATGGGGCTTGGAGTTAGAACTAGACTCAAATTTTACAGGATATTACTAGTCAGTTCCTGTTGAAAAATGGGAAGGATAGTGAGTAAATAGCATTGAATAAATTCCAAACTTAGGATAGACTTTTCTTAACCTATATTGCTTTATCATGGATGGCATTTATGGACTTCTTTTCAGTTGTGTCAGAGGCAACTTCCCAAGATATCTTCCTAGGACTCCCTTCTTCCACTATTACCAAATTATTTCAGAACTATTTCTTACCTTATCTTACCTTAACTTACCTTACCTTACCTTACCTTATCTTACCTTTACCTTACCTTACCTTACCTTATTTTACCATACCTTTCCTTACCCAAGAACGGGTCACTTTGCATACATAGTAGGAGCCCAACAAAACACACAACTTTTAAGTGAGTGGGAACTCCATCCCCCTACTATATCACAAATTACTACGCTGGCTCTGATGATCATTTTTCCACAGTTATGTGTAGGGAATATTACTCTTTTTATCTCTTCTGATATGTATATGTTACATCTTTCTGAGGCCATATTAATTTAGGACAGAATTTTATGCAACATCTGGGAGCAAGAGGCGGGACACACATAATCAAATACTAGTCTTTTGAAAATTCTTGACATTCTATGTGGGTATGGAGAGAGTCATTAGACAAAGCAATATTGATCTCTCACAATTTAGGACAGATAAAGTCCCAAATTTCTCAGTTGTATGATTTTTGAAAAAAACTCATGTGTAAGACAATCCATTCATAAATGCTAGATAAAGAATTAGAATAATCTGCCATTGATTCATGGCACTAGGTGCTAATCACATTCCTGCATTATCTCAAGATGACCAGAGTGGATATCTTTCTGGGAGACATCTGTTGGTTCTTAAACTTCACACCAAATCTTGGCTCTGAGTGTATGATTAACCAACAGGTATTAATTACATGAAGCCCACAGGCCATTTCAATATCTGTCACCAACATTTTAGACAAATTCCAATGCAATTTGCCAATTGATGACCAGTTTTAAATGAACTGCCAATTAATATTCAGCTTCCCCATTATATTTTACTGTATAAGTATGAATGTTTTATTTATTTGATCAAATAGAATATAAACAGAAAGCAGTCAGAGAGAGGGTGAAAATTCAGAAAAGAAGTCTAAAGAAATACTGGCAGAGGGTACCTATCTGTGGGTGGAAAGAGATGATAGTCTCAAGTATCATCAGGACTGAGGGATTTATGGATTGTCATATAGATATTTATAATGAAACTATTTACAATTATGATTCTAGTGATTTGTCTTATATGTAGAAGTTCTACCTAAACAGAACAGACTATATGTAATATAAGAACTGCTGTATAAAATTGGAAAATAGAGTGAAGACCAAGAGAGGAATAAGACAAGATACGATATAACATTCTTATCTATGATAAACAAGGGTTGAGTATAATCACTATAGGTGATGTGAACAGTGCAGCCAAACAACAGAGACACAATGTTTAACTACATTTACTACTCATGACCATGTCAGATTGAGTGATCATGACTATATCTAATGCATACTTCAATTGCTTATACTTGATACTCTGAAAATGATTTCTTTATCGATTTCCAGTAAACTTAATAACCATTACTATTATCTGCAGCAGGGAACCAGGCAGCTCCAAAGCCTTCTGTGCTTAGCCCGCCAGGAGAGAGTGAACTACCAGCAGCGATTTCACTTCTGAGTGCAGAGGCGAGATCTCCACCTTCTCTCGGGAGGGGTACAGCTAGGAGGGCACAGGGCATACAATCAGTGGAGCTGCTGGAACAGGAGTCATCCCTTCCGGCCACCAGTTGCTTCAGGGAACCAGACAGATCCACAGCCTTCTGTGGACAGACCCTGCCAGAAGAGAGTTGGTTTCCCAGGAGTACAGACACAGGCTTACAGGCCCATAGGAGGGTCAAGCTCCAGCCAGACACAACAAGACCAACTAACACCAGAGATAACCAGATGGTGCAAGGCAAGTGCAAGAACCCTACCAACAGAAACCAAAGCTACTTGGCAACATCAGAGCCCAGTTGTCCCACTACAGCAAGTCCTGGATACACCAACATACCAGAAAAGCAAGAGCTGGATTTAAAATCTCATCTCACGATGCCATTAGAGGACATCAAGAAGGACATAAATAACTCCCTTAAGGAAATACAGGAGAACATTTGTCAAATGGTAAAAGCCCTTAAAGAGGAAACACAAAAATTCCTGAAAAAAATAGAGGAGAGCATGGGTGAACAGGTAGAGGCCCTTAAAGAGGAAACACAAAAATTCCTTAAAGAATTACAGAACACAAACAAAAAAAGTAAAGGAACTGAATAAAACCATCCAGGAACTAAAAATTGAAGTAGAAACAGTAAACAAATCACAAAGTGAGACATCTCTGAAGATAGAAAATCTTGGAAAGAATTCAGGAGTCATAGATGCAAGCATCAAGAACAGAATACAAGAGATGGAAGAAAGAATCTCAGGTGCTGAAGATACCATGATTCAACAGTCAAAGAAAATGAAAAATACAAAAAGCTCCTGAGCCAAAACATCCAGAAAATTCAGGACACAATGACAACACCAAACCTAAAGATGATAGGTATAGAAGAGAGTGAAGATTTCCAACTTAAAGGGCCAGTAAATATCTTCAACAAAATTATTGAAGAAAACTTCCCTAACATAAAGAAAGAGATGTCCATGAACATACAAGAAGCCTACAGAACTCCTAACAGACTGGACCAGACCAGAAAGTCCTCCCGGCACATAATAATTAAAACACCAAGTGTACTAAACAAAGAAAGAATATTAAAAGCAGTAAGGGAAAAAGGTGAAGTAACCTATAAAGGCAGGCCTATCAGAATTGCACCAGACTTCTCACCTGAGATGATGAAAGCTAGAAGATCCTGGGCAGATCTCATACAGAAACTAAGAGAACAAAAATGCCAGCCCAAACTACTATACCCAGCAAAACACTCAATTACCATAGATGGAGAAAACAAGATATTCCATGATAAAATCAAATTTACACAACATCTTTCCACAAATCCAGCCCTACAAAAGATAGTAGATGGAAAACGCCAACACGAGGAGGGAAACTACACCCTAGAAAATGCAAGAAAGTAATCTTTTCACAACAAACCCATAAGAAAGTAACCACACAAACAAAATAAAACCTCAAAAATAACAGGGAGCAACAATTACTATTCCTTAATATCTTATAACATCAATGGACTCAATTCCCCAACCAAAAACATAGTCTAAAGAAATATTTTTCATGTGAATCTTCAATTTTTTCAGAAAAAGTTTGTGATTCCTCTTTTAATTTAGTAATGTTTTTTATGTCTACCATTTTAACTGTAGTATTTTCCATGATCATTTTTAATTTTAACATTTTTTCTATATATTTCTTCAATTTTATCAGAAATATTTTCCGTGTAAATCTTTAATTTTATCAGAAAATGTTTAATTCCACTTTCAATCAATTTAAGAATACTTTTATGCCTACCATTTTATCGGTAAAATTGTTCAGGATAATCTTCAATTTTAATATTTTTCTATATTTTTCTTCAATTTTATTAGTAATATTTTTCATGTAAATCTAGAATTTTATTAGACAATGTCTATAATTTTACTTTCAATCAACTTAGGAACATTTTTATACCTTCCATTTTACTTGTATAATTTTCATGAAATACTTTTAACATGTTTTTCTATATATTTTTTTTAATTTTATCAGATATATTTTACTTGTAGATCTTCAATTTTATCAGAAAATGTTTATAACTTCACTTTCAAAAAACTTAGGAATATTTTTATGCCTAACATTTTATCTGTATAATTTTGCCATGAAATAGCCAATCTTAATGTGTTTTTTATATATTTTTTTCAATTTTATCAGAGATATTTTTAATGTAAATCTTCAATTTTATCAGAAAATGGTTATAATTTCACTTTCAACCCACTTAAAAATATTATAATAGCCAGAAGCTAGAAAGAACCCAGATGTCCCTGAATGGAGGAATGGATTCAGAAGATGTGGTATATTTACACAATGGAATACTACTCTGCAATTAAAAACAATGAACTCACTAAATTCCTAGGCAAATGGTCAGAACTTGAAAATATCATCCTTAGTGAGGTAACCCAATCACAAAAGAACACACATGGTATGCAGTCACTGATAAGGGGATATTAACCCAGAATCTCGGAATACCCTAGACACAATTCACATATCAATAGATTTCCAAGAAATTGAAGGAGAGACCCCTGTCTTGGAAAGACTGGATGTAGGGGAATGCCAGGACAGAGAAGCAAGAGGTGGTTGAATGGGGAAAAGAGGGAGGGAAGGGTGCTTATAGGACTTTTGGGGAGGGAGGAAATGGGACATGGGAAATGATTTGGAATGTAAATAAAAAACTTAGAAAATTAAAAAAATAAAAAAAATCCAATAAAAAACTATTTAAATCACAAAAAAAGAAATATTTTTATGCCTACCATTTTATCTCTACAATTTTCCATGATAATCTTCAATTTTAATATTTTTCCATATTTTTTTTCAATTTTATCAGAAATATTTTCCATGTAAATCTTCAATTTTATCAGAAAATGTTTATGATTCTACTTTCAATCAACTCGCAAATATTTTTATTCCTACCAATTTATCTGCATAAATTTCTTCAACTTTATCAGAGATAGTTTCCGAAATGTAAGTCTTCAATTTTATCAGAAAATGTTTTTGATTCTACTTTCAATCAATTTAGAAATATTTTTATGCCTACCATCTTATCTGTATAATTTTTCATGAAATAGTCAGTTTTAATGTGTTTTTCTATATATTTCTTAAGTTATATCAGAAATATTTTCCTTGTAGACTTTCAGTTTTATCAGAAAATGTTTATAATTCCACTTTCAATCAACTTAGGAATATTTTTATGCCTACCATTTTATCTGTATAATTTTTCCATTAAATAGTCACTCTTAATGTGTTTCTCTATATATTTCTTCAATTTTATCAGAGATATTTTCCATGTATATTTACACAATGGAATACTACTCAGCAATTTAAAACAATGAATTCATGAAATTCTTAGGCAAAGGGGAAACAGGGGGATTGAAGAGGGCTTATGGGACTTTCGGGAAGGGGGGAACTGGGAAGGGAGAAATCATTTAGAATGTAAATAAAGAATATAGAAAATAAAAAATAATATTAAAAAAAAGAACGTGGGGAAAATTCTCAGAACACTTGGGCACAGGCGCAAATTTCTTGAACACCAAAAGCTTCTACTCTAAGATCATGAATTGACAAATGGGATGCCTGTAGAGGAATGCTAGGGTGGTGAGGTAGGAGTAGGTAAGTGGGTGGGGGAGCACCCTCATAAAAGCAGGGTAAGGGGGGATGGTTTAAGCGGTTTACAGAGGGGAAACCGGGAAAGGGGATAACACTTGAAATGTAAATAAATAAAATATTCATATTTTAAAAAAAGAAAAATCTAAAAATGTATAATTAATATTTTCTGTCCATCTAGAATTCACCAAAACAAAAAAAAAGCAACAAGATAATATGTTCCATTTGATGTGATCAATTGATCAATTTTTTTGTGAAATGTATAATTTATAAGCAAAGTAATAAAACCTGTGTCAATAACTTAACTCATATGTATATTAGTTTGAGAAAGGAAGTTTATCATTTCTATGTGACAATACATGGTATAGGAAAACTCAACGAAGGCAGCATGAAAACAAATAATATTTAATTTAGAATATATATATATTATATATTTTATTGAACATAATCTTCATTTATATTTCAAGTGTTAAAACCTTTCCCAGTTTTCCCCCTCTCCATTATTTAGAATATATTTTAAAAGCAGTGCATTGCATGATGTTGTTTGATAAGAAGAAAAAGCATTATGCTTCAATTCATTCTAGGAAGCCACAATTACACTTATACCTAAACCACACAAAGACCCAAGAAAGAAAGAGAACTTCAGATCAATGTCCCTTATAAATATTGATGCAAAAATAATAAGAAAAATGAATCCAAGAACACATCAAAACTATCAACCATTATGATCAAGAAGGCTTCATCTCAGGGATGCAACTCAAAGGAAAAAAAAAAGATCATTCCATTGGATGCTGAGAAAACATTTGACAAAATCCAACACCCCTTCATTATTAAAGTCTGGGAAAGATCAGGAATTAAAGGCCCACACCTAAACATGGTAAAAGCCAAACACATCAAACCAGTACCCAACATCAAACTAAATGAAATAAAAACTTGAAGCAATCTCATTCAAATCAGGGACTAGACAAATCTGACCACTCTGTTCCTATCAAATTCATACAGTACTTAATGTTCTGACTATAGCAATTAGATAACAAAGGGAGTTCAAAGGGATACAGATTGGAAAGGAAGAAATCAAAATGACACTATTTGCAGACGAAATAATTGTATATATAAGTGACCCCCAAAACTCCACCAGAGAACTACTAAACATGAAAAATAACTTCACCAATGTGAATGGATATAAAATTAAATCAAATAAATCAGTAGCCTTCCTCTACTCAAAGGACAAACAGGCTGAGAAATTAGGGAAATGACACACTTCTCTATAGTCACAAATAATATAAAATACCTTGGTGTGTCTCTAATCAAGCAAGTGAAATATCTGTACAACAAGAACTTCAAGTCTCTGAATAAATAAATAGAACATCGCAAAAGATGTAAACATTGTCCATGCTCATGAAACTGCAGGATTAATAGAGTAAAAATGGTCATCTGGCCAAAAGGAATCTAGAGATTCAATGCAATCCCAATCAAAATTCCAACTCAATTTTCTATAGAGTTAGAAAGAGATATTTGTAAATTCATTTGGAATAACACAAAACCCAGGATATCAAAACCTATTCTCAGCAATAAAAAAATTCAGAAGGAATCACCATCCATGAACTCAAGATGTACGCAGAGAAATAGTGATGAAAACTGAATGCTATTGGTACAGCGACAGGAAAGACAATCAATGGAATAGTGGTAGAAATGGACCCATACACCTATTGTCACTTGATCTTGACAAAGGAGTTAAAATCATCCAGTAGAAAAAAAGACAGCATTTTCAAAACTGGTGCACCTTTAACTGGCTTTTAGCATATAAAAGAATGGAAATCGATCCATTCTTATCTCCTTGTAAAAAGCTCAAGTCCAAGTAGATAAAAGAGCTAGATATTATACCAGATACACTGAAACTAATAGAAAAGAAAGTAGGGAAGAGCCTTGAACATATGGGCACTGGGGAAAATTTCCTGTACAAAACACTAATGGCTTATGCTGTAACATCAAGTAGAGACAAACGGAAACTCATAAAATTGTAAAGCTTCTGTAAGGTGAAGGACGCTGTAAATAGGACAAAATGGCAACCAACAAATTGAGAAAAATCTTTACTAACCCTATATCCGACAGAGGGCTAATATCCAATATATACAAAGAAATCAAGAAGTTAGATTGCAGAGAACCAAATAACTCTATTAAAAATGGGGTACAGAACTAATCAAAGAATTTTCACCTGAGGAATATTGAATGGCTGAGAAGCCCCTAAAGAAATGTTTAACATCCTTAGTCATCATGGAAATGCAAATCAAAACAAACCTGAGATTTCACCTCACACCAGTCAGAATAGATAAGATCAAAAACTCAGGAGACAGCAGGTTCTGGCAAGGATGTGGAGAAAAAGGAACACTCCTCCACTGCTGCTGGGATTGCAAACTAGTACAGCTACTCTGGAAATCAGTTTGGCGGGTCTCAGAAAACTGGGCATAATACTACTGGAGGACCCTGTTAAAACACTCCTGGGCATATACCTAGAGGATTCTCCAACATGTAATAAGGACACATACTCCACTATGTTCATAGCAGCCCCATTTATAATAGCCAGAAACTGTAAAGAACACCTATGTCCCTCAATAGAGGAATGGATACAGAAAATGTGGTATATTTACATGATGGAATGCTACACAGCTATTAAAAACAACAAATTCATGAAAATCTTAGGTAAATGGTCAGAACTGGAATATATCATCCTTAGTGAGGTAACCCAGTCACAAAATATCACACATGGTATGCACTAACTGATAAGTGGATATTAGCCCAGAAACTTGGAATACTCAAGACACATTTCACATATCAAATGATGCCCAAGAAAGAGGAAGAACAAAGTATGGATACTCTGGTCCTTCTTAGAAGTGGGAATAAAATACCCACAGAAGGAGATACAGAGACAAAGGGTGGAGCAGAGTCTGAGGGAAAGACCATCCAGAGACTACCCCACCTAGGGGTCCATCCCATATACAGTTACAAAACCCAGACACTATTAACAATGCCCACAAGTGCTTGCTGACCAGAGCTGGATATAGATGTCACCTGGAAGGCTCTGATAGTGCATGAGATTGAACTCAGCACAGGGTCCCTAATGGTAGGCTTCTTGTATATTCATGGGCATCTCTTTCTTTAGTTTAGGGAAGTTTTCTGTAATTTTTCGAAGACATTTACTGGATCTTTAAGTTGGAAATCTTCACTCTCTTCTATACCTATAATCATTAGGTTTGGTCTTATCATTGTGTCCTGTATTTCCTGGATGTTTTGAGTTAGGAGCTTTTTGCTTTTTGCATTTTCTTTGACTGTTGTGTCAGTGTTTTCTATGGTATCTTCTGAAATTGAGATTCTCTCTTCTATCTCTTGTATTCTGTTGTTGATGCATATATGACTCCTGACTTCTTTCCTAGGTTTTCTATCCCCAGAGTTGTTTCCATTTGTGAATTCTTTAGTTTCTATTTCCATTTTTAGATCCTGGATGATAATGTTCAATTCCTTCACCTGTTTGTGTTTTCCTGCATTTCTTTAAGGGAGTTATTTATGTCCTTTTTTATATAAATGTTCAATTCATTTTTATTAGATATAATCTTTATTTACATTTCAAATGTTGTCCCCTTTCCTGGTTCCCCCCTCCACAGAAAGTCTCATAAGCCATCTTCCCTCCTTCTGTTCCCCAATCAACCCTCTCCCACTTCCCTGTCCTAATGTTCCCCTACACTGCAACATCAAGCCTTTCCAGGAGAAAGGGCCTATCCTTTCTTTGATGTCCAACAAGGCCATCCTCTGCTGCCTACACATCTGGACCTGTGATTAAGTCCATATGTAATCTTTGGTTGATGGTTTTGACCCTGGGAGCTCTGGGAGCACTGTTTGGCTCACATTATTGTTCCTCCTATGGCACAGCAAACCCTTTCAGCTCCTTAGGTCCTTTCTCTAGCTCCTCCATTGGGGACCCTGTGCTCAGTTCAATAGCTGGCTGAGAGTGTCCCCTTATGTATTTCTCATGTACTCTCATGGCCTCCCAGGTGACAGTTATATCCTGCTCTGGTCAGCAAGCACTTGTGGGCATTGATAATAGTGTTTGGTTTTTGTAACTGTATATGGGATGGATCCCTACATGAGGTAGTCTCTGGATGGTCTTTCTTTCAGATTCTGCTCCACACTTTGCCTCTGTATATCCTTCTGTGGTTATTTTGTTGTACTTCTAAGAAGTACCAGAGCATCCACACTTTGTTCTTCCTTCTTCTTGGGCATCATTTGGTATGTGAATTGTGTCTTAGGTATCTGTTCGGATGATGCCATGTTGCATTGGTTTCTGTTGGTAATGATCTTGCATTTGCCTTTCACCTTGTGGTTATTTCTCGTCTTAGTTGGTCCTGCTTTTGCTGTCTCTGGCTGGAGCTTGTCCCTCCTGTGGGCTTTCAAGCCTGTCTCAGCATCCTAGGAGACCAGTTCTCCTCTGGCAAAGGGGGCTGTGGCTCAGTCCAACTCCTGGGTGCAGATGGAGCTGGGAAGGACCCTTTCCCAGCTGCTCTTCCACTCCTGTGCTCCCTGTGCTCCTAGCTGTGCCCACCTTGGAGAGTCACCAGTGAAAAAATGGCAGTCTTACCTACATACCCAGGAGTCAAATACTCCCTGGAGACTAGTTCTTTCTTGGCAGGACCAGTACACAGACAGCTGTAGAGCAGCCAATTTCCTGGGTGTAGATGGAGCCCGGGAAGGACCGTGTCCCATCTCTTCTGCCCCTCCTGTGTTCCCTATGCTCCTGGCTGTACCTGCCTTGCACAGTCATCAGAGAGAAAATGGTGGTCTCATCTCTAAACCAGGAGTGTATGCACTCCTTGGGAACTAGTTGTCCCGTGGCAGGACCAGTACACAGACAGCTGTAGAGCAGCCCAGCTCCTTGGTGCAGATGGATCCCCATTAATGCCTCTCATAATGAGATCTCAAAGGACATTTAAGTACTAACTTCTTAACTTATTAATAAATATCAGCATCATTCCCAAAGAGGAAGCTGAGTCCCAGAAGCTTTCTTCAAATGACAGAGACAACATTGAATTAGGAAACTGTTTAGGTTTTGCTACAAGAAGCACTAAGTGTCTCTCTTCCACAGTGAGCACCTAACCCAATATCCACAAAAAATTCATTAATCTATTTCATGAAATAAATTAATTCATTATTGTTTTTATTGGATATTTTATTAATATACATTTCAAACATTATCCACTTTCCCAGTTAGCCTCCCACCAAAAACCCATCAAATTTTCCTCTTCCTGTTTCTATGAGAGTATTCCCCCATCCACCCACTTCCTACCCTCTCATTCCTCCACATTGGGACATCAACCGTTCAAGCTTTCGCAGGACCAAGGGCCTCTCTACCCATTGATGCCTAATAAGACCATCCTCTGCTACATATGCAGCTGGAGCCTTGGGTCCCTCCATGTGTACTCTTTGGTTGGTGGTTTAGTATCTGGGAGCTCTAGGGGTCTGGTTGGTTGATATTGTTCTTCATATGGATTGGCAAACCTTTTCCAGCTCCTTAATGTGTGGTTTTAAAGAGGTCACTGCATTTTATGATGCATCTAATGTTGTAATGTGATTCCTACTGTCAGAAGTGTATTAATCAAAGTAATGCATTATCATAAATATCCAGGATATATGACAGAGATCTGATCTCTAAAGACAGAATAAAAATAACATGAAATCTTAGTACTCTAGGTCTCCACATGTACAAGATCACAATGAAAATTATTGTGTCCATTTCTTCCTTTACATGGTGTAATACCAATTTGGAGATGATCTGTTCATAACGTATTGATTTCCCTAAAGCTTTCATAACTCTGCTGAGCTCTTAGGTAGCAAAGGAATGACATGGAATTAAAACAGGCTAGAAAATCTAGTAAACATCAACAACAGTAACAAAGTAAACAACCATTATGTTGTTGAATGTCTTTGGCCATTAATGGTAACATGCTACCAGCATCACTGACCCCAAGACTGCTTAGACTCTGGGTATGGTACTATCTGTGTCTGTTAGTTCCATCTGATTTTTGTAAGACTCCAAGGTGGTAGGTTGGGGATATTTGTTACCATAGCAGTTCTCAGAGTGGCTGTTCTAAGGATATAAAAACATCAGAAAATGCCTAGTCTCTGTCATGAGATAAAGCTTGAATCTTGTATTTTCTTTGCAGAAGACATGACCCTGCATGACTGAGACAAGGAAATCACACTCCAAAGCAGAGGCCTGAATTTCCCATAGGATGACTGTTACTATACACAACATGGAGCTAAACAGTAAGAACATAGAGAATCTGAAATAAAGAAACACAGTCTTTACAGCTTTCCACTGGCTCTGTCTACTGACAGTGGTATGAGAACTCTTCCTTCTCTTTAGCATCATGGAGTAGGGCTTTAGTTATATCCAGGTACAGATAAGTCCTGGAATATAGCCATCAGCCTAACCAATTCTCCCCTGCTGAAAAATTTTTTGCTCTCCTTGCCTCTGATTGATGGGGAACGTGCATTCAAATAGAGAATGGAACCAGATTCAATCAGGAGAGAGATTGTATATCTAGATATTGACATCAAACCCACCAGTTACAAGCATTTCCTCTAAACCTTGATCCCAGAATGCTTCAAATTTTCTAGCCCCAGGTAGTCCAGAGTTACAGAAGCTGCCTGCTTCAATTAAAAACAATGAATTCACAAAATTCCTAGGCAGATGGTCAGAACTGGAAAATATCATCCTTAGTGAGGTAACCCAATCACAAAAGAACACACATGGTATGCAGTCACTGATAAGGGGATATTAACCCAGATTCTCGGAATACCCTAGACACAATTCGCATATCAATAGATTTCCAAGAAGTTGGAAGGAAAGAACCCTGGTTCTGGAAAGACTGGATGTAGGGGAATGCCAGGACAGAGAAGCAAGAGGGGGTTGAATGGGGAACAGAGGGAGGGAAGGGGGCTTATGGGACTTTTGGGGAGGGAGGAAATGGGAAAGGGGAACTCATTTGGAATGTAAATTAAAAAACTTAGAAAATAATAATAATAAAAAAGAACTCAAGATTGTAGCGAGAATTTTGTTTTCTGTAAAACCTCGATTATGTTATGTGAACAAGTGTTTGTTTAATCACTGTATATTACTTGGGGATAAAGCAGATTTTCCAAACAGCAGACTATTTGCCTTATATGTGCTCTGGGAGAAGGATGATCTGTGCAAGCTGCAGATAATTTATTTCTGAGAATACTTGATGGATTACAAATGTGAAAGCCCTCAGAAAGCCTGTGGCTACTCCCCTTTTTCCTGTCCCCACTGCTGCTGGCTTGTTTTGCTGCTGTTTTTATTTTTACCGGTTTCCTGGACTGCTGGATGTACTGAAAACAAAGATGGGACTTGCCTCAAGGAACCACATCCCTACTCAACAGGGGGATACAATATAGAGGTCCATATCCCCTTTCTCCACTAACTTTCTTTCTCTCATAACTATTGTTTGAGTCTTAGGGTGAATAAGGGAGGTAGAGATATAAGAACCCAATAAAAAAAAAGACTTACAAAAAACCACTACCTACATCACATGATCTTCAGGATCCTGAACAGAGAGTGAAACAGCCTGTTCTACCTGAACTTGGGCAACTTTCAGTTTTCTTGGGAGCACAAATTCATCTACAAGTAGTCTAAAGTGTACTGTACTCCCATTCCTGCGTCCCCAGCCATCCCTTTCAATTTTCTCATCCTTTGTAATAAGCAAAATGGAGAAAATTTAGGAACACTCCACATTCTAGCAACAGACCACCTTCAGGTATCATCACATGCAACACATTTCTACTGTCACTATGAGTATCATACCCTTCTCAAACCCATGCATCACACTCCTCTTTCTCTTGCTCCATTAAATGTTCACAGGTCCCATCACCCTAATTCATTTCTTGTTCAAAGTGCATTGTATGGTACAGTCTTTGCAGCATTCCTCATCCCTGAATTCCCAAGGTACTCTTTTGATGCAATATTTTGATGCAAAAGAATAGAACCTAAAGTACTAATTATATAAAAGTTACAATAGTTTAATACAATGCATTTTGATAGTAAGTCACACTAAGAATTAATGCAATCAGTGATGAGATTTTTTTTAACTAAACTCATGTTTTTTGTACGTGAGATATAATTTAGAACAGATAATAAAACAAAGATTTTTTTAACTCAGATGTGTTAGTGTTCAAACTTGACTTAAAACTTCTGAACATGGCATTTAATATGCCTTAACTTACTATGACAGAGACTCCCAATCCCTAGAAGTTACCCTCTTAATGTGTCCAATGACATATGGGCACCACAACAAAGATCTTCACCTGGATTTTGATATGCCTACCACTGCACAGCCCTATTGTTGTATGCTCAGTGAGAGACTAGTCTGAGTTGTTGGTAAACAGGAGAGTTAACTGCCTTCACATTCTCAATAAGGTGAAGTCATTTCTCCCATTAATGCCTTCTACCGAAACAAACAAACAAACAAAAAAACATCTTTGCTCCAGTGACCAGGTAGTTGGGACCGCCAGGCTCAGAGACAGACAGGCATAATATCGCTTCGGTTTCAGGCAGCTTGTGTGTAACCTGCTCCCAGGTGCTGGGCTGATCTGCAGTAACCAGCGCGCCAGTTCCGCGGTGGGACCTTCTGCCTGGTGGAGGGACCCCGCGCAGGGAGGGAGCCTGCCAGCTTCCCTTCCGCGACCTCTGTTCCCGCGGACTGCGCTGGAGAGACCGGTACCCAGGCTCTCCCCCCAATATAACATCACTTGGGACACGGCCTGTTGGGGCTTCCTTCTGTGCCCGAGGGCGGGTTGGCGCTGTGGTCGTCTGGGTGCCAGATCGGCGGGCCATCGTGACCACAGGGTGAGCAGCGCCACGGAGAGTGCCCTCCGCCATCTTTGCTCCAGTGACCAGGTAGTTGGGACCGCCAGGCTCAGAGACAGACAGGCATAATATCGCTTCGGGTTCAGGCAGCTTGTGTGTAACCTGCTCCCAGGTGCTGGGCTGATCTGCAGTGACCAGCGCGCCAGATCTGCTGTGGGACTTCTGCCTGGCAGAGGGACGCCCCCTCTCCCCTCCAGGAGAGATCACACACCCCTGCACAGGGCAGGAGCCTGCCAGCCTCCCTTTGGCGACCTCTGCTCCAGGAATCCACTAGGCTGAGCCTTTAGATGTGCAAGGCCTCCCCAATATAAGATCACTTGGGGCAAAGCACATTAGGGCTCCAAAGTCACTCAGGAGCAGGCAGGCCCCAGAAATCGGTGCCAGGGGAATCCTGGTAATCCAGGGGGGGCAGAAATAGCTTTGCAGGCTCACAGGAGGTCCAACCAACAGCCAGTGGCAGCAGGACCAACTAACACCAGAGGTATCCAGATGGCAAAAGGCAAACGTAGGAATGTTACTAACAGTAATCAAAGTAATGTGGGACCATCCGAACCCAACTCTCCAACAGCAGCAAGTCCTGGATACCCCACCACACCCGAAAGACAAGATCTGGATTTAAAATCACTTCTCATGATGCTATTAGAGGATCACAAGAAGGACACAAATAAATCTCATAAAGAGTTACAGGAGACCATGAATCAACGGTTAGAAGCCCTTACAAAGGAAACACAAAAATCGCTTAGAGAAATGCGGGAGAACATGGATCAAAAGATGGAGGCGCACAAGGAGACAACACAAAAATCGCTTAACGAGATGAATCAACGGGTAGATGCACTCACAAAGGAATCATGAAATTTGCATAAAGAAATGCAGAAGAATATGGGTCAACAGACGGATGCCCATAAGGAGGCAACACAAAAATTGCTTAAAGAAATGAATCAACGGTTAGATGCCCTTACAAAGGAAACACGAGAACTGCTTAAAGAAATGCAGGAGACGATGGATCAACAGATGGAATCCCATGAGGAGGAAACACAAAAATCGCTCAGAGAAATGCAGGAGAACGTGGGTCATCAGGAAGAAATCCTGAAAGAGGTAATGCAAAAATACCTTAAAGAAATACAGGAAAATACAAACAAACAAGTGAAGGATCTCAGCAAATCCATCCAGGAACTAAAAAAGGAAGTAGAAACAACTAAGAAATCACAAAGGGAGACAACTTTGGAGATAGAAAACCTTGGGAAGAAATCAGGAGTCATAGATGCAAACATCAACAATAGAATACAAGCGATGGAAGAAAGAATCTCAGGTGCTGAAGATTCCATAGAAAGCATCGACTCAACAGTCAAAGAAAATGCAAAATGCAAAAAACGCGTAACCCAAAACATCCGGGAAATCCAGGACACAATGAGAAGACCAAACCTAAGGATTATAGGTATAGATGAGAGTGAAGATTTGCAACTTAAAGGGCCAGTAAACATCTTCAACAAAATTATGGAGGAAAACTTCCCTAACTTAAAGAGAGAGATGCCGATGAACATACAAGAAGCCTACAGAACTCCAAACAGACTGGACCAGAACAGAAATACCTCCCGTCACATAATAATCAAAACACCGAATGTTCTAAACAAAGAAAGAATACTAAATGCAGTAAGAGAAAAGGGCCAAGTAACATACAAAGGAAGACCTATCCGAATCACATCAGACTTCTCACCAGAGACTATGAAAGCCAGAAGATCCTGGGCAGATCTCATGCAGACACTAAGACAGCACAAATGCCAGCCTAGACTACTATACCCAGCAAAACTCTCAATCACCATAGATGGAGAGACCAAGATATTCCATGATAAAACCAAATTTTCACAATATCTTTCCACAAATCCAGCCCTGCAACGGATAATAGGTGGAAACCTCCAATACAGGGAGAGAAACAACACCCTGGAAAAAATGAGATAATAACCTTCTTGAATCAAACCCAAAAGTAGATAACCACTCAAACATAAAGATAGCGTCAAGAATGGCAGATGGCAATAATCACTATGCCTTAATCTCTCTTAATATCAATGGTCTCAATTCCCCAATTAAAAGACATAGACTAGCAGACTGGATACGTAAACAGGACCCAGCATTTTGCTGCATGCAGGAAACGCACCTCAGTGTCAAAGACAAACACTACCTCAGAGTAAAAGGCTGGAAAACAATTTTACAAGCAAATGGCCCCAAGAAACGAGGTGGAGTAGCCATCCTAATATCGGATAAAATTGATTTTCAACCCAAAGTCATCAAAAAAGACACAGAAGGACACTACATACTGATCAAGGGAAAAATCCACCATCAAGAACTCTCAATCCTGAATATCTATGCTCCAAATGCAAGGGCACCCTCATTCGTAAAAGAAACTTTACTAAAACTCAAAGCACACATCGCACCGCACACAATAATAGTGGGTGACTTCAACACCCCGCTCTCTGAAATGGATCGTTCAGGAAAGCAGAAACTAAACAGGGACACAGTGAATCTAATTGAAGCCTTGGACCAAATGGAACTAACTGATATATATAGAACATTTCATCCTAGAGCTAAAGAATACACCTTCTTCTCAGCTCCTCATGGTACCTTCTCCAAAATTGACCATATAATTGGTCACAAATCAGACCTCAACAGATACAAGAAGATAGAAATAATCCCATGCCTCCTATCAGATCACTATGGAATAAGGGTGGTCTTCAATGGCAACAAAAACAAAAGAAAAGCCACGTACACATGGAGGCTGAACAATGCTCTACTCAATGATAACTTGGTCAAGGTGGAAATAAAGAAAGAAATCAAAGACTTTTTGAAAGTTAATGAAAATGAAGGCACAACATACCCTAACTTATGGGACACAATGAAAGCAGTGCTAAGAGGAAAATTCATAGCCCTGAGTGCCGCCAAAAAGAAACGGGAGACAGCATACACTAACAGCTTAATAGCACACCTGAAAGCCCTGGAACAAAAAGAAGCAAATACACCAAAGAGGAGTAGAAGGCAGGAAATCATCAAACTCAGGGCTGAAATCAATCAAGTAGAAACAAATAAAACCAAACAAAGAATCAACAAAACGAGGAGTTGGTTCTTTGAGAAAATCAACAAGATAGATAAGCCCTTAGCCAGACTAACCAGAGGGCACAGAGATAGTATCCAAATTAATAAAATCAGAAACGAAAAGGGAGAGATAACAACAGAAACTGAGGAAATTCAAAAAATCATCAGATCCTACTACAAAAACCTGTATTCAACACAACTAGAAAATCTTGAGGAAATGGACAATTTCCTTGACAGATACCAAGTACCAAAATTAAATCAGGATCAAATAGACCATCTAAACCGTCCTATAACCCCTGAAGAAATAGAAGTTGTCATTGGAAGTCTTCCAACCAAAAAAAGCACAGGTCCAGATGGTTTTAGTGCAGAATTCTATCAGACCTTCAAAGAAGACCTAACACCAATACTCTTCACACTGTTCCACAAAATAGAAACAGAAGGAACACTACCCAACTCGTTCTATGAAGCCACAATTATACTAATACCAAAAGCACACAAAGATCCGACAAAGAAAGAGAATCTCAGGCCAATCTCTCTTATGAATATCGATGCAAAAATACTCAATAAAATTCTTGCCAACCGAATCCAAGAACACATCAAAACGATCATTCACCACGATCAAGTAGGCTTCATCCCAGGGATGCAGGGATGGTTCAATATAAGGAAATCCATCAATGTAATCCACTACATAAACAATCTCAAAGAAAAAAACCACATGGTCATCTCATTAGATGCTGAGAAAGCATTTGACAAAATTGAGCATCCTTTCATGCTAAAGGTCTTGGAAAGATCAGGAATTCAAGGCCCATATCTAAACATAGTAAAAGCAATTTACAGCAAACCAGTAGCCAGCATCAATCTAAACGGAGAGAAACTTGAAGCAATCCCACTAAAATCAGGGACTAGACAAGGCTGCCCTCTCTCTCCATATCTTTTCAATATAGTACTTGAAGTTCTAGCTAGAGCAATTAGACAAGAAAAAGAGGTCAAAGGGATACAAATTGGAAAGGAAGAAGTCAAACTATCACTATTTGCAGACAATATGATAGTATACATAAGCGACCCAAAGAACTCCACCAGAGAACTCCTACAGCTGATAAACGACTTCAGCAAAGTGGCCGGATATAAAATCAACTCAAGCAAGTCAGAAGCCTTCCTATACTCAAAGGATAAGCAGGCTGAGAAAGAAGTAAGAAAAATAATACCCTTTACGATAGCCACAAACCATATTAAGTATCTTGGCGTGACGCTAACCAAACAAGTGAAAGATCTGTATGACAAGAACTTCAAGTCTCTGAAGAAAGAAATTGAAGAAGACCTCGGAAGATGGAAAAATCTGCCATGCTCATGGATTGGCAGGATTAATATAGTAAAAATGAGCATCTTACCAAAAGTAATACACAGATTCAATGCAATCCCCATCAAAATCCCAACTCAATTCTTCATAGAGTTAGAAAGAGCAATTCAAAAATTCATCTGGAATAACAGAAAACCCAGAATAGCTAAAACTATTCTCAAGAGTAAAAGAACCTCTGGGGGAATCAGTATCCCGGACCTCAAGCTGTACTACAGAGCAATAGTGTTAAAAACTGCATGGTATTGGTACAGTAACAGACATGTAGATCAATGGAACAGAATTGAAGACCCAGAAATGAATCCACACTCCTATGGTCACTTGATCTTTGACAAAGGAGCTAAAACCATCCAGTGGAAAAAAGATAGCCTTTTCAACAAATGGTGCTGGCTCAGCTGGAGGTCAACATGCAGAAGAATGCAAATTGACCCATCCTTATCTCCTTGCACTAAGCTCAATTCTAAGTGGATCAAAGATCTCCACATAAAACCAGACACACTGAAACTAATAGAAGGGAAACTAGGGAAGAACCTTGAACATATGGGCACAGGGGAGAATTTCCTGAACAGAACTCCAATAGCTTATACTCTAAGATCAAGAATAGACAAATGGGACCTCATTAAATTACAAAGTTTTTGCAAGGCAAAAGACACCGTCAAAAAGACAAAGCGGCAACCAACTAACTGGGAAATGATCTTTACCAACCTTACATCCGACAGAGGGCTAATATCCAAGATATACAAAGAACTCAAGAAGTTAAACTCCAGAGAGGCAAGTAACCCTATTAAAAAATGGGGTACAGAGCTACACAAAGAGTTCTCACCTGAAGAATATCTAATGGCTGAGAAGCACCTAAAGAGATGTTCATCATCCTTAGTCATTAGGGAAATGCAAATCAAAACAACCCTGAGATTCCATCTCACACCAGTCAGGATGGCTAAGATCAAAAACACAGGAGACAGCAGTTGTTGGCGAGGATGTGGAGAAAGAGGAACACTCCTCCACTGCTGGTGGAATTGCAGGCTGGTACAACCACTCTGGAAAGCAGTCTGGCGGCTCCTCAGAAAACTGGGCATGTCACTTCCGGAGGATCCGGCTATACCACTCCTGGGCATATACCCAGAGACTTTACCTGCATGCAATAAGGACACATGCTCCACTATATTCATAGCAGCCTTATTTATAATAGCCAGAAGCTGGAAAGAACCCAGATGTCCCTCAACGGAGGAATGGATTCAGAAGATGTGGTATATTTACACAATGGAATACTACTCTGCAATTAAAAACAATGAATTCACGAAATTCCTAGGCAAATGGTCAGAACTTGAAAATATCATCCTTAGTGAGGTAACCCAATCACAAAAGATCACACATGGTATGAAGTCACTGATAAGGGGATATTGACACAGAATCTCAGAATACCCTAGACACAATCAGCATATCAATAGATTTCTAAAAAGATGGAAGGAGAGACCCCTGGTCCTGGAAAGACTGGATGTAGGGGAACGCCAGGACAGAGTAATGAGAGGGGATTGAACGGAGAAAAGAGGGAGGGAAGGGGGCTTATGGGACTTTCGGGGAGGGAGGAAACGGGAAAGGGGAAGTGATTTGGAATGTAAATTAAAAAAATAAAATAAAATTAAATTTAAAAAAAAAGCCAAAGGAAACTTAAAATCTTGAGCTTGGAACTATGATAATGTAAATAGTTTTGAATGTTTTGCCAGGGTTAGCCCACTAATTTATCTTTATCCCACTGGTCACTGTTAGAACTCTGAGGTTTTGAGATCCTAATACAAAAATATTATAGGTAGTGAAAGAAATCTAAAGAGTTTTTAGACTGCCCTCAGGGACCTACACATTGCTTATGTCCTTACCTGCTGTCTCCACCAGTTAGGAGAGGTAAATATTGCATGCAAGATAAAAGGACCTCCCTCCTAGCTCGCTCTCTCTCTCTCTCTCTCTCTCTCTCTCTCTCTCTCTCTCTCTCTCTCTCTCTCTCTCTGTGTGTGTGTGTGTGTGTGTGTGTGTGTGTGTGTTTGTGTGTTTGGCATTAAGTCTCTTCTCCTTTCTGACTTTCTCTGCATACCCATTCTGTGAAATCATCTCTCTTTTCCCATCTATTTATCTACACAGCTTATTCCTATCTGTATCCCTCAAAGGCTGCTTTATTACCAAACCTATAGCATAGTGTAATTTCTCAGAGGCACACCATGGCATGGTCCTGCCAATTACACCTTCAACTTATCTTATTTTGTAACACAAAGTAGGTCGCTAATCTCTTATGAATGACACAGTTTTACTGACCACCTGTGTGAATACCCTAGGCTCCTCCATGGTAATCTTGATTTTGTTGGGGACAAAGGTCCCAAATAAGCATCAGTCTTAGATGCCAGGCCAAACAGATCTGAAAGTCGTTTCTGTGGAGAAGGGACTTGAAGGACCATTTTATCTTGTCTGTGCAATGTCAGGGAGTCAGCTCTTCACTGTCCTGCTTCTTAACACTGTGAGCAAAATCCTGAGAGGAGTTGGTATGAAGAGCGGTTTTTCACACAATGCCCAGCTTGGATATATTTAAAGCAATCTCCATGTGGTATATTTTTATGGCTCATTATCTTTATCCAAACCATTAACCATAAGGCTCCTGCCAGGAGCTGGAACCTTTGTTGATTGTTAAAAGGCTGTTTATCTTTTTTTTTCTGTTGTTGTTTTTCCCTTCCATTAAACACCTTAAATACCATACTCAGCAGATCTCTCTGTGAATTTTGGAGGCTATCAACCAGACTTTAATTGTTTTTGTTTTTGTTTCTTGTTTTTTGTTTTTTGTTTTTTTTTGAATGTGAGGAGCCTCCTGGGAGAGGTATTGAGAATCGAGGGCAACCATACTCTCATTAGAATTAGTATCTAGTACTTTGTAAATAAGGAAGATTTCTATAAGTGGGATGAGGAACTTGTCAGGATATTTGTCTCTGGGTGACCGCCTTCAGGTTTTTTTTTTTTTTATCAAAAACCATGGCCTTGTGGGAGGACTTTTGGTCTCTAGACAAAAGGCAAATAACAATTTTCCCAGACTACCCTGCCAGTGAACTGATTTTCAGCATTAATCTGGTAGTTTCAGAGGTGGGAAGCCACTGAGGAATTGCATCAGTTCCTAGAAGATCACAATTGTGTCTGTGGTGGACTTAATTTGTGTAGGGTTACAGAGCTGACCAGACTTTCTCTTTTTCTATAGTGGTGGGAAAAGAAGAAAAAATAGCATAAAGGTTATGCCTGGCAAGTTTGTGGGTTTTAATAAAATGTCAAGGATTCTTTGTTGAAGCTGGATTGGTCAGTGAAAAAACAACAAGAAAACAGAAGGTATATTTCTATGTGGGAGATCTCAGGCATAGGAAAAGGACATGGAGGTAAGCCATCAGGATCTGACACTTTTCTGAGAGAGTAGTGGCTATCAATGTCAAAGTGGATATGATATATGGGAGGTGATGAGGAGAAAGCTGTTGAGTTTGAGTTAGGATTAGGGTGGGGCCATCCAGCTGAGAGAATGCTGATCTGATCTAGGCAGAAAATAGTCTTAAAGAGCTACATGCTCTATACAGAAGTTGAAAAGTGTGGTACCAAAAGTCTCATATTTTTCTAAGCTTTAAGAGGGAAATGAACTTTTGCCAGGAGAACCTGGTAATCCAGGAAAGAAGTACAAAGGGAAGCATCAGAAAGGAGTATATACAAAGCCTCAGGCACAGTCCACTTGCCCATGTGTTGACAGTGTTAGAGTCAGTGTGCTATCTTTTGGCCATTGAGACTAATTGTTGAGTTTATATATTAGTCCGGTCTTGTTTCACTGAAAAATGAATTGAAGCTTAATGACATCACTAAGTTTGAGTGACAGCAGATACTTGATTAGACATGGGATCAGAGCTGAGGACTTAGGATTTGAATAGGAAGAGCTCATGGTCAACAATAAGAGAGGTGATACTGCATGACCTGAGCAAGGGAGTGGAGAAGACTGTACATTACACCAAGAATCTCAATCTAGGCTATCCCTCAAGTAGACTGATAGACTTGTCTAAGAAAAACATTTAAAATCACAGAGAAATGGTATTCCTTGTTGCTGTGATGGGAGACCAGTGGGACTATAGTTGCTCTGTGACACACCAGAAAGTCATTATAGTAATGGTAGATAAAGCAGGGAGGTCTAGGGTGACACTAACCCAGTAAATGTGAGTTTAGATCAAGCATATGAGAGAAGAGTTGGACAGGTCCATTAGGAGAGGAGGCTTTTATGAAAAGAGATAAGGGTTTCAGTACATGGAGAAGAATGTGTCTTAGTATCTAGAGATGCCATGACAGTTATGGCAGCCTCCAGGATCCAGAGAGACACTGAATAGTTGAAGAGAGTTGGATGGTTAAAGAAGATTGAGGAGGAGCAGCTGGACTCCAGAACTGAACTCTGGAATTTGGAACCAAATATGGTGGGTGGTAGAAGCCAATGTGTTTAAGAAATCTGTATCCAATAGGGCAAAATGGATAGCTTAGTTAAACTAGGAGAGGCTGATTCCCTTGAAGAGGAGATTGTTTAAGCCTCTCCTGGTTTCCAAGCACCAATAAAGTATAATATGCAAAGTAAAGAAAAGAAAAATAGCAGATTTATTAGTAAAAGGGTGAAAGTTTTTTTTCCAAACTGCTAAGCCTATCTCTAGGGAAATTAGAAAGGAGCAAAGAGCCTGGCCAATGTAAGAAAAACAGTTACTAAGGAAAGAACGTAGAAACAGTGAAGGAGGACTTTGAGGTGTATAACTGATACTTGTGAATAGTGATTGAAGATACCATAGACCTTGACATGCTAATAGACACCACAGAAAAATGCTAATAAAAAAGTCAGAATTCTTTCTTTTTGCTTTTTTCTTGAATCTTTTTTATTTAATTTTTTATTAGATATATTCTTTATTTACATTTCGAATGTTGTCCTCTCCTTGTTTCCTCCTTCCCCCGAAAACCTCAAAACCCATCTCCCCTCCCCCTGTTCACCAATTAACCCTCTCCTGCTTCCCTGTCCTGGTATTCCCCTAAATCCAGCCTTTCCAGGACCAAGGGCCTTTCCATTTGATGTCCAACAAGGCCATCCTCTGCTGCCTATGATTCTGGAGGATAAGGAAAATTCTTGTTCTTCTTTTTTTGTTATAATTTCAGCTCTCATACACTTGGGCCATGGCTGGCTCAAACATAACTATGACTCAAGAGTCAGCTACACTCTGCTGCCTTACCTAGTCAAAGCACAGCACACACTCTCCCAACTGCTGTAGCCTGTGAGAGGCAGGACCAGCTCTAGGAATCCCATGACTCTCAGGAAACTTTTCCTAACTGAGGTAATTGCCAAGATAATTAGAAAGAGCGGCATCACTTCCTTTTCAGAGTCTCCCCAAGGCAGACAAGGCTGAGCATGCACTTCACCAAGTTTTCAGCTGGAGGGGCTGGCTATTCCTCTCCACCCAGACATATCCAGTTCCACCTTGCTTAAAAATGCTCAAAATGTTTCACTTCTTTTTCTCTCCCTTATGTACACTCCACATTTGCACACTGGTTATCACTCGAGGTAGGGCACACATCTGGCAGGCCTCTGGGTGAACTCTTCTGTCTGCTGCATGGCAGCTGGTCAGTGTATGAACATCTTCTCCTTCCTGTATTGATTTACATGGGAGCAAGTGGGACTCTATGTGTCTTCTGTCCACCCATACAGTGCTAAGAAGATGCAGAAGGCTGATCTAGGTGACTGTTTGCGCACATGCACTTCACCCACAGCAGTCCTCAGGTCTAAAGAAGATTATTTACAGTAATAAGTGAGAATTTTTTGAGAAAGCATAGACTTGGGATTTGGTCTCCAAACATCATATACAAAGACAAGTGTTGCTATTCACACATGTAACCAAAGTTTTGGTCAAAGAGAGGAAATTGGAATCACGGAACTTTTTTGCAGCCACCACACTACAGCTGCAGAGCGATACCCAAGAGTGATGATAAAGAAGGGCACCAGGCATCCTTCTCTGGCCCCAGCATGCAAGTCCTACACACACTTGTGGACACAAACAGATAAATAAATACTAATAGAATATTTTATCTCGTGTAAGATATTTTCTCAGTTACCTGATTAGATACTGGTTTTTGGCTGAATGCCATGCTTTGCAAAAATGGATTTATCAGGAATAAACACTATGAAGAATAATTGACAGAATTGTTGAAAATTAAGGTATAGAAAACTGTCTTTATTGACTTAGAGTATAGAAAATCCCCATGACTTTAAACACAAATGTAAAGAAACACACTTGCTGGAACTACATGTAAGAAATTTATAGTAGATGCTTCTTCACTGGTGCCCATGACTTCTCTTGTCACAAGTCTTTCTCTAATTGCCCTACTGGAATGGTCATTTAAACCAATAAGAATTCTGATTCTCTGTATTAACCACTCAAGCTATTATTGCATTAGATGGCACATCTTTCCCTTAACTTCCACTTTAAAACCTGAAAAATCTACAAGTGTTTCTGGATTTGAAGTTTAAATTTCTGAAGTTTGGTTAGTGGTTTGTAGTGTGATTTTTGGTGCTAACTCCCAGGGATGGTCTTTTTGGGCTACTCCTATTTTTATCCAAGTCACATATACAAATAAATCAACTTCCTCAGTAATAGAATTTTTTTCTTAATGCCTGCAAGGCAAAACAGAGTTGTGATATCAGCCTCTGCTTTATTTAGAAGTGCATAGAGCCTTGATAGCAAACAAATGATGGAGAAGTAAACCTCTATTAGCATTGACTTTCACAATTCACAAGCCTCTAAAACTATCTGCTTTTACTTTTTCTTTATATTTTAATCTTTAAGACAAAGACTATTTTAAGCTTTCCTGATAACTTTGCTATGTTATGCGTGTACATCTTAACACATAAGCTCCCAAGAATTCTACAGAAAACCCTGTCCTTTGCACACTTGGTGAATTGATGTTTTCTGATTGATTTTTAAAGAACGTGCCAATCTCTTAAATGAGTCTCCAAATCTGAAGAATATTCAGAGATCATCTTTATGCTTTCTACATAAAAACAAATTAACAAACAAACAAACAAAAAAACAACTCAACTTAAATAGAGCATGGGCAGAACAATGAGGCAAAAGCCTGATCCACTATGCTTTAGTTAATAGTAGAACTGCAGAGATTTAGTGAATTATTTTGAAATCAATCACCATTCTGAGCGTGTTTCAAAATATAACATTTAATGAGACTTTAACATTGAATATACTTGAATGTGTGTAAATTTGATCTATAAACATCAATTTACTCTTCTGCCTATTAATGTAGGATAAAATGGAACAAGTATGAGGGACTTATTTAATTTGGTGTGTAAAACCCTCAGTCATTGTCTCTGAGTCAATATACTTCCACCTCCTAAAGCTTTTCCATAGAGATCTCTCTCATTACACCATCAGTATTTAAAGTGATGAATGGTGCTCCTGCTGATTGCTTGTACTTTATAGAACTGTTGCATCTTAAGCATCTTCCCTTTACTAGTCTACTACTTCTAGACTAGTTTATACAGTTTTGCTTGCTAAGATATGAGAAGTCTTTTTTCTAGTGTAGAGACTGTCCTTTGAAATGGCTATCTGTTGGGCCTGGAAATGTCTAGAGTGTCCCTTGAAAATTTTACACTTCTGATAGTAGGGAGAGCTTTATGCCTCTTGTCTTATTCAGGGTTTCTATTCCTGCAAAAAACATCATGACAAAGAAGCAAGTTGGGGAGGAAAATGTTTATTTAGCTTATACTTTCACAGTACTGTTCATCACTAAAGGAAATCTGGACTGCAACTTAAACAGGCCAGGAAGCAGGAGTTGATGTAGAGGCCATCAAGGGATAGTAGTTTCTAGTTTGCTTCTCCTGGCTTACTCTCAACTTTCTTTCTTATGGAACCCAGTACTACCATCCCAGGTATGGCACCACTCAAAATGTGTCCTACCACACTTGATCACTAATCGAGAAAATGTCTTACAGCTGGATCTCATAGAGGCATATCTTCAAGGAAGGCTCCTTACTCTGTGATAGCTACAATGTGTCAAGTTAACCAACAAAACCAACTAGTACACCTCTCCTTGCTAGTGATCCATCTATTTTCTATACAGGTGCAGCTTGTTGAAATCAAGAAACATTGGTACCAAATATGTCTAGTATAATGTAATAAGAAAGGTGGAAGTTAATGGGCAGTTCATGTTGAAACCAAACACCATATTGAACAAATACCATTGGACAAGTTTCCTTATGATGAACAGGCTTGCTTTACATATATAATGACTCATTCTGCATTCCATCTATTAACATATTGTCAGTCTTTAAATTCTCCAACTTTATCACTAGCAGAGAGTTTGGCTTTCTTTTCACATTTTTCCTTTAGAAACTCAGCTTGAACACAACTTTTTTCAGACTTGGCTTCTAGTTTCCAGTTAAATTTTCCTCTGCTTCTGTTTTACACTTTGAATGATGGTCTTAGATCTACCAAGACATTTCAAAGTGTATAAAAATATTGTTGTATGAATAGTTTCAGCAAAGCCTTTAAAACTTAATCTAGTATTCAGATGTAAAACCAAGATTCTGTAGGTCATAATTGTCATGTCACTACTGTTTATCAGGATTGATCCAAAGATACAGAAACCCTTGCCCAGCCAGAGGCACAAGTTCCTCTGGGATTGCAGTTGTACCTGGAGGAAACCCAGAGCTCTGGCTCCCCACTCACTCCTACAAGACACAGAGGAAGATTGACTATCAGGAGCACTGACATACCAGGATCTCAGGTGAGGCCTCAACTTCTATCCCAATACCTGAATTACCTGTAACCCCCTGGAATTCAGGGACACAAAAATTCCCAGCCAACCAGAGGCATATTTTCCCTTTTGGCATGTACCTGCACCCAGAGCAGACCCAGGGCTCTGGCTCCCCACCCACTGCTAAAACACTCAGAGGAAGTTTTATTCTCAGGAGCTCTTCCATAAACAGGATCTCAGGAACACAAAATCCCATAATCACAGGATCACAGAAACTGCTGGAGTACAAGGAGTTCTGACACAACCAGGCTCACAGGGGTGAGGGTTTCCAGTCCGAGAAAGCAAGGCCACTAGACATAATCAGATGGCAAGAGGCAAGCAAAAGAGCATAAGAAATAGAAACCAATGCTATTTGGCAACAATAGAACCCAGTTCTCCCAACACACCAAGCCCTAGATACCCCAACACACCTGCAAAGAAAGATTCAGATGGAAAATCCCATTTCATGAATATGATAGAGGTCTTTAAGAAAGATATAAATGATTCCCTTAAAGAAATAAAGGAGAACACAGGTAAACAAGTAGAAACCCTTAAAGATGAAACACAAAAATCTCTTAAATAAATATAGAAAAACACAATAAAATGTGTGAAGGAATTGAAAATAACATCCAGGATCTAAAAATGGAAATAGAAGCATTGAAGAAAACGTAATAGTATAGAAACCTGGAGAAGGAAAACCTAGGAAAGAGATCAAGAGTCACAGATGCAAGCATCAGTAACAGAATACAAGATATAGAAGAATTCAGGCTTAGAAGATACCAGAGAAGATATTAAAACAACAGTCAAAGAAAATACAAAAAGCAAGAAGCTCCTATCTCTAAACACTCAAGAAATCCAGAATACAATGAAAAGACCAAACCTAAAAATAATAGATATAGAAGAGAACATAGATTTACAACACAAAGGGACACTAAGCATCAATAAAATTTTAGAAGAAAACTTCCCTAACTTAAAGAAAGAGATGCCCATAAAGATACAAGAAGTTCAGAGAACACCAAACAGATTGGACCAGAAAAGAAAATCCTCCTTTCACATAATAATCAAAAAACAAATGCAGAGAACAAAGAAAGAATATTAAAGCAGTAAGGGATAATGGTCAAGTAACATATAAAGGCAGGCCTATCAGAATTACACAAAATTTCTTAACAGAGATACCAAATGCCAAAAGATCTTGTACAGATGTCATAAAGACAAAAAGAGAACAAAAATACCTACCCAGTACACTATACACAGAAAAACTCTCAATTGCTATAGATGGAGAAAGCAAGATATTCTGTGACAAAACCCAATTTCAAAAGTAATTGTCCATCAATCCAGCCCTACGGAGGAAAATAAATGGAAAACTCAATACAAAGAGAGAATCAACACTAACCAAGGAGTACTACATAGCAATAGTGTTATTAATTGCATGGTATTGGTATAGTGACAGGCAATGGAATAGAATTAGACCCAGAAATGAATTTACACACCTATGGTCACTTGATCTTTGACAAAGGAGTTAAAATCATTCAGTGGAAAAGAGATAGCATTTTCAACAAATGGTGCTGGTTCAACTGGAGGTCAGAATGCATATAAATGCAAATTGATCCATTATTATCTTCTTGTACTAAACTCAAGTCCAAGTGGATCAAGGACCTCCACATAAAACAAGACACACTAAAACTAGTAGAAAAGAAACAGGGAAGAGCTTTGAGCACTTGGGCACAGGGGAAAATTTCCTGAACAGATCACCAATAGCTTATGCTCTAAGATTAAGTATTGACAAAAGGGACCTCACAAAATTACAGTTTATGTAAGGCAAAGGACACTGTCAATTGGACAAAATGGCAACCAACAAATTGGGACAACATCTTTACCAACCCTATATCCGACAGAGGGCTAATATCTAATATATACAAAGAACTCAAGAAGTTAGACTCCAGAGAGTCAAATACCCCTATCAAAAATTGAGGTACAGAGCAAAACAAAGCATTTTTACCTGAGGAATATCAAATGGCTGAGAAGTACCTAAAGAAATGTTCAACATCCTTAGTCATCAGGGAAATGCAAATCAAAATAACCCTGCGATTTCTCCTCCCACAAGTCAGAATGGCTAAGATCAAAAACTCAGGAGACAGCAGGTTCTGACAAGGATGTAGAGAAAGAGGAGCACTCCTCCACTGCTGGTGAGATTGCAAGTGGTACAACCACTCTGAAAATCAGTCTGACAGTTCCTCAGAAAACTCTACCTAATACTACCGGATGACCCTGTTACTGGAAGACACCAGGGAATATACCCAGAGGATTCCCCAGCATGTAATAAGGACACATGTTCCACTATGTTTATAGTAGCCCTATTTATAATAACCAGAAGCTGGAAAGAACCCAGTTGTCCCTCAATGTAGGAATGGATGCAATAAATGTATATTTTCACTATGGACTACTACTCAGCTATTAAAAACAATGAATTCATGAAATTCTTAGGCAAATGTCTAGAACTGGAAAATATCATCCTATGTGAAGTAACCCAATCACAAAAGAACGTACATGGTATCCACTCACAAAGGTCCTAAACATAAAAGAAGAAACAGTAAATCTAATAAGTGGATATTAGCCCTGAAGCATGGAATACCCAAGACACAATCCACATATCAAATGATGCCTAAGAAGAAGGAAGGAGAGGCCCCTGGACCTGGAATGGCTTGATGCAGCAATGTAGTGGACTGTCAGGACAGGGAAGTGGGAGGGAGATTGATGAACAGGGGGAGGGAAGAGGGCTTATGAGACTTTCGGGGAGGGAGGAACCAGGAAAGGGGAAATCTTTAGAAATGTAAATAAAGAATATATCTAATAAAAAAAAGAAAAAGAAAAAGTAAAAGCAAGAACTTAATCTTCTCATAGCAAGCCCAAAAGAAGAGAAGCACACCAACATGATTCTACCTCTAACAGCAAAAATAAGAGGAAGCAATGACAATTGGTCTGTAATATCTCTCAACATCAATGAATTCTATTCCCCAATAAAAAATTATAGATTAAAAGTCTGGATATGTAAACAGGACTCAACATTTTGCTGTATACAGGGAATACGACTCAATGACAAAGACAGACAATACCTAAAAGTAAAAGGCTACAATTTTTTTTCAAAAAAAGAGCCCCAAGAAACAAGCTAGAGTAGCAATTTTTTTTATCCAATAAAATAAACTTTCAACCAAAAGTTATCAAAAAGATGAGGAAGGATAATATGTACTCATTAAATGAAAAATCCATCAAGATAAACTCTCTAATGATCTGTTCCCCAATGCAAGTGAACACACATTTGTAAATGAAACATTACAGATGCTCAAGGCATTCACTGGACCTCACAAAATAATAGTAGGAGAGTACAACACCCCACTCTCACCAATGGACATAACATGGAAGCAGAAAAAAAGAGAGACACAAAGAACATAATAGAAGCTATTAATCAAATGGATTTAACAGACATCTTCAGTTCACCCACTTCACCCTAAAACAAATGAATATATCTTCTTCTCAGCACCTCATGTGAAATTCTCAAAAATTAACCATATAATCAGACAGAAAGCAAGCCTCAGCAAATACAAGAAGACAGAAATAATCCCATGCACATTGTCAGAACAAAACCAACAGGAAGCCCATATACACATGGAAGCCGAGCCTCTGTACTCAATGATAACTTGGTCAGGTAAGAAATAAAGAAATTAAATACTATTTTAGAATTTAATTTAAATGAAGATGAAACATACCCAAATTTATGGGATACAATGAAAGTGGTGCAAAGAGGAAAACTGATAGCATTGAGTGCATTCATAAATAACTTGGAGAGAGCATACCTGAGGAGCTTAATAGCACAGCAGAAATCTCTAGAACAAAAAGAAGCAAATATACTTAAGAGGATCAGACAACTGGAAATAATCAAACTCAAGTCTAAAGTAAATCATGTAGAAACAGAAAAACTATACAAATAATCATCAAATACAAGAGATGGTTCTTTGACAAAATCAACAAGTTAGATAAATCCTTAGCCAGACTAACAAGAGAACACAGAGACAGTATCCAAATTAACAAAATCAGAAATGAAAAGGGAGTTATAATAAACTGAATAAATTCAAAAATTATCATATCCTACTACAAACGTTTGTTCTCAGAAAAACTGGAAAATCTCTATGAAATAAATGATTTTCTCAACAGATACAAGGTACCAATGATAAATCTGAATCAGATAAACCACCTAAACAGTCCCATAACCACTAAAGAAATAGAAGCAGTCATAAAAATACTCCAACCAAAAAAGCCTAGGACCAGATGACATTTGTACAGAATTATATCAGACCTTCAAAGAAGACCCAATCACAATACTCCTCAAACTATTTCATAAAATAGTGTAAAAAACACAGCATTTTCAAAATATGGTGCTTGTTCAACTTATGGTCAGTGTGTAGAAGAATGCAAATTGATCTATTCTTATCAGCATGTATCAAGTTCAAATCCACCTGGATAAAGGTCCTAAACATAAAAGAAGAAATGGTAAATCTAATAAAAGAGGAAGTGGGAAAGAACATTGAGGACATTGACATAGGGGAAATTTTACTAAACAGAACACTAATAGTTCATGTTCTAAGATTAACAATTGACAAATGGGACTTCTTAAAATTGAAAAGCTTTCATAAGGCAGAGGACATTGTCAATAGTACAATATGACAAAAGAGATTGGGAAAATATTGTTACCGACCCTTTATCCCATAGAGGTATAGTATCCAAAATATACAAATAACCAAAGATGGGTAAACTCCAGAGAACAAAATAAGCCTATTAAAAATGGGGTACATAGCTAAAGAAAAACCTTGTAGGAGGACCAGCAGTCTTAATTAAGTTAGCCAACTGAGATCTCTCAAACATTGGACCACCAACCAGGCAGCATAAACCAGCTGATATGAGGTCCCCAACACATATACAGCAGAAGACTGCTGTGTCTGGGTTCAGTCAGAGAAGTTGCAGCTAACCCTCAAAAGACTGTGGCCCCACAGTGTTTAGAGAGGTGTGGTGTGGTGGGTGGTCAGTGGCGGACAAATCCTCGTGGAGACAGGTGGGCATTCAGGAGGTATAGAATATGGAACAGTCAGAGGGTGGACAAGAAGGGGAGTAAAATCTGGAGTGTGAATAAATAAGCAAATAAATAAATAAATAAATAAATAAATCCAAACTGAGAAATCTTAAATTGCTGAGAAACACTTAAAGAAATGTTCAACATCCTTAGTCATTAGGGAAATGCAAATCAAAACAAACCTGAGATTCCACCTCATACCATTCTTAATGGATAAGATAAAAACTCAGGTGACAATAGATGACAGCAAGGATTTTGAAAATTGTTCTGAGTGTGGGGTCCACAATGGAGGAGTTAGGGTAAGGACTGAAGGAGCTGGAGGGGGTTGCAAGCCAATTGGAGAAACAAAAATATAAAAGAACTAGACCCTACAAATTTCCCAGGGACAAAACCTCCACCAAAGATTATGCATAGATGCACCCATGGCTCCAACTGCATATATAGTAGAAGATTAGCTTATCTGACATTAACTGGAGGGGAGCCCCTTGATCCTGTGGAGGCTAGATGCCCAAGTCTAAGAGAATACTAGGGTGCTGAGGTGGAAGTGTTGGCTGGGTGGTAAAAGCATCCTAATAGAAGCAGGGGAAGAGGGAAGGGGCTAGAAATTTTGTTGAGGATAACCTGGGAATGGGGATAACATTTGAATAGTAAATAAAGAAAATAATCAATAAAAATATATTTTGATCACTGTAGTGGCTATTCCTGGTTGTCAACTTGACTATATCTGGAATGAACTACAATCATGAATTGGAAGGCTCAACTATGATCCTAATCTGGAGGCTCAGAGATACAAGTTTCTGACCTGGATCTTGGCATGGAGATCTTGAAGCACAGTGGCTATGAATTCCAGAAGATTAAGACAAGGAGATCTCTTAATTTAAGGTCATCTGGGATTAAAGGTGCTGTGGCACATGCCTTTAATCTGGGCCACACCCTCTGCTGGAGACCTATATAAGAACATTGGGAGAAGACTCACTCAATCTTCCTTCCTTGCCTGCTTGCCTCATGGGACTGAGCAACTGCTAGATCCTTGGACTGCCATCCACAGCTGCTGCTGACCATTGTTGGGGAGTTGAACTGCAGACTATAAGTCATCAACAAATTCCCTAACTATACAGAGACTACCCATATGCTCTGTAACTCTAGAGTACCCTGACTAATACAATCATTAAAGAATATGATACATTGCTGTTTTTCACTTTTGGGAGTACAACCAAGATACGAATCTTACACCCATAATGAATATGCAGAGGACCTAACTCAAACCCATACAGGATCTATTGCAGATATCTTTGGCATCTGTGAGCTGCTATGAGCCCTGCTAAATAGAGTTTGTAGACTGTGTTTCAATAGTATCCTGTCCACATTTGCTCTTACATGCCCTTCTCGCACTTTTCTGAGTGGTTCCTCTGGCTCTGCACATGTTCAGGATGCTTTTTATTCCTTCTAGGATACCTATTCCAGCCCTCATATCATTGTATCTTGTCCTGCCTCATTTGTTTTAGGCTTGCTATATTTTTCATAGAGAAATGTAAGAGGACTGGATTTGGGGGATACAGAATTTTGGGGAGAAGTACAGGGAGGAGTGGAGGATGGGAAAACTGTTTTGGGAATATGTGTTTCCCTTTATTTATTATTATGAAATTCACAAAATGTAAGCAAGAAAAACCACAATGGGTCAATAATTCACCTCATGCATATCTACATATAAACATAATTATAAATATATACATAAATATTATTGATCATGGAATGCTTTATTTGTTGATATCAGAATAACTGAAAATTAAAAAAAAAATCTAAATGCCAATGTACAACGGGAAATAAAACCAAACAGCTAAAATAAAGAAAGAATTTTCCATGTCATTTATATTTTACAATGTAGTAGGTGGAGAGGTTAGAAAATAAATGTATGTATAACATCAAGTGAGATGCTACCATTTCCAGCCTCTCACCAACATAGCCTGATGTTGTTTTAATTTTGGTTGTTATTGGCAGGGCTTGCATAGGACCTAACGTGGGACTATTGTAAATGTTTCCATGGTTTAGCAGTCTTGGTGCCATAGTCATGAAGTTGAGGAATCTTTTGTTTCCTTTAGTTGAAATAAAATTAATTTTCCATGATACTCAGTATTTTAGTGCTGTGGAGAGGACACAAGGTTTCAGATATTTATTCAACCATTTTTCATTGAGTCACATGCTTAGTTATATTCATTAAAATTTCTTTCCTAGTGTCTTTACTAAAGCCAGAAGA
The DNA here is from genome assembly GCA_036184795.1 of Tokudaia tokunoshimensis. Classification (NCBI taxonomy): domain Eukaryota; kingdom Metazoa; phylum Chordata; class Mammalia; order Rodentia; family Muridae; genus Tokudaia; species Tokudaia tokunoshimensis. The sequence continues at coordinate 36,562,235 of BTHU01000001.1, forward strand.
TTTTTTGCATATAAAATTTAGGAAGGAGGGAGTCTGAAAGGAGGGACACATAATAAGAGGTGCATCTGCAAGAAAATAACTGTCATCTGCCAGACAGTGCATCCAAACAAACCCTGATCATTTTCCATTTAGATCTTTTAGAGTTGTTGCATTCTATACCACATGTGGATACCAGGAAATTAAAGGCACAGGTTCCTAACCATGCATCATTCCTAGGGATATAACAATTTGAGGATACTGATACATGCCTCTCTTCCCTGGGCCCCTATAGAAGCACAAGGCATACCTTCTTGTAGCCCTATATTTCTGCACAAATACATCCCCTAAGGGCAATCATCCCAAACAATTTTGTTCTCTACCAAAACAAAATTGTCCCTCCTCACTCACTCAAGTCACCTCTTTATGATTGCTAGAACCTGCCAACATTGAAATGATTTAAACTAGATATTATTTATTATTAACCCATCAGAAAACTACAAAATTACTGCAAGCTGAAGATGTTGAGAAACTTGAATATTTCCCATTTGCTAAACAGCATAGATGCATTTGGCTTCACTTAGCTATTCACATCTCATTGGCCTAGGATCTGAGTATGGGATAAGAACAAATTAAGCAAAACAATGACTGTCCACTTTGGCCATTCCTGGGTGTATCTAGGGGAGTCTATCCTGGACAACCCATGCCAAGGACATTATTTCTTTGACCATCTTTTCAAATTGCATGATTGCTCCCTGGATTAATCAGGAGAAATCATCTCCCAACTATAAAAGATCTAGCCATAAACCTCTGTGATCAGAAAAGCTTTGTGTTCTCTTTATTTTTGCTGGAAACAAATACTGACTGGAGGTTTCAAATATACTAGGCACCATGAATTCTATCCTCTCAGCCTAGAAGGGGCCATTGACAATTCAGTACAATCATGTATTTTCCATAATTGTCAAACAGGTATTTGACCTTGAGGTCTAAATTCCTGGATGTGAGTCCCCAAGAACAAAAATATTGGCAATTCTGATCATCTAGATAATACCTGAATACCTTTGTATGGAAAGACAAAAGACTGGGCCTTTGACAGAGCCAAATTAACAAGGTTTTTCATTATCAGTTAGGGTCAGACTGACCTTAAGTTTAGAATTGTGCTAAGTAATCTTTGGTTAAAAGCCTCAAAAATCCCCTGGTTCCTCAATTTTTCTTTCTGCTCTTATTTAGAACTGTGTATCATGGCCTTGTTATCATTGGGCCTAGGAAAGTATTTCCAGAATAAGAATCCTTCACTCCAGTGACTTTTTCCTGTTGCCTATGTCTCTGCCAATATTCTTCCATCTAAAACTAATGAAATAGCTACATTGATCTGTTGATCAGAAGAAGATGAAAGGAATAGAAATATAATTGGATATAAGAACAAGAAAATGGGGAGAGTTGGAAAATATTGTCTTTCTTATGTTGCAGTCCTATTGCCCTGTGAACTCACAGAAAATCCTGTATAAGACATGCAGAGTTATTGACTGAAATGTTAATAGACTACATGACATACAGTTCCAGCTCTGATGAGATTTTTGTGACAAAGTTCCAGGTTCCCACAGTGTGTTTTCTGGCTCATGCTGTTTTGAATAAAATTATCCATAAAAATGTTTATGTTGTTCACTATTTACTTTGCCTTTGTTAATAATAAGTGCCTTGGTGTTCTGAGATGGTCACGGGGAGAGATATAGAACAAGACAAAATTTCACAGATCAAAAAGGAAAGCTTAGTTAATGAATTCATCAACAGACTGTCTTTACATTGACCCCAGAGGCTGGGACAGAGGCCCAAGCTGTGAACATGTAGTAAACCCACAAATAAAGTCGGGAGACTTTCCTGACTTTTCCCTAGTATATTTATTCCCTGAGTAAGTTTATTAAAAAGAAACAATATGCAAAAGATTTTAGGAAGTCAAGAAGCAAAGATCCTATGTTAATTATTATAATTTCTGTTGGATCCTACTGAAAAATACTGAAATAATGAGGACAGTAACTTGAACAAGTCTAAAATTTGAAAAATCTCACACATGATGGTAAAATGAATATAAAGAGTATATTACAGAGACATACATAAGAAATAAAAACTGAAATAGGAAATAACAAGTTTTGAAATAGCATATAATTCAGCTTATTAAGTTTTTGCTTTAAATTTTATTATAACATGTAAATGATTATTTGTTTCAGACTTCACACTGTCTAGTATGTGTAACGACAAGGCTCTGCTCCCCACTTAGCTAATCTTTGTCTAAGATGGCACAAGATATGAGATTATTAAAACAGACAAATCTCTTTTAAAAAGAAGTTATCTTTAATTCTGCTTGCATATTTGTATCTAAGAAATTCTTCAAAATGCAAATAAGAAATGCTGTAATTGCTACTGTAGGAAATATAAACAAACCCTTTGACCCTTTGGAAAAATTGCTTCTCCTCCTGTGTGCAGACAAAGACGATATATCCTCAGTGTCTCAGAGAAAATTCAATTTGTTGTCCAGTGCAATTTGTTCTCATATCACCTACTTCATTCATTCTTCTTAAGCCCTATTCCCTCTGGTAGCCAGTATCCAGGATTAAGTCCACACAAAATCAACTGAAATAAACATCTGAGAACAGAAGGGCTAGGTAAATCTAGTTTCTGTTATATGCATTGAGAATATTTATAATGGATGAATGTAGAATAGATATTTCTTAGGGTCTGCAACACTGTTTTTAGGATTCCAATGTACCAGTCAATGTCTATATACTTATGTACATATGATCAGGAATAATCAAATGCAATTGGTTTAAAAGAAACAAATAGTTGATTGACAGAATGATGTATAGGTAGATAGCTAATATATAGATTATAGATAGATAGATAGATAGATAGATAGATAGATAGATAGATAGATAGATAGATAGATAGATAGACAGACAGACAGATAGATAGATTGAAATAGAAAGCTAAATGGGTGTGGACACAATATTTTGTTTCTACACGCATCTAGCATACTCCATGATTATGGAAAAACCAAATTTCCTACTGATAGAAGAAAGAGAAAAAGGAAAAGAAGATGCATGGAATTATATCTGTTTGCTTGAGCTTTATGCTTACCTTTTAGACATAAGTCTCTATAATATTATAGAGATCAAAATATTTCCTTCATTCCATGTAATATCATAGAAGGGAGGTAAGATTCAATGCATTTAAAAAGCTAAGAAAAAGAAATGTTAGAGTTTGGTGCCTGCCCATAAACCCTGACACTATTGATGATGCCATGCTGTGCTTATAGACAGGAGCCTAGCTTGGCTGTCCTCTAAGAGGCTGCACAAGAAGCTGACTGAAACAGATTCATATACATCCAGTAAATTATTGGACGGAGGTCAGGGACCATTATGAAAGAGATAGGGGAAGGATTGAAGGAGCTGAAGGTGATTGCAACTGAACAATAAAAACAACAGTATCAACTAACCCAGACACCTCACAGCTTCCAGAGACTAAGGCACCATAAAAAGAGCAAGTATGGTCTGATCCCTGGCCCCTAGCATATATAATGTAGCAGAAGATTGCCTTGTTTGGCCTCAGTGGGAGAGGATGCTCCTAATCCTGGAGTGATTTTGATGCTCCAGGGAAGGAGGATGGTAGGAGAGGTGAGGGGGTGTAGTGGGTGGTTGAGGAAGCACTCTCTCAGAGTAAGTATGTAAGGACTGAATGGAAGGGCCCTTCCTAATACTGTTTCATTGCAAATGTTATATTTGACTCAATTATCACATTTGTTTTTGTATAAAATAAGAAAAAATCCTACAAATATGAAATAACAAATTTGGGACTCATTTTTATATAATATACACATATAATATTAAGCATAATATTTAAATAATGGAACTTTTACACATGCAATCAGTTCTATAATTTCCATTCAGATAACAACTCTGTTAAGGCTTTTTAGTTACTTTATTCACCATTGCCTGTGCACTGTCAATGTTTATACAGATATCACAGTGTAGAGGTGGGATTTATTTTGAAAGATTTCATGATTTTTGTAGCATATGCCTTTCTATGAAGCCACAATAATATTTCAGGTTGGGATAAGGTAGTGGTGAGGTATTTAAGAAAATAGTAAGTGTTATTTCATATCAATAGCCATATTAAGACTTTCTTTGTCTAACATATCCCTACTTATAAAATATATATTAAGGTTTATGGAATTTTTATGTATTATTTATTTACATAGATGGAATGTATTTATGTATAAGAAATAATTATATATTATGATTTTCTCCTTTAAAATTAGATTATTCAGCTACCATATTGAATATGATACAACAGGTTTTAAAATTTTTCTCTTAGTTACCACATCATGTTAAGTCACTTAGTTTTTGAAAAAATTATAGCATATATATATACGACTTTGACTTTATCAGGCTTAATTTTTGCCAGGCTTAATTTAATCACAATTAAATGATGGGGAAAATCCAAATTGAACATTGCAGAAATCCTTGAAAATTTTTCAGTTTCTTTGTCCTCCAACTACATCAAAGTGATCTATCCAGGCAACCATCTCCTTAAGCTTCCAGTGCTAATATTCTACTGAAATTAGTTCTGAAATTTTTGATATTCAGGTAGCCTAGTTCATCCTGTTCATGAAGAACAATTTAGCAGTATAGCAACTCTTGCTTAAACGATACGAGAACTCCTGAATTTGTGTGTTCCTTGTGTAAAGCTGTTACAAAGAGAGCCCTTGAGTAAGGCTATGAAAATAGTAAATCATATTATGTTCACTTTCCTATTTTTCTCTTTCTTCATTTCAGTCTCTTTCCTGCAACATACATTTTCTACTGTCAGGTTTTGATATCAATGAGATATTCTGTGAGACATGCAAAAGTCTTGCTTTGATATTGATTATTAATGTAGTACTTGCATTGTTGCTTGTTTTTGTAGAGTTGTCTATACTTTATGTCAATTGACCATAAGGTTTTAAATTTGAATTCTTTTCCTATCATATGTTCCATAAGAAGAAAAACTTGGACAGAATAAAACTCCAGATGACATGATAGAAGAATAGATAATATTTGATAAATACAACTTAAAAATATTTGTGATTGCCATCAGGAATTTAGACAAAGCTGTATAACTACAAAAATGCATATGATATAGATATAATTGTCATGAACAGAATGCTAATGAAGAGATAGTGGTGTGTTAGTGGGAAATTAATTTTCAAAAAATGACAGTGAAATGTGGTTAAATTTCTTTCAATGGAAATGTGAAATACTGTTTTCATATCATGGAGAACTGCTTGATTTTATAATACTCTCATTAATTGCCTGACCTCATAGAAAAGAACGGATAGAGAAGGAACAGAAAAAAAATCTATAAAGCTAATACTTGTCGAAGTGCAATGACAATTTATCCATTGCTATATAACATAGATTGGAAAAGCTGAATCTCTGAGAACCTTGCTGGCACTAGAATAACCTAATAAGATTGCCAGTGTTAATTTTCTTTGTTGTGAGAGGACCTTATGCAACAGATATGATGATATGATGAGTTGTATGAAAATCCTACTACTCAAAGATATGATAATATCATAGGGCCAGGTAGGAACTCTCCCTGCATTTGCAAACACTAGAGTTCTTTGGGAGGCAGGGGGGAGTATCCTGGAAGTTGAGAGTCAAAGCGTACCAGAAAGTCACAGCACATATCACACCTCAAACAAGATATCTACTGGAAGGCAAAGACCCAGGAGGATTGTTGCTCCTATTAAGGCTAGAACCAGCAGAGATCTAAGCAGAAAACAGAGATTATATAAGTTTTCTTGAAGGCAGGGCTTTCTGGTGATTTTCAGAATAGGGATTAGCTGATTTTCAAGTCCAGATTTAGGCTTTTTCCACTGTAGTATGGTGGTAGTGTCTGTTAGGGTGGGTAGAGTGTTCTGTGGGTGGAACATGGTGATTAGAAGTCATTTTGGACAGAGGCTGGACACTTGTATGCCTCAGGAAGTATACAATTTTTTGTTTATTATTAATAAACAAAATGTCTTCTTTTGCACACTCTGGAGGAAGCAAAGAACTAAATAGAATAGAAGACAGGGTTTGCATTAGGTTCTTTGGGGCAGAGCTTTCTGGAAATTTCCAGCTTTTCAAGTTTAGAGACTGTTCTTTGTACTCAGTAGGGCAGGGAGCTCGATCCAGGTGTTAGTGCAGTTAGAGTGTTCTGTGTATGCAACCTGGTGGTGAGGGTTCACTAGGGGCAGGATCTGGCCAGTGGTGTGCCTGGAGTGATTTAGAGCTACAGGAATTTTTCACAATGCGCTCTCTAAGGGAATGTAAGAAGCAGCAAATCCCGGTTCTCTTTCAGAAATTTATTCTGAAAGGGAATCATATCCTTTGAAGATGATGCAAGTCTCTAAGACACACAAAAAAACTGCCATATCTTAAAGCAAAATCAGTGGCTTCATAGATACACACACACACATTTCTTGCACAAGAGATAGTATTTTATAACTAAGAACTGTAATCCTGTGAATCAAACAAACTGTTCTACTTCCTATTTTCTCTGACTCCTGTAGATTTCAGAAGTCTTATTTCTCTTGAGCAACACATATATAGGCTTTGGTGATAATAAGAACTTGTTCAGTCCTGGACTCTACCAGGGGCTTGACTGTTAAAAACTCTCACTACAGACAATTTTGTTTACTCTCCTTGTATTTGGACGAAGGAGTTTTTGCATCCAAAAATGGAGTATAAACCAGTCAGGAAAGAGCTCTCAAATAGGATGAGAAAGCAAAATCTTGGTGATCCAGATCTGAACTGCTGATTCATATCTCTCTCTCACCCTGAGCAAAGAGAAAGTGGAAGACAGGAAAAATTGTTACTTATCCTGAGGTCCCCTTTCAATGAGCAATAGAGCAAAACCAGTTATTAGTGCCTGATTACTGATCATGTACCCGGCGTCTGCAAGTGAGGAAATCTATAGGAAAGCCCCAATTTCTGTATGCAATTTTTTACTGTGACTCTGAACAGTCAAGTGAAATTTGATTTTGATTATTTGTGATATGATTGTGCTAGTTTCCACAAGTTTTATGATTATAAGAATGAATTAAGCCAGTATATAACACATTTTTCTCTACTATAATATCCTACAAAAAGCTGCTTAGGTTGTAAAAAGAAATGGTGGGTAAAAACCCTTTGCTAGAAATATAGCCAATTAACACAAAATATCCCTAAGTGATATAATGATAAAGAAATAATTTAAGACTTATCTATTTTAGAAATGAAATTGTATATATATATATATATATACTATATATATATATACAATATATATACATATATATTCTCAACATTTTTTATGTTTATGCAGTTTTATGCTGGACACATGTGTGCTACCAGATTGCTAGTTTAGGACAATTTATATTATTATTTATTAGTAACAAATTATTTTGATAAATGGTTTATGTAATATCATTATTTGAATAGTTTGTGATTGAAAAAATATACCCAGTTCCCTATCCTTGAATATCTACCCACAACACTACTATCACTTTTCCATTTAGCTTCACATACTTTCTCTCTCTTTAATAACAACAGATTATTTATGACATCTGTGAGTACATGGATATGAGATCACCTATATCCACAGACTTCAGTGTACTAGATCCTCATTAGGATGTATTCATCAAACTTCACCCCAGCAATGGATATAGGAAGTCAAGAAACTGGGGCAGCACACATATGGCTAGCAGAGGTTCCAATCAGAAAAAAATACTAGTACAAAGAAGGGAGAGTATACAGCAAGCACCATCCTTAATCAAGGCACTATTTGCAATTGATACTGTATAAAAAGGCAAAACTTTTTGTTTTTCTCCAGTGGAGTGTGACTAATTATATCAACCATATTCTAGGGCAGGATTCATGGGCAGGAACACAGAAAAGAGATGCATTTTTGTTTCATTGTTCTCTTGTGGAGATTTTATTAATTTTAGTTTTGTACTCTTTCACTTTTTGGGTGTTTTATTTGGTCATTTTTTGTTGTTTTGTTTTTATTGTTGGTGGGATGAGACATACACAAAGACAATTCCTTGTACACAGGCAACGGTAGATGAAATTTTATTAGTAGGGAGACAGCAATATCTGGGAGTATTTGGAAAAGTGGAAATAGGGTAATCAAAATACATTGCACGAAAAATATCAAATAAAAATACAAAATGAATTGTTACACTAACAAATACAATCAAATCCATTCAACAGATAGAAACATTTTTACACTAGTATATTGTAAATGTGACCTAAACATCTAGGAATAGATCAACACCCATAAAGAGCTCAAGTAAGGTATCACATTAATACAAGTAATGACAAAGGACTACATGATCATTTCAATGTTCACTAAAAGAAAATAACAATCTTTGAACATCCATAGCCACTTTCACAATTTGAAAAATAATTCAAATATTACTTACAAAAATGAAATTTCATAAATATAAGCAGAAAAGCAACATATAAAGTTCCTAAATACCAAAGGATATCTGCCACAATAAAAATCATCTGATACACATTTTCCCACTTCCAATGAACATTGTCTCAGATACTGTCATTAGGTAAAGTAAATATTGGGATTTGTTCTTAAATATCACATTATGCACAAGTTTGTAAAGTATATTCTGAAATAAGTAAGAGACTAGACAAAACTAACAGATTGGAAATGGAGCTGCAATCAAATGGGGAATGGGAGAAGAGAGGAGACAGTAGAAGTAAAACCAGGGAGAAAAGTTAGGATGGTGACAGTGGATTATGGATAGGAATACAGGTGGAACAGCTAAAAATAAGGGGGCACAAGAAGGTTACTAGAGGAGTAGTAGGGAAACTAAGTACAATAATATCTTTATATATTATATATACATATATATATATATTTGTGTGTGTGTGTGTGTGTGTGTGTGTGTGTGTGTGTGTGATCTAAATGAAATCACCAAATAATGGGTCTCAATTGGCCATTATTTGTCACCAAACAAAGGTTCCAGTACTGGAATTGTTTTACATTTAAATGAGTTATGGGCCAAAAGGGCTGTCATATATAATAGAAATCTGCAAACAACTCAAGTTGTTGCTAAGATTGTAGAGTTCTCTCCCCAGACTGAGAGCAAGGCCCCGTTGTTAATGGCAATACTTAGAAATGTCAGTAAATTTGAAATGTCAAGTCTGTGCCCTCATAGAACTTTCACTGCTACATTGCAGGGTCTTTAGCAATGTACTAGGTCCTTCGGAAATACATTATGACTTCCAATAAAGGCATTCTATGGGTTGTCTGAGTATACAAATAAGTGAGTCTCTGATTCTTGGCCTTGTCTCGGGATAATGTCTTCCTGATGATTTTTCTTGCACAATAGCATTATCATAGTTGTAGTACTAATTTTTAAATAAAGCTCCAATGAGGTAACTAGCCACATCAACCATTTATGTTCACAAATGAAAGACATACACAGCCTTAGTATTAAATGTGACTTAAGCAGCACAATATCTGAGCAATTGACTAACTTCTATGCTGTTAGAATCTACCACCCACAGATAACTCTGAGTTATTACTTACTGATTTCTTTGCTCTGTTTTGGCTGCTCCTGACTTAATTGAGCAGCCCTCTGGGTCATTTTCTCCTGGCCCAATTACATATTGACACTGCTTTTCTACCCTGCACACACCTTAGGCATGACATTTCTCTGCCCTTCCTTTTCCTCATGGTCCCAATCCTGGGAATCTTAAACCCTGCCACTGTCTTTCCTCCCCAGCTATTGGATGCTGGCATCTTTATTTGTCAATCAGAATTAAGTGGGGGTATGTTCCCAGAAGTTACATGCAGATCCTCTCTTGAAAACAGGTGAGGATCCAATTAACATTAAAATACAGTTACACTGAGGCAGGTAGTAACTCCATGCCAGCATTTATTAGTATATTAATACTGTAGATAGTTTTATTTTATTTTTATATTTAATTTTCTTATATATTTAAAAAGAATTAATGAATTGATGAATGAATGAATCAATCAATAAATGAAAATATAGCCACTAGAGTAAAGGTTAACAACTGAACTCTCACATATGACCACTCTGAAAGATAAAATGCAGTTTTTCTGAAAGTGAAACTAGATACATCTACTAGGACAGGCCTCAGATTAGCAGTAGTTGAACAACAATTAATTTAACTGCACAATTTTCTGAGTTTTCAGGGGTGCATTTACATGGATAAAGTTTGGTGGTTTTTCTTTTTGTTCTTTTGGTTTTTTTTGCTTTTTTTGTTTTTTTTTTTTGTTTTGTTTTTTGGTTGTTTTCAATGTGGTTTTATTATCCCGATTTTGAGGGATCTGTTTTCCATTGTATTTTTGTATATACATATATATATATATATATATATATTCCCCAGAGCTTCTAGGGACTAAGCCACCAACGAGTATACTTGGAGGGACCCATAGCTCCAGCTGCTTATGTAGCAGAGGATGTCCTTATCTGGCATCAATAGGAGAGGAGACCCTTGGTCCTCTGGTGACTTGATGCCCAATCACTGAAAAATGTTAGGGAAGTGATGGGGTAATGGGTGAGTGGATAGGGGAGCTCTCTCATAAAAGCAGGGGGAAAGGGTATGGGATAGATGGTTTGAAGAGGTGAAAGCAGGAAGGTGGCTAACACTTGAAATGTAAACAAATAAAATAACAAATAAAAAATTACAAAATATATTTTAGTACTTAAATATCTTTTGTAATTTAAAAAAACATGATAAGTAATAAAATATGGTTACATCTAAAGGTGATTTAAGCAAACCTGTAGCAAATGAGAAAATATAAAATTTCAATTCAAATTTATACATAAGCAAGCAAAAATGAAAGTCATTAATGAAGAGAGTTTACAATACCACCAGCTAAGTGTGGTGATCTGCATCTGTAATGATCTTCTCGTGATGCTGGGAAGAAGCATGGTTTCGGTAATGAACTTGAAGTCTCAGATGGCAGCACAGTGAGACTCTGTATCAGAAAGATATAATATGTATTAAAAAACCACACTGCAAATTTTGTGATTCCTTTGTAAGTGCATAGTGTTAAAAACCGCATGGTATTGGTACAGTGACAGGCATGTAGATCAATGGAATAGAACTGAAGACCCAGAAAAGAATCCACACTCCTATGGTCACTTGATCTTTGACAAAGAAGCTAAAACCATCCAGTGGAAAAAAGATAGCCTTTTCAACAAATGGTGCTGGCTCAATTGGAGGTCGACATGCAGAAGAATGCAAATTGACCCATTCTTATCTCCTTGCACTAAGCTCAATTCCAAGTGGATCAAGGACCTCCACATAAAACCAGACACACCGAAACTAATAGAAAGGAAACTAGGGAAGAACCTTGAACATATGGGCACAGGGGAAAATTTCCAATAGCTTATGCTCTAAGATCAAGAATTGACAAATGGGACCTCATTAAATTATAAAGTTTTTGCAAGGCAAAAGACACTATCAAAAAGACAAAGCGGCAACCAACTAACTGGGAAATGATCTTTACCAACCCTACATCCGACAGAGGGCTTTGTATATCCAATATATACAAAGAACTCAAGAAGTTAAACTCCAGAGAGGCAAGTAACCCTATTAAAAACTGGTGTACAGAGCTAAACAAAGAGTTCTCACCTGAAGAATATCTAATGGCTGAGAAGCACCTAAAGAGATGTTCATCATCCTTAGTCATTAGGGAAATGCAAATCAAAACAACCCTGAGATTCCATCTCACACCAGTCAGAATGGCTAAGATCAAAAACACAGGAGACAGCAGTTGCTGGCGAGGATGTGGAGAAAGAGGAACACTCCTCCACTGCTGGTGGAATTGCAAGCTGGTACGACCACTCTGGAAAGCAGTCTGGCAGTTCCTCAGAAAACTGGGCATGACACTCCCGGAGGATCTGGCTATACCACTCCTGGGCATATACCCAGAGGCTTTACCTGCATGCAATAAGGACACATGCTCCACTATGTTCATAGCAGCCTTATTTATAATAGCCAGAAGCTGGAAAGAACCCAGATGTCCCTCAACGGAGGAATGGATTCAGAAGATGTGGTATATTTACACAATGGAATACTACTCTGCAATTAAAAACAATGAATTCACGAAATTCCTAGGCAAATGGTCAGAACTTGAAAATATCATCCTTAGTGAGGTAACCCAATCACAAAAGAACACACATGGTATGCAGTCACTGATAAGGGGATATTAACTCAGAATCTCGGAATACCCTAGACATAATTCGCATATCAATAGATTTCTAAGAAGATGGAAGGTGAGACCCCTGGTCCTGGAAAGACTGGATGTAGGGGAAAGCCAGCGCAGAGAAATGAGAGGGGGTTGAATGGGAAAAGAGGGAGGGAAGGGGGCTTATGGGACTTTCGGGGAGGGAGGAAACGGGAAAGGGGAAATGATTTGGAATGTAAATAAAAAAACTTAGAAAATAAAATTTAAAAAAAAAACACACTGTGGCAAATGTAACCTATGCATATTTTAAACTACAAAACAAAAGTATATGTTGATAAATATTTCATAATTAAACATAAAGCAAGTGTTGAGAGCTTTTGTAAAGAATTTTGTATAGATAAAAGTAGTGTTCTACATCCTTAGTCTTCAGGGAAATGTAAATCAAAGTGACCCTGAAATTCAGTCTTATACCTGTCAAAATGCCCAAGAGAAAAATAGTTCATGTACATGCTAGCAAAGATGTAGAGTAAGGAGAACATTCCTCCATTTTAGGTGGGAGTAAAAAATTACAACCACTTGGGAAATCAATTTCAAAGTTTTTCAGGAAACTGGGAATAGTTCTACCCAAGAACCAGCTATACCAGTCCTGGGAATATGCCTACAAAATGATACACTCTACCAAAGGGACATATCTCACTATGTTCACAGCACCTTTGTTCATAATAGTCAGAAACTTGAAACAACCAAGATGTCCCTCACCTGAACAATGGATAAAGAAAATGTGGTGCATATATACAATGGAATACTATTCAGCTATTAAAAACAAAGACAACATGAATTTTGTAGGAAAATGGATAGAACTTTAGAATAACAGCCTGAGTGGGGTATCTCAGAACCACAAGGGCATATGGTGTGTATATATTTATGAATGGATATTAGCCATAACATATACAACAAATATGGTACAATCCACAGTCCCAAACTAACTGGGTAAAATGAAAGTCCAAATGTAAGATGCAGAAATCTCACTCATAACTACACAGTCATCACAGGAGGATAAAAAAGACAGAACTGGGAAGGAGAGGAAGTGATGAGGGGCCCAGGGATAGTGATCAAGTTTAGGTAGAGGGGGAAGTAACAGAAGGCTGGGAATGAGAATTGAAATTGGTAGAGGGGCATCTTGTGTGACTAACTGGAGGCTTGCAATTAGAGAGAATACAAGGAGCATAGGAGGGTGGTATTAGTTAACATTCCTACCAAAATGGGATATAGTGACTGAATTGGCTACCTCCTATAGCCAGGCAGGACTTGTCGAGGAGGGAGGTTGGCATCAATTTACCCAAAAAACCTTCAGCAAAAAATGTGTCTTGCCTACAAAATGTGCCAGGACAAAGATGGTGCGGATAATGAGGGAATAGATATGTTTCCTGAGAGGCTTCATTTAGCTGCAGACAGAGACATACAGAAAAACCCACAGTCAAACATCAGCTAAGGCACACAGGAAGTCTAGTGGAAGAGTGGTAGTTAGAAATGAGTAAGACAGGGTAATCAAGACCACCACAAGAAGACCTACAGATTTAACTAATGGGACCATGGGGATGCACACTACCTGGGAATATTTGCTTGTTTAGACATATGAAGATTTAAAGGACCCAAACCTAATTCTTTCTGATCAAATGCATGCATATTATAGACTAGGTCCACTCTCCAGTTTTGAGTACATATACAAGTTAAAATAAAATAAATTATTAAAAAACTAAAACAACCAAAATAACAAAAGCTCTTGCAAAATTATGAAATGTGTAAGGGAAGTAGTATATACACACATACATGTATGTTTACATACATACATATATATTTCTTCATATATGTATATGAAAAATTATTACCCTACATGTGTATATATATATACACATATATATTCATATATACAATGTATATATTGAAGTGAGTAATAACTACAAATTGTTTTTTGCACTCAGCTGTGAAATAGTTAATTCAAAACAGTTCCCATAAGAATGAAGCTAAACTTAGAAAAACTACTCAAATTAAAAAATATCTTTTAAGCTAGTCTTTATACACTTAAGTAAAGCATTAATTGCTGATATATGTAGCCACAGTAATGATTGAGAAATACCATTACCACAATTAAGCAACTTTGAAATATGACTTATACACTACAATGGTTAGCATGGGCCAAATAAAAAGCTCAGATTTTTTTGACAATATTTACTTAAGAAAGGTAGAGTATGAGGAGGAAATCCTGAACACAGGAGCAGTTAGCTTTCACATGCCCCACAAGAGATGTGGTACACTTTGACACAATCACTTTTGTTTCCCAAAGATTTTCTATGGTGCTTCAGTTTTGTTGATTCTCTCTCTCATGCATTATACATTCAAAAAGTAATTCCACTCAAAGAAATAACAACTACAAATATGATAGTCAAAGAAAACTAAGAACAATTTTAACAATAAGAAAAATTATGAGCTCACTGTTACTAAGTAAGTATAGATATCTACAACAAAATAACAGATTTTCAATGAATATAAATGAGATCAAAGTACCAGGCTAGGTATATGAAATGCTAACCTAAAGGAAATGTTAAAAAAAAATAGTGTCTTACCTACACGAGTAAATCTTTGCGTACATATTTCTCCAAAGAAGCTATAGCAGGATACAAATAGAAAATAGAAGACATATCAACATGTTAAATCTTATAAAAGCAGCAAACTAACTAGTCTTAACAGAGACTGCATGACTTTAAAAGTTATACTGCTCAGTGAAGAAGAAAATTTTTGAAATAATTTTCTAATAAGCAATAGAACAAAAAAGTTAGAATTTGCAATTTAATTTACTATGTAAACTCTATATGCTGCTTCCAGGACTTGGAAGACTTTCTGTTATCTTTGACTGATTTTATTAGAATTTCATGCTTCAGTATTATGTTTACAAATATTTCTACCCCATCAAACTCTTCCTATAAACGTAGACACCATCACTCATTATTTCTTCGTCTCCTCCTCCTGGTGTTTCTGGTCCTCCTGGTTCTCCTGGTCCTCTTGCTCTTCCTGCTCCTCCTGCTCCTTCTGTTTTTTCTCCTCCTACGTGGCTGCTGCTGCTGCTGCTGTTGCTGCTGCTGCAGTTGCTGGCACTGCTGGCACTGCTGCTGCTGCTGTTGGCACTGCAGCTGCTGCTGCTGCTGTTGTTGGCACTGCAGCTGCTGCTGCTGCTGCTGCTGAAGCTCCTGCTGCTGCTGCTGCTGTAGCTCCTGCCGTTGCTGCTGCTGCTGTTGCTGCGGCTCCTGCCGCTGCTGCTGCTGCTGCAGCTCCTGCTGCTGCAACTGCTGCTGCTGCAGCTGCTGCTGCCGCCGCCGCTGCTGCTGCTGGCGGTGCTGCTTCCGCCTCTGTAATTTAAATGTGAAATATAATTAATATGAATATCAGATTTTAAAATCTCAAATATTTCACCATGCAACCATCACTGGTTTCTCTGCTCACGATTCCATATGGAGATCTATGAAGTTTCCTAGAAAAGCAAATGATCATGTCTCCTCTTAGGCCCATATGTTAGTTTATAGGTTTGACTCCATGGTGTGTTCTCTAGAAAATAATATATTTTTCTTTTAGAAAATGTAACAATAATTTCAAGAAAACAAAACTAGAAATGTAATCCACAGGTGTATAAGACAAAAGACTAATTTTCACTACAAAGTAAAAACATTTATCCACATGCAAAATTTATAAGTGCTTATTTGACAGGAGATACAGGAAGTTTTCCATAAATTCAAAACTGATTCATAATAAAAATTAGTCAGAATTTTTCTATCTCTTTTTCTTTCTTTCTCTTGCTCTACTCCAGAGATCCAAGTAACCCTATTAAAAAATGGGGGTACAGAGCTAAACAAAGAATTCTCACCTGAAGAATATCGAATGGCTGAGAAGCACCTAAAGAGATGTTCATTATCCTTAGTCATTAGAGAAATGCAAATCAAAACAACCCTGAGATTCCATCTCACACCAGTCAGAATGGCTAAGATCAAAAACACAGGAGACAGCAGTTGTTGGCAAGGATGTGGAGAAAGACGAACACTCCTCCACTGCTGGCGGGATTGCAAGCTGATACAACCACTCTGGAAAGCAGTCTGGCGGTTCCTCAGAAAACTGGGCATGACACTCCTGGAGGATCCGGCTATACCACTCCTGGGCATATACCCAGAGGCTTTACCTGCATGCAATAAGGACACTCTCCTTTTTAGCAGTGTCATAAAACCTTAAGCTAAACAACCACAGTATGCATGAAGAGAACTTAGCAAAGATACATATTGTCTCATTGATTGCCACTTCAGTCTTCAAAGCATCTATCAGCCCTTATTATTTGATTCTAAAAATCATGTACTATTCCCTCCCTTCCCAATTTCCACAGCTTTCCCTAAGCTCATGAAGATATTTGAGTCTTTCCTTCTGCTCCCATTAACTGATGGAAGAAGCCTTTCTAATGACTGTTCAGATAGGCACTGATCTACCGGTGTAGTAGATAGTCATACTGCAATCCACAGAGAGACTGCATAACAAGAATCTATATAGGAGTTACATCAAAAAGATTTAAAATGCATATATTTACCATGAAATAGGGAAGCTACAATCAAGATGTAATTGAATAAATAAATAAATTGATGATAAAATATATTTACTACAGGCTTCAACTATGCTACTGCTTGTATTATATACCTAAGTGTCTCAATGTGCTACTCTGCCATTGCCAGATACTTGCCAGACCATGTTTACTACCACTATCTTCATAATACCTGGGAAATGGAGACTACTGAATTGTGATTTAGCATATAACTAGATAACCAAAATGGGTAGATATACAATGTGAAAAGCTATTCCATTGTACAAAAACTAAATATATTAAAAAAACTAAGAATACAGAAAATCATATTGAAAGTGATAACAGAGACTGAAAAGAAAAGATGTCAAATATTTTTCTCATCTGAAGATTTTAGGTTGAATAGGTCATAGTGAATACATATCCTAGAGTTAAATGGAGGAACTCGAAGGAATAAGGAAACATTGTCAATATGAATGGCAGGGAAAGAAATACCTTGGAGACTACTGGTTTATAAGCAATCTGATGTGGACAATGAAAAGAAAGCAGGGCTTTAATTAGAGAAGTTCAAACAAGGTAAATACAGAAAAAAGAGTGTAAAGTTAGAAAAGGATGACTGCAAACATCAGTAGCAATATTAATTAGATTCCTAAAAGTACCATAATAAAAAGAATTCATTATATAGCTCAACGTATGATTTCAAAGTTTCTTTTTTAATCTTGGTTAAAATGCTCCTTTAAAAAAATCAGACTTTCAACAACAAAAATACCCCACAAAAATATCTAAATAAAATCTGGACTCCAGTCAATGGATAGTTCCACAAAATATCGTATGCACTAAACCTCAGGGACACTGTAAAAGATGGATAAGCAATATCAAGGAAATATGTAAGGGGAGAATGGAGGAAGGAAGGGGAAGGCAAAAATATGAGTATATTAATCTCTAAAAAGGGAATAGCAAACATTACATATCTAAATTATATTAGGACAGAATTAGTGTATACTCTTTCTCTAATGTCCCAACAAATAGAATCAGTATATCATCAACATACCTCTCTATGATTAAAGATATTGTGTTAATTCAAAGAGAACCTGTACCTGTCTCCTTACTTTGGGGTATGAGTTCTGATGAAAATGCTGCACCAATAGTCTTTCACAAACAAGGATTATGGGTGTATTGCAATTCTACTGATAGAGACACCCCTCACCAAATACTTTATGTTCTACATATTCAAGCCTCTTCCAAGACCACATTCAGGTAGGCTAGAACTGCATACAACAAGTATTCTCTAAGTTTAATTTTTGTTGTTTTTCTAATTTTTTCCATGATTTCAAGATGGCTTTTGCCTTTCCACTTTTCCCATAGCCAGAAGAGACACTCTGATAGAGATTCTTTTTCTGGGTGAAAGCCTTTCTATATTTTAAGCAATCCCTATGTTAATTTATTTAACTCTATTTAGCTCTGTAATACGAAAATACATAAGATGACTATCTACATTGTAGCTTGCTAATATCTTCTCTTTTGGAATTAACCTTGATTTTAAGTGATATCATTTTAAAGGTCACTGTCTTCCTACACATATATATGTGATTTTTTTTAGGTTCCAAGTTTAGGGTACAAAGTTATTATCTTTTGGTGGTAATAATTACATAAATCCTATCCCATGGTTTCTATCCTGCCTTTGATTAATGATTTGTCAGATTAAACACACACACACAAACTTTATCATTCAATACTCCTTATGCAGTATAAGAGCTGGGAAAATACTTAGCCACCATGCTATTGGAATCTACTTTGCTGCCGATAACCCCAAGTTATTACTTACTATTTTCTTTGTTATAACTGGGCTGCTCTTAGTTCCAATAAGCCTCAAAGCCATATATTTATGGCTCCCATAACCCATGGAGCTTCTGCTTCCTCCCCCTAGCATATGGCTGCATTCTATCTCCTCCAATTTCTTGTTTCTTTTCCTCTCTGACCCCAAGCCTGCAAAAATCTAAACTGCAGTTATGTCTCTCCTGTCAAGTTATTGACTCTTGAAACCTTTACCAATCTTAAATAATTTGGGGGCAGAGTCAGTTAGCATATATGTACGGACTACCTCCTTTCTGGTTCAGGCATTCTTGGGGGTACAAAATTAGAGTTATAATACAAGGAGTATATCTGCCATTTTAAAAATCATCTGATACACATCATTGAAACCCCCACTGGACATTGTCCCAGATGCTGTGTTCAGGGTAGTCATTAGCTAAAGTAAATTCTAGGATATTATTTTCATAATAGCAGATAATGTACAAGTTTTGCAAAGTATACTCTGATGTAAGTAAGAAACTAAACAAAACTAATAGATTGGGAATGGGATGGAAATTAGTGGGGAATGGAATAACAGAGGAGATTGTGGTAGAGAAAGCAGGGAAAAAATCTACGGTGAAGAGAGTGGATTGTGGAAAAGAATACAGGAGGAATAGCTAAAACTATGGAGCACTAGAGGGGTACTGGATTTGTAGTAGAGAAACATAATACAATAAAATGTGTGTGTGTGTGTGTGTGTGTGTGTGTTTGTGCGTGTGTGTTTATGTGTATGTGATCTAAATGAAAACAGCTTATAATGGGTCTCAATAGGCCATCATTTGTCACCAAACAAAGCTTCTAGTACTGGAATTGTTTTACATTTAATTGGCTTATGGGCCACAAGGACTGTCATAAATAGAATAGGAATTTCCAAACAACCCAAGTTGATTCTAAGATTATATTGTTCTCTCCAAAAACTGAGAACAGGGCCCCATTTTTGATGAAAATACTTAGAAATTTCATTAAAATTGACATGTAAAGTCAGTGCCCACATAGAACTTACACTGCTACATTGCATGATTTTTGTAATGTACTAAGTCTTTCTCCCATATACTATGACTTCCAATTAAGGGATTTTATGGAATGTCTCACGGTACAAATAAGTGGGTCTCTGAATCTTGTGCCTTGTCTTGGGATAATGTCTTTCTGATTATTTTTAATGCCCAATGGCTTTATCTTAGTTGTACTATTAATTTTTAAATAAATCGCTCATGGGGTTACTACCCTCATCAAAAGTTTATGTTCCTGAATGAAACACACACACACACACACACACACACACACACACACACACAACCTTTATATTTATATAACTTTTGCAGCAGAATACTCAGGATCTGGCTAACCTCTATGCCGTTAGAATCTACCTCCCACTTACTCATTTCTTTGTTATTTTTTGGCTGGTAATGAGATAATTGAGCTGCCTTCTGGGACACATTCTCCTGTCCCCTTTATATGTGACTCTGCTTTTCTCCCATGTACACTCCTCAGATATGGCATCTCTCTGCCATTCTTATTCCTCATGGTTCTGTGGTTGGGAACTTTCAATCCTGCAGCTGTCTTTCCTCCCCAGTTATTGGATGGTGGCATTTACCAATCAGAATTAACCAAAGGGATGTTCCCAGAATCTATTTTCAGATTCTCTCCTGCAAATAGGACTTTAGGACCCAATTAACGTTATAATACAGTTACATTGAGGCAGGTACTATCTCCTTGTCAGTGTTGATAAGTATATTAATAGTTTTTTATTATATTTAATTGTCTTACATTATAAAGAGGAATTAATGAATGGATGAGAAAGAAAGAAAGAAAGAAAGAAAGAAAGAAAGAAAGAAAGAAAGAAAGAAAGAAAGGCCTAGAGTATGTGTTAATATCTGAACTCTCACTTATAACTACTTATAACCACTCTGAGACAAAATCTTGTTTTCCAGAAAGAGTGAAACTAATTAAATCAACTGGGACAGGCCTCAGGTTCAGCAGTAATTGAACAACCAAAAAATTTGTCTCCACACCTTTCTGAGTTTTTTAATGTGTTTTTACATGTACACAGTTTGGGGTTTTTTCATTTTGTTGCTTATTTGTGTATTTTTGATTGATTGATTTGAGTGTGCTTTTATTTTCCTGAATTGAGGGATTTATTTTACATTGGATTTTCACTTTTTCTGGTATTGTTCTTATTTTGCAAAGGGGCTTAAAGTTGAGTGGAAAGGAGGAGAGGATCTGAGGAACTTGAGGGACTGGCATGATATAATTGAATATTTGAATTAAATAATGAAAACTGCAATATACAACACTATCAATCAACCAGATCCCCAGAGCTCCCAGAGACTAAACAACCAACAAAAAGTACATATAGAGGGAACCATGTCCCCAGCTGCTAATGCAGCAGAGGACTGCCTTATCTCGCCTCAATGGGAGGGGAGTTCCTTGGTCCTGTGGAGACTCGGTGCCCCATCATTTAGCAAATTCTACACATTTGAGGGTCAAATGGGTGCATGAGTTCATTGATGGAAAACATTTTGGTGTAGGCCAATTCAAAGCCCTGCATCTGGGCCTTGGAGGTATTTGAACTGGTCAGCATGCTAGCTCTCCTGGACTATTTCATCCAATGCTACTGCCAGCAAAGAGCAGGAAGAGCAATCAGTTCCCCTGTTCTCATTCCCTCAGATATGGCTCACAAAATTGGACATAGTACTACCTGAGGACCCAGCTATACCAATCCTGAGCATGCACCCAGAAGATGCTCCAACATGTAGCAAGGGCATGTGCTTCACTATGTTCCTAGCAACCTTATTTATAATAGCCAGCAGCTAGAAAGAACCCAATTGTCCTTCACGAGAAGAATGAGTACAGATAATGTGGTATATTTATACAATGGAGTACTACTCAGCTACTAAATGATGAGTTCATAAAATTCTTCAGCAGATGGGTGGAACTAGAAAATATTCTCCTGAGTGAGATAACGAAATCACAAAAGAAAACACATTATAATCACTCACTACTAAGTGGATATTAGCCAAAAAGCTCTGAGTACCCAACATACAATTCACAGACCACATGAAGCTCAAGAAGTAGGAAGCCCAAAGTGTGGGTGCTTTGATTCTTCTGAGAAGGTGAACAAAATAAATACTCGAGTAAATATGGAGATAAAGTATAGAGCAGAGTGTGAAGGAAAGGTCATCCATAGACTGTCCCACCTGGGGATTCATCCCATATACAGTCACCAAACCCTGGCCTTATTTTGGATGCCAAGAAACGTTTGCTGAAAGGAGCTTGATATGGCTGTCTCCTGAGAGACCCTGCCAGAATCTTGCAAATACAGAGGCAGATTCTTGCAGCCAACCAAAGGACTGAGCACAGGGTCCTCAATGGAGAAGTTAGAAAAAGGACTGAAGGAACTGAAGGGGTTTGCAAGCTCATAGGTAGAACAATGATATGAAACAACCAGATCCCACAGAGCTCCCAGGGACTAAGCCATAAACCAAGGAGTACAGATGGCTCCAGCTGCATATGTAGTGGAGGATTGCCTTGTCAGGCATCAATGGGAGGAGAGGTGCTTGGTCCTGTGAAGGCTTAATTGATGCCTCAGGGTCGGGGAATTGAGAGCAAGGTGGTGAGTGTGTTGTGGGTAGATGAACAACCTCAGAGAAACAGGGGGAGGGAGCAGCATTTAGGGGGTTCCTGGGAGGGAGGAAACCAGGAAAGGAGATAACATTTGAAATGTAAGTAAAGAAAATATCAAGTAAAAAGAAGAATCCTTCCTCCACGGAATCTGAGAACAAACCTACTAAGAACAAATCCCATTTATGTCACTGCCATTCAGAATTTAAAACATTTCGGCTTCAACAATTATTTGCTTTTATATGTGTGTCTTTCTACAATAACAGGCAAAGGCTACTGTAATCTTTCTAAGCACCTTGTTAGGTATCACTTGTGCAATACACCATAAATCTTCTTTGATTATACCACAACCTCTGATTTTGATCCCACTTTCAACTCATTTTCCAAGCTTGGTTATTTAGATGCACATTCATTTCTCTTAAAGGAGCCTGATAATCAGTTGAAGTCTCAAAGTATAGCATACAGAGAAGCAAAAAGAATACAGATGAAGGACAAAACAAAAAGACAAATTACTGAACCAAAACCGTATAGTTAATAATCTAGTTACCAGGACAGTAGTAATAATAATTTTGGTTAAGACACCGATATCGACATTTTCTGTTATAAACAAATAAGAAGTTAAAAACTGATGAGATGCCAACCATAAAGATGAGTCAGATATAATAGAGCATGATTGATTCAATGTATTATTTTCAACTGATTTTTCCACATACCAATATTTAGAAAAATTAATTACAATTGTGGATATTAGATATTCACCACAAGAACAGGAACTTGAATTTTATAAAATGACCACAGAACACACAATAACTAAAGGAAGATAAGTAATAATCACTATTGAAAAGATGGTCAATGACACAAAAATATAATTAAGACTAAGCAATATAACTAAACTAACATACTATGAGTGATATAAAGAGGGTGTTTGCTGGAAACCCTAATAAATTGAGATTGAAAATCTTGAAAAAAGAAATTGTGGTACATTAACATTTTAATTGAACTATATTTAAATTCTTTGCTTTCACTGTACTTGAGAACAAAGTATGCAGATATGTAATTATGAACATAGAAATGTTTGTTTCCAACAATAACAATATAAATCTGAGGTTAGAATACGGATTGACATGTAACGTAATGTATCTGTGACTTTGACAGTATCAAGATGATAACAATGGAGAATTACAGTGTCTGTGGTTTTGTTCTAGAACCATGGCATACTAGGTAATGTGATGTCAGAAGGTAATCCAGTAAGTCTCATGGTGCCAAGTGATCACTGCTGTCCTAATATAAAAAACCCTTTACAGATCTGGTCCCCCAAAGCAGATTAAGGAGCAACAAGTGTCCCGTCTCTGTCAGATACTGAAGCCTGACGTAATACACCATCCGTGCAGATGAAACAGGACTCTAAGCCTGAGTGCTGAATGATCGATCTTAAAACTAAAGCAATGAACAGAATCACTAACAAATACCTTGCATAGAAAATAGAAGCAGTTTCATTCAGAGCAGAAATGGGAAGAATCATAGCAAGTTACCTGAGCACGCTGGCGTTTTCCTCTCATTTTCACCTGCAGGTTTTCAGAGCTCTCCTCCTTCACTGAGAAGCAGCTTATAGCCAATCTCTGGCAAAAACCTGGACTGAGCTGCTAGCTAAACACCAACCAGGCACATTAACGGAATATTTTTGTGTGAATAGATTTCTTTAGCTCTGGTTAACGCAGAATGGCTGAGTATACATAGGAAAATAGTGAAATGATTTGGGACCAATAAGAAGAGAGATCTCAAAAATGACGAAGAAAGCAAAGCCTGTTGTTACCATGGAGATTTTTTCATCAAAGCTCCACTATCTTTTCTCCCCCTCCCCTGCCTGTTGCATCAGGAATGAAAATAAAGATAAAATAGAAGAAGAAAGACCAAAATATTATGTAATTATTCTTTGGATTCTGGCTCTAATTAAAAAAAATACAGAAAACTGTCAAGGAAATCCTTGCCTTTGACCCTGTAACTGGATAATTGTACCTATAATAAAGCCTCAGTTTGTGTCTAGGGACTTCTGCTTGCAATCATTGTCGAATGCATCCTAGTGCTGAATGTTTGTAATCTATCTGTGCCAATGTCCTGAGAAGCTATGGTTTTTTGAATACATATCACACTAGCGCGTATATTTATACACACTTCAACATGCAAACCATTCATTTGAATTGTTGAAAGTTATGCTTGTGTCCAATTTCATAAAGCTATTTACAATATATATGCATACCATGTCTTAAATTATCATAGTATTGAAGAAATATTGAGAGGACACTATTTTAGAAAAGAAATTTCCAGAATAGGCATATTGCAATCATTTTTGTGTATGGATGCATGTGTGCTTTTTTATGCAGAGAAGCACATTGTGTACATGGGTATAGAGTCTATATGAGAACTTATAGTATTGTATGAAGGTGTCATTATTTTCTAAATATTTAACTCAATATGCATATGTCATATAATTTGTAAGAAATTCAAATAAAAAATGCAATGCTTCAGGTTTACCTACAATATCTAAACTAATAATTCATGGTTAATCATTTTGATTACTTTGTAATATACACGCAGTCCACCACTGTCACCAATGGACAGGTCATTGAAACAGAAACTAAACAAAGACACAGTGAAACTAAGAGGTTATTTAAAAATTGATTTAAGAAATATCTACAGAAAATTTCACACTAAAACAAAGAATACACCTTCTTCTCAGCCCCTCATGGTACCTTCTCCAATATCGACCATCTGATTGGTCACAAAATAACACTCAATCAATACAAGAAGATTGAAATAATACTATGCATCCTATCAGATCACCATAGATAAAGGCTGATATTCAATAAAATCAACCAAAGAGAAACAAATAAAGACACAATACAAAAGATAAACAAACCAGAATGTGGTTCCTTGAGAAAATCAAAAAGATAGATAAACCTGTAGCCAAACTAACTAAAGGGTCATGAAGCAGTATCCAAATTAGCAAAATCGGAAATCAAAAGAGAGCTATAACAATAGAAATGGAAGAAATTTAAACAAAATCATCAGATTCTACTATATAAGTCTATTCTCAACAAAGTTCGAAAATCTAGATGAAATGGATGGTTTTTTAGACACAATCCACATACCAAAGTTAAACAAGAGCAGGAAAAATATCTAAACAGGTCCATATCGCACAATGAAATAGAAAAGTCATTAAAAATCTCCCAACCAAAAAAAGCACAGGGTCAAGTGGATTATAGCAGATTTCTACAGAAATTTCAAAGAAGACCTGATACCAATTTTCCTCAAAATATTCCATATATAGAAGGAGAAGGAACACTACCTAACTCATTCTATGAACCCACAATTACTCTGACATATACAACACACAAGAGACCAACCAAAAAAAAAAAAAAGAATGTCAGTCCAATCTCGCATATGAATATCGATGCAAAAATACTCAATAAGATTCTTGCAAACCGAATCCAAGAACACATCAAAACCCTCATTTACAATGATCAAGTTGGCTTCATCCCAGGGATGTAGGGATGGTTTAATATAAGGAAATTCATCCATGTAATCCACTACATAAACAAACTCAAAGGAAAAAAACACATGATTTCATTAGATACTGAAAAATCATTTGACAAAATAAGAGTGATACTATCAAAAACAACAAAAATCCCACAAAAATATATAAATAAAATCTGGACCCCAAGCAATGAATATTTCTACAAAATATCATATGCATTATACCTCAGGGACAGTGTCAAAGAGCGATAGGCAATATCAAGGAAGTATGTAAAGGAAGAATGGTGGGAGAAAGAAGGAAAAATATGAGTATATTAATACCTAAAATGGGAATAGTAAATATTACATATTTAAATTATATTAGGATGGAATTAGTGTTGACATTTCTCTAATGTCCCATCAATTAGAATCAGCATACCATCAATGTTCCTCTGTATGACTGAATGTACTCTGTTAACTCAAAGAGCACTTGTACCTGTCTCCTTACCATGTTGTATGAGTTCTGATCAAAATGCTGCACCAATAGTCTTTAACAAGCAAGGATGAAGGGTGTACTGTGACTCCACTGATAGAGTCACCCCTCCCTACATATTCTTATGTCCTGCATATTCCAGCCTCTTCCAAGAGCACATTCAGGCTAGAACTGCATACAACAAGTTGTCTCTAAGTTTGCATTTTTATTGTTTCTTCTAATATTTCCATGATTTCAAGATGGGTTTTCACTGTCCACTTTTTCCAGAGCCAGAAGAGACACTCTGAGAGATTTTTTTTCTGGGTTAATGCCTTTCTATATTTTAAGAAATTCCTATGTTAATTTATTTAACTCTCATTATGTCTGTAATATGAAAATAATTAAGACTAATATCTACACTGTGGCTTGCTAATGTCTTCTCTTTTGGAATTAAATTTGAATTTAAGTGATATCTTTTTTTTTTAAGTCACCCTCTTCCCACACATATATATGTGCTTTTCTTAGGTTCTAAGGTTAGGGTACAAAGCTGTGATCTTTTGGTTGTAATAATTACATAAATCCTGCCCCATGATTTCTATCCTGCCTTTGCTTAATGATTTCTCTTATTAAAAGCACACACAACATTTATACTTTAAAAAGCATTAATAGTACAAGAACTGGGAAAATACCTAGCCTCTGTGCTATTAGAGTCTACTTTGCTGTTGATAACCCCGACTTATTACTTACTATTTTCTTTGTTCTTACTGGGAAGATCTTAATTAGATTAAGATTAGCCTCAAGACCATGTTTTTATGGCTCACCTAAACCATGGGAGTTTCCGCTTCCTCGCCCTATCATACAGCTGCTTTCTCTTTCTTCCAAAATCTTGTTTATTTTCTTCTATGACAACAAACCTGCAAAAATTAAACTGTATATATGTCTCTCCTGCCCAGCTATTGGATCTGAAATCTTTACCAATTATAAATAACATGGGGTTAGAGTCACGCATCTATGTGGGTTCTATCTCCTCTCTGAACCAGTCACTCTTGGGGATAGAAAATTAGAGTTATAATGCGAGTAGCATTATAACAAACAACTATATTCCTCTCATTTTGTTTTTCCTAATTTTAGATCACTTGTATATTTTTCCACCTAGATATTATAATATACATTAAACACCTCCATGTCTTGACTTTTATCTTTTATAGTGACAATTTTTTTTTGTTTTTACAAGCAACATGACACTCATTTCCTGGGGTATTTTCCAATGAGTCTTCGTCCCAAACTGGGACACAAAGGAAGATAAAAAATACATCAATCACATGTGAACCTGCATATAACATGGAAAAAGACTGCCAAAATGTGGTTTAATATGTAGACATCCTCTGCTCTGTTGACCTCACATGAGTGGGATGCAATACTAGTCTACATACTAGTCATGCTCCTACCATTATTAATCTTAACTAAAATTTGAGCAAAAATCATATCAACATTTTCCAATCAAATTATGCTCCTCATTCAACATTCTTTTCAGTTGCCTGTCTCATTCTGCCCCTCAAGGATAGCATCAATTCTCTTGGAAAAATCATCCTTTCTTTTGTAATTATCACAAGAATATGCTAAGTGCTGCTAAATAAAATTATTTTTCCAGGTAAAAGACATAATGTCTCATGATCACTTAATGGCAAACCATCATGATCACTTAATGGCAAACCATCATGATCACTTAATGACAAACCAATTTAACATTTCACCAAAATTTACTCTGAGAAACAAATGAGGTTCTTGGGCTTATTTACAAAGCAAAGATGATGGACCATTTACTGGATCATCACAGCTCCCACAAAAAAGTTGTACCAGAACATATTTCATTAGTAGAGATAAGAATTCCAGCAAGAAAGTAGAGTACCAGCCGGGCGGTGGTGGCTCATGCCTTTAATCCCAGCACTTGGGAGGCAGAGGCAGGAGGATTTCTGAGTTCGAGGCCAGCCTGGTCTACAAAGTGAGTTCCAGGACAGCCAGGGCTACACGGAGAAACCCTGTCTCGAAAAACCAAAAAAAAAAAAAAAAAAAAGGAAGTAGAATACTATTAAATATTTCCTTAGAAATATTTATAGTGGCTATATGTAGACAAGAGAGTAAAATTCATTCAGACAACACTTTGTATAATGCCAATGTTAAAGGGAAGCACATAACACATGTTTTCTTATGAGGACCATTTATTGGATTTAGTGGGTTTAAAATAAACGAAACAAAAATAAATATGTAAATCTATGTTTGAAGTTTGAGGAAATAATTTTATTGGTGTCTCCGTGACTTTTTGGAGTGAGACAGCAAATATATTTTCATGAAGATGTGGTATATATAAGACAAAATTTACAATCCAAAGATGAAAATAAAATAAGTTGAAGAACACAATAGAGATTAATATTATGATATCCATTCTATTTTTTCTTCACGTAGAGAAACTTGTCAAATAGAGAGTAAATATTTGTGAAGATTTTGGACAGTCTATCAAAACTACATATAAAATCACAATATCTGCTAAATACAACTTTCCAGTAGTGGATATTAGGCAAAATGTACATAATACTCATGATAACACTGCTCAGAAAGAAACAAAATTAAAGGAATGTCCAAGTGAGGATGCTTGAATTCCACTTAGAAGAAGGAACAAAATAGTCATGGGAGGCAGATAGAATGAGGGAAGTTGGTGGGAGAGGGGGGATGGATGATGGATGGAAAATGGTCAGGTATGGGGAAAGACCGGATAGCAGCCAAAAGGCTCAGGAAAATGAATTGTAGTATGAGCTTTAAGGTATAGGGAATGAGAAATCTCTAAGAAGTTCCAGAGGTCAGCAATGAAGAGGCTCCCAGAGGTCAATGCTGAGTTTTTAACAATGTGGATATGGAACCTGAAGAGACCATCTCCAGTAGCCATATTGGAGGTCCCTATTGTCACCAACTCATCTCTAAAACTTTCTATAAAAATTGCTCTTGTATAAAAGAAACACAGAGATAAAAACGGAACAGAGCCTAAAGGAATGGCCAAACAGTGACTGGCCCAACTTGCAACCAATCCCATGGGAAGGCATCAATCCCTGACACTATTACTGATGCTATGTTATGCTCGCAGACAGGAATCTAGAACAGCTGTCCTATGAGAAGATCTTTCCAATACATGTCTAATGCAGATGCAGATACATGCTGCCAATCATTTGACAGTGGTCATAACCCCCATGGAAGGTAAAGAAAGGGATGAAAATCCCACAGAAAGACCAAGAGTGTCAACTCACCTTGACCCCTCAGAACTCCTAGAGAGTGAGAACACAAAGGATGGTCTGAGATTGCTGGAATATATGCAGCAGAGGGATAGCACAAGGTACCTTCTCAGAGGACAAGGGGAGCAGAAAGAGTACACAAGTGTCCTACATCCTCATGCACATTAAAGAGAGAGCATAACAACTCCCTACAGTAAGACCCCATGGATTCATCCTCTTCCTGTCTTAACATTCTACAAAAGAGAAGTCTTTAAGTAATGCTGTGCACTGTAGAAACATGGTATCATGCTCCCCTCCTCACATCTCTTCTCTGTTTCTATATCGTTCACTTCCGTAGCTATATTCACATCTCTAGGTACATATATTTACCTTTACCAGCTTTTTCTCTAAAAATACTATTCTGAGAGGTTTGTAAACTTCTTCCTATAATACTTCTATGTATTACAATACCTTTATTGTTGCTTATGTCTGTTGAGTTATCATTGGTATATCTCAACTGAACAGCTTAGACTCCACAATAATATTATCCTATAAAATGATCCACAAGGAGCAGAATTTGAAGAGAATAAAATTATGAAGGGCATACAAGAAGACCAGATAATGTGTAAAAAATTAAATTTGAGAAGATTTTGTTTTCAGAAAGAATGAAATCAAAGCTATAAAACTGCCTAAACACCTATGACATACCAAACAGAAGTAATTATCATGAACACAGTATTAATGAAGTGATAGTGATCAGTCAGACGAGATTCCTGACTAAGGTGAGGCAAGAAAATTTGTTAAGCAAATACCTATCAATGGAAATACAGCATACAATTCTGGCACAATACATAGACAATTGATTTTCCACAATGCTCATGCCTTTCTTGACCTCCTAGAAAGGGATAGGCAGATAAGGAAGGGAGGATAAACTATAAGAGATACTATTTGGTAAATAGCAATAGCAATATAACCTTGACTAGCAAACCTGTATTGGAAAGAAATACCTCTTGAGCTCTTGATGGGAACAGAATGATCATTAATAAGATTGCTAGTGTTATATTTCAATGACCACAGTGGGCATTGAATATCATGTGTGATATTGTCTTCAATTTTTACAGTCCAAACACTTCAGATCATCTTAGGTGGCCAAGTGAGAACAGTTGTTGCCATAGCAATTCTTCATGGTGGCTGACCCAAGAAACTCTAATCAGAAGAACATCCTCATTCTCCATCTGAAATTGATTCTGAAAGTGACTCATCCTCATTTCAGATGATGAAGCACTGCAAAACGCAGACAAAGATGATGCTTCACAGTTAGGAACATATTTTTTGCACGGAAAACAGAAGTGGATGACTCATAGCAGGAATTAGGGGAATTTCAGCATGTCCTTTCTTATGATGGGATCTTATTTGCTCTGCCTGTCACAGGTTTATGTAGAAATAGCAGTCTTCCTTCTCAGGAGCAGTTTTTTTTTTAATCATGATTTATGTATATCAAATTGAGAGCTGGACTATAGTCAGAACCCTGGCTATAAAACCCTTGATTGGAGTGATGGTTATTAGCTCTGGTTGTCTCTGTTTGGAGGAGTATATACACTCAAATAGGATACAGCTTAAAATCAATCAGGAGAGAGATCTGAATAAAAAAAAAAACGAAAATAACAATCCTGCAGAAATATTGATCAACTCTCGCCAATGTGCTAATAGATCTGTGTCACCTGCCTGTGCGTTTTAGTGGCAGAATAGAAAGAGAAAGGATAAGACAGTGAAAAATAATTTTCCTTGAGCTCTGGCTCCAATTAACAATACAGAAAAGCAGCCTGTGTTCTCTGGTGTTCTCGGTCATGGCTGCCTCTAATAAAGCACACATTTCTCTATGTGCCTTACTAATTTTAACTCTTTGCTGCCAAGTAAAGCTTGCTGCTCACATGTGTCATTTTCCCAAGTCCTATGATGATATACATACATACTCTATTATGTATGATATTTATGTATATTTCAGTATCCTACACAAAGGGTGTTTATAATAACTGTTTGCTTGAGTTTTTTGTTTGCTTTTGAGACATAAGTCTCTATAATATTCTAGAGATCAAAATCATTCTTTCATTCCAGGTATAATCACAGAAGGGAGGAAATATTTACTAATTTACAAAACTAAGAAAAAAATGTTTGAATTTGAGCCCTGCCCACAAAGCCGGACACTATTAATGATGCCATGTTATGCTTGTAGATAGGAGCCTAGCATGGCTGTCCTATGAGAGGCTGTACCAGCATCTTACTGAGACAGATACACATACTTACAGGAAACCATTGGTCAGAAGTCAGGACCCCTGTGGAAGAGTTAGGGGAAGGATCAAATGAACTGATGGGAATTGCAAACCCATAATAAATAAAACAGTGCCAATTAACCCACATATCCCAGAGCTCTCAGAATCCAAGGCACCAACCAAAAAGCATACATCCTCTGGTCCCTAGGCCCCAGTACATATGATGTAGCAGAAGACTCTCTAGTCTAACCTTAGTGGAGGAGGATGCTTCTAATCCTGGAGAGACTTGTGGTTTCAGGGAAGGAGGATGTTGGGGGTGATTTGGGTGTAGATGGTTGGTGAGGGAGCACACTCTCCGAGCCAAAGTTGAGCTGGAATGAGATGGATTCTTACATGGGGGACTGAAAATGGGGGCAATATTTGGAATATGAATAAATAAAACATTTGAATTAAAATAAGAATAGAAATTTGAAATTGACCTTGATATACATCCTTGTTGTTTGCCTTTTCTATATCTAACAATAAGATTTAGATAAGGGAGTGGTAAGATATCATCCTCACTTACAAAATATATATTATATTTTGTGGAATAACTAGATTGCTCAGCTACAATACACAATGAGAAGATATAACATGCTTTAGACAAAATTCTATCTGTTATTGCATCATGTTTAGGTACTTAGTATTTAAAACAAACTTACCAGGCTAAATGAAATCACAATTGAATGGTGAGGAGAATACAAATAAGAACACTGCTGAAGACCTCGACAATTTAGTGTTTTGCCTCCTCCACCTGCATCAAAGTGATCCATCCAGGCACTTATCTCCTTGCGCTCCCAAGTGCTTAGCTTCTACTGAAATTTGTTCCATGTTTTGATTTCTTCAGGTAGCCTAGTTACTCCTGTTCATGAAAAACAGTGTAGCAAAGTATAGCAACTCCTGCTTATAAACCAGGAGAATTCCTGAATTTTGGGTTTCCTCATGTAAAGCTATTACAAAGAGAGCTCTGGGTAAGGCTGTGCAAAATAATTAACCATATCTTACTCAGTTCCCTATTTTCCTATTTCTTCATTTCACTCTTTCTTCTCTATATTTACAGCAACACACAATTACTAATGCCAGGATTTGATATTAATGACACATTCTGTGTATCATAAATATGTCTTAATTTGATATTTATACTAATGTAGTACTTACATTGCTGCTTGTGTTTGTAGAGTTGTGTTTACCTTTTATCATTAGTTTTGATCTTAAATTCTTTCCATATCAGGTGCTCCATAAGATGAAAAACTTGGACAGAATGAAACTACAGACACTCAATAATATGCGATATACTTGACTGAAAAAGTTTGGTGATTGCCATTAGGAATTTAGACAAAGCTGTATAACTACAGAAATACATATGATATAGAAATAATTATTTTGAGCAGAATTCTAATCGAGATACAATGGTCTATAAATGGGAGATTAATTTTAAATAATGACAAGAAAATCTGATCACTAATTTTCTTTAAATGAAAATATGAAATCCTAATTTTAAACCACAAAGAGATGATTGATTTTCTAATAGTCTCACTACTTGCCTGACATCATAGAAAACAATGGACAGAGAAGGAACAGAAAAATATCTATAAAAATTATTATTTGTGAAAGTGCAATGGCAATTTATCCCTGACTATATAACATACATTGTAAAAAGGCGATTCCCTGTGAATTTTCTTGGCACTAGAATAATAAAAAATGAGACTGCCAGTGTTATTTTTCTTTGTTGTAAAAGGACATAATTTAACAACTATGATGATAATGTGTGAAAATCCTACAATGCATAGGAATGATAGTGTCAGTAGACCATGTAAGAATTCTCCCTGCCTTTGCAAAAATTACAGCACAGATTGGAAATATATCCTTGCAGGTGAGAAACAAAGCATATCAGAAAGTCACAGGACAATTCAAACCTCACACAAGAGATTTATGGGAAGGAAAAAACCCAGGAAGATTTTTGCTACTGTTCAGGCTAGAACCAGGAGAAAACTTATCAGAAAACAGGGATTACATAATGTTTCTTGGGGGCATAGCTTTCTGCAAATTTTCAGAATGAGGATTATTGAATTTTCATTTTTTAAATTGTACATCTCTTTTTTTATTAAGCATTTTATTCATTTGCATTCAAATGATATCTCCCTTCCCAGTTATCCTTCCACGTCCCACCATCCCATCTTCCTCTTTCCCTCCTCTTTGCCTCTATTAGGGTGCTACTCCACCAACTCATCTACTGTGGCACAACAATAACATCCTACTAAATTGGGACATCAAGGCTCCACAATACTATGGAGGACATTAATGAGAGATAAGGCCTTCCTCTGATACATATGTAGTTGGAGCCATGGATTCCTAAGGGTATCCCATGGCGTTGCAATCAATTCCCTTCAGCTCCTTTGGTCCTTACCTTACCGCTTCCTTAAAACTCTATTAAAAATGAGGTACAAAGCTAAACAAAGAACTTTCAACTGAGGAATATCAAATGCCCAAGAAGCATCTAAAGAAATGTTCAACACTCTGAGCCATCAGGGAAATGTAAATCAAAACAACCCTGATATTCCACCACATACCAGTCAGAATGGCTAAAATCAAAAATTCATGTGACTACAGATGCTGATGGAGATGTGGAGTCAGAAAAATACTCCTCCATTTGTGTTGGTATTGAAAACTGGTACAGTGACCCTGAAAATCAGTCTGGCACTTCTTCAGAAAATTGGAAATATTTCTGCCTGAGGAGCCAGCTATACCACTCATGGGCATATATCAAAAAGACACTCCAACATATCACAAGGTCACAGGTTCCACCATGTTGATACAGCCTTATTTATAATACCCAGAAGCTGGAAACAATTGAGATGTCCTTGAACAGATGAATGGATACAGGAAATGTGATATATATATATATATATATATATATATATATATATATATATATATATATATATATATACTCAGTTATTTAAAACAAAGACTTCATGAAATTCTTAGGCAAATGGATGGAACAAGAAAATATTCTGAGTGAGGTAACCCAATTACAAAATAACACACCTGGTATGCACTTACTGATAAGTGGATATTAGCCCAAAAGCTCTGAATACCCAAGATACAATTCATAGACCACATGAAGATCAAGAAGAATGAAGACCAAATGTGGAGTAGTGGATTTTCAATTCCAGAACTTATGCTTTTTCCTCTGTAATTCTGTGTTAGAGTCTATCTGTTAAGGTTGGGAGAGAGTTCTGTAGGTGGATCATGGCTGTTGCCAGTAGAAGGACAGAGACTGGACCCTTGTGTGCCCCAAGTAGTTTACAATTCTTCTTTGTTCATTATTAAGTAACAATAAGGGGTATTAATTGGGGTGATTGGTAGCATTTAAATACTTCCTGTAAAATTCTTCTCTTCTAAAACCTCTTGTGCCCTGCCATCCCATTTATTCAGTGGGAAAAATTAACAGGATGGTTTCTTTCCTCAGTCTGGAAGAAGCAGAGGACTGGAAATAAGACAGGATTTATATTAAGATGATTGGAGCAGAGCTTTCTGGAAATTTCCCACGTTTTAGTTTCAGAACTTATTCAGTAGGGCATGTACCTGGATCCAGCTGTTAGTGGAGTTAGATTGTTCTGTGTATGCAACCTGTTTTTTGGGGTTCCAAAGAGACAGGTCCTGGTCAGTATTATGTCTCTAGGGGCTTAGAGCTATAGCAATTCTTCACAATGGGCTCCCCCAATGGAATGAAACAAGCAGCAAATTATTTTTCTCTTTCAAACTTTTATTCTGAAAGTGAATCATGCCAGTTGAAGATGAAGCAGAATTCTAAGACTCAAAAAAAAAAAAAAACCTGCCACAACTTAAAGCAGAATCATTGGCTTCAGAGACTCACACATTTCTTACACAGTAGACAGGATTCAGATCTGTAATCCTGCGAATCAAGCAAATGATTTTTATTTTACATTGTCTCTGTGTCCTCAAGATTTTAGGAACAGTCTTCCTTCTCTTGAGCATCTCATATGCAGGCTTTGGTGATAATGAGAGTCAATTGAGTCCTGGACTATAGCCAAGAGCTTGATTTTGTATATATATATATATATATATATATATATATATATATATATATCTGTGTGTATGTGTGTGTACGTGTGTGTATATGCAGTGTGTGTATATATGTATATATACATCATATATATATATATATATATATATATATATATATATATATATATATATATAATGTGTTTGTGGGTGTGTGTGATCTAAATGAAAACAACAAATAATGGGTCTCAACAGGCCACTATTTGTTACTAAACAAAGTTTTCATTACTGGAACTGTTTTACATTTAATTGACTTATGGGCAACAAGGCTGTCATAAATAGAACAGAAATTTCCAAACAACTCAAGTTGTTTCTAAAATTATAATGTTCTCTCTGCAAACTGAGAGCAAGGCCCCACTCTTGATGATAGCACTTAGAAATTTCATTTAAATTGACCTGTCAAGTCAGTGCCTACACGGAACTTACATTTCTACTTTGCAGGAACTTTGGTAATGTACTAGGATTTTGTCCCATATACTATGATTTCCATCTATGGGATTTTAAGGGGGGTCTGAGTGTACAAATGAGTTGGTCTCTGATTTTTGTACCTTGTATTGGGATAATGTCTTTCTGATGATTTTTTTTTCTTACACAATGGCTTTATCATAGTTGTACTATTAATTTTTAAATAAATCTCTTGTGGGATGACTACCCTCATCAAAAATTTATTCCTGAATGAATGATGCACACAATCTCCATATGTAATATAACTTTTGCAGCGCAATCCTAAGCATCTGGTTATCCCTTCTGTTGTTAGAATCTACCTCCTACAGATAACCAGGGCAGGTTCCCAGAAGATATTAGCAGATCCTCTCCTGCAAACAGGTTTTGAGGAACCAATTAACATTAAAATACAGTTGCACTGAGGCAGGTACTAACTCTTTGCTAGTATTGATTAGTATATTAATACTATAGAAAGTTTTATTTTATTATATTTAAATTTCTTACATTTTAAATTGGAATTAATGAATGGGTGGATAAATAAATAATATAGGCACTAGAATACAGATTAATAACTAAACTGTCACATATAACTGCTTAAAACCACTCAAAGTGATAAAATCTAGTTTTCCAGAAAGTGTGAAACTACTTGCACCAACTAGGACAGACATCAGGTTCAGCCGTAGTTGATTAACAAATAATTTGACTCCACTGTTTTCTGAGTTTTTGAGTTCTTTTATATGGACATAGTTTGGTGGTTTTTTTTTTCTTTTTGTTGTTTTGCATGTTGTTGTTTGGTTGTGGTTTTTTGTTTGTTTTGAATGTGGTTTTATTTACCTGATTTTGAAGAATTTGTTTTGTACTCCATTTTCATTTTTTTTTCTGTTGTTGTTCTTATTTTGCCAAAGGCCTTAAAGTTGAGAGGAAATTGGAAGAGGACCTGAGGAACTTGAGGGACTGGTATGATGTAATCGAATATTTGAATTAAATAATGAAAAATAAAATATGCAACAATATCAACCAACGAGATCCCCCAGAGCTCCTAGAGACTAAACCACCAACAAAGTGTACACATAGAGGAACCCCTGTCTCCAGCTGCATGTGCTGCAGATGACTGCCTTATCTGACTTCAATGGGAGGGTAGCTCCTCCGTCCTGTGGAGATTGGATGCCCCATCATTGGAAAATTCTAGAGTGATGAGGGGCAATTGGTTGTGTAGGTGTGTTGATTGATAGAGGACATTTTGGGGTAGGCCAATTCAAAGTTCTGAATCTGGGCCTAGAATGTATCTGAGCTGGTCAACCTTCCAGCTCCCCTGGATTATTTCATCCAATCATACTGCCAGCAAAGAGCACAAAGAGTAATCAGCTCCCCGTTCTCATGTCCTCAGATATTGCTCACTAGCATCCATACCATCATGGCTAGCTCTACTGTTTTGTCCAGGTGAGTTGCAGGGACTACTCTCTAGGTGTCTGGGGTCATCTCAGGAGTAGACTCAGAGTGCTATGCACTGCTGCAGTGTCACATTGGGCAAGGGTCATCTTAGATGTTATCTGTCTATGTGGGTCTATGTGGGGACTGACTAGTAGTCATCTGAGGCTACAGTCCTGTCTGAGCACCTTGGCACCAGAGTACTGGTCATCTTGACTCTTTTTTGCTTGATCCATGATGCATCAGGTGGAGATGCTGGCATCTTATACCATAAAATAATATTTTTGAATAATCTATGAAATAATTTTGATAATAAACCTTATCAAAAGCCTAACAAGGACAGAAATGCAGGTGTCCATAAGTATGCATATAAAATATAAGTAAAGCATAAAATGACTGTGCAGAGAATGTACTGTCTGTCTAGTACAAGAATATAGTTTAGCTTTAGGAAGAATTTCCGAGTAGCCATGTGTATTAGTGCATTGCCAGTATACATAAAAGCATTAACTAAAATTCATTCAGAAATTCAATTCCAGAAAACTAATATGGAGAGCTACATTGTGAGACTGCTGGTGTGGACGAATAACCTCCAGACCTCTGCCCACAGTTGTGTACAATATGCTCCATGCAAACAACTTTACATTCAAAAAATTCCTGATTCTAAACTTACAATTCAAACAACAAAATGTATGTTTAAAATTTCTTCAAGAAGAAAGCAATCATGGAGAGCAGGGAGTGGGAGGGAGGGAGATCGGTGGGAAAAGGTTTGGGGAGGTAAAGAGGGGAACATGATGTGTTATTGGTTAAAACAGAATTGAAGTCCTGAGGGTCAGCTGAAAGAATAAAAACAGGCACCCTTGGTATGTAGGAATAAGAGGGACCCTTAAGAATGTACCAGAGATCTGGAAGGTGAGATACTCTCAGGGCTTAAAAAGAGGAATCTTAGACTACATACTATACAGTGGGAAGAGCAAATTTGTAGAGTCTACCTCCAATAGAAAGACAGAGCATTAAGAGGAGTATGCAATTGCCATCTCACAGTCAAAAATTCTAACCCAGAATTCTTCCTGTCTGCAGGGTCAAAAATGGAGAAGAGCTGGAGTGAAAAGAGATCCAGTGACAGGCCCGACTTTGGAACCAACTCAGGGGAAGGCCCCAAGGCATGACTTTATTACTGATACTAAGGTGTGCTTACAAGAAGGAACATAGCATGACTACACTCCAAAGACCCAACAAACAGCTGAAAGACTCAGAAGCTTATATGTACACCCAACCAATGGACAGAAGCTAGTGACCCCTTTGGCTGAATTAGGAAAAGGCTGGAAGAAGCTGAGTAGGAGGATGACCCTATATGAACACTAGTAATATCAACTAACTTCGACCTCTGAGTTTGCTCAGACAGTAAGTCACCCACCAGGCAGCATTCACCAGCTGATATGAGGCCCCAGACACATATACAGCAAAGGACTGCTAGGTACGAATTCAGTCTGAGAAGATGTACCAAACCCTTAAGAGACTTGTGGCCCCAGGGAGTGAGGAGGTCTGGTTGGGTTGGTGAGAGTGGTGCAAACATCCACTTGGTGACAGGAAAAAGATATGGGATGTGGAGCAATCAGAGGATAGATCAGATAGGGAGGGGAATAAAGAGCGGATGTGAAAAAGATTAAAGAATATAAAAAAATAAATAAATAAATAAATAAATATTCTTGAAGACATAGCAAAGTCCTAAGTGAATAGATCTAAATTTTTATGTACACGACCATGACAAAGAACATAAAGCCTCAGACCTATGGTATTTCAAAATCTTTCTCCATTAGGCACTCCATCAAATTTTAAAAACATAGAATGATAGTCATTTTGAATGTGTATTTAGAAATTCTCATATTCAGCTTCCTACTACCTAGATTACATTGTAAAAATATTTTCCTATGGTGACCTTTTTCCTAGATTAACCAACTGTATCCCTCTATATTTAAACCTGCCTCCCTGTTAATCTATATAAAGTAAACTGGCCCCATGACCCAAATTTGAAAAATAAAAGTACTAAATTTACAAGAACAGTTGTTCTCCATCAGAACAAGCAAAATATACACAATCCAACATTCATTTCCTTTTGTCTCTTCTTTTCTCATGCTATTGCTCTACCACCTATGCCAATTCAGAGAAAAGAAGAAATGCTTCACATTCCGAAGGTGTTCAAACTCTTAGGGGCATGATCTAGCAATTTTGACAATGGACAGCAGTGTATGGGGATAAAAGTCATCTCATAGATTAAGTTACACTGTATCCTCTGCAGAGATACACAATGAGAGAGCATAATCTTCATCTGGTTTGTTCACAACTTTTCCTGAATTGCTAAATGTTTCCCTCTTCTCCAATTTGTAAATACAGAAAATTATAAAAATAAAATATTAATAACCACACAGCAATTAAAGGAAAGATTAAAATCATAAACAATAATAAAAAATTAGAATCCATTTCCTGGAAAAATCAGATCTTTCAATAGTATAACATACATTTTATGACACAACTGATGAGTTTGTTTAAACAGTGTACAATACAATGGCCAAGTTACCAGACAAATGGTTTATTTGAACAAGCTAATTGTATGAATATATATTTCACCAAAGTAGTTGTAAAACCATGGATGAAACATAAATAATTTTATAATTTCATTCTTAGTGAAATACAATTATAACAATGTGAGAAATTCTCTACAAATCTAACATGCCTACTGTTAATGCAACATATTTTAATTTACATGTTTGATAATTACATAAGGGTAGTTACATTGAGATTGATGTCTGGATATCTCTCAGTTAATAAGTAAAGTTTTAGCCATCTGTTGCTTAAAGCTATCACAATCCTTACCAGTTTTGATATAATCACCATTGAGTGATGGGGAGAAATAAAGTAAAATTGGTGCAAAAATACCCGGCAATTTCTGTTTCTGCATTCTTTAACTATGTCAATGTGCCCATCCCAACACTCATCTCCTTATGCAATTATCAAGTTGAAATTAGATCCAACTTTTGATTTGCATGAGTAGCCTAGGTCCTCGTGGACATAAAAGAAAGAATAACAACTCCCAGATAGACACCTTAAGACCCGCTGAGTTTATTCTTTTCCTGTCTAAACATATAACAAACGAGAAGTCATGAAGTAATGCTATGCACTGTAAGAAAAGGTATCGTTCTCCCCACCCCCTATTTCCCTCACTTCTCTGTTTCTATATATATCAATTCACTGGCTATATTTGCACCTTAATAGGTACATGTACTCATCTTTTCCAGCTCTATCTGTAAATGTATTTTTCTGGGAAGTGTGCAGCCTTCTTCCTCTAATATACCTAAATATTACAATACTTTTATTGTTGTTTCTGTCAAGTTAGCTTTGATATATGTTAAATGAACACCACAGACTGCACTACAATGTTATCATGTATAATGATTCACATGGAGCAGAAATTGAAGAGAATAAAATTAGAAAGGGAACACAACAACTGATAATATGTAACAAGTTCATTTGGAGAAGATTTTGTGATTTCTAGAAAGAATTAAGGCAAAGCAATATAACTGCATAAACATACATGACATACCAAACCGAAGTGTTTTTCATGAACACAGAGTTCAAGAAGAGATACTTATCATTCACAGGAGATACACTGTTAAAGAGAGACAAGAAAATCTGTTGGGGAAATTTCTTTTAATGGTAATGTAGAAGTCTGGCACAAAACAAAGGCAATTAATTTTCCACTGCTCTCATGCCTTTCTTGATCTCATAGAAATAGCTGGACAGACAAGGAATGGGGAATAAACCATAAGAGCAAATATTTGGCAAAGAGAAATAACAATTTAAACTTGACTCTTAAACTTGTATTGGAAAGAAGAATTTCAGGAGATTTTGATTGCAACAGAATGATAATAAGTAAGATTGCTGGTGTCAACCCTGAGCTGGTAGTCCTAGATAGTATAGGAAAGCAAGCTGAGAAGGCCAGGAGCAACAAGCCAGTTAGCAACAGTTCTCCATGGTGTTTACTTCAGTCTCTGCCAACAAGGTCCTGTCTTGAGTTCCTACTCTGACTTCCTTCAAGAATGGACTGTGGTGACAAATTATAAGCTGAAATAAACTCTTCTCTCTCCCCCCCCAAAA
Source organism: Tokudaia tokunoshimensis (assembly GCA_036184795.1). Classification (NCBI taxonomy): domain Eukaryota; kingdom Metazoa; phylum Chordata; class Mammalia; order Rodentia; family Muridae; genus Tokudaia; species Tokudaia tokunoshimensis. Next base: position 36,604,205 of record BTHU01000001.1, read on the forward strand.
AAAGTAAGATTGCTAAGGTTATATTTTTATTATAGTTTACAATTTTTTTACAGTACAGACTTAATCCCTTTCCTGGTCCATGCTCTGACTGTTCCACATACCACAACTCCTCCCAATCCCCTATCCAAGTAGATGTCCCTCCTCCCAACAATATTCCCACCCATCAAGACCTCCCCATTCACTGTGATCTCAAGTCTCATGAGGGTTAGGTACTTCTTCTCTGACTGAGTACAGACCAAGTAGTCCTCTGCTGTATAGTTCTTGGGGGCCTTATGTCATCTGGTGTACACTGTTTGGTTGGTGGCTAAGCTAACCAACTGCCATAAAGCCCTCTCTCACTGTAGGGAATTTCATCTAAGTTTCCTCCCTTTGATTCTAGAGAATCGCTCAACTCCCTGGTCTTTGATTCAGTCTAGAAGGTCTCCCCAATTCATATCTCCTGAAGCTGCCTGTTTACATTCTTTCTACTGGCCCTATGGGGTTCAGTTCTGTTCCCGCCAATACCTGATCATGATCCTGTGTTCTCCTCCCTGTCCCCTTTTCAACCCAGGTCCCTATCTCTTCCCCCTTCTGTAATTGATTTCTTCTCCCTCCCATGTGGAATTGAAGAATCCTCACTTGACACCTTCAGTTTGTTAACATTCTTGAGTACTCTGGATATATTCAGGGTATTCTGTATTTTTTTGAATAATGTGCACTTATTATTGAGTATATACCATGCATGTATTTTTGAGTCTCTTACCTCACTAATGATGGTAATTTCTAGATACATCCATTTGCCTGCAAAACTGAGGATGTCCTTGTTCTTAATAGCTGAATTGTATACTATTGTGTATATAAACCACAGGTTCTGTATCCATTCTTCTGTTCTGGGACAACTTAAGTGTTTCCAGCTTTTGGCTATCACAAATAATGTCACTATGAACATAGTAGACCATGTGCCCCTGTGGAATGTTGGGGCATCTTTTGAGTAGAAACCTAAGAGTGGTTTAGATAGCTCTTTGGGTAGATCTAGTACCGATGATCTGAGGAAACTCTTGATTGAATTCCAAAGTGGATGTACAAATTTGCAATCCCACCAACAATTAAAGAGTGTTCCTGTTTCTCCACATCCATGCCAACAGGTGCTGTCACCTGAAGTTATAATCTTAGCTGTTCTCATTCGTGTAAGGTGGAATCTAAGGTTTATTTTAATTTTCATTTCCCTGATCACTAAGGAATTTCAAATTTTATTTAGGAGCTTCACAATCATTTGATATTTCTCTGTTGTGAATTCTCTGTTTAGTACTACAGCCCAGGACTTGATTGGGTTGTTTGATTTCTTGGCAGTTAGCTTCTTGAGTGCTTTATAAATTTCAGATATTTGTCCTCCATTGGATGTAGGGTTATTGAAGTTTTTTTTTTCCAAACTGTAGGTTGCTGACTACACACTTTGTATTATAGAAACCTTCCAGTTTCACGAGGTCACATTTACCATTTCTTCGTCTTATAGCCTTAGATTTTGGAATTCTGTCCAGTAAATTATCCCCTGTGCCAATGAGTTCAATGCTCTTTCTCAAGAGTAGTAGACCATAGGATATGGCCAAGCTCAGGACAGAAAGCAACCAAATAGAAAAAAAAGTGAACTATACAAAATAAATATATAAATAAACAAACAAATCCAAAGCTGGTTCTTTGAGAGACTCCACAAGATAGATAAATTCCTAGCCAAACTAACTAAAGAGCTCAGAGGCAGTATACAAATAAAATCAGTAATGAGAACTAAGACGTAACAATAGAAAATGATGAAATTTAAAAAAAATCATCAGATCCTACCTAAAAAGCATATTCTCAACAAAACTGAAAAATCTAGATGATAGAATTTTCTAGAAAGATACCACATACCAAATTAAATCAAGTGCAAGTAAACTATCTAAATAGGACCATATCCCCTAAGAAAATAGAACTGATTAAAAACCTCCCAAAAAATAAAGCCCAGGGCCATTTGACTTTAGTGCAGAATTCTACCATACTTTTTAAGAAGACGTAATACCAACATTTCTCAAAATATTCCATAAAATATAAACAGAAGAAACACTATCTAACTCATCTTTGAAGGGACAATAACTCTGATAACTAAACCACAAAGACCCCCTCCCAAAAAAAGAGAGAATGTCAGTTCAATTTTGCTCATTAATATTGATTCAAAAATACTTGATAAAATTGTCAAAAAATCAAATCCAAGACTACATCACTACTATCATTCATCACAAACAAATAGGCATTATACCAGGGTACCAAGGTTGGCTCAATATGTGAAAATCCATTAATGTAATCCATTATATAAACAAACTCAAAGCAAAAGATCACATGATCATCTTATTAGATGTTCACAAACATTTTAAAATACAGAACCCCTTTAGGTTAAAAGTATTGCTGAGATCAGGAATTCAAGCCTCACACATAAACATAACAAAAGCAATCTCTGATAGACTCTGAAAAAGCAATATATAGTCTCTCCAGAATGTTAATCTGCTAGTTTTAATTTTTTAAAATTTTAATTGGTCATTTATTTATTTATATTTCTTTTTTTATTTTCTCTATTTTTTATTTACATTCCCAATGATTTCCCCTTTTCTGGTTCCCCCCTCCCCAAAAGTCCCATAAGCCCTCTTCCTTCCTCCTGTTCCACAGTCAACCCCCTCCTGCTTCTCTGTCCTGGTATTCCCCTACACTGCTACACCCAGTCTTTCCAGGACCAGGGGTTTCTCCTTCCTTCTTCTTGGAAATCAATTGACATGTGAATTGTGTGTTGGGTATTCCGAGATTCTGGGTTAATATCCACTTATCAGTGACTGCATACCATGTGTGTTCTTTTGTAATTGGGTTACCTCACTAAGGATGATATTTTCCAGTTTTATCCATTTGCCTAAGAATTTCATGAATTCCTTGTTTTTAATTGCTGAGTATTATTCCATTGTGTAAATATACGGCAACTTCTATATGCATTCCTCCTCGTTGAGGTACCACTGGGTTCTTTCCAGCTTCTGGCTATTATAAATAAGGCTGCTATGAACATAGTGGAGCATGTGTCCTTATTGCATGCTGGGGAGGCCTCTGGGTATATGCCCAGGAGTAGTATAACAGGGTCCTCTGGGAGTGTCATGCCCAGTTTTCTGAGGAACCACAAGACTGCTTTCCTGAGTGATTGTACCAGCTTGCCATCCCCTTCCAGGTTTGCCCTCTGCATATCTTCCACCCTCCTGCCTGTTCTTATGAGTATGCTCCCCTAACCACCCAGGCACTCCTGTTGCACTGCTCTAGCATTCATCTATGCAGCAGCATTTAGCCTTCACAAGAACAAGGGCCTCACCTCCCATGATGCCAAATAAGGCCATCTTCTACTACATATGCAACTGGAACCATGGATCCTTCCACATTTACAATTCTGCTATTAGTTTAGCCCTTGGGAACCCTGGAGGGGGTTCTGGTTGGCTGATATTGTTGTTTTTTTCTATCAGGATGCAAATCCCTTCAGTTCCTTCAGTTCTTCACTAGCTCTTACATTCATGCTCAGTCTGATGGTTGGCTGCAAGCATGCACATATGTTTTGGTAAGGCACTAGCAGAGCCTTTCAAGAGAATGTTATATCAGGCTCCAGTCAGCAAGCACTTTTGGTATCAGTAATAGGGTCTGTGTTTGATGGCAGCATATGGAATGCGTCTGCAGATGATGTAATTTATGGGCGATCATTCCTTCAGTCTCTGCTGTACTCTTTGTCGCTGATTTTCCTTTAGATAAGATCAATTCTGGATTAAAATTTTTGAGAGAGGAGGGTGGTCCCATACCAATACTGTGGGACATGCCTATTTTCTGGATGTGGTCTCTTTAAGTTTTATCAACCCTTTGCTCCTGAGATTGAAAGCTGGTATAACCTCTTTGGAAATCAGTCTGGTTGTTTTTCAGAAAATTGGTTATAGTACTATCTGAGGACCTAGCTATACCACTCTTGGGCATATACCTAAAAGAGGTTCCAACATATAAAAAAATCAAATACACTTCAATGTTCACAGAAGTCTCATAATTTCTAAATTTATAACAGTAAAATTTCTAACTTTTCTTATACCTACAGTCAAATTTTACCTGTCACCTTAAGCAAAATTATTAAATTTACAGCACTAAGGGGCAATTAGAGAATTACTGAGCAGGTTAACCTGCAAAGATTTTACAGCGTTCTGTCTAACTGTGACTGATGAATCCACAGAACTTACCATTATTCCAATACTTTACACAATATTGCAGAATGTGGGCAGAAAGATTATAATATCCAGCAGAATAGGACTCCTGTTGTTTACAAACTGACTTACCTGTAAAATACACAATCTGCACACAGAAAAATCTCAAAAATATATGTACCTAAGAAAGATTAACAAAAGAGCATCAAAACAGCCTTATTAATGTGTTTCTAGAAAACCCATGAACATGCAAAATCAGAACAATATTTCAGACACCTAAAAATATGAAATCAGTAGATAAACTTCTTTAAGAAAGAGTATTGCAGTTTTTTATCTGAAATAAAATGGTCGCTACTAAAACCTCAATTCACAAAATTAATATTATATACTGAACACATTTAATTTACATCACAAAAATGAAATTATGTATATATGAACATATTTGTAACAACAAATGTAACAACAATTAGTGAAAAATGACATAAACTTTAAGGTTCAAATAAATTATGTGGATGGGAAAGAGGAAAAAATATATGAAAAAATAGTTATATTAAAATCTCAAAAAGATAAGAAATTATTAAATTATTTTTATAGTAACAAGTATGTAATGAATGTCTGACCCTCCACTTAACATTTGCAAAGCAAACCTATGTACAATTTGAGCAATGTTTTCTCTGGAGAATCAAATAATGTATTGAGGTAACTTATAGAGCACAGGCAATGAGCTATGTATTATACTGGGTATCTTGTGACCAAAGGTTGCACCATAAGTCTTTACCTAGTACAAATTATGGCACTCCAATAGATACACGGATGTGCTCACAATTTGGGGACTTCCTTGCCAACATACACAAGACATTTTCTAAGGTGACATGAAGTTAGAATTGTGTTGCATAAAAATTGTAGGAACATGTAGATGTTCAAGTTCTGTCATTGAATGAGGGGTTGTGAATAATTAAAATCCCAAGAATAACAACAACATGGGAAACTATAGGGTGAAAATTCCAAAAGTCATCATTCATAGATGAAAAATTACAAACAAATATTATCTACTAAGCTAGGGAGAATCAGGCCACTGGGAGTGCACAAGGCACAGGAACAAAGCAGCTGGGACAGGGTACTTCAATCACCATCTGCACCCAGGAGCTGGGGCTGTTCTACAACCCTATGAAGATGGGACCTGCCAGGGAAGAGCTGGTCTTAAGGTAATGCTCTGACTCCCAGACTGTGAGGCATGATGAGTCAGGCTTACAGGCCCACAGGAGGAACAATATATAGCCAGAGTCAGTAAGCCCAACTAACAAAAGATGGAGAAAGGCAAGTGCAAGAAACTTACCAGCAGAAACCAAGGCTACATGGCATCATAAGAACCCGGTTCTCCCAAAACAGCAAGTCCTCGACAACCCAGCACACCAAAAAAGCAATTCTTGGATTTAAAATCACATCTCATGGTGTTGATAGAGGACTTCAAGGAGTACATAAATAACTTACTTAAAGAAATACAGGAGATCACAGGTAAAAAGGTAGAATCCCTTAAAGAGGGAACACAAAAATCCCTGAAAGAATTACAGAAAAACAATCAAACAGGTGAAGGAATTGAACAAAACCATCCAGGAAATAAAAACGGAAGTAGAAACAATAGAAAAAAATCACAAAGAGAGACAACACTGTAGATAGAAAACCTGGAAAGGGATCAGGAGTAACAGACATTAGCATCACGAATGGCATATAAGAGCTGGAAGAGAGAATCTCAGGTGCAGAAGATACCAAAGAAAACATTGACACAATAGTCAAAGAAAATGCAAAACACAAAAAGCTTCTAACCCAAAATATCCAGTAAATCCAGGACACACTGAGAAGACAAATCCTAAAGATAATAGATATAGAACAGAGGGAAGATTTCCAAATTAAAGGGCCATTAAAGATTGTCAAGAAAATTGTTGAAGGAAAACATCCCTAACCTAAAGTAAGAGATGCCCATGAACATACAAGAAGCCTACAGAACTCCAAATAGATTGGACCACGAAACAAATTCCTTCTCTCACATAATAATCAAAATACCAAATGCCAAAAACAAGGAAAGAATATTAAAAGTAGTAAGGGAAAAATGTTAGGTAACATATAAAGGCTGACCTATTATTATACCAGATTTCTCACCAGAGATTATAAAAGTCAGAAGATCCAGGGAAGATGTCATACTGACTCTAAGAAAACACAAATGCCAGTCAAGGCTACTATAACCAACAAAACTTTCAATTACCATAGATGGAGAAACCAAGATATTCCACAAATAAAAAACAAATTTACTCAATATCTTTCCACAAATCCAGCCCTACAAGTGATAATAGATGAAAAATTACAACACAAGGAGAGAAAGTATATTCTAGAAAAAGCAAGAAAAAAACTTCTGTTAATAAACCAAAAAGAAGATAGCTACCTCTACAAACAAAAATAACAGGAACCAACAATCACTTTTCCTTAATATCTCTTAATATCAATAGGCTCAATTCTTCAATAAAATGACATAGACTAACAGAATGGATATGAAAACAGGAATCAATATTTTGCTACATATAGGAAACACACAGTGAAAAATAAAGAGAGTTCCTCAGAGTAAATGGTTAGAAAACAATTTTCCAACAAACAGTCACAAGAAACAAGCTGAAGTAGCCATTCTAATATTGAATAAAATCAACTTTCAACAGAAAGCTATCAAAAAATATAAGGAAGGACATTTCATACTCTTCAAAGGAAAAGTCCACCAAGAAAACCTGGCAATTCTGAACATCTATACTCCAAATGCAGATGCAAGGGCAACAACACTCATAGAAGAAACTTTACTGAAACTTAAAGCACACATTGCACCTCACAAAATAATAGTGGAAGTACAACACCCTCATCAGTGGACAGATCATAGACACCCAAAATAAACAGAAACACAGTGAAACTAACAGAAGTTACGAACCAAAAGCATTTAATAAATATCTATAGAAAATTATATACTAAAACAAAAGAATATACCATCTTCTTAAGACATCACTGAACCAACTCCAAAACTGACCATATAATTCGTTCACAAAACAAGCCTCAACAGAAAAAAAAAAAGATGTATACAATCCCATGCATCCTATCAGATCATCCTGGACTAAGGATGATCTTCAATAACAACAAAAATAATAGAAAGCCCATATACATGTGGAAGCTGAACAACCATCTAATCAATGATAACTCAACCTGGTTAAGTAAGAAATTATAGACTTTTTAGAATATAATGAAAATGAAGCAACAACATAATCAAATTTATGGGACATGCTAAAAGAAGTACAAAGGGGAAAATTCATAGCTCTAAATGCCTGAAAAAGAACTTGGAGAGAGCATACACTAGAAGCTTGACAGCACATCTGAAAGCTCTAGAACAAAAAGAATCAAATATACCTAAGAGATGCAGATAGCAGGAATTAAAAAATCCCAGTGCTGAAATCAACCAAGTAGAAACAAATAGAACTATCCAAAGATTCAACCAAACCATGAGCTGGTTCTTTGAGAAAATCAACATGATAAATAAATATTTAGCCAGACTAATCAGAGGGCTCATCGTGAATTCTAAATCAACAAATTTTGAAATGAAAACAAGACATAACAACAGAAATAGAGGAAATCCCAAAAACTTATCAGATGGTACTACAAAAGCCTATACTCAACAAAACTGAAAAAATCTGGAAGAAATGGACAATTTTCTAGAGAGATGCCAGTTACCACAGTTAAATCAGGATAAAAAGAAAATCTCCAAAGCAAAAAAAAAAAAACCCAATGAACAGATGGATTTAGTACAGCATTCTACCAGACCTTCAAAGGAGACCTAAGATGAATACTCTTCAAACTATTCGACAAAATTGAAAAAGCAGGAACATTACCTAATTCACTATATGGAACCACAACTACTCTGATACCTAATCCACACAAAGACCCTGCAAAGAAAGAACTACACACCAATTTTCCTTATGAATATTGATGCGAAGTCACTCAATAAAATTCTCACATATAGAATCAAGAATGCATCAAAACAATCAGTCATTTAGATCAAATAGGCTTCATCCCAAGCAGTGATGGTTCAATATATGGAGAAACATCAAGATAATCCACTATATAAACAAACTCAAAGACAAAACCACATGGTCATTTCATTAAATGATGAGAAAACCCCTTTATGAAAAAAGTCTTGGAAATATCAGGAATTCAAGGCCGATACCTAAGCATACTAAAAAAAATAAACAGCAAATGAGTAACCAGCATCAAACTAAATGGAGAGAAATTTGTTGCAATCCCACTAAAATCAGGGACTAGACAAAGCTGTCCACTTTCTCACTACCTGTTCAATATAGTACTTGAATTCCTAGCCGGAGCAATTGAACAACAAAGGGTGGTCAAAGGGATACAAAATGTAAAGGAAGAAGTGAAAATATCACTATTTCAGATGATATGATAGTATAATTAATTCACCCCAAAAATTACACCAGAGAACACCTAAACCTGAAAAACAATTTTAGCAAAGAGGATGCATCTGAAATTAACTCAAACCAATCAGTGGCCTTCCTCTACTCAAAGGATAAACAGGCTGAGAAAGAAATTCGGGTAATGTCACCCTTCACAATAACCACAAACAATATAAAGTATCTTGGTGTGACTCTAACAAAACAAGTGAAAGATCTGTGAAAAGAACTTCAAGGCTCTGAAGAAAGAAAGTGAAGAAGACCTCAGAAGATGGAAAAATCTTCCATGCTCATGGATTGGCAGGATTAATATAGTAGCCATCTTGCCAAAAGCAATATACATATTCAATGCAATCCCCATCAAAATCCCCAACTCAATTCTTCATAGAGCTAGAATGAGCAATTCTCAAAATCATCTGGATAAACAAAAAACCCAGGAGAGGTAAAAAGTATTCTCAACAGTAAAAGAACTTCTGGCAGAATCAGTATTCTGACCTGAAGCACTACTACAGAGCAATAGTGTTAAAAACTGCATGGTTTTGGTACAGTGACAGGCAGGTAGACGAATGGAATAAAATCGAAGACCCAGAAATGAATCCAAACACCTATGGTCACTTGATCATTGACAAAGCAGCTAAAACCATCCAGTGGAACAAAGATAGCCTTTTCAACAAATAGTGCTGGTTCAACTGGCAGTCAGCACACAGAAGAATGGAAATTGATCCATTCTTCCCTCTATTACTAAGCTCAAGTCCAAGTGGATCAAGGACCTCCACATAAAACCGGACACACTGAAACTAATAGAAAGAAAAGTGGAGAAGAGCCTTGAACACTTGGGAACAGGGAAAATTTTCCTGAACATATCACCAATAGCTTATGCTCTAAGATAAAGAATTGATAAATGGACGTGAGTTAACCCAAGTGGTAGCCCAGAAGCTCAGAATACCTATGACACTATTCACATATCAAATGATGACCAAGAAAAAGGAATGAAAGGTTCCTGGTCCTAGAAAGGCTTTATGCAGCAGTGTAGAGGAATACCAGGACAGGGAAGTGGAAGAGGCTTGATTGGGGAAAAGGGAGAGATAAGAAGGCTTATTGGACTTGCAGTGAGGGAGAAACCAGGAAAGGGAAAATCATTTGAAATATAAATAACGAATATATCTAATAAAAAAATTGACAAATGGCACCTCATGAAATTACAAAGTTTCTGTAAGGCAAAGGACACTGTCAATCAGACAGAAATGGCAACCAACAAATTGGGATCATTACCAACCCTACATCCGATAGAGGGCTAATATACAATATATACAAAAAGCTCAAGAAGTTAGACTCCAGAGAAACATATAGCCCTCTTAAAAAATGGGGTACCGAGATAAACAATGAACTTTCACCTGAGGAATATTGTATGAATGAGAAGCACCTAAAGAAATGTTCAACATACATAACAATTAGGGAAATGTAAATCAAAACAAACATGGAATTTCACCTCACACAACTCAGAATGGCTAAGATCAAAAACTCAGGAGACAGCAGGTGTTGGTGAGGATGAGGAGAAAGAGGAGCACGCCTCCACTGCTGGTGGGATTGCAAGCTGGTACAGCCACTCTGGAAATCAGTCTGAAGGTTCCTCAGAAAATTGGGCATAATACTACTGGAGGACCTTGTTATACCACTTCTGGGCTTATACCCAGAGGATTCCCCAGCATGTATTAAGGACACTTGCTCCACTATGTTCATAGCAGCCCTAATTAGAATAGCCAGAAGGTAGAAAAATTCCAGATGTCCCTCAATGGAAAAATGGATACAGAAAATGTGGTATATTTACACTATGGAATACTACTCAGCTATTAAAACCAATGAATTCATGAAATTCTTTGGCAAATGGATAAAACTGGAAAATATCATCTTAAGTGAGATAACCCAATCACAAAATACACTTGGTATGCACTCACTGATAAGTGGATATTAACCCAGAAGCTTGGAATACCCAAGACACAATTCACATATCAAATGATGCCCAAGAATATGGAAGGAGAGGCCCCTGGTCCTGGAAAGACTCAATGCAGCAGTGTAGGGGAATACCAGTACAGGGAAGCAGAGGGGTTTGATTGAGGAACAGAGGGAGGGAAGAGGGCTTATGGGACTTTTGGCAAGGGGGGAACCAGGAAAGAGGATATCATTTGAAATATAAATAAAGAATATATCTAAGAAAAAATAAGAGTTCATAAAATTCTTAGACAAATGTGTGGAACTAGAAAATATCATCCTGAGTGATGTAACCAAATAACAAAAGAAAACACATTGTATGCACTCACTGATAAGTGGATATTAGCCTGAAAGCTCTGAGTACCCAAGATACAATTCACAGACCACAAGAAGCTCAAGAAGAAGGAAGACAAAAGTTTGGGTGCTTTGATTCTTATGAGAAGGGGACCAAAATACTCACAGAAGTAAATAAGGAGATAAACTATAGAGTAGAGTCTGAAGGAAATGTAATCCAGACACTTTCCCACCTGGGTGTTCATCCCACATATAGTCACATAACCCCAGCACTATTTTGGATGCCAAGACATGGTTGCTGAAAGGAACCTGATATGGTGTCTCCTGAGAGGCCCTGCCAGAGACTTTCACATACAGAGCCAGATTCTTGCAGCCAACCATTGGTGTGAGCACAGGGTCCCCAATGGAGGAGTTAGAGAATGAACTTAAAGAGCTGAATGGTTTTGCAAGCTCATAGGAAGAACAATATCAAACAATCAGATCCCCAACAAGTCCTAGGTACTAAACCATCAATCAAGATGGAGTACAGATGGCTGTAGCTGCACATGTAGTTGAAGATTGCCTTGTCAGGCAACAATGGGAGGAGAGGTGCTTGGCCCTGTGAAGGCTTAATGGATACCACAGTGTCGGGGAATTGAGGGCAAGGAGGTGAGCGTGGGGTGGGTGGAAGAAAAACCTCATAGAAGCAGGGGGAGAGAGGAGCTTTTAGGGGGTTTCCAGGAGGGGGAAAAATGGAAATGCAATAACATTTGAAATGTAAATAAAGAAAATATCCAATAAAAAAGAATCCTTCCTCCAAGGAATCAAAGAACAAACCTTCTAAGAACACATGCCTTTTATATCACTGCTATTCCCTATTTAAAACACTCAGGCCTCCACAAGTATCTGCTTTTATATGTCTATACTTTCTACAATAACAGGCAAAGGCTACTGTAATCTTTCCAAGCACCTTGTTAGGTATCTCTTGTGCAATATACCATAAATCTTCCAATGATTATACTACAACCTCTAATTTTGATCCCATTTTCAAATAACTTTCCATGTTCGGTTATGCAGATGCAAATTCATTTCTCTTAAATGAGTCCAGAAATCAGTTGAACCCTCAATGTATAGAATTATGTCAGATACAAAGAAGCAAAAAGAATACAGATGAAGGACAAAACAAAAAGACAAATTACTGAGTCAAAACTCTATAGCTACTATATTGTTACCAGAACAATAGAAATAATAATTTTGGTAAAGACATTTATAAGAAAATGTTCTGTTATAAACAAATGTTAAGATGTTAAAAACTGATGAGATTACAACAATAAAGACAAGCCAGATATAATACATCATGAGAGATTCAATTTATTATTTTCACTTGATTCTTCCACATTCCATTATTTAGATAAAATTATTTAGAGTTGTGACTATTAGATTTTCATCACAAGAACAAAAACTTGAATTTTATAAAATGACCACAGAACACACAATAACTAAAGGAAATTAAGTAATAATCACTATTTAAAATATGGTCAATGATATTAAACAATATGTAAGACTAAGCAATATAATTAAACTAACATACTAAGATGATGGAATGTGGGTGGTGGCTGGAAACTTTATTGAGATAGAATGTCAAGAAAAAAAACTTTGGTGTGTTAACCTTTTTAAATGAAGAATATGTAAACACTTGGCTTTCACTGTACTGTACTTGAAGAACGAAGTATGCTGATATGTAATTATGAACAAAGAACTATGTTTGTTTCCAACAATAACCATGTAAACCTAAGGTTAGAATTTGAATTGAAATGTAATGTAAAATATCTGAGACTTTGATGGTGTCACGATGATAACAATGGAGAATTACAGTGTGTGTGGTTTAGTTCTCTCAGAGAGCTGTGGCATACTAGGTAATGTGATTTCAGAAAGCGATCCAGATCTGGTCCCCCAAAGCAAATTAAGGAGCAACAAGTTTCCTGTCTCTATCAGATACTGAAGGCTGACGTAATACACCATCTGTGCAGATGAAACAGGACTCCAAGCCTGAGTGCTGAATGATCGATCTTAAAACTGATGCAATGAACAGAATCAATAACAAATACCTTGCACAGAAAACAAAAGCGGTTTCATTCAGAGCAGGAATGGGAAGAATCATAGCAAGTTACCTGAGCACGCTGACGTTTTCCTTTCATTTTCACCTGCAGGTTTTCAGAGCTCTCCTCCTTCACTGAGAAGCAGCTTATAGCCAATCTCTGGCAAAAGCCTGGGCTGAGCTGCTAGCTAAACACAAACCAGGAGCATTAGAGGAATATTTTTATGTGAATAGATTTCTTTAGCTCTGTTTGACGCAGAATGACTGAGTATACTTGGGAAAATAGAGAATTGAATTGGGACCAATCAGAAGAGAGATCCCTATAATGACTGCGAAAGCAAAGCCTGTTGTTACCATGGAGATATTTTTCATGGAAGCTCCACTATCTCTTCTCTCCCTCACTGCCTGTTGCATCAGGAATGAATAAAGATGAAATAGAGGAAGAAAGATCAAAATATTATGTAATTATTCTTTGGATTCTGGCTCTAATTAAAAACCAGAAAACTATCGAGTAAAGCCTTGCCTTTGACCCTGTATCTGGATAATCGTACCTATAATAAAGCCTCCATTTGTGTCTAGGGACTTCTTCTTGTAATGATTTGCTGTCATATGCACCCTATTGCTGAACATTTGTAATCTACCTGTGCCACTATCCTGAGGAGCTATGGTTATTTGAATATTTATCACAGTAGCTCATATATTTATACACATTAAAACATTCAAATCATTCACTTGAATTATTGAAAGTCACACTTGTGTCCAATTTCATAAAGTTATTTACCACATAATATACTGTGTCTTAAATTATCTTAATGGTGAAGAAATATTAAGAGGATATTACTTTAGCAAAGAAATTTCCAGTATAGGCATATTGCAGTCATTTCTTTCTCTGTATGTGTATGTGTGCTTTTTATGCAGAGAAGTACATTGTGTATATGGGTATGGAGTCTAGCTGAGATCTTTATAGTACTGCTATTTAGGTGTCATTATTTTCTAAATATTTCACTCAATAGACATATGTCAGATAATATGTTAAATATTCAATCATAACATACAATGGATTAGGGTTACCCACAATATCTATAATTAATAATTCATGGTCAATTATTTTGGTCACTTTTTAATATACACTTAGCCCATTTAGCACCTTTTATATATGCTTAGATAAAGACAGATCATTCAATGAAATAAAGAATGTTCATGTGAACCTAGAGATACAGGAATGGTAACGACAGAGGTTAAATGATTCTCCCTTAGTTTCTCTGCACAGATAGATAGATAGATAGATAGATAGATAGATAGATAGATAGATAGATAGATAGATAGATAGACAGATAGAAAGAAAAATAAAGATGACATAGAAGGAGAATGAATAAAATTATAATGGAATTATTCTTTGGTTCCTTGCTCTAAATATAAAGATAAATGTCTCTGCCCAACCCAACTCACCCATAACCAGAGGCAGCTTGTGCCTTAGGTTTTCTGAAAGATCCAACATTACAAGTGAGACCCCAATTGCCCAATACCTGGATTAGCTGGGATCCCCGCCCCAGGATCAAGGGGATGGAAGCATCCCTGCCCAGCTGGAGGCACATTTTTCTTCAGACTTGCACCTCTGCCTGGGAGCAGAGTCTCTGTTTTCCCCATCCAAAGCACCCACAGAGGAGTCAGCTTGTTCCCCAGGACTTCTGACAGTTCCAGAATTAAACGTGACCCCCTAACTCCTGCCACAATACCTGGATCAACTTGGTCCCCACAGGACATGAGAGACACAGGAACTCCTGCCTAGCCAGTGACACAAGTTACTTTCAGGTTTCACCTGAGCCCAGGAGCAGACCCTGGGCTCTGGATATCCACATACTTTGCACCTACCCAGAAGTTTCTTGTCCTCAAAGTCTTCTGAGACAGCCAGGATCACAGGCCCACAGGCTCACATGAGAGAGAGACTCAAGTTAAAGACATAAAGGACAGCTTACACAAAAGATAAGCAGATGTCAAGAGGTAAAGACAGCAACACAACCAAAAGAAGTCAAGGCTACTCGGCAACATCAGAATCCAATTTACCTACCGCAGAATGTCCTGCATACTCCCAACCCACCTGAAAAGCAAGATTCTGATCTAAAATCCCATCTCAATCTCATGAAAATGATAGAGGACTTTAGGAAGAACATAACTCCCTAAAAGAAATACAAAAGAGTAGAGAAAAACTGGTTGAAACCCTTAATGATGAAACATATAAATGCCTAATGAAATACAGGAAAATACAAGCAAACAGGTGAAAAAATGAACAAAATCTTACAGGATCTAAAAATGGAAGAAGAAACAATAAAGAAATTATAAAGGGGGACAACCTTGGGTTTGGAAAACCTAGAAAAGTGGTCAGGAGTCATTGATGCAGTCAGTCATCATCAGCAGAATAAATAGGATAGAAAATAGAATCTCAGAAGTAGAAGATACCATAGAAAACATTGACAAAACCATCACAGAAAATGCAAAAGGCAAAAGGCTCCTAATCCAAAACATGCATAAAATCCAGGACACAAAAGAAAGACCAAACCTAAGAATAATCATAAAGGAGTTGAACTAAGATTCCCAGCTCATAGGACCTGAAAATGTCTTCAACAAAATCATAGAAGAAAACTTCCCCACCTAAAGTAAGATATGGCCATAAAGTTACAAGAAACCTACAGAACACCAAATATATAGGACCAGAAAATGAAACAATCTCATCACCTATTAATCAAATCACTAAATACACAGAAAAAACAAAGAATATTAAAAGCTGCAAGGGAAAAGGTGTCAATTAACATACAAAGGTAGACCTATCAGAATTAAATGAGACTTCCAAACAGAGACTATGGAAGCCAGAAGAGCCTGATCCGAGGTCATGCAGACTCTAAGAGAACACAAACTATAGCTCAGACTACTATAACCAGCAAATCGCTCAATCAACATAGATGGAGAAATCAAAATAATCCAGGATAAAACCAAATTCAAACAATATCTGTCTACCAATTTATCCCTAAAGTCTTATAAGGAAAACAACAACACAGGGAAAGTACCTGCACCAAAGAAAGGACAAGATGTTAAGCATCTCACAAAAAAGCCAAAAGGAGTGAACCACAATTCCATAAAACTACTTACTAAAACAAACATATCAGGAACCAACAGTCACCTCTCATTAATACCTCTCAATATTAATGGACTCAACTCATCTATAAAAGGACATAAGCTAACATACTGGATATGCAAACAAGGTTCAGCATTTTGCTGCATATAGGAAACACACCTCAATAACAAAGACAGAAATTATTCAGACTTAAATGATGGAAAATGAATATCCAAGCAAATGATCCAAGGATACAAGTGGGAGTTGACATCCTAATATCCAAGAAAGTAGACTTTCTACCAAAAGTTATCAAGATTGATGAATAAGGACACTTCATGTTTATCAAGGGTAAAATACACCCAGAGAAACCCTCAATTCTGAATATCTATGCCCCAAATGCAACCATAACCACATTCACAAGAGAAACTTTACTCAAAACACACATTGAACTCCACACAACAATAGTGGGAGAATTCAAAGCCTCACTCTCACAAATTGAGTGGTCATTGAAACAGAAACTAAACAGAGACACAGTGAAGCAAAGAGAGGTTATGAACCAAATGGATCTAACAGATGTCTACAGAACATTTCACCCTAAAACAAATAATATACCTCCTTCTCAGTACCTCATTGTACCTTCTCTAAAATTGACCATATAGTTGGTTACAAAGCAACCTTCAACTGATACAAGAAGATTGAAATGATATCATATCATCATATCAGATGTCCATAGCTTAAGGCTGGTTCTAAATAACAGCAATAATTATAGGAATATCCCATATGCGTGGATGCACTTAAGGAAATGATCAACATCTTTAGTCATCAGGGAAATGCAAATCAAAATAACCCTGAGATTTTATCTCACACCAGTCAGAATGGCTAAGATAAAAAACTCAGGAGACAGCAGATGCTGGAGAGGTTGTGGATAAGAAGGAACACTCCTCCACTGCTGGTGGGATTGCAAGCTGGTACATCCACTCTGGAAATCACTTTGGTGGTTCCTCAGAAAACTAGGCATAATACTACTGGAGGACCCTGCTATACCACTCCTGGGCATATACCCAGAGGATTCTCCAGCATGTAATATGAACACATACTCCACTATATACATAGCAGCCCTAATTATAATAGCCAGAAGCTGAAATAACCCTGATGTCCCTCAACGGATACAGAAAATGTGGTATGTATACACACACACACACACACACACACACACACACACACACACACACACACAATGGAGTACTATTCAGATATTAAAAACAATGAATTCATGAAATTCTTAGACAAATGGCTGGAACTGGAAAATATCATCCTGAGTGAGGTAACCTAATCAAAAAAGAGCACACATGGCATGCACTCACTGATTAGTGGATATTATCCCAGAAGCTCAGAATATCCAAGACACATTCCACATATCAAATGATGCCCAAGAAGGAGGAAGAACAAAGTATGGATCCTTGGGTCCTTTGTAGAAACGGGAAAAATAACCACAGAAGAAGATTCAAATACAAAATTTGAATCAGAGTCTGAGGGAAAGATCATCCAGAGACTAACCCACCTAGTGAGCCATCCCATATACAGTTACAAAACCCAAAAACTATTATTGATGCCCACAAGTTCTTGCTGACCAGAGCCAGATATCACCTGGGAGGCTCTCCTAGTGCATGACAAATACAGAGGGGGATACTCTTAGCCAGCCATTGAACTGAACACAGGGACCCCAATGGGGGAAGCTAGAGAAAGAACCCAAGGAGGTGAAGGTTTTTGCAACGCCACAGGAGGAACAACAATATGAGTTACCCAGTACTCCCAGAGCTCCCAGGGACAAAACCATCAACAAAAGAGTACACATGGACTTACCCATGGCTCCAGACAAACAGGCAGTAGAGGATGGTCTTGTTAGACACCAAAGGGGATAACATTTGAAATTTAAATAAAGAATATATCTAATAAAAAATATGATTGAAATAATACCATGCATCCTATTAGATGACCATGCCTCTTTTTTAATTTATTTTCTAAGATTTTTTTTTATTTACATTCAAAATCATTTCCCCTTTCCCATTTCCTCCCTCCCCGAAAGTCCCATAAGTCCCCTTCCCTACCTCTTTTCCCCATTCAAACCCCTCTCGCTTCTCTGTCTTAGCATTCCCCTATATCCAGTCTTTCCAGGACCAGGGGTCTCTCCTTCCATCTTCTTGGAAATTTATTGATATGCGAATTGGGTCTAGGGTATTCCGAGATTCTTGGTTAATATCCCCTTATCAGTGACTGCATACCATATGTGTTCTTTTGTGATTGGGTTACCTCACTAAGGATGATATTTTCAAGTTCTGACCATTTGCCTAGGAATTTCGTGAATTCATTGTTTTTAAGGTCGATCTTTAATAAGAGTGAAAACTATAAGAATATCACATACACATGGAAAATGAAAAACTCTTTACTCAATGATAACTTGCTCATGGAAGAAATAAAGAAAGAATATAAAGACTTCCTATAAATTAATAAAAATACTGACACATCATACCAAACTTATAGGACACAATGAAAGCAATACTAATAGGAAAGTTCATAGCACAAAGTGCCCTGGTAAAGAAACTGGAGAGATATTACCCTAACAACGTAACAACACACCTGAGAGCTCTAGAAAAAAAAGAAGCAAACTCACCCAAGAGGATTAGAAGGTAAGAAATAGTTAATCTCAGGGCTGAAATCAATCAAATAGAAATGAACAAACAAACAAGACAAAACAAAGAATAAACAAAATGAGAAGGTGGTTCTTTGACAGAATCAACAAGATAGATAAACCTGTAGCCAAACTACCTAAAGGGCCAAGAGGTAGTATCCAAATGAACAAAATCAGATATAAAACGGGAGGTATAATAACAGAAATGGATGAAATTTTAAAAAATTATCAGATTCTACTGTAAAAGCCTATTCTCAACAAAACTGGAAAATCTAGAGCAAACTGATGGTTTCCTAGACACATACCACAAACCAAAGTTAAATCAAGAGCAAGTAAACTATATAAACTTCCATATCACACAAGGAAGTAGAAAAGTCATTAAAAACCTAACAATTTTAAAAAGTCCAGGGCCAGATGGGTTATTGCAGATTTCTACAGAACCTTCAAAGAAGACATGATACCAATTTTCCTCAATTTATTTCATATATAGAAAGAGAAGAATCACTACCAAACTCATTCTATGAATCCACAAATTCTCTGATACCTAAAACATAGAATAACCCAACTAACAAAGAGAAATTCAGTCCAATCTCACTTCTGGATATCCGTGCAAAAATGCTCAAAAAATTCTTGCAAACTGAATCCAAGAACATATCAAAACTCTCATTAACCATGATCAAATAGGCTTCATCCCAGGGATTCAGGGATGGTTCAAGATATGGAAATCCATCAAAGTAACCCACTACATAAACAAACTCATGTACTCACTACATAAACAAATTCATGAAACATGAATATTTCATTAAATAATGAGAAGGCATTTGATAAAATAACATTCAGACTGTCAACAACAAAATACCATGTGTGTTCTTTTGTGATTGGGTTACCTCACTAAGGATGATATTTTCCAGTTCTGACCATTTGCCTAAGAATTACATGAATTCATTGTTTTTTTTTTTAATTATTTTCTAAGATTTTTATTTACATTCCAAATGATTTCCCATTTCCCGTTTCTTCCTTCTCCGAAAGTCCCATAAGCCCCCTTCCCTCCCTCTGTTCCCCATTCAACCCCCTCTCGCTTCTCTGTCCTGGTATTCCCCTACATCCAGTCTTTCCAGGACCAGAGGTCTCTCCTTACATCTTCTTGGAAATCTATTGATATGTGAATTACGTCTTGGGTATTCCAAGATTCTGGGTTAATATCCCCTTATCAGTGACTGCATACCATATATGTTCTTTTGTGATTGGGTTACCTCACTAAGGATGATATTTTCCAGTTCTGACCGTTTGCCTAAGAATTTCATGAATTCATTGTTTTTAATTGCAGAGTAATATTCCATTGTGTAAATATACCACATCTTCTGAATCCATTCCTCTGTTGAGGGACATCTGGGTTCTTTCCAGTTTCTGGCTATTATAAATAAGGCTGCTATGAACATACTGGAGCATGTGTCCTTATTGCACGCCGGGGAAGACTCTGGTTATATGCCAAGGAGTGGTATAGCTGGATCCTCCAGGAGTGTCATGCCCTGTTTTCTGAGGAACTGCCAGACTGCTTTCCAGAGTGGTTGTACAAGCTTGCAATCCCAAAAGCAGTGGAGGAATGTTCCTCTTTCTCCACATCCTCGCCAACAACTTCTGTCTCTTGTGTTTTTGATCTTAGCCATTCTAACTGGTGTGAGATGGAATCTCAGGGTTGTTTTAATTTGCATTTCCCTAATGACTAAGGATGTTGAATATTTCTTTAGGTTCTTCTCTGCCATTAGATCTTCTTCAGGTGAGAACTCTTTGTTTAGCTCTGTACCCCATTTTTTAAATAGGATTATTTGGCTCTCTGTAGTCTAACTTCTTTAGTTCTTTGTATGGTGTGACTCTATCCAAACAAGTGAAAGTTCTGTATGACAAGAACTTCAAGTCTCTGAAGAAAGAAAGTAAAGAAGACCTCAGAAGATGGAAAAACCTTCCATGCTCATGGATTGGCAGGATTAATATAGTAAAAATTACCATCTTGCCAAAAGCAATATACAGATTCAATGCAATCCCCATCAAAATCCCAACTCAGTTCTTCATAGGGTTAGAAAGAGCAATTCAAAAATTCATCTGGAGTAACAGAAAACCCAGGATAGCTAAAACTATTCTCAACAGTAAGAGAACTTCTGGGGGAATCAGTATCCCAGACCTCAAGCTGTACTACAGAACAATAGTGTTAAAAACTGCATGGTATTTGTACAGTGACAGGCATGTAGATCAATGGAACAGAATTGAAGACCCAGAAATGAATCCACACTCCTATGGTCACTTGATCTTTGATAAAGTTGCTGAAACCATCCAGTGGAAAAAAGATAGCCTTTTCAACAAATGGTGCTGGCTCAACTGGAGGTCAACATGCAGAAGAATGCAAATTGATCCATTCTTATCTCCTTACACTAAGCTCGCTCGATTCCAAGTGGATCAAGGACCTCCACATAAAACCAGACACACTAAAACTAATAGAAACGAAACTAGGGAAGAACCTTGAACATATGGGCACAGGGGAGAATTTCCTCAACAGAACACCAATAGCTTATGCTCTAAGATCAAGAATTGACAAATGGGACCTCATAAAATTACAAAGTTTCCAAGAAACGAGGTGGAGTAGCCATCCTAATATCGGATAAAATTGATTTTCAACCCAAAGTCATCAAAAAAGACACAGAAGGACACTACATACTGATCAAGGGAAAAATCCACCATCAAGAACTCTCAATCCTGAATATCTATGCTCCAAATGCAAGGGCACCCTCATTCGTAAAAGAAACTTTACTAAAACTCAAAGCACACATCGCACCGCACACAATAATAGTGGGTGACTTCAACACCCCGCTCTCTGAAATGGATCGTTCAGGAAAGCAGAAACTAAACAGGGACACAGTGAATCTAATTGAAGCCTTGGACCAAATGGAACTAACTGATATATATAGAACATTTCATCCTAGAGCTAAAGAATACACCTTCTTCTCAGCTCCTCATGGTACCTTCTCCAAAATTGACCATATAATTGGTCACAAATCAGACCTCAACAGATACAAGAAGATAGAAATAATCCCATGCCTCCTATCAGATCACTATGGAATAAGGGTGGTCTTCAATGGCAACAAAAACAAAAGAAAACCCACGTACACATGGAGGCTGAACAATGCTCTACTCAATGATAACTTGGTCAAGGTGGAAATAAAGAAAGAAATCAAAGACTTTTTGAAAGTTAATGAAAATGAAGGCACAACATACCCTAACTTATGGGACACAATGAAAGCAGTGCTAAGAGGAAAATTCATAGCCCTGAGTGCCGCCAAAAAGAAACGGGAGACAGCATACACTAACAGCTTAATGGCACACCTGAAAGCCCTGGAACAAAAAGAAGCAAATACACCAAAGAGGAGTAGAAGGCAGGAAATCATCAAACTCAGGGCTGAAATCAATCAAGTAGAAACAAAGAAAACCATACAAAGAATCAACAAAACGAGGAGTTGGTTCTTTGAGAAAATCAACAAGATAGATAAGCCCTTAGCCAGACTAACCAGAGGGCACAGAGATAGTATCCAAATTAATAAAATCAGAAACGAAAAGGGAGAGATAACAACAGAAACTGAGGAAATTCAAAAAATCATCAGATCCTACTACAAAAACCTGTATTCAACACAACTAGAAAATCTTGAGGAAATGGACAATTTCCTTGACAGATACCAAGTACCAAAATTAAATCAGGATCAAATAGACCATCTAAACCGTCCTATAACCCCTGAAGAAATAGAAGTTGTCATTGGAAGTCTTCCAACCAAAAAAAGCACAGGTCCAGATGGTTTTAGTGCAGAATTCTATCAGACCTTCAAAGAAGACCTAACACCAATACTCTTCAAACTGTTCCACAAAATAGAAACAGAAGGAACACTACCCAACTCATTCTATGAAGCCACAATTACACTAATACCAAAAGCACACAAAGATCCGACAAAGAAAGAGAATCTCAGGCCAATCTCTCTTATGAATATCGATGCAAAAATACTCAATAAAATTCTTGCCAACCGAATCCAAGAACACATCAAAACGATCATTCACCACGATCAAGTAGGCTTCATCCCAGGGATGCAGGGATGGTTCAATATAAGGAAATCCATCAATGTAATCCACTACATAAACAATCTCAAAGAAAAAAACCACATGGTCATCTCATTAGATGCTGAGAAAGCATTTGACAAAATTCAGCATCCTTTCATGCTAAAGGTCTTGGAAAGATCAGGAATTCAAGGCCCATATCTAAACATAGTAAAAGCAATTTACAGCAAACAAGTAGCCAGCATCAATCTAAACTGAGAGAAACTTGAAGCAATCCCACTAAAATCAGGGACTAGACAAGGCTGCCCTCTCTCTCCATATCTTTTCAATATAGTACTTGAAGTTCTAGCTAGAGCAATTAGACAACAAAAAGAGGTCAAAGGGATACAAATTGGAAAGGAAGAAGTCAAACTATCACTATTTGCAGACGATATGATAGTATACATAAGCGACCCAAAGAACTCCACCAGAGAACTCCTACAGCTGATAAACGACTTCAGCAAAGTGGCCGGATATAAAATCAACTCAAGCAAGTCAGAAGCCTTCCTATACTCAAAGGATAAGCAGGCTGAGAAAGAAGTAAGAGAAATAATACCCTTTACGATATCCACAAACCATATTAAGTATCTTGGCGTGACGCTAACCAAACAAGTGAAAGATCTGTATGACAAGAACTTCAAGTCTCTGAAGAAAGAAATTGAAGAAGACCTCAGAAGATGGAAAAATCTGCCATGCTCATGGATTGGCAGGATTAATATAGTAAAAATGAGCATCTTACCAAAAGTAATACACAGATTCAATGCAATCCCCATCAAAATCCCAACTCAATTCTTCATAGAGTTAGAAAGAGCAATTCAAAAATTCATCTGGAATAACAGAAAACCCAGAATAGCTAAAACTATTCTCAAGAGTAAAAGAACCTCTGGGGGAATCAGTATCCCGGACCTCAAGCTGTACTACAGAGCAATAGTGTTAAAAACTGCATGGTATTGGTACAGTAACAGACATGTAGATCAATGGAACAGAATTGAAGACCCAGAAATGAATCCACACTCCTATGGTCACTTGATCTTTGACAAAGGAGCTAAAACCATCCAGTGGAAAAAAGATAGCCTTTTCAACAAATGGTGCTGGCTCAGCTAGAGGTCAACATGCAGAAGAATGCAAATTGACCCATCCTTATCTCCTTGCACTAAGCTCAATTCTAAGTGGATCAAAGATCTCCACATAAAACCAGACACACTGAAACTAATAGAAGGGAAACTAGGGAAGAACCTTGAACATATGGGCACAGGGGAGAATTTCCTGAACAGAACTCCAATAGCTTATACTCTAAGATCAAGAATAGACAAATGGGACCTCATTAAATTACAAAGTTTTTGCAAGGCAAAAGACACCGTCAAAAAGACAAAGCGGCAACCAACTAACTGGGAAATGATCTTTACCAACCTTACATCCGACAGAGGGCTAATATCCAAGATATACAAAGAACTCAAGAAGTTAAACTCCAGAGAGGCAAGTAACCCTATTAAAAAATGGGGTACAGAGCTACACAAAGAGTTCTCACCTGAAGAATATCTAATGGCTGAGAAGCACCTAAAGAGATGTTCATCATCCTTAGTCATTAGGGAAATGCAAATCAAAACAACCCTGAGATTCCATCTCACACCAGTCAGGATGGCTAAGATCAAAAACACAGGAGACAGCAGTTGTTGGCGAGGATGTGGAGAAAGAGGAACACTCCTCCACTGCTGGTGGAATTGCAGGCTGGTACAACCACTCTGGAAAGCAGTCTGGCGGCTCCTCAGAAAACTGGGCATGACACTTCCGGAGGATCCGGCTATACCACTCCTGGGCATATACCCAGAGACTTTACCTGCATGCAATAAGGACACATGCTCCACTATATTCATAGCAGCCTTATTTATAATAGCCAGAAGCTGGAAAGAACCCAGATGTCCCTCAACGGAGGAATGGATTCAGAAGATGTGGTATATTTACACAATGGAATACTACTCTGCAATTAAAAACAATGAATTCACGAAATTCCTAGGCAAATGGTCAGAACTTGAAAATATCATCCTTAGTGAGGTAACCCAATCACAAAAGATCACACATGGTATGAAGTCACTGATAAGGGGATATTGACCCAGAATCTCAGAATACCCTAGACACAATCAGCATATCAATAGATTTCTAAAAAGATGGAAGGAGAGACCCCTGGTCCTGGAAAGACTGGATGTAGGGGAACGCCAGGACAGAGTAATGAGAGGGGGTTGAACGGAGAAAAGAGGGAGGGAAGGGGGCTTATGGGACTTTCGGGGAGGGAGGAAACGGGAAAGGGGAAGTGATTTGGAATGTAAATTAAAAAAATAAAATAAAATTAAATTAAAAAAAAAATTACAAAGTTTCTGTAAGGCAAAGGACACTGTCAAAAGGACAAAGCAGCAACCAACAAACTGGGAAAAGATCTTTACCAAACCTACATGTGACAGTGGGTCTGTGATTCTTTTGTCTTGTATTGGAATGTCTTTCCATTGATTTTTCTTGCCCAATTGCTTTATCTTAGTTGTACTATTAATTTGTAAATAAATCGCTCATGAGGTGACTACCCTCATCAAAAGCTTATGTTCCTGAATGAAAGACATACACAAACTTTATATGTTTTACAACTTTTGCAGCACAATAACCAGCATCTGACTAACCACTATGATGTTAGAATCTGCCTCGCACAGATAACTGGGGGCATGATCCTGGAAGATATTTGCAGATCCTCTCCTGCAAACAGGTTTTAGTGATCCAATTAACATTAAACTACAGTTACATTGAGGCAGGTACTAACTCCTTGCCAGTGTAGATTGGTATATTAATACTATAGAAATTTTTATTTTATTATATTTAATGTTTTTACATTTTACAGAAGAATTAATGATTGGATGGATAATAAATAAATAAATAAATAAATAAATAAATAAATAAATAAATAAATAAAAATAGGCACTAGTGCACAGGTTAATATCTGAACTCTGTTATAAGTGCTTAAACAACTCAAAGAGATAAAATCTAGTTTTCCTGAAAGAGTGAAACTAGTTATATCAACTAGGACAGGCCTCAGGTTCAGCAGTAGTTGATTAACAAGCAATTTGACATTACTGTTTTCTGAGTTTTTGAGTGCTTTTACATGGACACAGCTTGTTGTTTTTTTTTTCCATTTTTTTTTGTGGAGTTTTTGATTATTTGCTTAGAATGTGGTTTTATTTTCCTGATTTTAAAGGATTTGTTTTATGTTGGTTTTTCATTTTTTCTCTTGTTCATATTTTGCCTAAGGGTTTAAAGTTGAGAGGAAAGTAGGAGAGGATCTGCAGATCTTGAGAGTCTGGCATGATATACTTGAATATTTGAATAAAATATTGAAAAATACAACGTACAGCATTATCCATCAACCAGATCCCCCAGAGCTCTCAGAGAATAAACAACCAACAAAGAGTACATATAGAGGGAACCATGGCTCCAGCTGCTAATGCAGCAGAGTACCACCTTATCTGACCTCAATGGGAGGGGAGTTCCTTGTTCCTGTGGAGACTCAACGCCACATCATTGGCAAATTCTAGGGTGGTGAGGTGCAAATGGGTGGGTGATTTCATAGATGGAGGACATTTTGAGGTAGGCTAATTCAGAGCCCTTCATCTGGGCCTGGGAGGTAACTGAAGTTGTCAGCATGTCAGTTTCCCTGGACCGTTTCATCTTGTCCTACTGCTAACAAAGAACACAAAGAGCAATCAGCTCCCGTATTCTTATACCCTCTGATATGGCTCACTTGTATCCATACCATCATAGATAGCTCTACTGTACTGTCCAGGTGAGTTGCAGGGACTACTCCCTAGGGGTCTGTGGTCATCTGAGGAATGTCTTAGGAGTGCTATGTGCTGCTGTAATGTCACATAGGGCAAGGGTCCTCTTAGATGATATCTGTCTATGTTGGTTACTGTGTGGAACTGACATGTAGTCATCTGAAGTTAAGTCCCTGTCTGAACTCCTTGGCACCAGAGTGCTGATCATCTTGACTGTTTTTTTTTTCTTGATTCATGATGTATCAGGTGGAGATGTAGAAATCTTATATCATAAAATAATATTTTTGAGTAATTCTATGAAATAATTTTCATAATAAAACAACAAAAGCATAACAAGAACAGAAATACATGTCTCCATATCTATGTAAATAAATGTAAGAAAAACATAAAGCAGCTGTGGAGGAAAAGTACTCTAGAATTTGTCTGTCTAGTACAAGGCTGTAATTTAGCTTTGGGAAGAATTTCAGAGTAGCCATGGGTGTTGGTGCATTGCTAGTATATATATTTAAATTTTCATGAGCATGACCATGGCAAGGAATTCAAAGCCTCAGACCTATGGTATTTGAAAAGTCTTCTCGATTAGACCCTTCATCAAATTGTAAAGACATACAGTGATAGTCATTCTGAATTTGAATTTAGATATTCTCATATACAGCTACTTACCACGTAGATAATTATGGTGCAAAAATGTTTTTCTATGGCGACCTTTTTCCTAGATTAGCTAAACCTTCCTATCTGTTCCCCACTATATTTAAATCTGCCTCCTTGTTGAACTGTATAAAGTAAACTGCACCCATGATCCAGATTTGTAAAATAAAAGTACTAAATTTCCAAGAACAGCTGTCTCAAAATTCATTTCCTTACATCTCTTCTTTTCTCATGCTATTGTTCTACTACCTAAACCAATTCAGAGAAAGAAAGAAATGCTGCACATTCAGAAGGTGTTCAAAATCTTAGGGGCAGGTTTTAGCAATTTTGACAATGGGAAGCAGTATATTGGGATAAAAATCATCACATAGATGATGTTACCCTGGATGTCCTCTACAGAGATACACAATGAGAGACCATAATCTTCATCTGGTTTGTTCACAACTTTTCCTGAATTGCTAAACTTTTCCATCTTCTCCCATTTAAAAATACTAAAGAATATAATCATAAACAATAAAAAAATTAGAATCTTCCAGGTCTACAGAGTGAGTTCCAGGCCAGCCAGGGCTACACAGAGAAACCCTGTCTCAAAAAACCAAAAAAAAAAAAAAATTAGAATCCATATCATGGAAAAATTCACCTCATTCAATAATATAATATAACAAAAGTTTTATCACACAACTGATGAGCGTGTTCAATCTGTGTATAATACCATGATCAAGTTACAAGAGAAATTGTTTATTTGGACAAGCTAACGGTATGAGAATACACATTTTAAAAAAGTAGTTGTAACACCATGGATGAAGCATAAATACATCTAAAATTTCATTCTTAATGAAATATAAACAATGTGAGAAATTCTATACAAATCTAACATTCCTACCATTAATTCAACATGTCATTTCACTTTTAATTTAAACCTATGTTAATTACATAAGAGTAGTTACATAGTTACATCAAGATTGATGTCTGGATAACATACTACCCATACTAATGGTAAATTAGTGTATATAGTTAAAATATTTTTGATTTATTTCTTATTTCTCCTTCAAAAATTTAAGGAAGATTTCATATGGCATGGTGTGATAAAACATAATTTAGAAAAATTTCTCTCAGTTAATAAAATAAAGTTTGAGCTATCTATTACTTAAAGCTATCACAGTACTTATTAGTTTTGATATAATCACCATTGAATGATGGGGAGAATTAAAAGTAAAATGGTGCAAAAAATGACAATTTCTAAGTTTCTGCAGTCTCTAACTATGTCAATGTGACCATTCAGACACTTAATTCCTTGAGCAATTTTCAAGCTGAAATCAGATCCAACTTTTGATTTGCACAAGTAGCCTAGGTCCTCATGCACATAAAAGAGAGCATAACAACTCCCAGATAGATAATTAAGAGCCCCTGGGTTTACTCTTTTCCTATCTAAACATATAACCAAAGAGAAGTCATTAAGTCATGTTATGCACCATAAGAAATGACATCTTTCTCTCATCCTTATTTCCCTCTCTTCTCAGTTTCTATATATTTCACTTCCATGTATATATTTGCACCTTAATAGGCATATGTATTCACCTTTACCAGCTCTTTCTGGTATTCTAGGAGGTATGCAAACTTCTTCCTCTAATATGTCTAAATATTACAGTAACTTTATTATTGCTTCTGTCTTTTAAGTTATCATTGGTATACAACAACTGAACACCTTAGGCTGTACCATAATATTATCATGTATAATGATTCACCTGGAGCAGAATTTGAAGAGAATAAAATTAGGTAGGGCACACAAAAACACCAGATAATATGTAGCAAGTTTAATGGCGGAAGATTGTGTGATTTCCTGAAAGAACTTAGGCAAATCAATATAACTGCATAAACACACATAGTACCAAACAGAAGTAATTATCATGGATACAGTGTTAGTGAACAGATACTGATCATTCCGAGGAGATTCATTGTTAAAGTGAGACAAGAAAATCTGTAGGGTAAATTTTTTTTCAATGGAAATATAGGAGTCTGACACAACACAAAGACAATTTTCCACTGCTCTCATGCCTTCCTTATTTGACCTCATAGAAATGAATGGACAGACAAGGAAATGAAAATAAACTATAAGAACAACTGTATGGCAAAGAGAAATAATAATTTAATCTTGACTCAAACTTTTATTGGAAAAAATAATCTCAGAAGCTCTTGATGGTAATAGAATGATATTGAGTAAGATTGCTAGGGTTATATTTTTATTATAATTCAAACATTTTATAGTGCAGAATTTATCCCCCTCCTGGTTCACCCTCTGACTGTTCCACATACCATAACTCCACCCCCTCTCCTCCCCAAGATGATGTCCTTACCTCTCAATCCTATCACCACACTACCAGAACTCCCCATTCACTGTGATCTCAAGTCTCTTGAGGTTTAGTTGTTTCTTCTCTGACCGACTATAATCCCAGCAGTCCTCTGCTTTATATGTGCTGGTGTCCTCTGGTCAGTTGGCTTATGCTGCCTTATTGGTGGCTCAGTGTCTGGGAGATCTCAGTGTCCCACTGAGTTGAACCTACTGATCTTCCATCCTCCTCAGATTCTTCCAGGTTTCCACTAATTTGACCACAGGCCACACTAGCTTCTGTCAACTGGTTGGATGTAAATATCTGCATCTGAGTCTTTTAGCTGCTCTTTGGTCTTTCAGAGGACAGTCATGATAGGTCACTTTTGTGAGCACACTATGGCCTCAGTAGTATTGCAAGCCTTGGGACCTCCCAATGAGCTGAATCCCATTTAGGCCTGTCAGTGGATCTCCTTTTCCTCATGATTTTTTTCCATTTCTGCCTCTTTAGTTCTTCCAGACAGAAACAATTCTAGGCCAGAGTTCTGACTGTAAGATGGCAACCCTATCACTTCACTTGATGCCCAGTCTTTCTACTGGAGATGGGCACTACAATTTCCCTCTCCCACTGTAGGGCATTTCATATAATGTTCCTCCTGAGATCCTCTCAACACCCTGGTCTCTGGTACATTCAAGAAGGTCTCCCCAACTCTTACCTCCTGAAGTTGCCTGTCCCCATTCTTTCTTCTGGCCTTGTGGACATCAGTCCTGCCCCCCCAACATCTGATCATGATCCTGTCTTCCCCTCCCTGTCCCTTTTCACACCCAGGTCCCTCTCCCCTCACCCTACTGTGATTGCTTTCTTCTCCCTACCAAGTGGATTTGAGGGATCCTCACTTGAGAACTTCAGCTTGTTAACATTCTTAAATTCTCTGGATGTGTCCAGGGTATTCTGTATTTTGGGGCTAATATCCACTTATTATTGAGTACATACCAGGCATGTGCTTTTGAGTCCATGTTACCTCCCTCAGGATGATAATTTCTAGTTCCATCCATTTGCCTAGCAAACGGAGGATGTCCTAATTCTTAATAGCTGAGTAGTACTTCATTGTGTAAATGAACCACAGGTTCTGTACCCATTCTTCCGTTCTAGGACATCTGAGTTGTTTCCAGCTTTTGGCTATCAGAAATAATGCCTCTGTGAACATAGTAGATGAAGTGCCCCTGTGGAATGGTGGGCATTTTTTCAGTAGATGCCTAAGAGTGGTATAGATGGTTTTTCAGGTTGATCTAGTACCAATGATCTGAGGAACCTCCAGATTTAATTCCAAAGAGGTTGTACAAATTTGCAATCCCTCCAGCAACTGAAGAGTGTTCCTCTCTCTCCACATCCATGCCAATAGGGGTACAGTCAACTGAGGTTTTAATCTTAGGCATTCTGATTTGATTAAGGTAGAATCTAAGGGTTATTTTAATTTTCATTTCCCTGATCACTAAGGATTTTCAAATTTCTTTAAGTGCTTCTCAGCCATTTGAGATACCTCTGTTGCGAATTCTCTGTTTAGTTCTACACCCTAGGTCTTGAATGGGTTGTTTGATGTCTTAATAGTTAGCTTCTTGAATTCTTTACATATTTTGGATATTACCATCCATTTGATGTGTGGTTAGAGGAGATAGTTTCCAATCTGTAGGTAGCTGATTTTTACTATTGGCTATGTCCTTTGCCTTAAAGAAAATTTCCAGTTTAACAAGATCCCACTTATCAGTTCTTCACCTTAGAGCCTTAATTTTTGGAGTTCTGTTCTGTAAATTTCCCCCTGTGCCAATGAGTACAATGCTCTTTCTCAAGAGTAGTAGACCACAGGAAAAGGTCAAACTCAGGGCAGAAATCAACTAAATAGAAACAAAGGGAACTATACAAAAAATAACCAAATTCAAAGCTGGTTCTTCGAGAGAATCTGCAAGATAAATTCCTAGACAAACTAACCATAGGGTCCAGAGACAGTGCCCAAATAAATAAAATCAGAAATGAAAAGGGAGACATAACAAAAGAAAATGAAGAAATTCATAAAATCATCAGATCCTACCTAAAAAGTCTATTCTCAACAAAATTGAAAAATCCAGATGATCTGGATGATTTTCAAGAAAGATTCCACATACCAGATTAAATCAAGTGCAGATAAATTATCTAAATATTCCCATATCCCCTAAGAAAATAGAAGTTATTAAAAACCTCCTAAACAATAAAGTCCAGGGCCAGATGGCTTTAGTGAAGAATTCTACTATACCTTTAAAAAAACCAAATACCAATATTTCTCAAAATATTCCATAAAATAGAAACAGAAGAAACACTACACAACTCATCTTTGAAGGGACAATAACTCTGATAACTAAAACACAAGGACCCATTAAAAACGAGAACTTCAGGCCAATTTTGCTTATGATTATTGATTCAGAAATATGCAATAAAATTCTCAAAAACAAAATCTAAGAACACATCAAATATCTCATTCACCACAATCAAATATTCTTTATCTCAGGGATCCAAGGTTGGTTCAATATATAAAAATCAATTAATGTAATCCACTATATAAACATACTCAAAATTAAAGATCACATGATCATCTTATTAGATGTTCAAAAACATTTTACAGTGTATATAACCCCTTCAAGTTAAAAGTTTGAGAAAAGGAATTAAAGACTCATAGATAAATATAATAAAAGCAATATTTACTGTCTGACAGACTCTGAAAATGCAATACATAGTCTCTCCAGTCTGTCAGTCTGTTAGTTTTAATTTTTAATTGGTCATTTTATTTATTTATATTCCAAATATTATCACCTTCCCTGTTTCCCCTCGGCATACCATTCCACCTCCTACCTGCTCTTATGAGTATGCTCCCCCACTCACCCACTCCTCTCTCACTGCCCTAGCATTCATCTATGCCATAACACTGAGCCTTCATAAGAATAAAGTCAATACAGGGAGAGAAACATCACCCTGGAAAAAATGAGATAATAACCTTCTTGAATCAAAGCCAAAAGTAGATAACCACTCAAACATAAAGATAGCGTCAAGAATGGCAGATGGCAATAATCACTATGCCTTAATCTCTCTTAATATCAATGGTCTCAATTCCCCAATTAAAAGACATAGACTAGCAGACTGGATACGTAAACAGGACCCAGCATTTTGCTGCATGCAGAAAACGCACCTCAGTGTCAAAGACAAACACTACCTCAGAGTAAAAGGCTGGAAAACAATTTTACAAGCAAATGGCCCCAAGAAACGAGGTGGAGTAGCCATCCTAATATCAGATAAAATTGATTTTCAACCTAAAGTCATCAAAAAAGACACAGAAGGACACTACATACTGATCAAGGGAAAAATCCACCATCAAGAACTCTCAATTCTGAATATCTATGCTCCAAATGCAAGGGCACCCTCATTCGTAAAAGAAACTTTACTAAAACTCAAAGCACACATCGCACCGCACACAATAATAGTGGGTAACTTCAACACCCTGCTCTCTGAAATAGATCGTTCAGGAAGGCAGAAACTAAACAGGGACACAGTGAATCTAATTGAAGCCTTGGACCCACTGGAACTAACAGATATATATAGAATATTTCATCCTAGAGCTAAAGAATACACCTTCTTCTCAGCTCCTCATGGTACCTTCTCCAAAATTGACCATATAATTGGTCACAAATCAGACCTCAACAGATATAAGAAGATAGAAATAATCCCATGCCTCCTATCAGATCACTATGGAATAAGGGTGGTCTTCAATGGCAACAAAAACAAAAGAAAACCCACGTACGCATGGAGGCTGAACAATGCTCTACTCAATGATAACTTGGTCAAGGTGGAAATAAAGAAAGAAATCAAAGACTTTTTGAAAGTTAATGAAAATGAAGGCACAACATACCCTAATTTATGGGACACAATGAAAGCAGTGCTAAGAGGAAAATTCATAGCCCTGAGTGCCGCCAAAAAGAAATGGGAGACAGCATACACTAACAGCTTAATGGCACACCTGAAAGCCCTGGAAAAAAAAGAAGCAAATACACCAAAGAGGAGTAGAAGGCAGGAAATCATCAAACTCAGGGCTGAAATAAATCAAGTAGAAACAAATAAAACCATACAAAGAATCAACAAAACGAGGAGTTGGTTCTTTGAGAAAATCAACAAGATAGATAAGCCCTTAGCCAGACTAACCAGAGAGCACAGAGATAGTATCCAAATTAAGAAAATCAGAAACGAAAAGGGAGAGATAACAACAGAAACTGAGGAAATTCAAAAAATCATCAGATTCTACTACAAAAAAACCTGTATTCAACACAACTAGAAAATCTTGAGGAAATGGACAATTTCCTTGACAGATACCAAGTACCAAAATTAAAGCAGGATCAAATAGACCATCTAAACCGTCCTAAAAGCCCTGAAGAAATAGAAGTTGTCATTGGAAGTCTTCCAACCAAAAAAGCACAGGTCCAGATGGTTTTAGTGCAGAATTCTATCAGACCTTCAAAGAAGACCTAACACCAATACTCTTCAAACTGTTCCACAAAATAGAAACAGAAGGAACACTACCCAACTCGTTCTATGAAGCCACA
The DNA here is from genome assembly GCA_036184795.1 of Tokudaia tokunoshimensis. Classification (NCBI taxonomy): domain Eukaryota; kingdom Metazoa; phylum Chordata; class Mammalia; order Rodentia; family Muridae; genus Tokudaia; species Tokudaia tokunoshimensis. Next base: position 36,638,604 of record BTHU01000001.1, read on the forward strand.
ATTACACTAATACCAAAAGCACACAAAGATCCGACAAAGAAAGAGAATCTCAGGCCAATCTCTCTTATGAATATCGATGCAAAAATACTCAATAAAATTCTTGCCAACCGAATCCAAGAACACATCAAAACGATCATTCACCACGATCAAGTAGGCTTCATCCCAGGGATGCAGGGATGGTTCAATATAAGGAAATCCATCAATGTAATCCACTACATAAACAATCTCAAAGAAAAAAACCACATGGTCATCTCATTAGATGCTGAGAAAGCATTTGACAAAATTCAGCATCCTTTCATGCTAAAGGTCTTGGAAAGATCAGGAATTCAAGGCCCATATCTAAACATAGTAAAAGCAATTTACAGCAGACCGGTAGCCAGCATCAATCTAAATGGAGAGAAACTTGAAGCAATCCCACTAAAATCAGGGACTAGACAAGGCTGCCCTCTCTCTCCATATCTTTTCAATATAGTACTTGAAGTTCTAGCTAGAGCAATTAGACAACAAAAAGAGGTCAAAGGGATACAAATTGGAAAGGAAGAAGTCAAACTATCACTATTTGCAGACGATATGATAGTATACATAAGCGACCCAAAGAACTCCACCAGAGAACTCCTACAGCTGATAAATGACTTCAGCAAAGTGGCCGGATATAAAATCAACTCAAGCAAGTCAGAAACCTTCCTATACTCAAAGGATAAGCAGGCTGAGAAAGAAGTAAGGGAAATAATACCCTTCACGATAGCCACAAACCATATTAAGTATCTCGACGTGACTCTAACCAAACAAGTGAAAGATCTGTATGACAAGAATTTCAAGTCTCTGAAGAAAGAAATTGAAGAAGACCTCAGAAGATGGAAAAATCTACCATGCTCATGGATTGGCAGGATTAATATAGTAAAAATGAGCATCTTACCAAAAGTAATACACAGATTCAATGCAATCCCCATCAAAATCCCAACTCAATTCTTCATAGAGTTAGAAAGAGCAATTCAAAAATTCATCTGGAATAATAGAAAACCCAGAATAGCTAAAACTATTCTCAAGAGTAAAAGAACTTCTGGCGGAATCAGTATCCCAGACCTCAAGCTGTACTACAGAGCAATAGTGTTAAAAACCGCATGGTATTGCTACAGTAACAGACATGTAGATCAATGGAACAGAATTGAAGACCCAGAAATGAATCCACACTCCTAAAGTCACTTGATCTTTGACAAAGGAGCTAAAACCATCCAGTGGAAAAAAAGATAGCCTTTTCAACAAATGGTGCTGGCTCAGCTGGAGGTCAACATGCAGAAGAATGCAAATTGACCCATTCTTATCTCCTTGCACTAAGCTCAATTCTAAGTGGATCAAAGATCTCCACATAAAACCAGACACACTGAAACTAATAGAAGGGAAACTAGGGAAGAACCTTGAACATATGGGCACAGGGGAGAATTTCCTGAACAGAACTCCAATAGCTTATGCTCTAAGAACAAGAATAGACAAATGGGACCTCATTAAATTACAAAGTTTTTGCAAGGCAAAAGACACCTTCAAAAAGACAAAGCGGCAACCAACTAACTGGGAAATGATCTTTACCAACCTTACATCCGACAGAGGGCTAATATCCAAGATATACAAAGAAATCAAGAAGTCAAACTCCAGAGAGGCAAGTAACCCTATTAAAAAATGGGGTACAGAGCTAAACAAAGAGTTCTCACCTGAAGAAAATCTAATAGCTGAGAAGCACCTAAAGAGATGTTCATCATCCTTAGTCATTAGGGAAATGCAAATCAAAACAACCCTGAGATTCCATCTCACACCAGTCAGGATGGCTAAGATCAAAAAACACAGGAGACAGCAGTTGTTGGCGAGGATGTGGAGAAAGAGGAACACTCCTCCACTGCTGGTGGAATTGCAAGCTGGTACAACCACTCTGGAAAGCAGTCTGGCGGTTCCTCAGAAAACTGGGCATGACACTCCCGGAGGATCCGGCTATACCACTCCTGGGCATATACCCAGAGGCTTTACCTGCATGCACTAAGGACACATGCTCCACAATGTTCATAGCAGCCTTATTTATAATAGCCAGAAGCTGGAAAGAACCCAGATGTCCCTCAACGGAGGAATGGATTCAGAAGATGTGGTATATCTACACAATGGAATACTACTCTGCAATTAAAAACAATGAATTCACGAAATTCCTAGGCAAATGGTCAGATCTTGAAAATATCATCCTTAGTGAGGTAACCCAATCACAAAAGAACACACATGGTATGCAGTCGCTGATAAGTGGATATTGACCCAGAATCTCGGAATACCCTAGACACAATCCGCATATCAATAGATTTCTAAAAAGATGGAAGGAGAGACCCCTGGTCCTGGAAAGACTGAATGTAGGGGAACGCCAGGACAGAGTAATGATAGGGGGTTGAATGGAGAAAAGAGGGAGGGAAGGGGTTTATGGGACTTTCGGGGAGGGAGGAAACGGGAAAGGGGAAATGATTTGGAATGTAAATTAAAAAAATAAAATAAAATAAATAATAAAAAAATAGAATACCGTGGTATATTTGCATCTATTATTCAGATAATGAAAAAAGCACATGGAACACTTGGATTTGTTGTCAGCTACCTACCTCGTTCTTTAAATGGCTTTTGAAGCTATCCATGGCACAGTGTGAACCTGTCTATATCCTTTGGTGTTTTGCAAAGATATAATTCACTGTAATTCTCCTAAAGTTTGTCTCTAGCATGAACTCAGAAGTTAATTCTCTCTTTCTATACTACAACCATTTAAGAAATATAGGTGGAGAATGGAATTTCTGAGGTAGTAAAATGGAAAATTGTAGTGAAATATATTTCTTGTGGACAAGGAGCTTATGGGTTCTTGGAATTCTTGGAGAATAGATGTTCTCCTATGGGACTTCACATTCTCTCCCTCAAGCAATGCCCATTCTGGCTTAGAAGAATCCCCCAGAACACGACAGATGTTTTCCATTCTAACTCATTCCTTGAAACAGTTTCAAAATGAATAAATCCTGATTTTTTTCAAAAGAAAAAAAGAATAAAGTCCCCCCTCCTACTGATGCCAGATAAGGCCATCCTCTACTGCATATGGAGCTGGACCCATGGATTCCCTCATATTTACTCTTAGATTAGTGCTTTAGTCCTTGGGAACTCTGGGGGTTCTGGTTGGTTGATATTGTTGTTTCTCCTTTGGATTGCAAATCCCTTCAGTTCTTTTAGTCCTTCCCTTAGCTCTTCCATTGATGTTCCACTGCTCAGTTTGATGGTTGCCTGCAAGCATCCACATCTGTTTTGGTCAGGCACTGGCAGAGCCTTTCAGGAGACAGCTGTGTCTTCAATTCTGTTCCATTGATCTACATGTCTGTTACTGTACCAATACCATGCAGTTTTTAACACTATTGCTCTGTAGTAGAGCTTGAGGTCCGGGATACTGATTCCCCCAGAGGTTCTTTTACTCTTGAGAATAGTTTTAGCTATTCTGGGTTTTCTGTTATTCTAGATGAATTTTTGAATTGCTCTTTCTAACTCTATGAAGAATTGAGTTGGGATTTTGATGGGGATTGCATTGAATCTGTGTATTACTTTTGGTAAGATGCTCATTTTTACTATATTAATCCTGCCAATCCATGAATCCACACTCCTATGGTCACTTGATCTTTGACAAAGGAGCTAAAACCATCCAGTGGAAAAAAGATAGCCTTTTCAACAAATGGTGCTGGCTCAGCTGGAGGTCAACATGCAGAAGAATGCAAATTGACCCATCCTTATCTCCTTGCACTAAGCTCAATTCTAAGTGGATCAAAGATCTCCACATAAAACCAGACACACTGAAACTAATAGAAGGGAAACTAGGGAAGAACCTTGAACATATGGGCACAGGGGAGAATTTCCTGAACAGAACTCCAATAGCTTATGCTCTAAGATCAAGAATAGACCAATGGGACCTCATTAAATTACAAAGTTTTTGCAAGGCAAAAGACACCGTCAAAAAGACAAAGCGGCAACCAACTAACTGGGAAATGATCTTTACCAACTTTACATCCGACAGAGGGCTAATATCCAAGATATACAAAGAACTCAAGAAGTTAAACTCCAGAGAGGCAAGTAACCCTATTAAAAAATGGGGTACAGAGCTACACAAAGAGTTCTCACCTGAAGAATATTTAATGGCTGAGAAGCACCTAAAGAGATGTTCATCATCCTTAGTCATTAGGGAAATGCAAATCAAAACAACCCTGAGATTCCGTCTCACACCAGTCAGGATGGCTAAGATCAAAAACACAGGAGACAGCAGTTGTTGGCGAGGATGTGGAGAAAGAGGAACACTCCTCCACTGCTGGTGGAATTGCAGGCTGGTACAACCACTCTGGAAAGCAGTCTGGCGGTTCCTCAGAAAACTGGGCATGACACTTCCGGAGGATCCGGCTATACCACTCCTGGGCATATACCCAGAGACTTTTCCTGCATGCAATAAGGACACATGCTCCACTATGTTCATAGCAGCCTTATTTATAATAGCCAGAAGCTGGAAAGAACCCAGATGTCCCTCAACGGAGGAATGGATTCAGAAGATGTGGTATATTTACACAATGGAATACTACTCTGCAATTAAAAACAATGAATTCACGAAATTCCTAGGCAAATGGTCAGAACTTGAAAATATCATCCTTAGTGAGGTAACCCAATCACAAAAGATCACACATGGTATGCAGTCACTGATAAGGGGATATTGACCCAGAATCTCAGAATACCCTAGACACAATCAGCATATCAATAGATTTCTAAAAAGTTGGAAGGAGAGACCCCTGGTCCTGGAAAGACTGGATGTAGGGGAATGCCAGGACAGAGTAATGAGAGGGGGTTGAATGGAGAAAAGAGGGAGGGAAGGGGGCTTATGGGACTTTCGGGGAGGGAGGAAACGGGAAAGGGGAAGTGATTTGGAATGTAAATTAAAAAAATAAAATAAAATAAAAAAAAGGAGACAGCTGTATCAGCCTCCTGTGAGCAAGCACTTTTTTAGTATCAGTAATAGGGTCTGGGTTTGATGGCTGCCTAGGTAATGGATCTGCAAACAGCATAATTTATGGATGGCCTTTCCTTCAGTATCTGCTCTTCTCTTTGTCCCTGATTTTTCCTTTAGATAGGAACAATTCTGGATTAAATTTTTTGAGATGGATGGGTGGTCCCATCCCTCTAACTGGGGTAGTACTTAACCTCTGGATGTGGTCTTTACAGGTTTTCTCTCCCCTTTTCTCATGAGATCGCAAGCTAGTACAACCACTTTGTAAATCAGTCTGGCAGTTTCTCAGAAAATTGGACATAATACTATCTGAAGACTGAGCTCTACTACTCCTGGGCATATACCTAAAAGATGTTCCAACATATAAAAAAAAAAAACACATGCTGTACTATGTTCACAGCAGTCTCATAATTTGTAATTTCTAAATTTCTAACAGTATAATTCCTAACTTTGCTTATACCTACAGACACATTTTACCTGTCATATTCGGCTGAATTTTTAATTTTACAGCACTAAGGGGCAATTACAGAATTACTGATAGATTAACCTGCAAAGATTTTACAGTGGTCTGTCTAACTGTAACTGATGAATCCACAGAATTTACCATTATTCCAATTCTTACACAATACTACAGAATGTGGGCAGAAATGTTAAAATATCCAGAAGAAAAGAACACCGGCTGTTTGCAAACTGTCTTACCTGTAAAATACACAATCTACACACGAAAAAAAATCTCAAAAATATATGTACCTAAGAAAGATGAACAAAATAGCATCACAATAGCCTTATTGTGTATCTAGAAAGCCCAGAAACATGGAAATTCAGTACAGTATTTCAAACAGCTAAAGAAATATGGGCTCAGGAGATAAACTACTTCTTCTTCTTCTTCTTCTTCTTCTTCTTCTTCTTCTTCTTCTTCTTCTTCTTCTTTTGGTTTTTTGAGAAAGGGTTTTTCTGTGTAGCACTAGCTGTCCTGGAACTCACTCTGTAGACCAGGCTGGCCTCAAACTCAGAAATCCACCTGCCTCTGCCTCCCAAGTGCTGGGATTAAAGGCATGCACCACCACTGCCCAGCTAGGAGATAAACTTCTATAAGGAAGAACATTGCAGTTTTTTATCTAAAAGAAAATGGTCACTAGAAAAACCTCACATTCACGTGACTAACATTATATAATGAACACATTTAATTTACAACTCAGAAATGAAATTATGTATGTATGGACATATTTGTGTATAACAACCATTAGTGAAAAGGGCATAAACTTTAAGTAACAAATAAATTATGTGGGAGGGAAAGAAGGAAATTATATGAAAAATATTTATATTAAAATATCAAAAATGTAAGAAATTATCAAAATATTTTATAGTAACAGATATATGAAGAATGTCTGAACTTCCACTTAACATTTGCAATACAAAACTTAGTACAATATCAGCAATGCTTTCTCTTGATAATCAAAGAACATATTATGGTAACTTATAAAGCACAGCAATGGGTTATGTACTGTACTGGTTATATTTTGACCAAAGTTTGCACTACAAGTCTTTACTCAGTACAAATTATGGCATTCCACTCAGTACACTGATGATCTTGAATTTTTGGCACTTCCTTGGACAACATACAAAAGACATTTCCAAAGTTGGCATGAAGTTAGAATTGTGTTGCAAAAAAATTGTAGCACTTGGGACACGGCCTGTTGGGGCTTCCGTCTGTGCCCGAGGGCGGGTTGGCACTGTGGTCGTCTGGGTGCCAGATCGGCGGGCCATCGTGACCACAGGGTGAGCGGCGCCACCGAGAGTGCCCTCCGCCATCTTTGCTCCAGTGACCAGGTAGTTGGGACCGCCAGGCTCAGAGACAGACAGGCATAATATCGCTTCGGTTTCAGGCAGCTTGTGTGTAACCTGCTCCCAGGTGCTGGGCTGATCTGCAGTAACCAGTGCGCCAGTTCCGCGGTGGGACCTTCTGCCTGGTGGAGGGACCCCGCGCAGGGAGGGAGCCTGCCACCTTCCCTTCCGCGACCTCTGTTCCCGCGGACTGCGCTGGAGAGACCGGTACCCAGGCTCTCCCCCCAATATAACATCACTTGGGACACGGCCTGTTGGGGCTTCCTTCTGTGCCCGAGGGCGGGTTGGCGCTGTGGTCGTCTGGGTGCCAGATCGGCGGGCCATCGTGACCACAGGGTGAGCAGCGCCACGGAGAGTGCCCTCCGCCATCTTTGCTCCAGTGACCAGGTAGTTGGGACCGCCAGGCTCAGAGACAGACAGGCATAATATCGCTTCGGGTTCAGGCAGCTTGTGTGTAACCTGCTCCCAGGTGCTGGGCTGATCTGCAGTGACCAGCGCGCCAGATCTGCTGTGGGACTTCTGCCTGGCAGAGGGACGCCCCCTCCCCCCCCAGGAGAGATCACACACCCCTGCACAAGGCAGGAGCCTGCCAGCCTCCCTTTGGCGACCTCTGCTCCAGGAATCCACTAGGCTGAGCCTTTAGATGTGCAAGGCCTCCCCAATATAAGATCACTTGGGGCAAAGCACATTAAGGCTCCAAAGTCACTCAGGAGCAGGCAGGCCCCAGAAATCGGTGCCAGGGGAATCCTGGTAATCCAGGGGGGGCAGAAATAGCTTTGCAGGCTCACAGGAGGTCCAACCAACAGCCAGTGGCAGCAGGACCAACTAACACCAGAGGTATCCAGATGGCAAAAGGCAAACGTAGGAATGTTACTAACAGTAATCAAAGTAATGTGGGACCATCCGAACCCAACTCTCCAACAGCAGCAAGTCCTGGATACCCCACCACACCCGAAAGACAAGATCTGGATTTAAAATCACTTCTCATGATGCTATTAGAGGATCACAAGAAGGACACAAATAAATCTCATAAAGAGTTACAGGAGACCATGAATCAACGGTTAGAAGCCCTTACAAAGGAAACACAAAAATCGCTTAGAGAAATGCGGGAGAACATGGATCAAAAGATGGAGGCGCACAAGGAGACAACACAAAAATCGCTTAACGAGATGAATCAACGGGTAGATGCACTCACAAAGGAATCACGAAATTTGCATAAAGAAATGCAGAAGAATATGGGTCAACAGACGGATGCCCATAAGGAGGCAACACAAAAATTGCTTAAAGAAATGAATCAACGGTTAGATGCCCTTACAAAGGAAACACGAGAACTGCTTAAAGAAATGCAGGAGACGATGGATCAACAGATGGAATCCCATGAGGAGGAAACACAAAAATCACTCAGAGAAATGCAGGAGAACGTGGGTCATCAGGAAGAAATCCTGAAAGAGGTAATGCAAAAATACCTTAAAGAAATACAGGAAAATACAAACAAACAAGTGAAGGATCTCAGCAAATCCATTCAGGAACTAAAAAAGGAAGTAGAAACAACTAAGAAATCACAAAGGGAGACAACTTTGGAGATAGAAAACCTTGGGAAGAAATCAGGAGTCATAGATGCAAACATAAACAATAGAATACAAGAGATGGAAGAAAGAATCTCAGGTGCTGAAGATTCCATAGAAAGCATCGACTCAACAGTCAAAGAAAATGCAAAATGCAAAAAACGCGTAACCCAAAACATCCAGGAAATCCAGGACACAATGAGAAGACCAAACCTAAGGATTATAGGTATAGATGAGAGTGAAGATTTGCAACTTAAAGGGCCAGTAAACATCTTCAACAAAATTATGGAGGAAAACTTCCCTAACTTAAAGAGAGAGATGCCGATGAACGTACAAGAAGCCTACAGAACTCCAAACAGACTGGACCAGAACAGAAATACCTCCCGTCACATAATAATCAAAACACCGAATGTTCTAAACAAAGAAAGAATACTAAATGCAGTAAGAGAAAAGGGCCAAGTAACATACAAAGGAAGACCTATCCGAATCACATCGGACTTCTCACCAGAGACTATGAAAGCCAGAAGATCCTGGGCAGATCTCATGCAGACACTAAGACAGCACAAATGCCAGCCTAGACTACTATACCCAGCAAAACTCTCAATCACCATAGATGGAGAGACCAAGATATTCCATGATAAAACCAAATTTTCACAATATCTTTCCACAAATCCAGCCCTGCAACGGATAATAGGTGGAAACCTCCAATACAGGGAGAGAAACAACACCCTGGAAAAAATGAGATAATAACCTTGAATCTAACCCAAAAGTAGATAACCACTCAAACATAAAGATAGCGTCAAGAATGGCAGATGGCAATAATCACTATGCCTTAATCTCTCTTAATATCAATGATCTCAATTCCCCAATTAAAAGACATAGACTAGCAGACTGGATACGTAAACAGGACCCAGCATTTTGCTGCATGCAGGAAACGCACCTCAGTGTCAAAGACAAACACTACCTCAGAGTAAAAGGCTGGAAAACAATTTTACAAGCAAATGGCCCCAAGAAACGAGGTGGAGTAGCCATCCTAATATCGGATAAAATTGATTTTCAACCCAAAGTCATCAAAAAAGACACAGAAGGACACTACATACTGATCAAGGGAAAAATCCACCATCAAGAACTCTCAATCCTGAATATCTATGCTCCAAATGCAAGGGCACCCTCATTCGTAAAAGAAACTTTACTAAAACTCAAAGCACACATCGCACCGCACACAATAATAGTGGGTGACTTCAACACCCCGCTCTCTGAAATGGATCGTTCAGGAAAGCAGAAACTAAACAGGGACACAGTGAATCTAATTGAAGCCTTGGACCAAATGGAACTAACTGATATATATAGAACATTTCATCCTAGAGCTAAAGAATACACCTTCTTCTCAGCTCCTCATGGTACCTTCTCCAAAATTGACCATATAATTGGTCACAAATCAGACCTCAACAGATACAAGAAGATAGAAATAATCCCATGCCTCCTATCAGATCACTATGGAATAAGGGTGGTCTTCAATGGCAACAAAAACAAAAGAAAACCCACGTACACATGGAGGCTGAACAATGCTCTACTCAATGATAACTTGGTCAAGGTGGAAATAAAGAAAGAAATCAAAGACTTTTTGAAAGTTAATGAAAATGAAGGCACAACATACCCTAACTTATGGGACACAATGAAAGCAGTGCTAAGAGGAAAATTCATAGCCCTGAGTGCCGCCAAAAAGAAACGGGAGACAGCATACACTAACAGCTTAATGGCACACCTGAAAGCCCTGGAACAAAAAGAAGCAAATACACCAAAGAGGAGTAGAAGGCAGGAAATCATCAAACTCAGGGCTGAAATCAATCAAGTAGAAACAAAGAAAACCATACAAAGAATCAACAAAACGAGGAGTTGGTTCTTTGAGAAAATCAACAAGATAGATAAGCCCTTAGCCAGACTAACCAGAGGGCACAGAGATAGTATCCAAATTAATAAAATCAGAAACGAAAAGGGAGAGATAACAACAGAAACTGAGGAAATTCAAAAAATCATCAGATCCTACTACAAAAACCTGTATTCAACACAACTAGAAAATCTTGAGGAAATGGACAATTTCCTTGACAGATACCAAGTACCAAAATTAAATCAGGATCAAATAGACCATCTAAACCGTCCTATAACCCCTGAAGGAATAGAAGTTGTCATTGGAAGTCTTCCAACCAAAAAAAGCAGAGGTCCAGATGGTTTTAGTGCAGAATTCTATCAGACCTTCAAAGAAGACCTAACACCAATACTCTTCAAACTGTTCCACAAAATAGAAACAGAAGGAACACTACCCAACTCGTTCTATGAAGCCACAATTACACTAATACCAAAAGCACACAAAGATCCGACAAAGAAAGAGAATCTCAGGCCAATCTCTCTTATGAATATCGATGCAAAAATACTCAATAAAATTCTTGCCAACCGAATCCAAGAACACATCAAAACGATCATTCACCACGATCAAGTAGGCTTCATCCCAGGGATGCAGGGATGGTTCAATATAAGGAAATCCATCAATGTAATCCACTACATAAATAATCTCAAAGAAAAAAACCACATGGTCATCTCATTAGATGCTGAGAAAGCATTTGACAAAATTCAGCATCCTTTCATGCTAAAGGTCTTGGAAAGATCAGGAATTCAAGGCCCATATCTAAACATAGTAAAAGCAATTTACAGCAAACCAGTAGCCAGCATCAATCTAAACGGAGAGAAACTTGAAGCAATCCCACTAAAATCAGGGACTAGACAAGGCTGCCCTCTCTCTCCATATCTTTTCAATATAGTACTTGAAGTTCTAGCTAGAGCAATTAGACAACAAAAAGAGGTCAAAGGGATACAAATTGGAAAGGAAGAAGTCAAACTATCACTATTTGCAGACGATATGATAGTATACATAAGCGACCCAAAGAACTCCACCAGAGAACTCCTACAGCTGATAAACGACTTCAGCAAAGTGGCCGGATATAAAATCAACTCAAGCAAGTCAGAAGCCTTCCTATACTCAAAGGATAAGCAGGCTGAGAAAGAAGTAAGAGAAATAATACCCTTTACGATATCCACAAACCATATTAAGTATCTTGGCGTGACGCTAACCAAACAAGTGAAAGATCTGTATGACAAGAACTTCAAGTCTCTGAAGAAAGAAATTGAAGAAGACCTCGGAAGATGGAAAAATCTGCCATGCTCATGGATTGGCAGGATTAATATAGTAAAAATGAGCATCTTACCAAAAGTAATACACAGATTCAATGCAATCCCCATCAAAATCCCAACTCAATTCTTCATAGAGTTAGAAAGAGCAATTCAAAAATTCATCTGGAATAACAGAAAACCCAGAATAGCTAAAACTATTCTCAAGAGTAAAAGAACCTCTGGGGGAATCAGTATCCCGGACCTCAAGCTGTACTACAGAGCAATAGTGTTAAAAACTGCATGGTATTGGTACAGTAACAGACATGTAGATCAATGGAACAGAATTGAAGACCCAGAAATGAATCCACACTCCTATGGTCACTTGATCTTTGACAAAGGAGCTAAAACCATCCAGTGGAAAAAAGATAGCCTTTTCAACAAATGGTGCTGGCTCAGCTGGAGGTCAACATGCAGAAGAATGCAAATTGACCCATCCTTATCTCCTTGCACTAAGCTCAATTCTAAGTGGATCAAAGATCTCCACATAAAACCAGACACACTGAAACTAATAGAAGGGAAACTAGGGAAGAACCTTGAACATATGGGCACAGGGGAGAATTTCCTGAACAGAACTCCAATAGCTTATACTCTAAGATCAAGAATAGACAAATGGGACCTCATTAAATTACAAAGTTTTTGCAAGGCAAAAGACACCGTCAAAAAGACAAAGCGGCAACCAACTAACTGGGAAATGATCTTTACCAACCTTACATCCGACAGAGGGCTAATATCCAAGATATACAAAGAACTCAAGAAGTTAAACTCCAGAGAGGCAAGTAACCCTATTAAAAAATGGGGTACAGAGCTACACAAAGAGTTCTCACCTGAAGAATATCTAATGGCTGAGAAGCACCTAAAGAGATGTTCATCATCCTTAGTCATTAGGGAAATGCAAATCAAAACAACCCTGAGATTCCATCTCACACCAGTCAGGATGGCTAAGATCAAAAACACAGGAGACAGCAGTTGTTGGCGAGGATGTGGAGAAAGAGGAACACTCCTCCACTGCTGGTGGAATTGCAGGCTGGTACAACCACTCTGGAAAGCAGTCTGGCGGCTCCTCAGAAAACTGGGCATGACACTCCCGGAGGATCTGGCTATACCACTCCTGGGCATATACCCAGAGACTTTACCTGCATGCAATAAGGACACATGCTCCACTATATTCATAGCAGCCTTATTTATAATAGCCAGAAGCTGGAAAGAACCCAGATGTCCCTCAACGGAGGAATGGATTCAGAAGATGTGGTATATTTACACAATGGAATACTACTCTGCAATTAAAAACAATGAATTCACGAAATTCCTAGGCAAATGGTCAGAACTTGAAAATATCATCCTTAGTGAGGTAACCCAATCACAAAAGATCACACATGGTATGAAGTCACTGATAAGGGGATATTGACCCAGAATCTCAGAATACCCTAGACACAATCAGCATATCAATAGATTTCTAAAAAGATGGAAGGAGAGACCCCTGGTCCTGGAAAGACTGGATGTAGGGGAACGCCAGGACAGAGTAATGAGAGGGGGTTGAACGGAGAAAAGAGGGAGGGAAGGGGGCTTATGGGACTTTCGGGGAGGGAGGAAACGGGAAAGGGGAAGTGATTTGGAATGTAAATTAAAAAAATAAAATTAAATTAAATTAAAAAAAAATTGTAGCAACATGTAGATGTTCAAGTTCTGTGAATGAATGAGTGTTTGTGAATAATTAAAATCCTAAGAATAACAACACCATATGAAACTAGAGGGAGAAAATTCCAAAATTCCTCACACATAGATGAAAAATTAAAAGCGAACATTATCTACTAAGCTAAGGAGAATCAGACAACGAGAAGCACACAGGGAACAGGAAGAGTAGTGGGACAGGGTCCTTCTGTTCACTATCTGCACCTGGGAGCTGGGGCTGTTCCATAGCCCTATGGAGATGTGTCCTGCCAGCTGGATATAAATAACTCCCTTAAAAAAATACAGAGGAACACAGGTAAACAGGTAGAAGCCTTTTAAGAGGAAACACAAAAATCCCCTAAAGAATTACAGGAAAACACAAACAGGTGAAAGAATTGAAAAAAAAAAACATCCAGGATCTAAAAACAGAAGTAGAAACAATAAAGAAATCACAAAAGGAGACAACACTGGAGATAGAAAACCTGGAAAGGGTGCAGGAGTAACAGGTGGCGGAATCACCAACAGAATATATGAGATACAAGAGAGAGTCTCAGGTGCAGAAGATACCATAGAAAACATTTACACAACAGTCAAAGAAAATGCAAAATGCAAAAAGCTCCTAAGCCAAAACATCCAGGAAAACTGGAACACAATGAGAAGACCAAACTTAAGGATAATTAGGTATAGAAGTGGGGGAAGATTTCCAATTTATAGGGCCAGTAAATATCTTCAACAAAATTATAGATGAAAAATATCCCTTACCTAAAGAAAGAGATGCCCATGAACCTACAAGAAGCCTACAGAACTCCAAATAGATTTGACCAGAAAATAAATTCTTTCTATCACATAATAATCAAAATACCAAATGCAAAATAAGAAAGCATATTAAAAGAAGTAAGGGAACAAAGTCAAGTAACATATAGAGGCAGATTTTAGAATTACACCAGACTTCTCACCAGAGAGTATAAAAATTAGAAGATCCAGGGCAGATGCCATACAGAACCTAAGAGAACACAAATACCAGGCCAGACTACTATACCCAGCAAAACTCTCAATTACTATAGATGGAAAAACCAAGATATTGCATGAAAAAAAAATTTACTCAATATCTTTTCATAAATCCAGCCCTACAAAGGAAAATAGATGGAAAGCTACAACACAAGGAGAGAAACTACACTCTAGAGAAAGCAAGAAAATAATCTTTTAATTAATCAAAAAGAAGATAGTCACATAAACATAGTTCATCCTCTAACAAGAAAAATAACAGGAATCAACTATCACTTTTCCTTAATATCTCTTAATATGAATAGACTCAATTTTCCAATAAAATGACATAGACTACCAGACTGGATAGAAAAGCAGGACCCAACATTTTGCTGCAAACAGGAAACTCACTTCAGTGAAAAATAGAGGCAGTACCTCTGAGTAAAAGGCCAGAAAAAAATTTTAAAAGAAAACAATCCCAAGAAACAAGCTTGAGTAACCATTCTAATATCTAATGAAATCAACTTTCAACCTATAGTTATCAGGAAAAGATAAGGAAGGGCACTTCATACTCATCAAAGTAAAATCCACCAAGAAATCCTCACAATTCTGAACATCTATACTCCAAGTGCAAGGGCAACAACATTCATAAAAGAAACTTTGCTAAAGCTCAAAGCACACATTGCACCACACAAAATAATAGTGGGAGACTACAACACCCCATCTTCACCAATGGACAAACCATGGAAACAGGAACTAAATAGAGACACAGTTAACAGAAGTCATGAATCAAATGGATTCAACAAATGTCTATAGAACATTGTATCCTAAAACAAAAGAATATAACTTCTTCTCAGCACCTCACTGTACCTACTCCAAAACTGACCCTATAACCGGGGTCATAAAGCAGGAATTAATAGATACAAGAAGATACAAATCTTCCTATCAGTTCATAGATTAAGGCTGGTCTTCAATAGCAACAAAAACAATAGAAAGTCCACATGAATGCTGAACAAGGCTCAACTCAATGATAATTGTACCTGGATAAGTAAGAAATAAAGAAAGAAATTAAAGAGTTTTTACAATTTAATGTAAATGAAACCAGAACATAACCAAACATATGGGACTCCATGAAAGCAGTGCAAAGAAAAAACTTATAGCTCTTAGAACCTCCAACAAGAACTTGGAGAGAACTCACAATAGCAGCTTGACAGCACATCTGAAAGCTCTAGAACAAAAAGAAGCAAATACATCCAAGAGGAGTACACAGCAGAAAATAAGCAAACCCAGGGCTAATATCAACCAAGTAGAAAAAAATAGAACTATCCAAAGAATCAACCAAACCAGGAACTGGTTCATTGAGAAAATCAGCAGGATAGATGAACCCTTAGTCATACTAAACAGAGGGCACACTGAGAGTATCCAAATCAACAAAATCAGAAATGAAAAGGGAGACATAACAACAAAAACAGAGAAAATCCAAAAAAAAAAAACCCAATAATAATCAGATCCTACTACAAAACCTATATTCAACAAAACTGGAAACTCTGGATGAAATGGACATTTTTCTAGAGAGATACCAGGTACCAAAATTAAATCAGGATCAGATAAACCGTATAAAGAATCCCACAACTCCTAAATAAATAGAAGCAGTCATTATTATTCTGCTTCTTATTATTATTCAGTCATTATTATCCATCCCCAAAAAAGGGCAAGGCCAGATGGATTTACTGCAGAGTCTATCAGACCTTCAAAGAAGACCTAAGATGAATATTCTTCAAAATATTCCATAAAACAGAAACAGAAAGAACACTACCTAATTCATTCTATGGATCCACAATTACTCTGATACCTAAAACATACAAAGACCCAACACTGAAAGAGAACTTCAGAACACTATCCTTTTTGAATATCAAGGCAAAATTACTCAATAAAATTCTCGCAAACTGAATCCAAGAACACATCAAAAAGGATCATCCCTGTAGATCAAGTAGGCTTCATCGCAAGGAAGCAAGGATGGTTCAATATATGGAATCCATCAAGATAATGCACTACATACACAAACTTAAAGAAAAATCCACATGGTAATTTCATTAAATGCTGAGAAACATTTGAGAAAATCCAATACCTCTTCATGATAAAATTCTTGGACAGATCAGGAATTCAAGACCCATAGCTAAACATACTAATAGCAATAAACAGCAAACCTGTAATCAACATCAGACTAAATGGAGAGAAAATTGAAGCAATCCCATTAAAATCAGCAACTAGACAAGGCTGTCCACTTTCTCCCTACCTGTTCAATATAGTATTTGAATTCCTAGCCAGAGGAAATGAACAGCAAAGGGAAACAAATTGGAAAGGAAGAAGTCAAAATATGAATATTTAGACATGATAAGATAGTATACTTAATTAACCCCAAAAATTCCACAAGAGAACTGCTAAACCTGATAAACAACTTCTGTAAAGTGGCTGGATACAAAATTAAATCAAACAAATCAGTGGTCTTCCCCTACACAAAGGATAAACAGGGTGAGTAAATAATTAGGGAAACAACACCTTTCATAGTACTCACAAGTAATATAAAATACCTTAGTGTGACTTTTACCAAGCAAGAAAAAGAAATATATGACAAGAACTTCAAGTCTCTGAAAAAAGAAATCAAAGAACATCTCAGGTGTTGGAAAGATCTTTCATGCTCATGGATTGGTAGGTTTAAAATAGCAAAAAGTAGCCACTTGCTGAAAGCAATTTACATATTGAATGCAATCCTCATCAAAATACTAACACCATTCTTTAAAGAGCTAGAAAAAGCAATTATCAAATTCATCTGGAATAAAAAAACAGGATAGCGAAAATTACTCTCAACAATAAAATAATTTTTTGGTCTGTACCCCATTTTTTAATAGGGTTATTCGGCTCTCTGGAGTCTAACTCCTAGATTTCTTTGTATATATTGGATATTAGCCCTCTGTCAGATGGAGGGTTGGTAAAGATCTTTTCTCAATTGGTTGGTTGCTGTTTTGTCCGATTGACAGTATCCTTTGATTTACAGAAACTTTGTAATTTTATGAGATCTCATTTGTCAATTCTTGATCTTTGAGCATAAGCTATTGGTGATCTCTTCAGGAAATTTTCCACTGTGCCCATCTGCTCAAGGCTCTTCCCAAGTTTCTTTTCTATCAGTTTCAGTGTGTCTGGTTTTATATGGAGGTTCTTGATTCACTTGAACTTGAACTTAGTACAAGGAGGTAAGAATTGATCGATTTGCATTCTTCTGAATGTTGACTGCCAGGTTAACCAGCACCATTTGTTGAAAAGGCTATCTTTCTTCCACTGGATGGTTTTAGCACCTTGGTCAAAGATCAAGTGACCATAGGTGTGTGGGTATATTTATAGGGCTTCAATTCTATTCCATTGATGTACTTGCCTGTCACTGTACCAATACCATGCAGTTTTTAAAATTATTGCTTTGTAGTATTGCTTGAGGTCTGGAACACTGATTCCCCTAGAAGCTTTTTGTTTTTGTTTTTTTTTTTTTTTACTTTTGAGGTATACTTTTAGCTATCCTGGGTTTTTTGTTATTCCAGATGATTTTGAGAATTACTCTTTCTAACTCTGAAAAATTGAGTTGGGATTTTGATGAGGATTGAATTGAATCTGCATATTGCTTTTATCAAGATGGCCATTTTTGCTATATTAATCCTGCCAATCTACGAGCATGGACGATTTTTCCATTTTCACCTGAGGAATATCTTATGACTGAGAAGCACTTAAAGAAATATTCTACATCCCTAGTCATTAGGAAAATGCAAATAAAAACAACCCTGATATTTCACCTCACACCAGTCAGAATGGCTAAGAACAAAAATTCAGGGGAGAGCAGGTGTGGGCAAGGATGTGGAGAAAGAGGAACACTCCTCCACTGATGGTGGAATTGCAAGCTGGTACAACCGCTCTGGAAAGCAGTCTGGTGGTTCCTTAGAAAACTGGACATGATACTAATTGAGGACCCCATTGTACCACTCCTGGGGATATACCCAGAAGATTCCTCAGAATGTAATAAGTACACATGCTTCCATATGTTCATAGCAGCCCTCTTTATAATACCCAGAAGCTGGAAAGAGCACAGATGTCCCTCAACCGAGGAATGGATACAGAAAATGTGGTATGTTTACACCATGGAATACTACCCATCTATTAAAAACAATGAATTCATGAAATTCTTAGGCAAATGGGTGGAACTGGAAAATATCATCCTAAGTGAGGTAACCTAATTACTAAAGAACACACATTGTTTGCATTCACTGATGAGTGGATATTACCCAGAAGCTCGGAATACCCAAGACACAATTCACATATCAAATGATGCCCAACAAGAAGGAAGAAGAAGCCCCTGGTCCTGGAAAGGCTCAGTGTAGCAGTGTACGGGGATACCAGGACAGGGAAGCAGGAAGAGTTTGACTGGGGAACAGGAGGAGAGGAGAGGGCTTATGAGACTTTCGGGAAGGCGGGAACCAGGAAAGGGGAAATAATTTGAAATGTAAATGAAGAATATATCTAATAAAAAATAATTTCTGCAGAATCATCATCCAGGACTTCAAGCAGTACTACAGAACAATTGTTATAAAAATTGCATGGTATTGGTTCAGTGACAGGCAGGTAGATCAAGGAAATAGAATGTGAAGATACAGAAATGAACCCACACAACTATGGTCACTTGATGTTAAACAAAGGAGCTAAAACCATTCACTGGATAAAAGACAGCATTTCTAACACTTAGTGCAGGTTCAACTGGCAGTCAGCATGTAGAAAAATTCAAATCTACCCATTCTTATCTCCCTGTACAAAGCTCAAGTCCATGTAAATCAAGGACCTCCACATAAAACCAGATAAACTGAAACTTATAGGGAGGAAGTGAGGAAAAGCCTCAAACACATGGGGAAAGGGGAATATTTCCTTAACAGAACACCAATGGCCTATGCTCTAAGATCAAGAGTCCTCAGATCAAACCTCATAATATTGCAAAACTTCTGTAAGGCAAAGGAGTAAATAGGATAAATCAACAACTATGGGATTGAGAAAAAATCTTTATAAATTCTACAACTGAGACATGCATGAAGGAATCCCACTGAAGTTGGGGACAAGACAAGGATGCCCACTCTCCCCATATCTATTCAATATAGTACTTGAAGTTCTAGCTAAACATAATACAACAAAGAGAGATCAAGGGGTTACAAATTGGCTGAGAAGAAATAAAAGTAGCACTATTTACAGATGATATGATATTATTTATAAACGACCTAAAAAATTCTGCCAGAGAATTTATCCAGCTGATAAACAACTTCAGCAATGTGGCTGGATATAAAATTAACTCAAGTAAATCAGTAGCTTTCTTATATACAAATGATAAGCTGGCTGAGAAAGAAACTAGGGAAACAACTCCCTTCAAAATAGCCACAAATAATATAAAATATCTTTGGGTAAATCTAACCAAAAAAGTGAAAGGCCTGTTTGACAATAACTTCAAGTCTCTCAAGAAAGAAATCGAAGAAGATCTCAGAAAATAGACAGATCTCCCATTTTCATGGATTGGCAGAATTAACATAATAAAAATGACCATCCTACAAAAAGCAATCTATAGATTCAATGCACTCACCCTCAAAATTCCTACACAGTTCTTCAAAGACATGCAAAGAGCAGTTCCCAAATTCGTCTGGAAAGACAAAGAACCCAGAATAGTGGAAGCAATTCTTAACGTTAAAAGAACAGCTGGGGAATCACCATCCCCGATTTCAAGCTTTACTACAAAGCAGTAGTGATAAAAACTGCATGGTATTGGTACAGACTCAGACATGTTCATCAGTGGAATAGCATTGAAGTCCCAGAAATAAAACCACACACTTATAGACACTTGATCTTTGAAAAAGAAGCCAAAAATATAGAATGGAAAAAAGAAATCATCTTCAATAATTGGTGCTGGACTAACTGGCTATCTGTACATAGAAAATGAAATTAAACTCATATTTGTCACCTTGCACAAAACTCAAGTCCAAGTGGATCAAGGACCTAAAAATAAAACCCAATACACTGAATCTAATAGAAGGGAAAGTAGAAAAAAGCCTTGAAATCTTTGTCATGGTGGAAATTTCCTATAAAGAACTACAGTGGCTCATGCTCTAAGATCAATAATTGATAAATGGGACCTCATTAAACTGGAGAGCTTCTGTAAGGCAAATGACATAGTCAGTAAGACAAAATAGCAACACACAGATTGGGAAAAAAAATCTTCACTAACCCCACATCCAATAGAGGGCTAATATCCAAAATATATAAAGAACTCAAGAAGCTAATCACCAAAAAACAACCCAATCAAAAAAAAAAAAAAAAAAGTAGTATAGAACTAAACTGAGATTCACAACTGAGGAATCTTGAATAACTGAGATGCACCTAAAGAAATGTTTCAAGTCCTTAGTGATCAGAAAAATCCAAATCAAAAATGACCCTGAGATTCCACCTTACACCAATGAGAATGACTGTGATCACAACCTCATAAGGGGATATTGACCCAGAATCTCAGAATACCCTAGACACAATCAGCATATCAATAGATTTCTAAGAAGATGGAAGGAGAGACCCCTGGTCCTGGAAAGACTGGATGTAGGGGAACGCCAGGACAGAGTAATGAGAGGGGGTTGAATGGAGAAAAGAGGGAGGGAAGGGGGCTTATGGGAATTTCGGGGAGGGAGGAAACGGGAAAGGGGAAGTGATTTGGAATGTAAATTAAAAAAATAAAATAAAATAAAAAACAAAACAAAACAAAAAAAAAAAACCTCAGCACATGTTGGTGAGGATGTGAAGCACAAGGAAAACTCCTCCATTGCTGGAGAAATTGCAAACTAGTAGAACCACTCTGGAAATCTGGAGGTTCATCAAAAATTAGAAATAGATTTACATGAATACCAAGCTGTAATACTCTTGGGAACATACCCAAAACATGCCACACCATGCCACATACGACCAGGGTCCACTATGTTCATAGAAGCCTTAGTGGTGATAGCCAGAAGTTGGATACAACCTAGATGTTCCGTAAGAGAAAAATGGATAAAGAAAATTTGTTTAATTTACATAACAGAATACTCCTGACCTATTAAGAATGAGGACATCATGAGTTTTCCAGGCAAATGGGATGGAACTGGAAAATATGATCCTGAGCAAGGTAACTCAGACATAAAAGGACATGCATGGTATTTACTCACTAATAAGTGGATATTATCCCCCCAAAATTATAGAATACCCAAAATACAGTTCACAGAACACAAAATGGTCAACAAGCTGAAGTACCCAAGTGAGGAAGCCTCAGTCCTACTTGGTAGGGAGAAAACAATTAAAATTTGGGAGAGAGGGAGTGACCTGGGAGGGAATATGGATTGGTGGGGGGAGCCAGGAAGTGAGGGCAACCTGATCTGGTATTGGGTGAGGAAAATGACTGCACATTTGAGGGTCAGCAAAAAGAATGGAAACAGGCAATCCCAGGAGAAATGAGTTTGGGGTACCCTCCAGGATGCAGCAGAAACCTGAGAGGTGAGAGAATCTCAGGCCTCAAATGGAGGGGCCTTAGATGCAATGACTGACAGTAGGGAGAGGCAATGTATAGAGCCTACCCCAGCAGGAAGACGGAATCAAATGAGTGAGGGGACTTTCCACAGTCAAAACTATGACCCATAAGTGTTCCTCTCTGAAAGAATTACAGGGATGGAAATAGATAGGAGCCTGAGGAAAAGAAGGTCCAGTGACAGGCCCAAAATGGGATCCAACTCAAGGGTACTTTCCAAGGCCTGACACTATTTCTGAGGCTATGGAGTGCTAACAAAAATGGATATAGCGTGATTGTATTCTGGAAGACCAAACAAACAGAAAGGGTCAGATGTAGATATTTGCACCCAACCAATGGACATAAGTGGCTGACACCTGTTGTTGAAATAAGGAAGGCTAAAAGAAGATGAGGAGAAGGGCAATGCTCCAATAGAACCAGCAGTCCCAATTAATCTGGACCCCTGAGATCTCTTAAACATTGAACCACCAAACAGGCAGCATATACCAGCTAATAAGAGGCTCCCTACATTCATACTGTAGAGGACTTCTGGGTCTGTGGTCATTAAGTGATGATTCATCAAACCCTAAAAAGACTGGAGGCCCCAGGGAATTTAGCTATCAGAGGGGATGAGGGGTGAGGACATCTACATCAAGACAAGGCCATGGGGAACAAGTATGGTATGTGGAACATTTGGCTGGTGAATGAGCGGAAATAAAATATGGAGTGTAAAAAAAGATTTAAAACATCTCAAAAATATAAATAAATATATATTTTTCTTTTTTTATTATTTTCTAAGTTTTTTTTTTTAAATTTACATTCCAAATCATTTTCCCTTTCCCATTTCCTACCTCCCCGAAAGTCCCATAAGCCCCCTTACCTCCTCTTTCCCCCATTCAACCCGCTCTCACTTCTCTGTCCTGGTATACCCCTACATCCAGTCTTTCCAGGACCATGGGTCTCTCCTTCCATCTTCTTGGAAATCTATTGATATGTGAATTGGGTCTAGGGCATTCCGAGATTCTAGGTTAATATCCCCTTATGAGTGACTGCATACCATGTGTGTTCTTTTGTGATTGGGTTACCTCACTAAGGATGATATTTTCAAGTTCTGACCATTTGCCTAGGAATTTCGTGAATTCATTGTTTTTAATTGCAGAGTAGTATTCCATTGTGTAAATATACCACATCTTCTGAATCCATTCCTCCATTGAGGGACATCTGAGTTCTTTCCAGCTTCTGGCTATTATAAATAAGGCTGCTATGAACATAGTGGAGCTTGAGTCCTTATTGCATGCAGGTAAAGCCTCTGGGTTTATGCCCAGAAGTGGTATAGCCAGATCCTCCGGCCATGTCATGCCCAGTTTTCTGAGGAACCGCCAGACTGCTTTCCAGACTGGTTGTACCAGCTTGCAATCCCACCAGCGGTGGAGGAGTGTTCATCTTTCTCCACATCCTCGCCAATACCTGCTGTCCCCTGTGTTTTTGATCTTAGCCATTCTGACTGGTGTGAGATGGAATCTCAGGGTTGTTTTGATTTGCATTTCCCTAATGACTAAGGATGATGAACATTTCTTTAGGTGCTTCTCAGCCATTAGATCTTCTTCAGGTGAGAACTCTTTGTTTAGCTCTGTACCTATATTTTTCTATTAGCAGATATATAAAGACTGCCCCTCCTCTTAACATTTGCAAAACAAATGTATGTAAAATTTCAGCAATGTTTTCTCTGGGAAATCAAAAAAATATAATGTGGTAACTTATAAAGCACAGACAATAGGCTACGTACTGTATTTGGTATCTTGTGACCAAAGGTTCCACCACTAGTCTTTACCCAGTACAAATTATGGCCCTCTAGTAGGTACATGGATGAGCTCACATTTTTGGGATTTCCTTGGCAAACACACACAGGACAGTTCCTAAGGTGACATAAAGCTAGATTTGGGTTGCATAGAAATTGTAGAAACATGTAGATGTTCAAGTTCTGTCATTGAATGAGGAGTTGTGAATAATTAAAATCTCAAGAATAACAATACTGCGTGAAACTAGAGGGAAAACATTCCAAAAGTCCTCACTCATAGATGAAAAATTACAGGCAAACATTCCTTACTAAGATAAGGAGAATCAGAATCATTTAGGGATTCAATTCAAGAGAAAAGATTCAATCCAATCCCAGTTGGTAAATCCTGTATGAATATGTATGTAAAAGAAACTCTAAAATTACTAATCAGGCTATATTATTTTATAGGATGGACACACATTCACAGAGAAGCATGCACCGCACCCCCCTACATACACACACTCACTCACTCACACACACACACACACACACACACACACACACACACACACACACAGGTAATCCTATGTAAAACATAAAGTGAACTAAATGTGATTTTACATTTAGTGAATACATTTAGCACGCAGGGGAAAAATAAGTGCCGTAATTTATCCTTTACTTGCATTTCTTTATATTATGAAATAATAAGAGTCACAAGGCTTTTAATCTTTGAATGGTGTGGGGTTTTTTGTTTCTTCCTGTCATATAGTAGTAGCATATGTTGACTGATAAAAAAAGCAGTGGCTTCAGAAAGCATTTTAACAAATGTGAGTGAAACTAAATTGGGAGGAAACACTAGTATTTTTAGATGCAGCTTCCATCTAAGATCAATCAGGATAAGAAAAGTTGATATAAACATAAAAGTCACTGGTTCCTCTATAAAACGGATCCCAGTTGTTTACTTTGCCCAGTGAATTGGCAGTTGATTCAGTGTCAATTGCTGGATCATGGATACCTGCCCACTTTTTATTCAGTATAAATATTACTCAACTTTTTTTCCCTTTGAGTCATGCCTTGTAACAAGAATTAATATGAAATAGAAATCATTCTTCTTTCCTTTTTAATTCCTTTGTGATTTTTTACAGGACTCCAAGTCACATGAGACGCTCACCAGAAGCACACCATTTAAGGAAATAATGGCAACAGTATTATCAACTTTACCAAAATGTAAACTGAAATTTTACTGGAGATATTTGGGTACATCCATTGCTTGGAAAACTGCAAAAACTTTTAGCTTCTGTCTGACTGGAAGTGAAAGAAGACATATATCTTCCTGGTTTTTTTTCTCTTTTATAAGAAGGTTTTGTTTGCCTACAGATAGTCCTGTATTTTCTCATGTTCTTACACAAGGGAAACTCAAAGAATATTGAGACATAGCTGTGAACTTATTTGTGTATCAGTTTTAAAATTTTCTTCTTCATGATTCTTTTATATTACCTAGAATAACAATTCATGAAAATGTTTTGTCCTATCTACAAGATCTGGAAGAAGAAAGGGCAAGAATTAGGTTGTAGTGGATGCATTTCTTTCTCTTATAGCTTCTCTTATAATCTTCATGTTATCTAATAGCTAGCCTTCAACAGTGTATAGCATTGTGTTCTTATTTTTCCTATGAATTTCTTGGAGGATGGAATTTCTCTACTTACACATGACACAAAAGACAACCGCATTCCCATTCACTCCTATAATAGTTCTTTGGCCATTTAAACTGTTTTTGTTTTTATGTGGGGACCTTATTTCCAGGCCCTATAACTCAAAAAAAACCTAGGGTATTTTATAATAGATTTCCTTGAAACATTAATTTGTCCTTTTAAACTCAGAAGTAAAAGCCATTTACTACATTTTTTTCTTCATGTTCAGTAATCAAGCTGTTATACTATAATCACATATAATTCAAATTCCATGGTTAATAGATTTTCAGTGTTCACTAACTCACTTTACTTCACAGAGTAAAAGCTCAGGAAAAAGTGGCAGTTAGGTTCTACCTTCTAGAACAATTGTTCAAATATCCATGAGGTGACCTGGTATATTCTGGCAAAATGATTCATCTTGAGTTCCTTTTAAGAAACCCAGACTTTGTGTTGTGCTTTCTCTTGGTTCTATCTAACTACTAATTTAAATTTTCCCATCGTTAGTCAGTTGTTAAAATAGTTTTACCTAGAGATTCAAATACATAGAAGATTAAAATTTCATATCTCCCTATAAGAATTAAGAAATATGAAAAAATGACAACAAATGCATTGGTGTATATGAGAAAGGGAACACTTACTCACTGTTATGATATGAAAGTGATCCAACCTATTTAGAAATCAGTAGCTAGAGATAACAAAAATCTAAGTATAAATATCACAAATTACAGTTGTATCAGTCATTGCTATAAGTCCAAAGGTAATAAACTTCCTTTTCCAACATTAATTCCTTGAGTCTGCTTATCATTTTGGTATGCACCATATACAGGCAATGAAACCTACCTAACTACGCCTTGGTTGATGAAAGTGTAATGAAAAAAAGGGTAAATATACTGTGGGAAATGATAGTCTGCAGTAAAGAAAGTAATGGTTTAAAATAAAAGACAAAACTAGAAAAGTTCACTGTGAGTGTGGTAATCTAGGCCATCAATGAGAGATGCCAAATGTGCTGTTTCATTGAAGGATCCTTGGTTCAAGCCTTTATATCAGCTATCTATACAATGAAAACTATAGGAACAATAAAAGTACAAAGGGACAATTACCTGAGCAAAAAGTAGAAAGAGTAATAGGGTGGATCATTCTAGGATTCCACTGATATGATAGAGTAAATCAGGAGAAAAAAAAGTGATGTTAATTAGTAAGTAAAAAGTATCAAGTATAGATTATGGAAACAGTGCAATAGCATCATAACATCTGTTCTCAACATAAAAATACCTATAATAAATAAGTGTGATTGTACAGATAACCACGTACACTCCAAAGTTCTATATCTGATCATAGATCATCTAACAAATAAATGCATAAAATCACAACCAATCAGCACACAGTGTAAAACACACTCATGAAATAATTTTATAAAACATTTCTTATATCTAAACTTCAGATTTCATTGTGGTGTAGTAACAAGAAAGACTGTATAATCTAGGATATGAGACCATTTGTTTAAAGATTATGTCTTCTTGAATGCTCATAATTACAAATTTAATTTTCAAAGTATTTCAAACACTTAAATATTGCTGATAGCAGGAGACAAAATTTTCTACAAAGAAGAACAAACAATTGGTTATCCAACACAAAATGATCGGCCCTAAAACACATATACAAATATTATCCAAACTAAATGACTGTATATATGATTTTATGAATAAACATGTACATATACTCAGATAATATGCATGTATGAAAATAATCAGTATCTTTGAAAAGGAGCAAACAAAGTTATATTGGTGGATATTGGAGAGAAAATGAAAGGGGTAAATAAAACTGTATTATAGCAAAAATAAAGAAGATAATTTAAAAAATTAATTTCTACCATATATAAGTAGAAGCAATGCCTACTCCCCATCGAACTAATATTAAAACAAGTCAATATAGAAATTTGCCAATGTTCATCCCTAGGTAATTGATGAGTTTAGTGGGAAAAGTTACCAAGAATTCTGGACTTTTTTCTGGCCTGTTCTGCCCAGAAAAATGCTGACCAAAATATCATTTCCCAGTAAGGATGATGACCCTTTTGTAGATCACATGACACAGTCAACCTTCCATACTCTGCCTTGGCCTGAATTTTCCAGCCTCTTACAAAGCTTTAAGTATAGATTTTCCTATAATAAATACCCTGAGCACGTGGATACTAGAGTGAGGATCTCTTGCCTTTTTCCTGTCATCTAATGAGTAGGTGTATGCAAGCAGCAAGTTCAGCAAGGATTTCTATATATCAGGTGTCACAGAAGATAGCCCAAGATGTCTGATTTTGGCTTGGAATATAGGACTAGACAGTCCTTGGATCTATTCCTCTGTCTCTTCCTCTCTTACCAGCTCAATTTTTTCTTGAGACTCTCTGGGCTTTAGATAGTGTGATATAAATGACTCACTATTTTCCCTAGAATGTTTTACTGAAGCCTGAAGAAATTTTGTCATAGCACTTTCTATAAAAAAGCTTTATTGAATATCGGTTGGATTGTTTTTCTGAGTACAAAGCAAAGGTGAAGCAAAAGATGAAAAAATAAGAAAAGGAAACCTAAAATTAATAAACATGGAATGAAATAAAACCCTATGAGAATAAAAACAAATGTAGGGGATTATTTTACCTGATACTATATTTAACCAGTCAATACCAGATATATTTCATGGGAGACAATAACTTCTTTTTCCACAAGGATTTGTATAAGTGACCCATAAAAACCACATAGATTCTTGTCTCCACCAGAATGGACACTTAATTAAATAAGCAATTTGGTCCATGTAAAACTATCATAACTTTATGGAACTTGGTGGTAGATACACACTAACAAGCACATCTTAAAGTCAAACATGAAAGATTCAATAGTGACTAGGATTGTAGCTTACTTTTCCCTATCATTCATAGTGGCACCTAGAGGATATATGTGAGCTATCTCCCAAAGAGAGTATATTTCTGACTATTCTTATGCTATCCAAGCCCCATATCCCAAAACAATAAGCATCCTAAGAAACAGAACTTTATTATGCATTCAATAGTGAAATATAAAAAAGAAATTGGTTAACAGATTTTATTGATTTAGAATGCTTCCTCCAAGGAATGTGAGAACAAGCCTACTGAGCATACAACCCATTTCTATCACTGCAATTTCAGAATTTAAAACATCCAGGTCTCAATAATTATATGTTTTTATATGTGTGTACTTTCTACAATAACAGGCAAATACTACTGTAATTGTTCCCAGTCACATTGTTACATATTACTTGTGCAATACACCACAAATCTTCCAATGATTCTACGACAACCTCTGATTTTGACCCACTATCAACTTATTTTTCCATTCTAGGTTATTCAGATACACATTCATTTCTCTTAAATGAGCCACCAAATCAGTTAAATTCTCAAAGTTTAGCATTATATCAGATTCAAAGAAGCAAAAAGAATACAGATGAAGGACAGAACAATAAGACAAATAAAGATCCAAAACCCTATATTTAACTATATAGTTACCTGGACAATAGAAATGATAACTTTGGTAACGACACTGATTAGAACATTTTCTGTTATAAACAAATGTTAAGAAATTAAATACTGACGAGACAAGCCATGATAGATTCCATCTATTATTCTCAATTAATTCTTCCACCAATATTTAGATAAAAATTAAGTACAATTGAGGCTCTTAGATTTTAAGCACAAGAACAGAAACCTTAATTTTATAAAGTGACCACAGTACACACAATATCCACAGGATGATAAGCAATAATCATTATTGAAAAGATGGTCTATGACACTAAATTTTAATTGAGACTAAGTAATATAACTACACTAACATACAATGACTAATGAAAAATGGGTGGTGACTGGAACATTAGTAAGTTGAGATAAATTGTCAAAAAAATAAGATATTTTGGTATATTAAGCATTTTAATTAAAGTATATGTAAACTCTTTTCATTGACTGTACTTAAAGGATGAAGTATGCTGATATGTAATTATGAATATATAACTATGTTTGTTTTCAACAATAACAATATAAACCTGAGGTTAGAATTTAGATTTAAATATAATGCAACTTTGATGGTGTCAAGATGATAACAAAGGAGAATTACAATGTTTGTGTTTTAGTATACTCAGAGGGCAGTGGCATACTAGGTAAAGTGATGTTGGAAAGTATTCCAGAAAGTATCATAGTGAAAAGTGATCACTGCTGTCCTGATGTAAATTTCCTTTACAGATCTGATCCCTAAAGCACATTAAAAAGCAACAAGTTTCCTCTCTCTATCAGATACTGAAGACTGACGTAATACACCATCCATGCAGATGATGCAGATCTCCAAGGCTGAGTGTTGAATGATAGATCGTAAAACTGAAGAAATGAACAGAATCAATAACAAATATCTTGCACACAAAACAGAAGCAGTTTCATTTAGAGCAGGAATGAAAAGAATCATAGCAAGTTACCAGAGCACGCTGACGTTTTCCTCTCATTTTCACCTGCAGTTTTCCAGAACACTCCTCCTTCACTCACAAGCAGCTTATCGTCAATCTCTGGCAAAACCTAGGGCTGAGCTGGTAGCTAAACACCAACCAGGAGCGTTACTGGAAAAAATTTTATATGAATAGATTTCTTTAGCTCTGGTTGACCCAGAATGTCTGTGTATACTTAGGAAAATAGAGGAAAGATGTGGGACCAATCAGAAGAGAAAACTCAAAAATGACGAAAAAAGCAAAGCCTGTTGTTACCATGGAGATATTTTTTCATCAAAGCTCCTCTCTATCTCTTCTCCCCCTCCTCTTTTCCCTGCCTGTTGCATCAGGAATGAAAGTAAAGGTGAAATAGAAGGAGAAAGACCAATATATTATGTAATTTTTCTTTGGATTCTGGCTCTAATTAAAAAACAGGAAACTGTTGAGTAATGCCTTGCCTTTGACCCTGTATCTGGTTAATGGTACCTATAATAAAGCCTACATTTGTTTCTAGGGACTGCTGCTTGTAATCATTGTCTGTCAAATGCACTCCAGTGCAGAACCATTGTAATCTACCTGAGCCAATATCCTGAGGAGCTATGGTTATTAGAATAATTACAACACTAACTCATATATATATATATATATATATATATATGCATTACGACTTGCAAACTATGTACTTGAGATGTTGAAAATCACACTTGTGTTCAATTTCATAAAGATATTTACCATATCATACAATGTGTCTTAAATTATAAGAACGGTGAAGAAATATTAAGAGGATATTATCTTAGAAAAGTAATTTCCAAAATCTAGGCATACTGCAAACTTTTCTTTGTGTGTGGACAAATGTGTCCTTTTATTATGCAGAGAAGTACATTGTGTACATAGGTGTGGAGTCTATATGAGAACTTATCGTATGGTTATTAAGGTGGCATTATTTTCTAAGTATTTAACTCAATATTCATATGTCATATAATGTGTTAAAATCAAATCATAACATACAATACATTAAGGTTATCACAATATCTGTAACTAATCATCCATGGTCAATTAATTTATCACTTTTTAATATACACTCAGCCCATTTAGCACTGTTGATATGTGCTCAGATAAAGACCGATCTCTAAATCAAATAAAGAATGAACATGAACCTAGAGATACAGAATTGGTAACCACAGTGGATAAATGATTCTCCATTAGTTCCTCTGCGCAGATATATCTCGATCTAGATGTAGATCTAGATATACATAGATATATATGTAGATATAGAGTTATAGATATAGATAGATAGACAGACAGATATAATTTTAAATTACATATATACACATATCAGGAATAAAAGTAAATGTGACATAGAAGGAGAAAGAATAAAATTATTAAGTAATTATTCTTTGGTTTCTGGCTCTACTTATAAAACAGTGACAGCTCTGCCCATCCCAACCCACTCATAACCAGAGGCAGCTTGTGCCTCAGGACTTCTGACATATCCAGGATTACAAGTGAGACCCCAATCCCCCAATGCCTGGCCTACTTGCAAGCCCACAGGCCACAGGGGCTCCAAGCATTCCACTCAGCTGGAGGCACACTTTCCATTAGGCATGCACCTCCCACTAGAGGTGCTTCTTCTCCCTTCCCAACTCACCCACACCCTAGTTAGCTTGTTACCCAGGACTTCTGACAGTTCCAGGATCAGAGTAAGATCCCAACAATTGCCCTAATACCTGGCTCAACTGTCAGAGTGAGATCCCAACAATTGCCCTAATACCTGGCTCAACTGGGATTCCACAGGATGAGGAGACAGAGGAATTCCCACCCAACCAGAGAAACAAGTTACTTCCAGTTTGTACCTGAGCCAAAGGGAAGACCCTGGGCTCTGGATCTCCACCTATTCTGCCCATACCCAGAAGCAGCTTATCCTTCATGACTTCTGACACAGCCAGGATCACAGAATCACAGACTTACAGGAGGGAGAGTCTCAAGTCAGAGATAGCAAGGCCAACTCACACAAGAAATAATCAGATGGCAAGAGGTAAGAGCAATAACATCAGCAACAGAAATCAAAGTTACATGGCAACATCAGAATCCATTTATCCTACCACAGAATGTCCCGGATACCCCAACAAATCAGAAAAGCAAGAATCTGATCTAAAATCACATCTCCATCTCATGAATATGAGAGAGGACTTTAAGAAGGACATAAATAACTCCATTAAAGAAATACAAGAGAACACAGGTAAACAAGTAGAAGCCCTTAAAGAGGAAACATATAAATCCCTTAAAGAAATACAGGAAAACACAACCAAATAGGTGAAGGAAATGAACAAAACCATCCAGGATCTAAAAATGGAAATAGAAACAATAAAGAAATCACAATGGGAGACAAACTTGAATATGAAAAACCTAAAAAAGTGATCAGGAGTCATAGATCCAGGCCTCAATAACAGAATAGAAGAGATAGAAAATAAAATCTCAGATGGAGGAAATACCATAGAAAACAGTGTCATAACCGTCAAATAAAATGAAAAATGCAAAAAGCTCCTAACCCAAAACACCCATAAAATCCAGGACATAGTGAAAAGACCAAATCTAAGAATAATAGGTATAGAAGACAGCAAATATTCCCAACTCAAATGGCCAATAAATATCTTCAGCAAAATTATAAAAGAAAACTTCACTAACCTGAAGACATAGATGACCATAAACATACAAGAAGCCTACAGAATGGCAAATAGATGGGACCAGAAAAAGAAATACCTCTCATCACATAGTAATCAAAACACCAACTGCTCAGAACAATGATAAAATATTAAAAGCAGTAAGGGAAAAGTTCAAGTAACACATAAAGACAGAACTATCAGAATTATACCAGATTCTCAACAGAGGCAAAAGAAGTCAGAAGATCTTGGGCAGATGTCATATAGATCCTAATAGAACAAAAATGACAGCTCAGGCCATTAAACCCATCAAAACTCTCAATTAGATGGAGAAACCAAGAAACTCTATGACAAACCCAAATTAAGCAGTATTTTTAGCCAAATCCAGCCGTACAAAGGATAATAGATGGAAAACTCCCCAACAATGAGGGAAACTATAACCAAGAAAGACCAAGAAATTAATTTTTTTCAAAGCAAACCCAAAAGAATAGAACCACATAAATATAATTCCACCTCCTACAAAAAACAGTTAGGAAGCAACAGTCATTGTACCTTAATCTTTCTTAACAACAATATACTCAATTCTCCAATAAAAAGACTTAGACAAGCAGCCTGGATATGTAAACAGTACTCAGCATTTTGCTGCATAAATTAAACACACCTAAGTGACAAAGACTGACACTACCTCAGAATAAAATTATAGAAAAAGCCTTTCCAAGTAAACGGTCCCAAGAAACAAGCTGAAGTAGGCATTCTAATATTTACTAAATCAAGGAAATGTAAATCAAAATAACACGGAGTTTCCACATCACACCAGCCTGAATGGCTATGATAAAAAAAACTCAGGTGACAGCAGATGCTGACAAGAATGTGGAGAAAGAGGAACACTCTCATTGCTCCTGAGATTGCAAGCTGGTACAACTCTGGAAAAATCTGTGGAGATTCTTCAAAGAGTTGGGAATAGTTCTACCATAAGACCCAGTGATACCTTTCCTGTGCATATACCCAAAAGATGCTCCAACTTATAACAAGTTCACATGCTCTTCTATGTTCATAGCAGCCTTATTTGTAATATACAGAAGCTGGAAACTACCCAGATATCCCTAAACTGAGGAATAAATACAGAAAAAACTGGTACATTTACACAGTGGAATATTATGCAATTATTAAAAACAGTGACTTCATGAAATTTGTAGGCAAATGAATGGAACAAGAAAATATCCTGAGTGAGGTGAATCAGTAACAAAAGAACACACATGGTTTGTACTCACTGATAAGTGGATATTAGCCCAAAAGCACAAAATATTCAGTATACAACTCACAGACAATATTAAGCTCAAGAAGAAGGAATACCAAAGTGTGGATGCTTCAGTACTACTTAGAAGGGGGAATCTAAATAAGGGGGAATCTAAATAATATGAAAAGTAGAGGAAGGGAGGTATCTGGAATAGTGAGAGAAGGGAAGGATAAAATTGGCCAGGATCAGGTACTTGAGATTATAGAAAAGTTTTGATGGCCAAGAAATTGAATGAATGTTTTAAGTAGTGGGGGAATGATGAACTTGTAATAGCCACTAGAAAATCCCAGATGCCAGGGAGGCAAATTTTCGCCAGGACCCAAAAGGATGACATTAGCCTAAATGCCCAACACAGGGGAGATCGAACCCTTAGAGACCATAACCAGTGTATGGGAACAGCCTCCTAAATGGGGCCACTGACTCACCTCCAAAAGTTTTAACCCAGACTTGTTATCATATTAAGAAAATGCAGGGTATTAGTGGAGGAAAGACTGAAGGAAAGGCTATCTAGAGACTTTCCCACCAATGGATCCATCTCTTCCACAGACACCACACCCAGACACTATTGCTGATGTCAAGAAGGGGTTGCTATCAGGATCCTGATATAGCTGTCTACTGAAATTCTCTGCAAGAGTCTGACCAAAGCAGATGTGGATGCTTCCATTCAGCCATCATAGGTCTCAACACAGAGACACCAAGTGAAGAGGTGGGAAAGTACTGAACGAGTTGAAGTGGATTGCAACTCCATAGGAAGAATGATAATATCAAATAACAGGACCACCCAGAGCTCCTAGGAACTAGATCATTAATCAAAGAATACAAAAGGAGGGACCTGATGGCTCTAGTTACAGATGTAGCAGAGGAAATCCTTATCTGCCATTCATGGGAGAGGAGACCCTTTGTCTTGTGGAGGCAAAATGCCCCAATATAGGGGGATGTTAGTGTGATGAGGTTAGAGTAGAGGCAGAGGGTAGGGAGGATATGATAGCGGGCTTGCAGAGGGGAAACGGCGAAGCAGGATAGCATTTGAAATGTAAACAAGTAAAATAACAAATAATAAATAAATAAAAATATAAATATATAAATAAGAATAAACCAGTAATTCATACAGATAATATGCATGCAATAATAGTTATTGAAAACAAGCAACATACTTGAAATGGAGCAATGAATATTATATCTGTTATTATATTGGTGGGTAGAAAAGAGAAAGCAGAAGGGGTAAATAAAACTGTATTATAATCTCAAAAAGAAAGAATAGTTTTAAAATACATTCCACCAAGAAAAGATAGAATGCAAATAAATCCCCCAGCTAACATTAAAATAACAAGACAATATAGAAATTTAACAATGTTCTACCTAGATAAGAGGTGAGATTATTGGGAAAAATTACGGAGCATTTTTGATTTGTTATTCTATGGGCTATGTATGCCCAGAAAAAAAGCTAACCAGAAAATCATTACACAGTAAGAATGATAACTATTTTATAGAACACATGAGAGAGCCAATCTCCCATACTCCTACTTTAACCTCTTACAAGGCTATATTCAGTAAGTGTAGACTTCCCTACCATAAACTGTCTATTCATGTGGATACTGGAGTGCAGATCTCTTTCCTTTTGCTGTCATTTAATGAGGAGATGTAAACAAACTGCAAGGCCAGCTAGGTTATCTTATTATCAGGTGGCATAGATGATTGTCCAAGATGGCTGATAATTGGCTTGCAATAAAGACTAGACAGATCATGGGTCTATTCCTCTATTACTTCCTTCCTTTCCAGCTCCCACTTTTCTCAAGAGTCTCTGTGCTTTAGATATTGTCACATAAATGATTCACGATTTTTTTCACTACAGTGATTTACTGAACTCTGAAGCACATTTGTCATAGGAATGATTCTGGGAAAGCCTTATTGAAAATTGGTTGGATTATTTTCATTCTGAAAAGCAAAGTTGGAGCAAATGATAAAAATTAAGAAATGGAAACTTGAGTTAATAGTCATGGAATATAGGAATAGCTTATGAGAATAAACAATGTAGGGGATTGTACCTGAAACTACATTTCATATCTGGAGTTTGTTCAGTGGAGACTATGTCTTCTGTTTTTTACAAGTATTGGCATAAGTGACCCCTACAAAACACATAGACTCTTGCCTCAACCAGGATGGACATTAAATCAAGTAAAAATTTTGGTTCTATATAAAAATCTCATAACTTTATTGAACTTGCTGCTTGACACACATTGAACAGCAATTGTTACTGTAAAATATGCAAGATTCACAAGTGACTAGGATTTGAGCTTACCAGTTTCTATCTATAGAGTATATGAGCTATCTTCCAAGGAGAGTATATTTCTGACTAATCCTATATTTTTTATCCAAGCCTCACATTTCAAACAATCAGCATCCCAAGAAACCGAACCTTCCTTTTCATTCAGTTCTGGAATGTAAACAAGAAATTTGATAACAGATTTTATTGATTTAGAATCCTTTTCCAAGGAATCGAAGGCCAAAACTACTAGGAAGGCACCTATTTCTATCATTGCCATTAACAATTTAAACATTAAGGCCTCAACAGTTATCTGATTGTATATGTGTGTACTTTCTATAGTAACAGACAAGGTCTATTGTAACCTTTCTCAGTCATCTTGTTAGGTTTCACATCTATGATATACAATAAAGCTTCCAAAACTTGTACTGCAATCTCTGTCTTTTTGCCCATTTTCAACTAATATTCCATGTTTGGTTGTTCAGATTCACATTCATTTCTCTTATGTGAGCCCCAAAATCTGAAAAATGCTCACACTTTAGCATTATGATAGATACATAGAAGCAAAAGAATGTACATGATGGACAGAAAAATAAGACAAGTTACAGAGTCACATCTCTATATTTAACTGTATATTTACCGGGAAAATAGAGAAGATAAACTTTATAAATATTATGAAAAGAATATTTTCTGTTGTAAATAAATGTTAAGAAGTACAAGAGAGACGAGAAACCAACAATAAAAATAAGCCAGATATAATAGAGCATGATTAATTCAATCTATTATCATCAATTGATTCTTCCACATATCAATATTGAGATCAAATTAAATGAAATAGAGGCTCTTACATTCCACACAAGAAGAGAAATGTGAATTTTTAAAAGTTACCAAATAACATACAACACCCACAGGATGGTAATTAATAATTGCTATTAAAAACTCAAGATATTAAATAGATATTAACACAAAACAACATAAATAACTAACATGCTATCATGCATGGAGAGTGAGTGATGGCTGGAAACCTTAGTAGGTTGAGATTAAAAGTCAAAAAAAAAAGAAATGAAATTATGGTATATTAACATTTTAATCTGGTATACTCAAACCCTTTGCTTTGACTGTCCTTACAGAATAAATTATGCAAATATGTAATTATGAACATAGATCTATGTTTGTTCCCAAGAAAAACAATTAAAACCTTATGGGACTTTCAGGGAGGGAGGAACCGGGAAAGGAGAAATCATTCGGAATGTGAATAAAAATAATATAGAAAATAATAAAAAAAACCCCAACAACTTGGAAAGAAAACTACTGTAAAACATCTGAGACCGTTGATGGTACCAAGATGATAACAAAGGAAAATTGCAGTATTTCAGTTTCAGTACACTTAGAGGACACTGGCATACTAGGTAATGTGATGTCAGAAAATATTGTAGAAAATCTCATAGTGACAAGTGAGAACTATTGTCCTTATACAAAAATACTTTACATATCTGGCCCCCCAAACAGATTAAGAAGCAATACATTTCCTGTCTCTATCAGATACTGAAGCCTAAGGTAACACACCATCCTTGCAAATAAAGCAGAACTTCAAGTCTGAGTGTTGAATGATAGCTCTTGAAACTGAAGCAATGAACAGAAGCAACAACAAATACCTTACATTGAAAACAGGAGCAATTTCATTCAGAGTGGGAATGTGAAGAATCACAGCAAGTTACCTGACCATGCTGATGTTTTCTTTTCATTTTGATCTGCAGGTTTCCAGAGTAGTCCTCATTTTCTGAGGAGCAGCTTAGAGTCAACATCTGAGAAAAAGCTTTGGCTGTGCTACTAGCTAAATATTAACCAGGAGCATTAATGGAAAAATTTTATGTCAATAGATTTCTTTAGCTCTGGATGATGCAGAATGGCTGAGTATGCTTAGGAAAATAGAGAAAAGATTTGGGACCAATAAGAAGAGAGATCTCTGACTGGTGTGAGGTTGATTCTCAGGGTTGTTTCGATTTGGATTTCCCTAATAACTAAGGATGTTGAACATTTCTTTAGGTGTTTCTCAGCCATACGATATTCCTCAGGTGAAAATTCTTTGTTTAGCTCTGTGACCCATTTTCAATAGGGTTATTTGGCTCTCTGGAGTCTAACTCCTAGATTTCTTTGGATATATTGGGTACTGGCCCTCTGCTGGATATAGGGTTGATAAAGATCCTTTCCCAATTTGTTGGTTGCCATTTTGTCTGATTGATAGTGTCGTTTGCCTTACAAAAACTTTATAATTTTACGAGGTCCCATTTGTCAATTCTTGATCTTAGAGCATCAGCTATTAAGGAAATTTACCCCCATGCCAATGTGCTCAAGGCTGTTCCCCAGTTTCTTTTCTATTAGTTTTAGTTTGTCTGGTTTTATGTGGAGGTCCTTGATCTACTTGGACTTGAGCTTAGTACAAGGAGATAAGAATGGATTAATTTGCATTCTTTTGCAAGCCAAGTGCTAGTTGAACCAGCACCATTTGTTGAAAGGCTATCTATTTTTCCATTGGATAGTTTTAGCACCTTTGTCAAAGATCAAGTGACCATAGGTGTGTGAGTTCATTTATGGGGCTAAAATTCTATTCTATTGAGGTACCTGCCTGGCACTGTACCAATACCATGCAACTTTTAGCACTATTACTTTTTTTTTAATGTTGAGGATAGTTTTAGCCATCCTGGGTTTTTTGTTATTCTAGATCAATTTGAGAATTACTCTTCCTAACTCTATGAAGAATTGAGTTGGGGTTTTGATGAGGATTGCATTGAATTTGTATATTGCTTTTGGCAAGATGGCCATTTTTACTATATTAATCCTGCCAATTCATGAGCATGGAAGATTTTTCCATCTTCTGAAGTCTTCTTCAATTTCTTTTTTCAGAGACTTGAAGTTCTTGCCATACAGATCTTTCACTTGTTTGGATAGAGTCACACCAAAGTACTTAATACTGAATGGCTAAGATCAAAAACTCAGGAGACAGCAGGTGTTGGTGAGGAAATGAAGAAAGAGGAACACTCCTCCACTGCTGGTGGGATTGCAAGCTGGTACAAGTACTCTGGAAATCAGTCTGGTGGTTCCTTAGAAAACTGGACATGATACTACCAGAGGACCCGGTTATACCACTCATGTGCATAAACCCAGAGGATTCTCCAGCATGTAATAAGGAAATATGTTCTACTATGTTCATAGCAGCCCTATTTATAATAGCCAGAAACTGGAAAGAACACATATGTCCCTCAATGGAGGAATGGATACAGAAAATGTGGTATATTTACACTATGGAATACTACTCAGCTATTAAAAACAATGAATTCATGAAATTCTTAGGTAAATGGGTGAAACTGGAAAATATCATCCTAAGTGAGGTAACCTAATTACAAAAGAACACACATTGAATGCACTCACTGATGAGTGGATATTATCCCAGAAGCTTGGAATACCCAAGACACAATTCACATATCAAATGATGCCCAACAAGAAGGAAGGAGAGTCCCTGGTCCTGGAAAGGCTCGATGTAGCAGTGTAGGGGAATACCAGGGCAAGGAAGCAGGAGGAGGTTGACTGGGGAACCGGAGGAGAGAAGAGGGCATATGAGACTTTTGGGGAGGGGGAACCAGGAAAGGGGAACTCATTTGAAATGTAAATAAAGAATACATCTAATAAAATGTAGAATTCTGTGCTAAGAGAGAGAGAGAGAGAGAGAGAGAGAGAGAGAGAGAGAGAGAGAGAGAGAGAGAGAGAGAGATCTCCAAAATGACAAAGAAAGCAAAGCTATGGTTAGCATGGAGAATTTTTTCTTCAAAGCTCCTCTATCTCTTCTCCCCTCTCCCTGCCTGTTGCATCAGGAATAAAATTAAGATGAAATAGAAGGAGAAAGACCAAAATATTATGTAATATTTCTTTGGTTTTTCTCTCTAAATAAAAAAGAGAAAACTGTCCAGTAATGCCTTTCTTTTGATGCTGTACCTGGATAATGGTACCTGAAATATAGCTTCCAGTTTTATCTAGGTACTGCTGCTTGCAAACATGGGCTGTCAAATGCACATCAGTGTCGAACCTTTATAATCTTCCTGTGCTAATATCCTGAATAGCTATACTTATTTGGAAAAATTTCACCCTAGTTCATATGTTTATGCACATTACAACTGGAAAAAATGCACTTGAATTATCTGAAGGCATAGTTGTGTCCAATTTCATAGAGCTAATTATCACATAGTACACTGTGTCTTAAATTATAAGAATGGTAAAAAATTATTAACTGGAGATTATTTTAGAAAAGAAATATTCAAAACCTAGACATAGTAAACTCAGTTCCTTGTGCGTGGATACATGTGTGGTTTTTTTTGTGCAGAGTATCATATTGTGTATATGGTAATGGCATCTATTAAGAACTTACAGAATTGTTATTAAGCTATCATTATTCTCTAAACATTTAACTTAATATTCATAAGTCATATAATGTGTTAAAAATACCACCACTACATACAATACATTTAGGTTACCAACAATATCTACACCTAAAATTGTGTAGCCAATTAATATGATCTCACTTTAATACACACCCACTCCATTTAGCAGTATTTATATGTGCTTAAATGCAGGGAGATCTAGAGGAGCATGAGTACCATCTGATGTTAATCTTGCATGAAACATTTTACTTTTCCTCTGGAACCTATTCATCAAATACCAACAGCTACTCCAATTTTCTTCCATTACAACTCAGATGCCTTCCTCTAAAGTTATCCTCACGTTTCAACTTTAGATTTGCCATACTTGACTGAAATATTAAAGATATGACTGTGTTTATTCTTCTCTACTTTTAGAAGCACATATATAGCTGAAAAAAGCAACACAGAAGACTCATTTATACCTTCCATGCCACAAGTGAAGCAAACTTTTGACAAAGTACAAACCTATACTGAATATACTTTCTAATTATCATCAACTTTCTTATAATTAAGAAGCAGTAATTTTTATTAAGTGGTACAACTGTATACCATGGTTGTCATTCTGCATTGCTAAGGGTTCGTTAATGATAAAGGCTGAAAATTTATTATAGTATAAAGTAATATATACTTCAAAATAATAAGGATAGAATACAATTACTCAATAATTTCTAAATGAATAACACATGCTAGTAATAAGAATTATTTTAATCCCTTCTACAATGTTCCTCATCCTGTTGTACTCCTGATTGTTCAAATCCTTTCCACACAACCTTCATACAGGTAGGTCCTTCATTTTCTTCCATTCATTCAACTTTTGTTTTGCTTTGATTTTTTGTTTGATTTGTTTTGATATTTTTGTTAGTTTTAGGTTTTTGTTTTTGTTGTTCTCTTCATGCAACTTCCAAATATTTTGTTTTTGGTTTTTGTTTGTTTTAAATACATCACAATGTAGATTCTAAGAACTGATGATGGCTACATAAGGCACAGATCGATAGGTCCCTGTTTTATATAGTGTCTGGTTCTTCTTCACTCCACCAATGTCAGTTTGGGGTTCTGACTCAAGAGTAGGTATCTATTAAGGCAAATCAGATGTTAGTTACTTCCACAAGATTCATGCTAATTTTTCCCTAGATATTTTCAGGCCAGTCAGCAATATAAATCAAAGATTTCATATTGAATTGTGGCTTACATTTCACTTTTAGTAGCCTGTAGAGAACATTCCAAAGAAAAGAAACTGATGTGTAGATATGCACATTCATTTTTAGGCACTTATTTTAACTCTTTGTTTCTAGTTAATTGTGTATGTGTTAGCATTAGCAGTGACATTTTTTGAAGATTCCTCTTTGCAGGATATGCAAACAAATACAGAGATACACAACCAAATATTAAACAGAGAGTGGGAGGAGAGAGAGAGAGAGAGAGAGAGAGAGAGAGAGAGAGAGAGAGAGAGAGAGAGAGAGAGAGAGAGAAAGAAGTTAGAAAATACTGCTCTAAATTGAATGACTACATCAAGCCCCTCCACTCAGATTTCAGGAATCTTCATGGAAAAAATAGGTAGAAAGAAAGTCAAAGTAAAAAGGGATAGATGACACCACGAGAATGAGGCTCACTAAATCAAATAAGGTATGTTCATATGAACTCATAGAAACTGGAGAAATAAGCACAGAGGATACATGAGTCATCACTAGTTCCTCTGAATATGTATGTATATAATTTTAAATTTATTTATTTGTTTTACTAACTTATTTACATCCTAAATGTTGTATCTTCCAAACCCTCTCTCATAGTTCCTTCCTTCCTCCCTTTCTCTTTTGCTCCTGAGATGGCAGCTCTGCCCCTATTCCTCCAACCTGTTACACCAAGGTTCCACAGTTTAGGTACATCCTGTCACTCCACATGTGGCAACCCTCAGCTACATATGTGACTGGAGTTAGCACCTGAATGGTCTTTGAATGGAGGCTCAGACTCTGGGAGTTCCCAAGACTACAAGTTATTTAACACAGTTGGTTTTCCTGTGTGGTTGCCATCTCCTTGAGGGCATTCCATTCTTCCCCCAACTCTTCTATAGACCTCTGTCCAATCTTTGTCTGTGGGTGGGTATCTGCATCTGTCTCAGTTACCTGCTGGGTAGAGCCTCTCAGAGGGTTGTTATACTAAGATTCTCTCTGCCAGCACAATGTAGGATCATTAGTAGTATAAGGGATACCTATTATATGCAGAGAATTCAGCCAGTTGTTCATAAGAACATAAACACAATCTGACTAGCAAAAAAAAAGAAAGAAAGAAAGAAAGAACACGATTTCTACAGTCATCTATTAGACTATTCCTGAGTGGCTTGCCTCCCTGACTCAATGTACCTTTCTGTCTAAGCATTTCTGGTTCTGTCCCTTGATCTGTATCTATATTCTTTAATTATTATTCTCAGAATCCTCTCCCATCCTGCTAGTGTGACACCTCCTATTTTCTGCCTCAGCCTATTTGTCATCAGCTATTTTTATTGAGGGTTGATGCTTACAAGAGGGATTCTCTCAACAAATGAGACCATTAGTAATCCATCTTTGTTTTTTATTTTGACATAA
The DNA here is from genome assembly GCA_036184795.1 of Tokudaia tokunoshimensis. Lineage (NCBI taxonomy): Eukaryota > Metazoa > Chordata > Mammalia > Rodentia > Muridae > Tokudaia > Tokudaia tokunoshimensis. The sequence continues at coordinate 36,681,741 of BTHU01000001.1, forward strand.
GATCTCTCTTTGCAGCCCTCCTGTTCAGGTTCTCACTGACTAGACCAGACTTGTCTTGGACTCACAGATATCTGCCTATCTCTATATACAGAATACTAGGATTAAAGGTGTATACCACCACACCATGCTAAGAAGATCATTGGTAGCATGGTGTATAGATTTATTCCAACTGGAAACAAGATTGAGTCATCTGAAAGAAGGGAGCCTCAGCTGACAAATTGCCTCCATACTTGCATTGTAAAGGAAGCCTTTAGGACATATTTAAATTAGTGATTGATGTGTGATTGATGTAGCTAATTGTATGTTTTGCCACTCTGGGACTGGGAGTTCTGAAATAGATAAGAAAGAAAGCAGGCCAAACAAGCTGTGAGGAGTAAGCCAGTAAGCACTACCCCTCCATGGGTTTTGCATCAGTGCTTGCCTCTCAAGTTCCAGCCCTGCTTGAGCTCCTGTCCTGACTTTTTTCCTCAAAAATGAACAGAGAAATAGAAACATATGCCAAGTAAACCCTTTCCTCCACAAACTCCTTTGGTCATGGTGTTTCATCACAGCAATGATAACCGTGATAAGTATAAGAAGTGTTGCTGTCTATGCAGCTCCAAAGCCTTCTGTGCTTAGCCCACCAGGAGAAAGTGATCTCTCAGCAGCGATTTCACCTCTGAGCATGGAGGTGAGATCTACAACTTCTCTCTGGAGCAGTACAGCTAGGAGCACACTGGGCATATGATCACTGGAACAGCGGGGGCAGGAGTCTTCCCTTCCAACCACCATTTGCAGCAGGGAACCAGACAGCTCCACAGCCTTCTGTGCTTAGCCCACCAGGAGAGAATGATCTCCCAGCAGCAATTTCACTTCTGAGTGTGGAGGTGAGATCTCCACCTTTTCTCAGGAAGGGTTCAGCTAGGAGCGCACAGGGCATATGATCAGTGGAGCAGCTGGGACAGGAGTCTTCCCTTCCAGCCTCTGTCTGCAGCAGGGCACCATGCAGCTCCAAAGCATTCTGTGCTTAACCCACCAGGAGAGAGTGATCTCCCAGCAGTGATTTCACTTCTGAGTGAGGAGGTGAGTTCTCCACCTTCTCTCTGGAGGGGTACAGCTAGGAGTGTACAAGGCATATGGTCATTGGAGTAGCTGGGAGAGGAGTCTTCCCTTCCGGCCCCATTTTTGCAGCAGGTAACCAGACAGCTCCACAGCCTTCTGTGCACAGACCCTGACAGAAGAGAGTTGTCTCCCAGGAGTACAGACACACATTTACAGGCCCATAGAAGGGGCAAGCTCCAGCCAGAGACAAGAAGACCAACTAACACCAGAGATAACCAGATGACAAAAGGCAAGCTCAAAACCCTACCAACAGAAACCAAGGCTACTTGGCAACATCAGAGCCCTGTTCTCCCACCACAGCAAGTCCCGGAAGCCCCAGCATACCGGAAAAGCAAGAGTTGGATTTAAATTCTCTTATCACGATGCTGTTAGAGGACATCAAGAAGGAAATAAATAAGTCCCTTAAAGAAATACAGGATTGGGCAGTGGTGACACACGCCTTTAATCCCAGCACTTGGGAGGCAGAGGCAGGTGGATTTCTGAGTTCGTGGCCAGCCTGGTCTACAGAGTGAGTTCCAGGACAGCCAGGGCAACACAGAGAAACCCTGTCTCGAAAAAAAAAAAAAAGAAAACAAAAAAAAAAGAAAAAAGAAAAGAAATACAGGATAACATGGGTCGAATGGTAAAGGCCCTTAAAGAGGAAACACAAAAATCCCTGAAAGAAATACAGAGGCACATGGATGAACAGGTAGAGGCGCTTAAAGAGGAAACACAAAAATCCCTGAAAGAATTACGGGAGAATACAAGCAAACAAGTGAAGGAATTGAACAAAACCATCCAGGATCTAAAAATGGAAGTAGAAGCAATAAAGAAATCACAAAGTGAGACATCTCTGGAGATAGAAAATATTGGAAAGAATTCAGGAGTCATAGAAGCAAGCATCAACAACAGAATACAAGAGATAGAAGAAAGAATCTCAGGGGCTGAAGATACCATACAAAACATTGACTCAACAGTTAAAGTAAATGCAAAATTCAAAAAGCTCCTGAGCCAAAACATCCAGGAAATCCAGGACACAATGAGAAGACCAAACCTAAGGATTATACGTATAGAAGAGAGTGAAGATTTCCAACTTAAAGGGCCAGTAAATATCTTCAACAAATTTTAGAAGAAAACTTCCCTAACCTAAAGAAAGAGATGTCCATGAACATACAAGAAGCCTATAGAACTCCAAACAGACTGGACCAGACCAGAAATTCCTCCCAGCACTTAATAATCAAAACACCAAATGCACTAAACAAAGAAAGAATATTAAAAGCAGTAAGGGGAAAAGGCCAAGTAACCTATAAAGGTAGGCCTATCAGAATTACACCAGATTTCTCACCTGACACGATGAAAACCAGAAGATCCTGGGAAGATCTCATACAGACCCTAAGAGAACACAAATGCCAGCCCAGACTACTATATCCAGCAAAACTCTCAATTACCATAGATGGAGAAACCAAGATATTCCATGATAAAACCAAATTTACACAATATCTTTCCACAAATCCAGCCCTACAAAGGATATTAGATGGAAAACGCCAACGTGAGAAGGGAAACTACACCATAGAAAAAGCAAGAAAGTAATCTATTTCCAACAAACCCAAAAGAAAGCAACCACACAAACATAAAAAGAACATCAAAAATAACAGGAAGCAACAACCACTATTCCTTAATATCTTATAATGTCAATAGACTCAATTCCACAACAAAACGCATAGTCTAACAGAGATGTTTTTCATGTGGATCTTCGATTTTATCAGAAAATGTTTGTGACTCCTCTTTCAATTCAGAAATGATTTTTGTGTCTACCATTTTTGACTGTATTATTTTCCATGATAATCATTAATTTTAACATTTTTCTGTGTATTTCTTCGATCTTGTTGGAGGTGATTTTCATGTAGATCTTTAGTTTTGTGGTGGTAGGGTGGTGTTTGTAGTATCACTTTCAATCAATTTAGGAATGTTTTTTGTGCCTACCGTTTTGTCGATATAATTGTCCATGATAATCTTCAATTTTATAGTTTCTCTGTATTTTTCTTCAATTTCGCCAGAAGTATTTTCCACTTGGATCTTCAGTTTTATCAGACAATGCCTATAATTTTACTTTCAATCAACTTAGGAATATTTTTATACCTTCCATTTTATCTGTAAAATTTTCCATGATATAGTTTTAACATGTTTCTCTATATATTTCTTGAATTTTTTCAGGAATATTTTCCTTGTAGATCTTCAATTTTATCAGAAAGTGTTTATAATTCCACTTTCAAAAAACATAGGAATATCTTTATGCCTACCATTTTATCTGTATAATTTTTCCATGAAATAATCAATCTTCATGCGTTTTTTATATATTTCTTCAATTTTATTAGAGATATTTTCCAGGTAAATCTTCAATTTTATCAGAAAATGTTTCTAATTTCACTTTCAATCAACTTAGAAATATTTTTATGCCTACCATTTTATCTGTATAATTTTCCATGATAATCTTCAATTTTAATGTTTTTCCATATACTTTTTTCAATTTTATCAGAAATATTTTCCATGTAAATATTCAATTTTATCACAAAATGTTTATAATTCTACTTTCAATCAACTGAGGAATATTTTAATTCCTACCAATATATATGTATAAATTTCTTCAATTTTATCAGAGATTTTTCCATGTGAATCTTCAATTTTATCAGAAAATGTTTTTATTTCTACTTTCAACTAATTTAGGAATATTTTTATTCCTATTATCTTATCTGTATAATTTTTCATGAAATAGTTTTAATGTGTTTTTCTATATATTTTTTGAGTTTTATCAGAAATGTTTCCTTGTAGATTTTCAATTTTAACAGAAAATGTTCATAATTCCACTTTCAATTAATTTAGGAATATTTTTATGCCTACCATTTTATCTGTATTATTTTTCCATGAAATAGTCAATTTTAATGTGTTTTTCTATATATTTCTTCAATTTTATCAGAGTTATTTTCCATGTATATTTACACAATGGAATACTAATCAGCAATTAAAAACAATGTATTCATGAAATTCTTAGGCAAATGGGGAACAGGGGGAGGGAAGAGGACTTATGGGACTTTCAGGGAGGGGGGAACTGGGAAAGGGGAAATCATTTGGAATGGAAATAAAGAATATAGAAAATAAAAAAAATTAAAAAAAGGTGTGTTACTGTTCCTCCTGTTTTTGTTTGTTTTCTAAAATTAATTGTAACCTGACATTTTAGATTACAATATTGTAGATTATGTGTGTATGTATACATATGTTTATGTGTATGTATGCATGTGTGCATGTGTATTTATGTTTATTTGTCTTGAGATATGTGTATGTGCATATATATATATATATATATATATATATATATATATATATATATGAGTGTCAAGTGTTTTGCAGCTAGCTATTTACCTTTTCTCCTGCTATTTCTTCCTGTAAGATATAAATATTAATCTTGGAGTTCATGAAGGATAGGTATCAAATTTTTGAACCCCTTAAATAATTCACAAGCCGTATATTTGCATACCTGTACATATGTATTCTCAGACTATCAGAGCTGTTGCTGTTTCAAAGTATCTAATTCCATCCTTTCATTGGTGTACTTGGTGTTCTTCTTTCTGAGGCTACAATCCTCTAAAGCAATTCTTTCCATGGCTTGTCCAATTCCTTCTTGCTGTCCCTTAATCACAGCTTAGTAGAAGTAAATAGCTGGTCATTCTCTCAGGAAGCAGTAGTTAACTTTATTTCCTAAAATTTTAAAATTGACATGTATCAATTATACATAGCCAAAGGCTTCATAGAGATATTTTATGCTACTAAATTTTGCTCTTTGAGCATATTTATCTCCTTATCATGCATTTGCTTTCTACTCTCTTCTGATAGTTTCCTTGGCTACTGCACCCTCACCTCAAAGTTCTCTTCATACGTTTGAAGGATCAGTTCCTTGTTAACTTTTATTTTGCTTTTGGCCCTCTTTGTGCTGTGTGTCTGTCCACTTACTATTAGTGATCTTTTATGCATGTTCTACTCAATGTTTAAGTAAGACCTTTCTCAACTGGTTGCTTTTTAAACACACAGGATCTCATGGAGTTCCCTATTCTTTAGAAAAAAGAGATAGTGGAGGGACCCTATCCAGCTAGGCCAACATGACTTTGTCAGAACTGTTCTTCTCTCCCATTCCCTCTCTCTTGCTAAATGGTATTATGTTACATTCCTAAAGCTAGCTCCCCATGGTATATACCCTTAATTGGAAAATTCTTCCTCCTGAAGCTTAGGGTGAAAGTCCATCTACCAAAGTATTGAAGTCCAGCTCTGCTGATTGACATACCCAATGGAAATTAAATAAATCATTGTAATACAGGAATTCCTATTTTACCTTTATAAACTCTTATTTGCCTATGAGTCACCTAAGTTTCCTCTCTATCCAAAGACAGACAGTCTGTTTTTTTTTTTTTTTTGGTTTTTTTTTGTTTGTTTTGTTTTTTGTCCCTTACCCTAATAGGTACTCTTTTCTCCCCTCTCCTTTGTTCTGTATAGAATGGAAAGTGAAATATAAGACAGTGACAATATAATTTACCCTGATGTCTGCCTCCAGCTAACTATACATTAAAACAGCTTGTGGTGACTGGAGCCTGATTTTGTACCTGGCTACCCTGGTCTAGATCCTGGCTAGCTCTAATAAAACACACTTATTTGTCTGGGTCTTTCTAATTGAATCTCTTGGCTGCCACATGAAGCTTATTGCTCACAAGTGTCATTTTTTCCAAAGTGTTATGAAGACACCCATACGTTATGCCATTATGTAAGATGTTTATGTATATTTCAGTATTCTACACAAAGGGACTTTGAAAAAAACAAAGTTGAATTCCAAACCTGCTTCAGAATTATATTCAGTAATAAAGTATTGCTGAGTGACATATGGATAAAGAAATACTTTAAGAAGTATTAGCTTTATAAAAGAAATGTATAACATATATGCATATTCTCAGCAATTCTATGTGTTTATGGAAATTTTTGAAGGGCTGCACATATTACTGTTTGAAAGTGGCATTTCTTTTTGATTCTCATGTGCAATTAATACTCTTAAAATATTTTGTTCAATACTAATATATGAATATTGTGTGTTTGGACAAATCCATTCCATTCTCTAAAACGAATTACTATCCAATCATTTTTATGACTAGCCTATCCAAAGTTCATATGCTTTCTATCTTTATAAGCAACTGAGTTCTACTTTGCTTCCTACGTGAGGTACAGGGACTACACTTTCAAGTGCTGCACCCAATAAAGGTTAGGACCAGTTCACCTGGTTTCATGACCCTGACATAATCCCTCTGGACTACCTCAGGTGACGAGGTGAAATAGGTTATCACCCATACACAGGCTACCTACTTTCATACAGAATGTTGGGCCAGTATTCAGCTGCTCATCTGCAACCCCACCATTACTTCTAGGTGCTGAACATGTTAGATGCAATTCAGGGTCTTCTGAGTGCTGCATCCCACAAGGGGCAGGGACATTTCTTCCACTCCTATTACCTAGGCCATTTTCCCAACATCCAGAGATCAAAGGGAATCCTTGAGAAGAGCATCACCCCCACAACATCACTACCCATGGCAGACAAATAGTGGTGTAGGCTCTCTCACACTAATACCCTCAGAGTAGCTCAACCATATTTGATGGAATATGGGTAGCCTCTCGGGGCTAGAGTGCAACGAAAAAATCTTTTACTTTGGCAGCCCATTAAATGCCAGAAGTCACTCTGATAATTCTTGTGTTTCATGAGAATTGCTTCTAGCCATACTGAGGTGTGACTATCTTGGTATAGTATAAGAAATATACAAGCAATAGCAGATCTTTACAATTTATGACTGCATCTGTGTTTAAGTATTCGTCAAATACTGTTTCAAAGCTGACTTATTTTGCCACTTGCTTATAAAGAATTTATCCAAGAAATATAACCTCCTCTTCAGGCTATCCCCCTACCTCTAGTGATAAGAATGAATGCTAAGGTTTCATTATGTGTATTCTAGAAATAAATCCCAGGTGCTAATATATTCAAGTGAGCATACTGCCAACTGATTCACCTAGCAGGCTGGGTATATTAAAATCTTAACAATAAAACCTATCCATATGAATTTCACTCAAAGACCACATTACTGATCACAGTTTTTACTCTTTGTCTGAGTACATCCTGCTTCAACACTTTTTTTCTGGTTCTGATCCAAAAATACTAAGAGAGGCCAGATATATGTGCAATTTCCTGTGATCCCCACAAATATAATAAAATATTGGCAACAGAGAACTCTTACATATATTAAATCTCAGAACAGATCAAAACCTTACTTTAGTCTTTCTACATTCCAAGAAGTTGCATTTAACATTTCTTACAACCAGTCTTAGAAAAAGTCCCCTATGTTACTAAGGATGTTACTATTTCTACTCTTTATCACCATGGTGTGTTGATGTTAAGAGTACAATTTACTGCAAATGCAGTAAAACTTCATGGTTTTACCAAAATTTACTTTTATCTAGAGTATATTTGCCCACTCATAGGAGTTATAGGACTATTAGTAGCTTGGTGCTCTCATCTTAATTTTTCACTATTTGTTTTCTGTATAATGTAGATTATGCCACAGAAATTGAGAAAATTTATATCCATTATAGTAAACCTAGTTTATTTCACATGTCAAGTAATGTTATGAACCATTAAAGGAAAGGTATTATCTGCTAATTGTCTGAAAAAGTATAATTACTAAGGCTCCTTATACACACAGACAAATTTGACCTGCCACCTTCAAAAACTTACTGATTTTACAGCTCTAAGATGCAATTACAGAATTACTGAACAGTTTAAACTAAAAAGAATTTATAGTGGTCTCTCTAACCATGACTAATGAATCCATGAAATTCATCATTATCCCAAGACTTAGAAAATAGTGCAAATGTGGGCAGAAAGGTTTTAATGTCCAGCAGAATAGGACACCTTCTCTTTGCAAACTGTCTTCTGTGTAACATACAATATCTGCACACATGAAATCTCAAAAAACATATGTACCTAAGAAAGTTTAACAAAATGACATCACTATATATATGTGTGTGTGTGTGTGTGTGTGTGTGTGTATCGAGGAGGCCCAGAAATCTGCAATTTCAGTGTAGTATTTAAGACACTTGAAGAAATATGAGATTAGAAAATAAACTTCTATAAGGAAGAGCATTACAGTACATTATCTAACACAAAATGCTCACCACTAAAAGCACACATTCACAAAACTAGCATTATATGCTGAACACATTTAATGTATGTCCCAAAAGTCAAATATATATATATTATATTATATATAATATATATTATATTATATAATATATATTTATATATATATGTATATATATATATTTAATACATATGTATGCACAGAGTTAAAGCTCAAAAAAAGGGAGAAGTTTGATTCTACCTCATTGGTGGATTATTCAAATATCCATGAGAGTCTGGCAAAACGCTTCATCTTGAGTTACTTTCACTAAATGCTCATTTTTTTTGTTCTTCCTTCTTCTTGGTTCTAATATCTACTAATTCAAAATATCCCACTATTAGTCGGTTGTGAAAAAAGTTTCACCTAGAACCTCAAATTCACAAAAATTTGAAATTTCATATCACCCAATCAAGAATTAAGAAACATGAAAACTGACAACAAGTGCTTTGGGGTATGTGGGGAAAGGGAACAATCAATCACTGTTGTTGAGATAAGAAAATTGTTTAATCTTTTTAGAAATCAGTAGACAGAGATAACAAAAAGCTAAATATAAATTTCATAAGATACAGTTATATTTCTAATTATCATATGTCTTAATGTAATCAATCACTTCCTTGAGTATGTTTACTAGTTTTGTATGCACAATACCCAGTAATGGAAACAACCGAACTGTGCCTCACTTGGTGAAAGTATGATGACAATAGAGTAAGTATGCAAAGTGAAAAGTAATTAAAAGAAATATTTTATAATAGACAGACAGAACTATAAAAGTACACAGTGAGTGTAGTAATACAGATCATTAGTGAGAGATACAAATTGTTTTGTCTCATTAGTGGCTCCTAGGCCCAACCCTTTATATCAGGACACCTATCAAAGGGCAACTGAAGGAGCAACACAATTAAAATTACCACAATTACCAGTGTGGAGACTAGGAAGGGAAATAGGATGTAGCATACTAGATTTCAAATGATCTGATGGAGTAAATGAGGAGATAAAAGGAACTTTATTTCTAAAAGTAAAAGTAGTAAATATAGATTTAAAAATGAGGAAAATATAATATCAACTCTCTATCTAAAATTATAAAAATAATTTTAATAAAATTATAAAATTTTAATAAAATTATATTAAAATAATATAAAATAAAATATAAAAATAAAATATAAAATATAAATATAAAAATATAAAAATAAAATAAAATTTTAATAAAATCATAAAATCTATAATAAATAAACACTATTGTATAGATAACTACAATATTTCATATAAAAATTAGACATCAAATCTGAGAATGCTTTTTTGTTCTGTTCACTGTTCTTTTTTTATTTTCTATATTTTTTATTTACATTCCCAATGTTTTTCAATTTCCTGGTTCTCCCTTTCCTGAAATTTCCATAAGCCCTCTTATCTCCCCCTGTTCCCCATTCAACCCACTCCCCCTTCCCTGTCCTGGTATTCTCTTAAAATACTACATCCAGTCTTTCCAGGACCAGAGTTCTTTCCTTCCTTCTTCTTGGAAATCAATTTATATGTGAATTGTGTCTTGGGTATTCTGAGATTCTGAGTTAATATCCCCTTATCAGTGACAACATACCATGTGTGTTCTTTTGTGATTGGGTTACCTCACTAAGGATGATATTTTCCAGTTCTGACAATATACCTAAGAATTTAATGAATTCATTGTTTTTGTTTTTGTTTTTTATTTTCTAAGTTTTTTTATTTACATTCAAAATCATTTTCCCTTTCCCGTTTCCTCCCTCCCCGAAAGTCCCATAAGCCCTCTTCCCTCCCTCTTTTCTCCATTCAACCCCCTCTCACTTCTCTGTCTTGGCATTCCCGTACATCCACTCTTTCCAGGACCAGGGGTCTCTCCTTCCATCTTCTTGGAAATCTATTGGTATGCGAATTGTTTCTAGGGTATTCCGAGATTCTGGGTTAATATCCCCTTATCAGTGACTGCATACTATGTGTGTTCTTTTGTGATTGGGTTACCTCACTAAGGATGATATTTTCAAGTTCTGACCATTTGCCTAGGAATTTCGTGAATTCATTGTTTTTAATTGCAAAGTAGTATTCCATTGTGTAAATATACCACATCTTCTGTATTCATTCCTCCTTTGAGGGACATCTGGGTTCTTTCCAGCTTCTGGCTATTATAAATAAGGCTGCTATGAACATAGTGAAGCATGTGTCCTTATTGCATGCCAGGGAGGCTTCTGAGTATATGCCCAGGAGTGGTAGAACAGGATCCTCCAGGAATGTCAGTCCCAGTTTACTGAGTAACCGAGAGACTGATTTCCAGAGTGGTTGTACCAGCTTGGAATCCCACCAGCAGTGGAGGAGTGTTCCTCTTTCTCCACATACTTGCCAACAACTGCTGTCTCCTGTATTTTTGACCTTAGCCATTCTGACTAGTGTGAGGTGGAATCTCAGGGTTGTTTTGATTTGCATTTCCCTAATGACTAAGGATGTTGTACATTTCTTTAGGTGCTTCTCAGCCATTCGATATTCTTCACGTGAAAATTCTTTGTTTAGCTCTGCACCCGATTTTCTAATAGGGTTATTTGGCTCTCTGGAGTCTAACTTCTTAAGTTCTTTGCATATATTGTATATTGGCCCTCTGTCAGATGTAGGGTTGGTGAAGATCTTTTCCCAATTATTTGGCTGCCACTTTGTTCTTTTGACAGTGTCCTTTGCCTTACTGAAACTTTGTAATTTTATGAGGTCCCATTTGTCAATTCTTGATATTAGCGCATAAGCTATTGGTGTACTGTTCAGAAAATTTTCCCCTGAGCCCATATGTTTAAGGCTCTTCCCTAGTTCCTTTTCTATTAGTTTCAGTGTGTCTGGTTTTACGTGGAGGTCCTTGATCCACTAGGACTTGAGTTTAGTACAAGGAGATAAGAATTGATCGATTTGCATTCTTCAGCATGCTGACCTCCAGTTAAATCAGCACCATTTGTTGAAAAGGCTATCTTTTTTCATTGGATGGTTTTAGCTCCTTTGTCAAAGATCAAGTAACTATAGGAGTATGGATTCATTTCTGAGCCTTCAATTCTGTTCCATTGATCTACATGCCTGTCACTGTACCAATACCATACAGTTTTTAACAGTATTGCTCTGTAGTACAGCGTGATGTTCGGAATAGTGATTCCCCCAGAAGTTCTTTTACTGTTGAGAATAGTTTTAGCTATCCTGGGTTTTCTGTTATTCCAGACAAATTTGAGAATTGCTCTTTCTAACTCTATGTAGAGTTGAGTTGGGATTTTGATGGGATTGCATTGAATCTGTAGATTGCTTTTGGCAAAATCAGAATTGAAAAAGGATATATAACAACAGAAACTGAGGAAATTAAAAGAAATCATCAGATTCAACTACAAATGCCTGTATTCAACACAACTAGAAAATCTGGAGGAAATGGACAATTTCCTAGATAGACAAAATACTTAAATTAAATCAGGATCAAATGGACCATCTAAACAGTCCCATAACCCCTAAAGAAAGAGATGTGGTCATTGGAAGTCTTCCAACCAAAAAAAAAGCATAGGATCAGATGGTTTTATGCAGAATTCTATCAGACCTTCAAAGAAGACCTAACACCAATACTCTTCAAACTATTCCACAATATAGAAACAAAAGGAACACTACCTAACTCATTCTATGGAGCCACAATTACACTGATACCAAAGTCACACAAAGATCCGACAAAGAAAGAGAATTTCAGACCAATTTCTCTAATGAATATTGATGCAAAAATACTCAATAAAATTCTTGCCAACTGAATTTAACAACACATCAAAAGGATCATTCATCTCGGTCAAGTTGGCTGCATCCCATGGATGCAGGGATGGTTCAATATAAGGAAGTCCATCAATGTAATCCACTACATAAACAATTTCACAGAAAAAAACCACATGGTCATTTCATTAGATGCTGAAAAATCATTGACAAAATTCAGCATCCTTTCATGCTAAAAGTCTTGGAAAGATCAGGAATTTGATGATCATATCTAAACATTGTAAAAGCAATTTACAGCAAACCAGTAGCCAACATCAAACTAAATGGAGAGAAACTTGAAGCAGTTCCACTATAAGGGACTAGATAAGGCTTCTCTCTCTCTCTCTCTCTCTCTCTCTCTCTCTCTCTCTCTCTCTCTCTCTCTCTCTCTCTCTTTCTCCCTATCTATTCAATATAGTACTTGAAGTTCTAGCTAGAGCAGTTATACAACAAACTGAGAATGCTTCTTAAAAGACCTATAGATAATCCAACAAATAGATGCAGAAATGCACAACCAATCAAATTACAGTGTGGAACACAGTCATCAAATAGTTTGGTAAAACATTTCTTGTATCTAAACCTCAGAGTTCATTGTTGAATAGAGATAAAAAATGGTAAAATCAGGATATAAGGCCATTTGCTGTACTATTATGTCCTCTAGGAATGTCAATAATTACACCAACAAATTACAATTTCAAACTATTGTAAGCAATTAAATAATCATGACATCAGTATTATTTTCTACAAAGAAAAACAAGCAATTCCTTATCCAACACAAAATGTTCAGTCCTAAAAAATGCATACATAACATTATCCAAACTAAAATAGCTGCATTTCTGTCTTTAAGATAAAGCTGTGCATACACACAAATATTATGAATGTAATAATAATCAAGAGAAAGAAGAAATATATTTGAAAGGGGAAAAGAATATTATATTGGTTATTATATTGGTGAGTAGAAGAGAGAAAACAGAAGGTGTAAATAAAACTGTAATATAATCTCAAAAATAAAGAATAATTTTAAATATTAATTTCCAACAAGTAGAGGTAGAAGGAATGTATACCCCTCAGCCATTTAACAATAAATAAGAACTCAATATTAAAATTTACCCAGATTCTCCCTAGGTAACATGTGAGTTTTTTTGGGAAAATTTACCAAGAACTTTTTATTGGTTATATACTGGACTGCGTGTGCTCAGGAAAAAAAAGGCTTCCCTGAAAATCATTTTCATCAAGGTTGATGACTCTCTAATAGATCACATGACAGAGTCAAATATCTTGCTTGGCCTCTATTTTCCTGCCTCTTACAATGTTACTTTCAAGGTTTTATTCATTAAGTACAGATTTTCCTACAATAAATTGTCTGAGCATGTGGATGGATACTAGAGTGAGGATCACCTGACTTGTCCTTTCATTTAATGAGGAGATGTACAGAAACTGGAAGCCACATAGAATATCTATATTTCAGGTTTCACAGATGATTGCCCAAGATGGCTGCTATTTGGCTTGGAATGTAGGACTAGAAATCACCTTGATCAATTTCTCTATCTCTTCCTTTCTTTCCAAGTCTCTCTTTTCTTAAGAGTCCCTGAGCTTTAAATAATGTAACACAAATGACTATTTTCACTACAGTAGTTTGCTGAACCCTGAAGCACTTTTCTCATAGGACTCTCAAAAAGCCTTATTGGAAATCTGCTGAATTTTCTTTTCTGAGTAATAAGGCAAATATGATGCAAATGTTGAAAATCAAGAAATGGACAAGTAAATTAATAGACATGGAATGTCATAATAGTTTTTGAGAATAAACACAATTGTAAGAGATGTTTCCTGGTACTCCATTTAACCAATCCATACCTAGTGTTTCTTAACTGGAGACTATGAATTAGTTTTTCACAAATATTTGTAAAAGTGACTCATAAAAACAACAAAGATTCTTGCCTCCCCTAGAATGGACACTTAATCCAATAAGAATATTTGTTCTATGTAAAACCCTCATACCTTTATTAAATGTGGTGGCAGATAAACATTGATGGTACTTCATACAAAATTCACCAATGACTAGAATTTGAGCTTACTTTTCACTACCATGCTTAGTGGGAACTATATGGGTTAAATGAGGTGTCTTCCAAGGAGAGTATATTTTTATTAGTCCTCTATTTTTATATCTAAGCCCCTTATTTAAAACAATTATTATATTGAGAAACAGAATATTACTTTTCATTCAGTTCTGGAATGTAAAAAAGAAATTTATTGCTGTTATTTTATATTTTATATATTATTGATTTAAAATCCTTCCTCCAGGAATCTTTAAACAAAACTACTATGAAGGCACCCATTTCTATCATTGCCATTCACAATTTACACATTAGGCCCTCAAAATTTTTCTGCTTTTATATGTGTGCACTTTCTACAGGAACAGGCAAAGTCTATTCTAATCTTTCCCAGGCACCTTGTTAGGATTCATTTGTATAGCATACAATAAATCCTCCTAGGTTTTTACTACAACTTCTGTCTTTGCAACCATCGCCAACTAATTTTTCATGCTTGGTTATCCAGATGCACATTCATTTCTCTTAAATGAGCCCACAAAAATCTGTTAAATACTAAAAGTTTCATATTATGTTATATACATATAAACAAAAAGAATACAGATGATAGAATGGGCAATAAGACAAAACACTGAGTTACAAACTTATAGTTAATTATATAGTTATCAGGACAATAGAACTGATAAACTTGGTAAAGATTTTGAAAAGAATATTTATGTTCTAAACAAATGCTAGAAAGTTCAAAACTGATGAAAAACCAACAATAAATATAAGGCAGATGTAATAGAGCATGATAGATTCAATCAATTATCATCAATTGATTCTTCCAAAAATCAGTAGATAAAATTTAATGCAATTGAGGCTCTTATGTTATGCACAAGAAGAGAAACTTGCATTTTATAAAATTGCCAAATAACACACAATAGAAACATGATGATAAGCAGTAATCATTATTGAACAAGGTGGTCAAAGATACTAAATATAAATTAAGACAAAAATATAACTAAACTAACATAATGCGACACATGGAAAGTGGATCATGGCAGGAAAACTTAATAAGTTGAAATTCAAAGTCAAATATAAGAAAAGAAACTGGTATATTAACCTTTTAAATTAAAGTATATGCAAACTCTTTCTTTTGACTGACTTTATAGAATGAAGTATGCAGCTATGTAAATATAATCATAGAAGTATGTTTGTTCCCAAAAGTAACAATGCAAATCTGCTGTTAGAATATGAATTGAAAAATAAGGTAAAACATCTGAGAACTTTGATAGTACCAAGATGATAACAAAGGAGAATTGCAGTGTTTGGGTTTTAGTATTCTCAGAGGGCAGTGGCAAAGAAAGTAAGGTAATGCCAGAAAATATTCTAGAAAGTCTCATGGTGTCAAGTGAGAACTTGTGTCTGGATATAAAAATCCTTTACAGATCTGGTCTCTTAAAGCAGATTAAGGAGCAACAAATTTCCTGTCTCTGTCAGCTACTGAAGGCTGATGCAATATACCATCTTTGCAGATGAAGCAGAATTCCAAGGCTAAGTGTTGAATAATACATCTTAAAACTGAAGCAGTGAACAGAAGCAATAACAAATACCTTGCACATCAAACATAACAGTTTCGTTCAGCACAGGAATGTGAAGAATCATAGCAAGTTACCTGACCATGATGATTTTTTTCTTTTCATTTTAATTGGCAGGTTTCCAGAGCAGTCCTCCTTATCCTAGAAGCAGTGAGTTGTCAATCCCTAGCAAGGTCTTGGTACAAACTGAGAGCTAGGTACCAACCAAGAGAATTACTGGAAAATAGTTTATGTGAATAGATTTCTTTAGCTCTGGATGATGCAGACTGGTTGATTATATGTAGGAAATAGAGAAAAGATTTGGGACATCAGGAGAGAAATCACAAAAAAAAATGAAAAAGAAAGCAAATGCCTGTTGCTACCATGGAGATTTCTCCATCAAAGCTCCTACATCCCTTTCCCCCCTCCCTGCCTATTGCATCACAAACAAAAGTAAATATGAAGTGTTAGAAGAAAGACCAAAATATTATGTAATTATTCTTTGGTTTCTGGCTCTAAGTAAAAAGGGAGAACGCTGCCTAGGTGGTTGAGCCTGTTTCTGGCTAATGTTAACTAAAATAAAGCCTCTATTTTTAGACACTTCTGCCTGTAATCATGGGCTGTCAAATGCACTCCATTGCTGATCCTTTGTTTTCTTCCTGTGCCAATATCCTGGAGAGCTATGTTTCTTTGGAAATTTATCACACTAGTTCATATATCTTTGCACATTACAACTTACAAATAATGTACTCAAATCATCTAAATGAGTACTTGTGTTCAATTTCATAAAGCTATGTACCACACAATTCAGTGTTTCAAATTATAATAATATTAAGAAATATTAAGAGGAGTATATTTTAGAAAAGAAATATCCAAATTATAGGCATACAACAATCATTTCTTTGTGTGTGAATACATGTGTGTTTTTATTATACAGAGAAGCCTATTGTGTATATGTGTATGGTGTCTATTTGAGATTTTAAGGAATTGTTAATGAGATGTTATTATTTTGTAAACATTTAACTTAATATTCATATGTCATATAATGTGGTAAAAATACAAGTTACATACAATACAATAGGGCTGCCCACAATATCTATCACTAATAATCCATGACCACTTAATGTGATTTCTTTTAATTCACACTCAACCCATTTAGCCGTGTTGATATGTGCTCAGATGCAGAGAGGTCTACAGAAGCATGAGTACCGTGTGAGGCTCTGCTGTGGGACTTCTGCCTTGCAGAGGGACCCCCCCCCGCACTGGGCGGGGAGCCTACCAGCTTCCCTTTGTAGACCTCTGTTCAGGTAGACTGCATTGAGGAGACAGGTACCCAGGTTCTCCTCAATATAACATCGCTTCGGACACGGCCTGTTGGGGCTTCCATCTGCTCCCAAGAACGGGACAGCTCTGTGATCCTCTAGGCGACAGCTCTGCTGTGGGCCATCCCCTGTGTGGCGTGACCTGCATCGCCGAGAGAGTGCAGTGTGCACTCTGCCATCTTTGCTCCAGTGGCCAGGTAGTTGGGACTGCCAGACTCGGAGACAGACAGGCATAATATCGCTTGGGTCTTGGGCGGCTTGTGTGTACCCTGCTCCCAAAAGCTGGGCAGATCTGCAGTAACCAGCGCACCAGCTCTGTCTTTCTGCAGAGGGACGCCACCTCCCCCCTCCCTCTGGGAGAGATCACACACCCCTGCACACGGCAGGAGCCTACCAGCCTCCCTTTGGCGACCTCTGCTCTGGGAATCCACTACACTGAGCCTTTGGATGTGCAAGGACTCCACAATATAACATCACTTGGGGCAAGGCACATCAGGGCTCCAAAGTCACTCAGGAGCAGGGCAGGCCCCAGAAATCGGTGCCAGGGGAATCCTGATAATCCAGGGGGGCCAGAAATAGCTTTGCAGGCTCACAGGAGATCCAACCAACAGCCAGTGACAGCAGGACCAACTAACATCAGAGGTAACCAGATGGCAAAAGGCAAACGTAGGAACATTACTAACAGAAATCAAAGTAATATGGCATCATCCGTACCCAACTCTCCAACAGCAGCAACTCCTGGATACCCCACCAAACCCGAAAGACAAGATCTGGATTTAAAATCACTTCTCATGATGCTATTAGAGGATCACAAGAAGGACACAAATAAATCTAATAAAGAATTACAGGAGACCATGAATCAATGGTTAGAAGCCCTTACAAAGGAAACTCAAAAATCGCTTAGAGAAATGCAGGAGAACATGGATCAAAAGATGGAGGCCCACAAGGAGACAACACAAAAATCGCTTAAAGAAATGTATCAACGGGTAGATGCACTTTCAAAGGAATCACAAAAAATTGCATAAAGAAATGCAGAAGAATATGGGTCAACAGACGGATGCTCATAGGGAGGCAACACAAAAATTGCTTAAATAAATGAATCAACAGATAGATGCCCTTACAAAGCAAACACGAGAACTGCTTAAAGGAATGCAGGAGACGATGGATCAACAGATGGAATCCCACGAGGAGGAAACACAAAAATCTCTTAGAGAAATGCAGGAGAACTTGGGTCAACAGGCAGAAATCCTCAAAGAGGTAATGCAAAAATACCTTAAAGAAATACAGGAAAATACAAACAAACAAGTGAAGAATCTCAGCAAATCCATCCAGGATCTAAAAAAGGAGGTAGAAACAACTAAGAAATCACAAAGGGAGACAACTTTGGAGATAGAAAACCTTGGGAAGAAATCAGGAGTCATAGATGCAAACATCAACAATAGAATACAAGAGATGGAAGAAAGAATCTCAGGTGCTGAAGATACCATAGAAAGCATCAATTCAACAGTCAAAGAAAATGCAAAATGCAAAAAACGTGTAACCCAAAATATCCAGGACACAATGAGAAGACCAAACCTAAGGATTATAGGTATAGATGAGAGTGAAGATTTGCACCTTAAAGGCCCAGTAAACATCTTCAACAAAATTATGGAGGAAAACTTCCTTAACCTAAAGAGAGAGATGCCAATGAACGTACAAGAAGCCTACAGAACTCCAAACAGACTAGACCAGAACAGAAATATCTCATGTCACATAATAATCAAAACACCAAATGTACTAAACAAAGAAAGAATATTAAAAGCAGTAAGAGAAAAGGGCCAAGTAACATACAAAGGAAGACCTATCTGAATCACATCAGACTTCTCACCAGAGACTATGAAAGCCAGAAGATCCTGGGAAGATCTCATGCAGACACTAAGAGAGCCCAAATGCCAGCCTAGACTATTATACCCAGCAAAACTCTTAATTACCATAGATGTAGAGACCAAGATATTCCATGATAAAACCAAATTTTCACAATATCTTTGCACAAACCCAGCCCTGCAAAGGATAATAGGTGGAAACCGACAATACATGGAGAGAAACAACACCCTGGAAAAAATGAGATAGTAAACTTCTTGCTTCAAACCCAAAAGTAGATAACCCCTCAAACATAAAGATAGCATCAAGGATGGCAGGTGGCAATAATCACTATGCCTTAATCTCTCTTAATATCAATGGTCTAAATTCCCCAATAAAAAGACATAGACTAGTAGACTGGATATTTAAACAGGACCCAGCATTTTGCTGCATGCAGGAAACGCACGTCAGTGGCAAAGACAAACACTACCTCAGAGTAAAAAGCTGGAAAAAAATTTTACAAGCAAATGGCCCCAAGAAACGAGCCAGAGTAGCCATACTAATATCAGATAATATTGATTTTCAACCTAAAGTCATCAAAAGAGACACAGAAGGACACTACATACTGATCAAGGGAAAAATCCACCAAGAAGAACTCTCGATTCTGAATTCCTGTGCTCCAAATGCAAGGGGCACCCTCATTCGTAAAAGAAACTTTACTAAAGCTCAAAGCACACATCGAATCTCACACAATAATAGTGGGTGACTTCAACACCCCGCTCTCTTAAATGGATCGTTCAGGAAAGCAGAAACTAAACAGGGACACAGTGAATTTAATTGAAGCCTTGGACCAAATGGAACTAACACATATATATATATATGTATATATGTTGTTTTATGCATATCTATATATATATATATATATATAAAACAACCAGGGAGTAATTATCTGATCTGGGTCTCTCATTCCTAGTCATGTCATCACACATAAAAACAGGTTCTATATCATCATAAAAACAGGTTTTATATATATATATATATATATATATATATATATATATATATATAGGAATGAGAGACCCAGATCAGATAATTACTCCCTGGTTGTTCATATATATATATATATATATATATATATATATATATATATATATACACATATATATATATATACACATATATACATATATATATATATATACATATATATCAAGGGAAAATGTTTTATATATATATATATATATATATATATATATATATATATATATATAAAACATTTTATCCTAGGCCTAAAGATTACACCTTCTTCTCAGCACCTCATGGTACCTTCTCCAAAACTGACCATATAATTGGTCACAAATCAGACCTCAACAGTTATAAGAAGATAGAACTAATCCCTTGACTCCTATCAGATCTCTATGGAATAAGGGTGGTCTTCAATTGCAACAAAAACAACAGAAAACTCACATACACATGGAGGCTGAACAATGCTCTACTCAATGGTAACTTGGTCAAGGTGGAAATAAAGAAAGAAATCAAAGACTTTTTGAAATTTAATGAAAATGAAGGCACAACATACCCTAATTTATGAGACACAATGAAAGCAGTGCTAAAAGGAAAATTCATAGCCCTGAGTGCCGCCAAAAAGAAACGGGAGACAGCATACACTAACAGCTTAATGGCACACCTGAAAGCCCTGGAACAAAAAGAAGCAAATACACCAAAGAGGAGTAGAATACAGGAAATCATCAAACTCAGGTACTGAAATCAATCAAGTAGAAACAAATAAAACCATACAAAGAATCGTCAAAACGAGGAGTTGGTTCTTTGAGAAAATCAACAAGATAGATAAGCCCTTAGCCAGACAAACCAGAGTACACAGAGACAGTATCCAAATTAATAAAATCAGAAACCAAAAGGGAGAGATAACAACAGAAAAAAAGGAAATTCAAAAAATCATCAGATCCTACTACAAAAACCTCTATTCAACACAACTAGAAAATTTCGAGGAAATGGACAATTTCCTTGACAGGTACCAAATACCAAAATTAAATCAGGATAAAATAGACCATCTAAACCGTCCTATAACACCTGAAGAAATATAAGTCGTCATTGGAAGTCTTCCAACCAGAAAAAGCAGAAGTCCAGATGGTTTTAATGCAGAATTCTATCAGACCCTCAAAGAAGTCCAAACACCAATACTCTTCAAAGTGTTCCACAAAATAGAAACAGAAGGAACACTACCCAATTCGTTCTATGAAGCCACAGTAACACTAATACCAAAAGCACACAAGATCCGACAAAGAAAGAGAATCTCAGGCTAATCTCTCTTATGAATATCGATGCAAAAATACTCAATAAAATCCTTGCCAACCGAATCCAAGAACTCATAAAAACGATCATTCTCTACGATCAAGTAGGCTTCATCCCAGGGATGCAGGGATGGTTCAATATAAGGAAATCCATCAATGTAATCCACTACATAAACAATCTCAAAGAAAAAAACCACATGGTCATCTCATTAGATGCTGAGAAAGCATTTGACAAAATTCAGCGTCCTTTCATGCTAAATGACTTGGAAAGATCAGGAATTCGAGGCCCATTTCTAAACATAGTAAAAGCAATTTACAGCAAACAAGTAGTCAGCATACATCTAAATGGAGACAAACTTGAACCAATCCCACTAAAATCAGGGACTAGACAAGGCTGTCCTCTCTCTCCATATCTTTTCAATATAGTACTTGAAGTTCTAGCTAGAGCAATTAGACAACAAAAAGAGGTCAAAGGGATACAAATTGGAAAGGAAGAAGTCAATCTATCACTATTTGCAGACGATATGATAGTATACATAAGCGACCCAAAGAACTCCACCAGAGAACTCCTACAGCTGATAAACAACTTCAGCAAAGTGGCCGGATATAAAATCAACTCAAGCAAGTGAGTAGTCATCCTATACTCAAAGGATAAGCAGGCTGAGAAAGAAGTAATAGAAATGAAACCATTCACGATAGCCACAAACCATATAAAGTATCTTGATGTGACTCTAAACAAAGAAGTGAAAGATCTATATGAGAAGAACTTCAAGTCTCTGAAGAAAGAAATTGAAGAAGACCTCAGAAGATGGAAAAATCTGTCATGCTCATGGATTGGCAGGATTAATATAGTAAAAATGACCATCTTGCCAAAAGCAATATAGAGATTCAATGCACTCCCCATCAAAATCCCAACTCAATTCTTCATAGAGTTAGAAAGAGCAATTCAAAAATTCTTCTGGAATAACAGAAAACCCAGGATAGCTAAAACTATTCTCAAGAGTAACAGAACCTCTGGGGGAATCAGTATCCTGGACCTCAAGCTGTACTACAGAGCAATAGTGTTAAAAAGTGCATGGTATTGGTACAGTGACAGGCATGTAGATCAATGGAACAGAATTGAAGACCCAGAAATGAATCCACACTCCTATGGTCACTTGATCTTTGACATAGGAGCTAAAACCATCCAGTTGAAAAAAGATAGCCTTTTCAACAAATGGTGCTGGCTCAACTGAAGGTCAACATGCAGAAGAATGCAAATTGACCCATTCTTATCTCCTTGCACTAAGCTCAATTCCAAGTGGATCAAGGACCTCCACATAAAACCAGACACACTGAAACTAATAGAAAGGAAACTAGGGAAGAACCCTGAACATATGGGCACAGGGGAGAATTTCCTGAATAGAACTCCAGTAGCTTATGCTCTAAGATCAAGAATTGACAAATGGGACCTCATTAAATTACAAAGTTTTGCAAGGCAAAAGACACTGTCAAAAAGACAAAGTGGCAACCAACTAACTGGGAAATGTTCATTACCAACCCTACATCCGACAGAGGGCTAATATCCAATATATACAAAGAACTCAAGAAGTTAAACTCCAGAGAGGCAAGTAACCCTATTAAAAATGGGGTACAGAGCTAAACAAAGAGTTCTCACCTAAAGAATATCTAATGGCTGAGAAGCACCTAAAGAGATGCTCATCATCCTTAGTCATTAGGGAAATGCAAATCAAAACAACCCTGAGATTCCATCTCACACCAGTCAGAATGGCTAAGATCAAAAACACAAGAGACAGCAGTTGTTGGCGAGGATGTGGAGAAAGAGGAACAGTCCTTCACTGTTGGTGGAATTGCAAGCTGGTACAACTACTCTAGAAAGCAGTCTGGCGGTTCCTCAGAAAACTGAGCATGACACTCCCGGAGAAGCCGGCTATACCACTCCTGGGCATATATCCAGAGTCTTCCCCTGCATGCAATAAGGACACATTCTCCAGTATGTTCATAGCAGCCTTATTTATAATAGCCAGAAGGTGGAAAGAACCCAGATGTCCCTCAACAGAGGAAAGGATTCAGAAGATGTGGTATATTTACACAATGGAATACTACTCTGCAATTAAAAACAATGAATTCATGAAAATCCTAGGCAAATGGTCAGAACTTGAAAATATCATCCTTAGTGAGGCAACCCAATCACAAAAGAACACACATGGTATGCAGTCACTGATAAGGGGATTTTAACCCTGAATCTCGGAATACCCTAGACACAATTCGCATACCAATAGCTTTCTAAGAAGATGGAAGGAGAGACCCCTGGTCCTGGAAAGACTGAATGTAGGGGAATGCAAGGACAGAGAAGCGAGAGGGGGTTGAATGGGGAATAGAGGGAGGAAAGGGTGCTTATGAGACTTTCGGGGAGGGAGCAAACAGGAAAGCGGAAATGATTTTGAATGTAAATAAAAAAAAGTTAGAAAATAAAGTTAAAAAAATAAAAAAAAGAATATACATGTACATATGGACAGTTATATGCATTTATGAAAACAAGCAATGTATTTTTAAAGGAGGAAAAATATATATTGTTGGGTAGGAGAGAAAAAGGGGAAAGAGTAAGTAAAATTGTATTATAATCCCACAAATCAAGATAATTTTAAAAATTAATTTCCACCAAATTCACTTCCAGATGTCGAAATAATATTTACCTCTACAACATCTAATATTAAAACAAGTCAAAATAGCAATTTATCAAAGTTATCCCTAGGTAACTGGTGAGTTTATTGTAAACCTTACAGATTATTTTTGATTGTTTATTTTCTGGACTGTGTGTGCTCAGACAAAAAAATGTTACCCAGAAAATCATTACCTCATAATGATGATGACTCTCTTATAGACCTCATGACAGATTCAAACTCCCATACTCTTCATTGGCCTGAATTTTCCAGCCTCTTAGTAGACTATATTTAGTAAGTATACATTTTCCAAATACAAATTGTCTGAGCATGTGAATACTAGAGTGAGGATCTCTTACCTTTTCCTGTCATTTAATGAGTGGATGTAAAGAAAAGAAATCAAGCTATGATTTATTTATCAGGTTGCACAGATGATTGTCCAAGAAGGCTGCTATTTGGACTGAAATATAGGACTAGACAGCACCTTGAATTCTTCTATTATCTCTTCCTTCATTTCAAGCTACCTCTTCTCTCAAGAGTCTCAGAGCTTTAGATATTGTCACATAATTGATTCACAATTTTCTCACTACTGGGGTTTACTGAACCCTGAAGCTCTTCTGCCATAGCACTTTTCTCTAGAAAATCGTTATTTAAAATCTGTTGAAATTTTTTTTCTGAGTACAAAGCAAAGGTGAAGCAAATGATGATAATTTAGAAATAGAAACCTGAGTTAACACAAAAGAAATACAGTAATAGCATGTGAGAATATACAAAAATGTAGGGGATTTCACCTGGTATTGCATTTAACCAATCAATACTAAATATTTCACTGGAGAACATGATTTCAATTTCCACAAGTATTTGTGTAAGTGACCCCTAAAAACCACACAGATTCTTTCTCCACAAGAATGGACATTCCATCCAATAATAACTTTGGTTAGATGTAAAACCCTCATATCTTTATTTTATGCGGTGGCAGATATATATTGACTGGCATTTCTTATAGTGAAACATACTAGCTTCAAAGTGATTAGGATTTCAGCTATCTTTTCCCTATCATATTAATTGGTAACTATAGGGAATACAAGAGCTATCTCACAAGGATTTGATATTTTTTGACTAGTTCTATATTTATATATCCAAGGACTACATCTCAAACCTATCAGCCTCCTAACAACCAGAACCTTCCTTTTCATTCAGTTCTGGAATATAACTAAGTAATTGGTTAAAAGATTTTATTGATTTTGAATCTTTCTCCAAGGAATCTGAGAAAAACGACTAAGAACACATCCTATTTATATCACTGCCTTTCAGAATTTAAAACATCCAGGCCTCAACAATTATCTTCTTTTATATCTGTGTACTTTTTATAATAACAGGCAAAGGCTACTCCAATCTTTCCCAGGCACCTTGTTAGGTGACACTTGTGCAATACACAATAAACCTTCCAAGGATTCTACTACAACCTCTGTCTTCACACCCATTTCCAATTAATTTCCCATGCTTGGTTATTCTGATGCATATTCATTTCTCTTAAATGAGCCCCAAAATCTGTTAAATTCCTGAAGTTTAGCATTATGTTAGATACATAGAAGCAAGAAGAATAAAGAAAATGAAAGGTACAATAAGACAAATCACTGAGCTGCAACCTTATAGTTAACTATATAGTTACTTGAACAATAGAGATGATATACTTGTTAAAGATTATAAAAATATTTTCTCTTCTGAATAAATGATAGGAAGTTCAAAACTGATGAGATACCAACATTAAGTATAAACCAGGTATAACAGAGCTTGATATATTCAATCTATTAGTATCAATTGATTCTTCCATATATCAATATTTATACAATCAAATATAATTGCGGCTCCTGGATTATGCACAAGACCATAAAATTGATTTTTTTAAAACTATGATAGAACCTACAATAGCCACAAGATAATATGTAATAATCCCAATTGGAAAAAAAGCTTGGTGATACGAAAGGTTAATTAGGACAAAAAATGTAACTAATCTAACATACATACTATGACTCATAAAAAGTGTTTGGTGGTTGAAAACCTTAGTAAGATGAGACACACTATAAAAAACACAAACCAAATTTGGTATGTTAAGGTTTTCATTGAAGTGTATACTAACTCTTTTCCTTGATTGTCCTTAAAGAATAAAGTATGCAGATATGCAATAACGGTCATAGAAGTATATCTGTCCCCAACAACAAAAAATTAAACCTCATGTTTGAATTTGGATTTAAAATTAATGTAAAATATCTGAGAGCTTTGATGGTACCAAGATGATAACAAAGAAGAATTGCAGTGTTTTGTATTAGTACTCTCAGGGGGCAGTGGCATATTAGGTAAGGTGATGTCAAAAAATATTTCAGAAAATCTCATTGTGCCAAGTGAGAACTATTACCCTGATATAAAATTCCTGTGCAGATATGGTCCACCAAAACAGATTAAGAAGCAACAATTCACCTTTCTCCTGTAAAGGGTGACATAATAAACCACACTTGCAGATGAAGCAGATTTCCAAGGCTGAGTGCTGAAAGATAGATCTTAAAATGGAAGCAGTGAACAGAAGCAATAACAAATATCTTGCACAGCAATGAGGAGCAGTTTTATTCAGAGCAGGAATCTGAAGAATCATAGCAAGTTACCTGACCATGCTGACATTCTCTTTTCATCTGTAGGTTTCCGGAGCACTTCTGCTCTTCCTAGAAGCAGCTTGTAGCCAATTTTCAGCAACAGCCTAGTACGAACTGAGAGCTAAACATCATCCAGAAGCATTACTGGAATTTTTTATGTGAATAGATTCCTTTAGCTGTGGTTGACGCAGACAGGCTAAGCATATGTAGGAAAATAGAGAAAAGGTTTGGGACCAATCAGGAGAGAGATCTCAAAAATGACAAAGAAAGCAAAAGTCTGTTGTTAACATGGAGATTTCTCCATCAAAGCTCATCTATCCCTTCTCCCCGCTTCTGCCTGTTGAAGCAGAAATAGTAATAAAGATGGAATAGAAGGAGAAAGAACAAAATATTATGTAATAACTCTTTGTTTTCTGGCTCCAATTAAAACAGTGATGGCTCTGCCCTCGCCAATTCATCCATACCCAGAGTCAGCTTTGCCAGATCTAGGATTACAGGTGAGACTCCAGCTTCCCCAATTCCTGACCTAACTGGGACCTCCAGGGACCCAGGAGAATCAGGCAGCCCTCCTCAGCCAGAGGCACATGTTCCCTCCAGCTTCCATGTGTCCCTGGGAGCAGAGCCTCTGCTCTGCTCTCCTCAACAAAAGCACACCCAGTGGCAGCATTCCCCCATGAGTTCTGAGAGATCCAGGATAATAGAGAAGACCCCGACTCCTGCCCTAATACCTGGTCCAACTGGGACTCACGGGATATGGGGGACACAGGACTCCATGCCCAGTCAGAGACACACGATCTTTCCAGCTTTCACAGAAAACCAGGAGTAAAGCCTGGGCACTGGATCTCCACACACTCTGCTGACACACAGAAGCAGCTCATCCCGAAAAAATTCTGCCCTGCCCAGGATCATAGGATAAGCACATCCTGTCAAAGACAGCAAGGCCAGCTAACACCATACATAACCAGATGGCAAGGAACAAGTACACAGACATAAGCAACAAAAACCAATGCAACTTGACAACATCAGAACCCAGTTTTCCCACTAGAGCAAGCCCTGGATACCTGAAAACCAAGATAAGGATCTAAAATTCCATCATAATGGTGATAGAGGATTTTAAGAAGGTCATAAATAACACCCTAGAAGAAATACAGGAGGACATGGCTAAACAGGTAGAAGTCTTTAAGGAGGAAACACATAAATCCCTTAAAGAAAAACAGAAAAACACAAGCAAACAGGAAAGGAAATGAACAAAACCATCCAGGATCTAAAAATGAAAATAGAAACAATGTAGAAATCACAAAGAGAGAAAACCCTGGATATGGAAAACCTAGGAAAGTGATCAGGAGTCATACATACATCATAACAAAAGGAAAACAAGAGATAAAAGAGTGAATGTCAGGTGTAGAAGATACCATAGAAAATATTGACACAACAGTCAAAGAAAATGCAATATGAAAACAGTTCCTAACCCAAATCATCCAGAAAATCCAGGACACAATGTAAATATCAAAGCTAAGAATAATAGGTATAGAAGAGAGCAAAATTTCCAAACTCAAAGAGCAAAAAACTTCTTCACAGAAATTGTAGAATACTTCACTAACTTAAAGAAAGAGATGACCATAAACTACACCCTAGAAAAAGCAAGAAATTAATCTTTCAACAGACACAAAAGAATATTGCCACACAAACACAACAACACATCTAACAACAAAAATAACAGGAAGCAACAATCACTATTCCTTAATATCTCTTAACATCAATGGACTCAATTTCCCTATCAAAAAACATAGACTAAGAGACTGGATATTTAAACAGGACCCAGGATTTTGCAGCATACAGGAAACACACCTCAGCAACAAAGATAAATACTACCACAGAGTAGAAGGCTGGAAAAAATGTTTCAAACAAAGGGTCCCAAAAAACAAGCTGGAGTATCAAATAAAATCTACTTTCAACCAAAAGTTATCAAAAGAGATAAGAAAGAACACTTCATTCTCATTAAAGGAAAAATCAACCAAGATGAGCTCTCAATTCTGAACATCTATGCTCCAAATGCTAGGCACCCACTTTCATAAAAGAAAGTTTACTAAAGCTCAAAGCACACATTGCACCTCACACAGAAATCATGAGAGACTTCAACACCACACTCTCAACAATGGACAGATCATGGATACATGAACTGAACATAGGCACAGTGAAACTAACAGAGGTGATAGAATAAATTTATTTAATATATATCTACAAAACCTTTCATTCTAAAACAAAAGAATATAACTTCTCAATACCACATGGTTGTCCACACAAAACAAGTCTCAACAGAGAGAAGAATATTGAAGTAATCCCTTGCATTCTATTAGATCACCAGGGATTAAGCCTGGTCATCCATGACAAGAAAAACAACAGAAAACCCACATACATATGGAAGCTGAACGACTCTTTACTCAATGATAATTTAAAAAAAGAAATGAAGAACTTAAAGACCTTTTAGAATTTAATATAAATGAAGGCACAACATACCCAAACTTAGGGAACCCAAAAGGAATTTAAGCACTTCTAAAAAGAAAACTCACAGCTCTGACTGCCTCCAAAAAGAAACTGGAGGGAGCATACACTAGCTGCTTGACAGCACACCTGAAACCTATAGAACAAAAAGAAGCAAACACCCCCAAGAGGAGTAGACAGCAGTAGACTATTCAATTCATTCTCTATCAGGGCTGAATTCAACCAAGTAAAAACAAAGAGAACTATGCAGAGTATCAACAAAACCATGAGCTGGATCTCTGAGGAAATCAAGAAGATACATAATCCCTTAGTCAGATGAAACAGAGGGCAGGATCCAAATTAACAAATTCAGAAATAAGAAGGTAGACATAACAACAGAAACTGAGGAAATTCAAAAAAATTATCAGATCTTACTACAAAAGCCTAAACTCAACAAAACAGGAAAACCTCGATGAAATGGATAATTTTTAGATAGATACCAGGTAACAAGGTTTAATCAGGAGCAGATAAACCATCTAAACAGTCACATAATCCCTAAAAACTAGAAGCAGTCATAAAAAGTCTCCCAATCAAAAAGAGCACAGGACCAGATGGTTTTATTATAGAACTCTATCAGACCTTGAAAGAAGACATACTACCATATTCTGCAAACTATTCCACAGAATAGAATCATAAGGAAAACTATTCAATTCATTCTATGAAGTCAAAATTACGCTTAAAGTGAAACCACACAAAGATCCAACAAAGAAACAGAATTTAAGAACAATTTCCCTTATCAATATCAATGCAAAAATACTCAACAATATTCTCAAAAACTGAATCCAAGAATATATCGAAATGATCATTCACCATGATCAAGTAGGCTTCATGCCAGGGGTATAGGGATGGTTCATCCACTGAATTGAATCCATTGGCGGATTCAAGGACATACATCAATGTACTCCACTATAAAAACATACTCAAAGGAAAAAGAAACACATATAATCATTTCATTAGATGTTGAGAAATAAAGAAAGAAATCAAGGACTTTTTAAAATTTAATGAAAATGAAGGCACAACATACCCTAATTTATGGAACACAATGAAAGCGGTGCTAAGAGGAAAATTCATAGCCCTGAGTGCCTCCAAAAAGAAACGGAGACAGCATACACTAGCAGCTTAATGGCACACCTGAATGCCCTGGAACAAAAAGAAGCAAATATACCCAAGAGGAGTAGAGGGCAGAAAATCATCAAACTCAGGGCTGAAATCAATCAAGTAGAAACAAATAAAACCATACAAAGAATCAACAAAACTAGAAGTTGGTTCTTTGAGAAAATCAACAAGATACATAAGCTCTTTGCCAGACTAGCCAGGGGGCACAGAGACAGTAACCAAATTAACAAAATCAGAAACGAAAAGGGAGATATAAGAACAGAAACTGAGGAGGTTCAAAAAATCATCAGATCCTACTACAAAAGCCTGTATTCAGCACAACTACAAAATCTGGAGGAAATGGACAATTTCCTAGACAGATACCAAATACCAAAATTAAATCAGGATCAAATAGACCATCTAAATTGTCCTATAACCCCTGAAGAAGTAGAAGTGGTCATTGAAAGTCTTCCAACCAAAAAAGCACAGTTTCAGATGGTTGTAGTGCAGAATTCTATCAGACCTTCAAAGAAGACCTAACACCAATACTCTTCAAACTATTCCACAAAATAGAAACAGAAGGAACACTACCAAACTCGTTCTATAAAGCACAATTACGCTGATATCAAAATCACACAAAGATCTGACAAAGAAAGAGAATCTCTGGCCAATTTCTCTTATGAATATCGATGCCATCAGAGAACCAAATAATGCCATTACAAATGGGATGCAGAGCCAAACAAGGAATTCTCAACTGAGAAATATGAAAAGGCCAAGAAGCCCCTAAAGAAATGTTCAACATCCTTAGTCATCAGGGACGTGCAAATCCAAATGACCTTGTGATTCCACCTCATACTAGCCAGAATTGCTAAGATCAAAACTCAGGTGATTTCAGATACTGGTGAGGATGTTGGAATGCACATTTATTGCTGGTGGGAATGCAACCTGATACAACCACTCTGGAAAACACTCTGGCAGCTTCTCAGGAAATTTGAAATGGTTCTATGTGAGGACACAGCTATACCATTCCTGGGATTATACCCAAAAGGTGCTCCAACATATAACAAGGACACATGCTCTGTTATGTTCATAGCAGCCTTATTTATAAGGGCCAGAAACTGGAAACAACCCAGACGTTCCTCAAATGAGAAGTGGATACCGAAAATGTGGTACATTACACAATGAAATACTACTTATCTATTAAAAACAATGACTCCATGAAATTTGCAGGCAAATGAATGGAAATAGAAAATATCATTCTGAGTGAAGTAACATAGTCAAAAAGAACATAGGGTATGTACTCACTAATAAGTTGATATTAGCCCAAAGGCTCATAATACCCACTATAAAACTCACAGACCATAGGAAGCTCTGAAAGAAGGAAGGTCTAAGTGTAGTTGCTTCAGTCTTATTTAGAAGAGGTAACAAAATAATTACAGGAAGTACAGGGAGGGAGGGATCTTGGAGGATGAGAGTGGGGGAAGGAGAAATATGGGGCAGAATAAGGTGTAGTATGAGACATGGGAGAAGTTCTTAGGGTAAGGAAATTGAATGGAGGTGTGTAGCAGTGAGAGATGGGGAACTGGAGATGGCCACTAGAAAGTTCAAGAAGCCAGGAAGGGAAGAGTTTCACAGGACCCAATGGTGATGGCATTAGCCAAAATGCCCAAACGCATGACACATAGATCCTATAGAGACCATAATCAGTAGATAGGCACTGCCCCCAGTTGAGGTGCAAGGCTACCCACCCATCTCAAGGATTTAACCCACAATTGTTTCTGTCTAAAGAAAAAACAGGGACTGATTGGAGCTGAGCCTGAAGGAAAGGCCACCCTGAGACTGCCCCACCAAGGAATTCATCCCATCTGCAGACACCAATCTCAGATACTATTGCTTATGGCAAGAAGCATTTCCTAACAGGAGTCTAGTATAGTGGTTCCCTTACAGGATTTGCCAGAGCCTAACCTATACAGATGTTGATGCTCTCAGCAGGCCATCATCAGAGTGAGGATAGGGACCCAAAGTGAAGAGTTAGGGGAAGGACTGAAGGAGCTGAAGGGGATTGCAACCCTATAAGAAGAGCAACAATATCAACTAAAAGGACTCCCCAGAGCTCCTATGGACTAAACTACTACAAGAATACAGGAGGAGCTTCCCCATGGCTCCAGGCCCAGATGTCACAGAGGATTATCTTATCTGCAATCAAAGGAAGTGGAGGCCCTTTGTCCTGTGGAAACTCAATGCCCCTAGCACAGGTGGATGCTAGGGCAGTGAGTTGGGCATGAGTAAGTGGGTAGGTGGTGCAACCTTATAGAGGCAGGGGAGGGGAGATAGGATAAGGAACTTGTAGAGTAGAAGCAGAGAAATGGGACAATATTTATATTATAAACAAAATAACCAATAAAAAAGAATAAGAAAGAAGGAAAGAATAGACCTATACATACAGATAATATGCATGTAATAATAATTAAACAAAAACAAGCAACATATTTGAAAAGGAGCAAAGAATATTGGTGGGTAGGAGACTAAAAGCAGAAGGGGTAAATTAAACTGTATTGTAATCTCAAAATTAAAGAATAATTTAAAATATTCATTTCCAAAAAATAGAGGAACAAGTAATGTCTACCCCCACACAACTAACATTAAAATAAGTCAAAATAGAAGTTTACCAAGGTTCTCCCTAGGTAACTGGTGAGTTTATTGGGAAAACTAATGGAGCATTTTTGATTGGTTATTTTCTAAGCTGTGTGTGCTCAAAAATTTACTTCCCAGAAAATCATTTCCCAGTAAGGATGATGACTCTGTTATGGATCAGATGACAAAGCCAACCTCCTGTACTCTTCCTTGGCCTGTATATTCTAGCGTTTTACAAGGTTACATTCAGCAAGTGTAGATTTGTCTATAATAAATAATCTGAGCATATGGATATTAGAGTGAAGAATTCCTGCCTTTTCCTATCATTAATGAGTGAATGTAAACAAACTGAAAGCACAGCTAGAATATCTATTTATCAGGTGGCACAGATGATTGGCCAAGATGGCTGCTGTTTGACTTGGAATATAGGACAAGACAGCACCTGAATCTATTCCTCTATCTCTCCCTTATACTCTAGCTCCCTCTTTTCTCAAGAGACTTCCAGATTTAGATATTGTTATATAAATGACGCATGATTTTCTCACAACAATAGTTTAATGGATGATGAAGCACTTTTGTCATAGTACTGGCTCTGAAAAAGCCTTATTGAAAATATGTTGGATTTTTTGAGTACAAAGCAAAAGAGTAGCAAAGGATGAAAATTTAGAAATAGATACCCAAATTAATAGACACAGAATATAGGAATAGCTTATGAGAATAAACACAAATGTAGGGGATTTTACCTGGTACTACATTTAACCAATCAATACCAGGAGATTCTTCATGGGAGAGTATGGCTTCTTTTTTTTCCACAAGTATTTGTGTAAGGGACCCACAAAAACCACAAGATTCTTGCCTCCACAAGGATAGACATTTAATCAAGTAAAACCTTTGGTTCTATGTAAAACCCTCATACCTTTATTGAACTTGCTGGCAGATAAACATTGACACTTCTTACTGTGAAACAAGCAATATTCACAAGAGTCTAGGATTTTATCTTACTTGTTACTTTCATCCTTGTAGGGTATATATCCCTATAGGAGATATGTGAGCTTTATCACAAGGAGGGGATATTTTTTGACTAGTCCTATGTTTATATAACCAAGCCCCATATTCAAAACAATCTCCATCATGAGAAACAGAACCTTCCTTTTCTTTCAGTCCTGGAATGCAACCAATAAATATCTTAATAGATATTATTGATTTAGAGTACTTTCTTCAAGGAATCTGAGGCTAAACTATTATGAAGTCAACCCATTTATATCAATGCCAGTCACAATTTAAAACACTGTATCTCTTAAATGAGCCTCAAATTCTGTTAAATACTTAAAGTTTAGCATTATATTTGATACATAGGAACAAAAAGAATACAGGTGATGAACAGAACAATAAGAAAATCACTGAGGTACAACCCTGTAGTTAACTATATAGTTCCCAGGACAATAGAGATGATAAACTTGGTAAAGATTTTAATAATAACATCTTCTGTTCTAAACAAATGTTAGAAAGTTCAACAATGATGAGATACCAACAATAAATATAAGCCAGATATAATAGAACATAATATATTCCACGTATTATCATCAATTTATTCTTCAACAAATCAATATTTAGATAAAATTAAATGCAATTGAGGCTCAGATTATTCACAATGACAGAAACTTGACTGTTATAAAATTACCACAGAACACATAATAGCCATAGGATAATATGGAATAAACAAAATTGAAAAAAATACTCAATGATAATAAAAATTAAGAGACAGCAATATAACTAAACTAACATACTATAACTCATGGAAAGTGGGTTGTGTTTGGAAACCTTAGTCGGGAGATTCAAACTCAAAAAAAAAAAGAAAATAAATATATTCCAATGAAAAAAAAACCTTTTTCATTGGAATATATTCAAACTCTTTGCTTTGACTGTCCTTAAAGAATGAAGTATGCAGATATGTAAGAATGAACATGGAACTATGTTTGTTCCCAACAACAACAACTTAAACCTGATGTTAGATTTTGAATTGAAAAGTAATATAAAATACCTGAGACCTTTGATGGTAGCAAGATGATAACAAAGGAGAATTGCACTGAATGGGTTTAGTACTCTCAGAGGGCAGTGGCATACTAGGTAATAAGAAAGTCATAAAATTTTGCAGAAAGTCTCATGGTGCCAATTGAGAACTATTGTTCTGATATAAAAATCCTTTACAGTTCTGGTCCCCCAAAGCAGATTAAGGAGTAACAAATTTCCTTTCTCTTTCAGATACTGAAGGCTGATGTAATATACCATCCTTGCAGATGAAGCACAACTGCAAGTCAGAGTCCTGAATGATAGATCTTAAAACTGAAAAAATGACCAGAAGCAAGAACAAATACCTTGCACAGAAATCAGGAGCAGTTTTATTCAGAACAGGAATGTGGAGAATCACAGCAAGTTAGCTCACCATGCTGACTTTCTATTTTCATTTTCATCTGCAGGTTTCCAGAGCACTCCTCCTTCTCTGAGAAGCAGTTTGTAGTCAGTCTTTGGCAAGAGACTTGTACAGGCTTAGAACTAGACAACAACCAGGAGCAATATTGGAAAAATTTTATGTGAATAGATTTCTTTAGCTGTGGTTGACTCAGACTGTCTCAGTATGTGTAGGAAAATAGAGAAAAGATTTGGAACCAATCAGAAGAGAGATCTCAAAAATGATAAAGAAAGCAAAAGCTCTTGTTACCATGGAGATTTCTCCATCAAACCTCCTCCAGCTCTACTTCCCCCT
Organism: Tokudaia tokunoshimensis; assembly: GCA_036184795.1. Classification (NCBI taxonomy): domain Eukaryota; kingdom Metazoa; phylum Chordata; class Mammalia; order Rodentia; family Muridae; genus Tokudaia; species Tokudaia tokunoshimensis. Next base: position 36,717,279 of record BTHU01000001.1, read on the forward strand.
CCCTGCCTGTTGCATCAGGAATAAAAATAAAGAAGAAAAAGGAGAATGTCCAAATATTATATAATTATTTTTTTGTTTTCTGCCTATAATTAAATCAGAGGAAACTGTCCAGCAATGCCTGTGCCTTTGAGCCTGTATGTGACTAATGGTACCTATAATAAAGTCTCCATTTGTGTCTAGGGACTACTGCTTGCAATTATGGGTTGTCAAATACATCCCAGTGCTGAACCATTGTAATTTTCCTGTGCTAATCATCTGAAGAACTATGCTTATTTAGAAATTTATCACACTAGTTCATATATTTATGTCAATTACAACTTATAAACAATGCACTTGAATTATCTAAAGGCATACTTGTATCCAAGTTCATAAAGCTATTTACCACACAATTCACCATGTTTTAAATTATAATAATGTTAAAGAAATATTAAGAGGAGTTTATTTTAGAAAAGAAATTTCCAAAATCTAAGCATACTGCAATATAGATAGATAGAACTTATAGTATTGTCATTAAGATGCCATTATTTTCCAAATATTTAACTCAATATTAATATGTCATATAATATGTTTAAAATATGAAAGTTACAATACATTAGGGTTACCCACAATATCTTTAAATAATAATCCATGGCCAATTAATGTGATCTCTTTTAATACACACTCATTCCATTTAGCCCTTTTGATATGTACTCAGATGCAGAGAGGTCTACAGGAGCATGAGTACCATGTGATGCTAATGTTACCTGAAAAATATTACTTTCCCTATGTAACCAGTACATCAAATGCCAACAGTCACTCCAATTTTCTTCCATCCCAACACTGATGCCTTCCTCTCAAGTTTCAACTTTATATTTTGAATACTTGAGAGAAATTTTAGGAAATATGACTGGGTTAATGTTGTTGCCCTATGTTGCTGAATAAAAGTAACACAGAAGACTTCCTTATACCTCCATGCAAATTATTTGGTTAGTGTTTAGTCTCAGGAAACTCTGGGGTGTTTATTTGGTTGACACTGTTGTTCTTCCTACGGGGTTAAAAACACCTTCAGCTCCTTCAGTCCTTTCCTTAACTCCACCATTTGGGGTCCTGGTGCTCAGTACAATTGTTGGTTGCAAGCATCCACATCTCTTGGTCAGACTCTTGCAGATACTCTCTGGGGACAGTTACATCAGGCTCCTGTCAGCAAGCACTTCTTGGCATCTGCAATAGTGACTGGGTTTGGTCCCTGTGTATGGGATGAATCCCCAGGTGGGGCAGTCTCTGGATGGTCTTTCCTTCAGTTTTTGCTCCACTCTTTGTCCCTGCAAATCCTTTAGACAGGAGGAAATCTAGGTTAAATTTTTTCAGAAGGAAAGGATGGCCCATCCTTCAAATGATGGCAGTGGCTAACCTCTCCATATGGTCTCTACAGGTTTCTTCTCCCCTTTGTTGGGTATTTCAGTTAATGTCATCCTCATTGGGTCCTGGTTTCCTCTTGATTTCCTGGCATCTGTGACTTTCTATTGGCTATACTCACTTCCCATCCCACATTTCTACACACCTCTGTTCAATTTTCTGAGCATCTATACCTCCCCCATGTCTCCTCCCACAACTGATCTTGTCCTTCCCCCTTTTTCTGTACTGCTCCTCCCTTCCTTCCAAGTTGCTCCCTTGCTCTATCTCCTGTGATTACTTTATTACCCCTTCTAAGTAGGACAGAAGCACCTACACTTTGGTCTTCCTTCTTCTTGAGCTTCATATAGTCTGTAAGATGTATCATGGGTGTTCTGAGATTTTCCCTAATATCCACCATGCTTGTTCTGTTGTGACTGGCTAACTTCACTCTGAATGATATTTTCTTGTTCTATCCATTTAAATCTGAATGCCATGAAGTCGTTTTTAATAGCTGAGTGGTACTCCATAGTACAAATGTACCACATTCTCTGCATCCATTCCTCTGTTGAGGGACATCTGGGTTCTGTCTAGGTTCTGGCTGTTATAAATAAGGCTGCTATGAACATAGTGGAGCATGTGTCCTTGTAATATGTTGGGGCATCTTTTGGTACATGCCCAGGAGTGGTATAGGTGGGTCCTCAGGTAGTACCACGTCCACTTTTCTGAGGAACCGCCAGAGTGGTTGTACCAGCTTGCAAGCCAACCAGCAGCAGAGGAGTATTCCTCCTTCTCCACATCATCCCAAGCATCTGCTGTAACATGAGTTTTCTATTTTAGCCATTCTGTCTGGTATAAGGAAAAATCCCAAGGTCACCTGTTGACTAAGGATATTGAACATTTTTAAGGTACTTTTCAGTCATTCAAGATTCCTCAGTTGAGAATTCTTTGTTTAGCTCTGTATCCCATTTTAATGGGATTATTCAGTTCTCTCAGTTCTTGAGTTCTTTGTATGTATGGGATAGTAGCCAAGTATCAGATATAGGATTGGTAAAGATCTTTTCTATAAATGTAGGTTTCTGTTTAGTCATGATAACAGTGTCCTTTGCCTTAAAGAAGCTTTTCAATTTTATGAGACCCCATTTATCTATACTTAATCTCATAGCCTGAGCTATTGGTGTCCTGTTCAGGAAAATTTCCCCCATATTTATGGGTGTCTTTGACTGTTTTAATTACCTGTGGGGTAGAGCCTTTCAGAGGGCTGCTATGCTAGACTCCTGTCTGCAAGAACACCATAGGATCATCAATATCATGAGGGATCTCTATGTTGTAGACACAATTCAGACATGTGATTAAAATCTAAAGACTTCCTACAGTCATCTATTAGGCTGTTCGTATGTGATCTGCCACCCTGCCTTATTGCACCTTCTGTCTGACCTTTTCTGTTTCTGTCCCTTGATCTATAGTTGATAGTTTAGATCACAAGTTTGTGGGACATGATTGTATGTATATGAATTTATGCATGTGTGCATGTATATATGTATATTTGTCTGTAGATATATGTGTATGTGTATATTCATATGTGTGAAGTGTCCAGTGTTTTGCAGCTAGATATTCACCTTGCCTCCAGCTTTTTCTTCCTGAAAGGCATAAATATTTATCTTAGAGTCCACAAAAGTACTTCATCAAATTCTGAACCCCATAAATAATGAACAATCCATATTTTTGCACACCTGTGTACATGTGCTCTCAAACCATCAGAACAGTTATTGTTTCTAAGTATCTTTTTCAAACCTGTCAGCAATGTGCTGGGTATTCATCCTGCTGAGACTGTACTTCTCTCAAGCAATTCTTTCCATGTCTTGTCCAGTTCCTTCCTTCTTACCCTTAGTCACAACTGAGTAGAGGCAAAAAGGAAGTCTATCTCTCAAGCAGCAGTAGTTGCCTTTGTTTCCTACCTTTTTAAAATTGGCATGTATCAATTATTCATAGCTATAGGCTTCATAGAAATATTTTTAGACTACTAAATTGTGTTCTTTGACCATGTTTATCTGCATACCAATACATTTTCTTTCTAACCTACCTGCTTTTGACATTTTCCTTGGCTACTGCAACCTTGTTCTCTCCATATGTTTGATGGATCAGGCCCTTACTAACTTTTATCCTTTTTGTGGACCTAACTGTGCTGTGTGTCTACCCACTTACTATTAGTGCTCTATAGTTCCTGTTCTTTTGATTCTTTATGCAAGATCTTTCTCACTTGGATGTGTTTAAAACTAGCAGGATCCCATGGAGTCTCCTATTTTATAAGATCAAAGGAACAGTGAAGGGACTCTAGACAGCATAGCAAAAAATATTTGGCAGGCCTGCTCCTCTCTCTCATTCTCTCTCCCTTGATAAAAATGCATTAGGTCACATTACTAAAACCAGCCACCAAGATGTATTCCCTTATTTGGAACATTCCTCATTGAGTTCCTTCTATCAAATTATTGAAGTCCATCAATCCAAACCTCCTTGACGTATGTAATTAACATACCCAATCAAAATTAAACATCTTATTCTAATACACAAAACCCAATTTTACCTTTATAAGTGTCTTAGTTAGGGTTTCTGTAGTGGATATGTCTGGTTGTCAACTTGACTAAATCTGGAATGAACTAATCAAGAATTGGAAGGCTCACCTATAATCCTAATCTGGAGACTCAGAGACACAAATTTCTGACCTGGAGATCTTGATGCATAGTGACTATGAATTCCAGAAGATTAAGATTAGGAGATCTCTGACTTCAAGGTCATCTGGGATTAAAGGCACGGTGGCAAACGCCTTTTATCTGGGCTACACCCTCTGCTGGAGAACTATATAAGGACATTGGAAGAAGGAAGATTCACTCTGGCTTTTCCTGGCCTGCCTTGTGTGACTGAGCAACTGCTAGATCCTTGGACTTCCATCCACAAGTACTACTGACTATTGTTGGGGAGTTGGACTACAAGCTGTAGGTCATCGACAAATTCCCTAACTATATAGAGACCACCCATATGTTCTGTGACTCTAGAGATCCCTAACTAATACAGTTTCTATTCCTGTACAAATGGCATGACCAAGAAGCAAGTTGAAGAGGAAAGGGTTCATTGAGCTTACAATTCCACACTGCTGTATATCACTAAAAGAAGTCAGGACTGGAACTCAAGCAGGTCAAGAAGCAGGAGCTGATGCAGAGGCCATGGAGGTTTGTTCCTTACTGGCTTGCTTCCTCAGGCTTGCCCAGCCTGCTCTCTTATAGAACCCAAGAATACCAGCCCAGGATTGGTACCATCCAGAAGGGACCCTCCCTCCTAGATCAATATTTGAGAAAATGCCCCACAGTTGGATCTCACGAATGCACTTCCCCAACTGAAGCTCCTTTCTCTGTGATAACTCCAGCATGTGTCAAGTTGACACACAAAACCAGCCAGTACAATTGACCACTTGTCAACTTGACACACAAACAAATCACTATTGAGCCTCAACCCTTAATTTCTTATTCATCCCAAGACCTAAATAAATTTAAATGTCCCACAGTCTTTACATAAAAAAATTCAATCCCTTTAAAAGATCCAATAACTTTTAAAATTCAAAGTCTTTTAAAAATTCAGTCTCTTAACTGTAGGCTCCACTAAAGTACTTTCTTCTTTCAAGAGGGAAAAATATCAGGGCATAGTCACAATCAAAAGCAAAACTCAAACTCCAATGGTTCAATGTCTGGGATTCAACTCATGATCTTCCAGGCTCCTCCAAGGGCTTGGGTCACTTCTCCAGCTCTGCCCTTTGTAGCATACAGCTTGTCTCCTAGGATTCAGCTGCCTGTACTCCACTGCTGCTGCTGTTCTTGGTGGTCATCTCACGGCACTGGCATCTCCCAAATACTGCTGTTTTCTGCTGCAACTAGGCTTCACCAATAGCCTCTCATAGGTGCTCTTCATGTTGCCAAGTCTCAACTCCTAGGAATGACCCCTTCAGTCCTGGGCCATCAATTGCAACTGAGGTTGCACCTTCACCAATGACCTTCTGCGGCCTCTCACAGTGCCAAGCATCAGCTGCCCTCCATGACCCCTTCATGCCTTCAACACCAGTACTACCTGGGTGACTCTTACACAGTACCAAGTCCAGCCACAGCACAAAATACAACTGTGGAAATCTCTGGAACACAGTCTCTGTGCTCTCAGAAAACACTTCCTAGATGATTTCACCTCAGTAATGCTGTTTTCTTCTTAATCACCACTAATTTCTTAACTCCAGTTAGCCAATATCAGTAGCCCCAGTAACACAAAGGTTTGCTTTAGAGGTTTTGGTATCTTGTTAATCACAGCTGATTCTTTAGCCCCAACTAACCAAAACCACAGAATCTTCACAATCAAAACATGGCCCTAATAAGAGTCTTTAATCTTCCTTCTAAAATTTCACAAGTCAGGCCTCCATCTTCTACACTGTTCTCAACATTATCTTCCAAGCTCCTACACAACATCCTACAGAGCTCTTAACATTGAATGGATCTTCTAGCCCAAATTTCCAAAGTCCTTCCACAGTCCTCCCCAAAACATGGTCAAGTTGTCAGAAGAATACCCCACTATGCTGGTACCAATTTTTCTTAGTCAGTGTTTCTATTTCTGTACAAACATCATGACCAAGAAGCAAGTTGAGGAGGAAAGGGTTTATTGAGCTTACACTTCCACACTGCTGTTCATCACTAAAGGAAGTCAGGACTGGAACTCAAGCAGGTCAGGAAGCAGGAGCTGATGCAGAGGCCATGGAGGGATGTTCCTTACTGGCTTGCTTCCTCTGGTTTGCCCAGCCTGGTCTCTTATAGAACCCAAGAATACCAGCCCAGGGATGGTATCACCCACAAGGGACCCTCCCCTCTTGATCACTATTTGAGAAAATACCTCACAGTTGGATCTCATAGGGGCACTTCCCCAATTGAAGCTCCTTTCTGGGAATAACTCCAGGCTGTGTCAAGTTGACACACAAAACCAGCTGGTACAATAAGCCACACCTTTCTCCTGTCTATCCAGAGACAGTCTTTTGTTGTTCCTTAGCACCACAACTACTCCTTTCTCCCCTCTGCCTTTTTCTCTAAAGATGTCAGTTTAGCATTTTTATGGCACACCTATGCATATGAACAAGTATCATTTACCTTCCCTTGAGTTCTCTTTTCCTTGTCCTTATTTGCCCTGATTTTTATCTTAATATTGCATTTTGTCATATTTTATTCTAATCTTTTAGAATTCTATTCTTTTCTAATTATGGACAAGAGTAGGCATGGATCTGTATGGGAGGGAAATTAGGGAAGTACTGGGAGGAGTAGAAATGGGGACTATAATCATGATATATTGTATTGCACAGTAATCTATGTTCAATGAAATGGAAACAGAATTCCAAGCACTACTGAATATTGACTTGCCATTCAGTAACTGAACTTGTCCATATTAAAACTATCAATAATGACTTAATAAGTTTGACTGAGTCATTGTCAACATGTTATACATATTAAATACCTGCTACAATTCCAGGACCTTCTAGGTCATTAAATCTCATGCTTCCTTGCACTGTAATTCAATATATTTCCTCAAGTTGTGGTGACTGTCAATCATAGAAATGTATTTGTTGTTACTTCATAACTGGGAATTCATTATTCTTATGATTTGTGTAGTAAATATTTGTATTTTACGATGCCCTAGAGCAACCACTGTGAAAGATATGTTTAACATGATGCACAAGCTGAAAAATCATAGCTCTAATCCCCTATACTGAATATGACAGGACTGAAAGAGCAGACACTTCCTTCAATGTTGTTAATATATACTGCATGTTATAACCATGCAAGAATATTTATAATAGACATCATTGTGGAAAATAATATTTTCATTTATATATTATTTGAAACTGAATATATAAAGGTCCAAAATAATCTTGACATTAAAGTTTACACTATACACAAAAGTTTTAAGACTCTTATAAATATGAATATATTCAGACAACATAAGACAGCAATTAGTATATTAATAATAATTTAGTATGCATGTATTGATTCAGAATAAAGATAGAAATAAGAACTGTACTTAATTTTCTGTTGGGTGACATTTTCTGAAGGGATAGTAGAGAATGTCTGCTCATACCTAACAGGACACAAAGACAAATTAACTCAAAAATAAACATTTCTTTCAGTCAAATCTATTTTCAATTAATTAAGTGACTTTCATATAGGAGAATTACCACATCAAGACATTGTATCCCTCAAATAATCTCCATGCATGGGACATGAGTGATGATTCTGAAAATCTGTGCAATAGGCAATCACTCCTGTAACGTCAGGCAGCTCTAGCAATAGAATCCTCTCTCAAAACCATTGTATACAATTTATATTTATGTGTAAAATCTCTCAAAGAATACTGAATTGCTGAGAAGAACTTAAAGAAATGTTCAACATCCTTGGTCTTCAGGGAAATGCAACTCAAAATAACCCTGAGATAACACTTCACACCAGTGAGAATGGCTAAGTTTAGAAATTCAGGTGACAGCAGGTGATGGCAAGGATGTGGAGAAAGGAGAACATTCCTCCAATGCTGGTGGTATTGCAAGCTGGTAAAACCACTCTGGAAATCAGTTTAAGGTTTGTCATAAAATTGGACATAGTACTACCTGAGGACCCAGCTATACCCAGAAGGTGCTCCAACATGTAATAAGGACACATGCTTCACTGTGTTCATAGCAGCCTTATTTATAATAGTGAGATCTGGGCAGAACCCAGGTGTCCCTCAACAGAGGAATGGATACAGAAAATGTATTACATTTACACAATGGCATACTATTCAGCTATTAAAAACAATGAATTCATGAAATTCTTAGGCAAATTTATGGAACTAGAGAATATCATCCTGAGTCAGGTAACCCTGTCACAAAAGAACCCACATGGTACACACTCACTGAAAAGTGGATATTAGCCCAGAAGCTCAGAATACCCAAGATATAATTCACAGAACAAACAAAGCTGAAGAAGAAGGAAGACCAAAGTACAGATACTGGGAACAAAATATCCACCTGAGGAGATACAGAGTCAAAGTGTGGATCAGAGACTGAAGGAAAGACCATCCAGAAAGTGCCACACCTGAGAATCCATCGCATATACTGTTACCAAACCCAGACTCTATTGTGGATGCCAACAAATGCTTGCTGACAGGAGTCTGAAATAGCTCTCTCAGGAAAGTCTCTGCCAGTGCCTTACAAATATAGAGGGGGATGCTCTCAGCCAACCATTGAACTAAACACAGGGTACCCAGTGGAGGAGCTAGTGAAAGGACCTAAGGAGCTGAAGGAATTTGCAGCCCCATAGGAAGAACAACAATATAAACCAACCAGTACCCCCAGAGCTCCTAGACACTAAACCACCAAACAAAGAGTAGCGACCCATGTCTGTATATGTAGTAGAGGATGGCCTTATTGGACTTCAAAGGGAGGAGAGGCCCTTGGTCCCGAGAAGGCTCGATGTCCCTCTATAGGGGAATGCTGGGACAGGGAATTGGGAGTGGGTGTGGTAGTGAGCAGGGGGAAGGGGTATGGAATAGGGTGATTTCATTGGGCAAACTAGGAAAACAGTAACATTTGAAATGTAAATAAAGAAAGTATCTAATAAAAAAAGAAAAAAGAAAATCTCTCAAAGCCTGTTTTGGATCCTCACAGATTTGATATTGTTATGCACTATCTCCTGCCTTCATGTGGGAATGGTTCACTTCAGATGAAATAGCCATGAAAAGAATCATTCCACAATAGGTAAATTTGGATAAGAGGATACAGGTATATTAGCCATAACTGATAGCATTCTAAATTTTCTCTTTTAAATCTTTCCTCAGATTTAGAAAGAAACAAGTTTTGCTGTAAAATTGACTATTTTCTCCAATAAGTCATTGACAAAATTATCTGTCTTTATTCTGTGACTGCCACTCTGCATTTCTTTTCTGGAGTCAACACTTCACAAGTAAAATCAGAGATTCCCAGCCACTATATTCTATTCTGTGGTGATTAAATATATCCTGGTGAATTATTTATTACCTAAATGTTTAATGATTTTATTCAGTAGTGGAATAATTCAGTTATAAAATTTTTATAATTAATGATCATAATATCATGTTATAATAATGCACATTTGAATGTCAAGTAACCCTTTGGAGTAAAATGATTTTAGGATATGCTCACTTGTTGTTTTTCATTCTGTATCCACTCCAAATTTCTCAAAGTATTCCATAAAATTTTCCATTCTGTGTAACTACTTTCTAGTTACCAGATGCCTAGAGAAAGCAAATTCTTGATTTGTATGATTGAGCCTGTTTGTCCAAATAGTCTATACACAAATAGCTACCCAAAACACTTAGGTATAGTGTGAACCACAAAGCCTTGCATGCCTCCTCCAATACGACACTGAAAGTCAACTGTCTGAGGAATACTGTGGACTCACATTCTTTTTTTGGCTAGGATTTCTCAAAAAATGAAGATGTCAGGAGTATGAGTAAAAAGAAGGCTTATAAGAAACAGGTGATAATATTAATAATTCGCATCTTGTTGGAAAAAACACATATTAAAGTGTCAGACATCCAAGCATTAAACAGAATACATCCAAAATACTGTTCATTAAAAAATGCAATAATGTGCTATTTCACAGACTTATGCAACAATCAGGTGAAGGTTTTAGCTATTGAAAGACAAATGACAAACCCAAACTGGATACTAGGAGTAGCTGGACAATACTCATTATTATTTTCATCATCTGGCACACAACAGAATATTTTCTTTTTAGTAGAATGAATGCTAGTCAGTGAATGTGAAGTTTAAAGTTAATCACCAGCTTAATTTCTTTATGTCTGACATTAACATAAGATTATGGTAGAGTTAGCCAAAGCCGTTTCAATAACCAATAATATTTAAGAAAACTCCTAGGAACCTGAATGCCAGAAGCTCAAAAATATACAAACTTTTTATTCCTACTTGAGGTTTTACTACATGGCATAGTATGTCTATCTGTGGTATTGGCTCCTCCAATTAAAAAAAAAACTATATTGCCATACATGCACATATTTAGGAAGCTCCAACATAATAGGCATAAACAAAACCTGCATATAAAAAAAGACAAAGCAGAAGCTCAAAAGTGATTAGCCACAAAACTCCATAACAGAGATAGAAAGAGGAAAACCAATTTTATTCAACTGAATATCACTGAAAATATCATGTGAAAGAAGATATTTCCAGACAGTTTCTACGTCCAGTACTAACTGGCCAATGCAAAATCACAATTAATGATTTTGAAATATAATTTGTATTTTTATTTTTGTTTGCCCAATTTTAATTTATTGTTTCTTTTGAAGTTAGATCACATGTGTTCTAGGCTAGATGCTAGTTCACAATTTAGGTGATGATGACCTAGAAATTTTTTTATTTGTTTGTTTATTTACTTAATTTTATTGGATATTTTATTTATTTACATTTCTAATATCCTCTTATGCACTTTCCAGTCTGGAAACCACCTATCAAATCCATCAACCCCTGCTTCTATGAGGACATTACCCCACCAAGCCTCCAACACTTGATTTCCTGCCTACATATTCCCCTACACTGGGGCACTGAGCCTTCACAGGACCAAGGGCCTCTCCTCCAATTGATGATCAACAAGGCCATCCTTTGCTACATATGCAACTGGAGGCATGGGTCTCTCTTTGGATGTTATTTTAGTCCCTGGGAGTGCTGGAAGTTCTGGTTGGTTGATATTGTTATTCTTCCTATGGGGTTGCAAACACTTTCAGCTCCTTCAATCCTTTAACTCCTCCATTGGGGACCCTGTGCTCAGTCCCATGGTTGGCTACAAGAATACACCTCTGTATGTGTCAGTCTCTGGCAGAACCTCTCAAAAGGCAACTATATCAGGATCCTGTCAACAATCACTTCTTGGCATCCACAATAGTATCTGGGTTTGGTGAGTGTATATGGGATGGATGTTTCCCAGGTGGAGCAGTCTGTGGATTGCTTTTACTTCAGTCTCTGCTCCATAATTTGTCTCTGTATTTCCTTCTGTGAGTATTTTGTTACCCCTTCTAAGAAGGACTGAATCATCCACAGTTTTGTCTTTCTTCTCCTTGAGCTTCATGTGGTCTGCAAATTGTATCTTGGGTACTCCGAGCTTTTGGGCTAATATCCACTTATTAGTGAGTGAATATCATGTGGGTTTGTTGTTGTTGTTGTTTGTTTTTGTTTTTTGTCACTGGGTAACCTCACTCAGGATGATATTTTCTAGTTCAATCCATTTGACTAAGAATTTAATGATGTAATTGTTTTTTGCTTGTTATTCTTTTTTTTATTTTCTATATTTTTTATTTACATTCCCAATGATTTCCCCTTTCCCGGTATGTGAGTACACTGTTGCTGTCTTCAAACACACCAGAAGGGGGCATCATACCACACTATAGATCTTTGTGAGCCACCAGAAGGATGCTGAGGATTGAACTCAGGACCTCTGGAAGAGCAGTTATTGCTCTTAACCACTGAGTCATCTCTCTAGCCCGAAGACATTGTTTTTAATATATGAGTAGTACTCCATTGTGTAAATATGCCACATTTTCTGAGTCCATTACTCTATTGAAGGATATCTGGGTTCTTTCCAGCTTCTGACAATTATAGATAGAGCTGCTACGAACATAGTGGAGCATGTCTCTTTATTATATGTTGGAGCATCTTCTGGGTATATTCCAAGGAGTGGTATAAGTGGGTCCTCAGGTAGTATTATGTCCAATTTTCTGACAAATTTTCAAATTGGTTTCCAGAGTGGTTGTACCAGCTTGCAATGCAACCAACAATGGAGGAGTGCTCTTCTTTCTCCACATCCTCCCCAGCATCTGTGGTCACATGCGGTTTTGATTTTAGCCATTCTGCCTGCTATTAAGTGGAATTTCAGTGTTTCTTTGATTTGCATTTACTTGATGAGTATGGATTTTCAACATAATTTTAGGTGCTCCTTGACTATTCTATTTTCCTCAGTTGAGAATTCTTTGTTTAGCTCTGTATCCCCTACCAAGTGTAAGTCCAAGTGGACCAAGGACCTCCACATAAAACCAGATACAATGAAACTTATATAGGAGAAAGTGGGGAAGAGCCTCAAACACATGGGTACCAGGAAAAATTTCCTGAACAGAACACCAATGGCTTATGCTCTAAGATCAAGAATCGACAAATGGTATTTCATAAAATTGCAAAGCTTCTGTAGGGCACAGAACACTGTCAAAAGGACAAAACAGCAACTGAAGGTTAGGAAAAATCTTTACCAATCCTACATCTGATAGCTAATATCTAATATATACAAAGAACTCAAGAAGTTAGACTCCAGAAAATCAAATAACCCTATTAAAAATGTTACTTTTATTCAATCTTTATAAAAATTACCTGAGACTGAGAAAGATTCAAAGTATGAAAGTTGTCTGACCCATGCTGCTCATGAGAGCAGAATGCTCACACAAATCTTGGTCCCAAGCCATAATCAACAATAGACTCCATGTTTTCCAGGAGTTTATAGCACGAAGGTTTGTGAGCTGTAAATCATGTAGTACTAAATACAGACTTTCTAGGGATCCAACATTTCTTCAAGGTTCAAACAGTCTCAAAACTATTTCTCAGCCTCTACAAATTAACCCAAAAAAATAGCAAAGGTGTTCCTGAAATATTTCATCCTAAATTGAACACAAAGGCTTACCTACATGTATCACTACGGGTAGTAAAGAGCATGGGATAATCTTAGAAGAATTCAGGGATGGAAAAGAATATGATCAAATCTGTGGTATAATAACAATAATGACAGTTCTAGACAGCCTCTATGTCCAGGAGTAATTGGCGAACAAAAATCAAAGTTAATGATTTTTCATGTAGTTTGAATTTTTATGTTTTTGTATACCTGTTTCAGATTAATTTATTAATTTTTTAATCCAGTTCACATTTGTTCTAGGCTAGACACTAGAATTCTACTAAAATAATTTTAAAAACTGAAACAAATACTATATATAAGCATGTAATTTTGAATAGACCAAATATCCACTGGGAAGCTAAGGGAAAGGTGGTGTGTTGACTGGTTTTGTGTGTCAACTTGACACGGGTTGGAGTTATCACAGAGAAAGGAGCTTCAGTTGGGGAAGAGCCTCCATGAGATCCAGCTGTGGGGCATTTTTTCCATTGGTGATCAAGAGGGGAGGGTCCCTTGTGGGCTGGTATTCTTGAGTTCTAGAAAAAAACAGGATGAACAAGTCTGTGTAAGCAAGCCAGTAAGGAACATCCCTCCATGGCCTCAGTTCCTGCTTTCTGACTTGCTTGAGTTCCAGTTCTAACTTCCTTTGGTGATCTACAGCAATGTAGAAGGTGTAAGCTGAATAAATCCTTTCCTCCCCAACTTGCTTCTTGGTCATGATGTTTGTGCAGGAAAAGAAACCCTGACTTAAGACAGGTGGGATTGGTTGGATACAAATGAAGGAATAAAGACATATAAAAATTTAGAGGACAAGGAAAATTTGAAAATATGAAGTAGATCTTGAAAATATATTGATAAGTCATAAATTATGATTCTGTCTCTATCATCTTAAAATTATATTTTATGGTTTCAGATATATTGTTCACACATGCCCCTTTATCTTCAGTTGTAACAGATGTTGATTCATTCGATCTTCAGGAATGTTTGGGAGTGTCCCCAGTACAGTAGTGCTGCTAACTCTACTTTAGGAGTCAGGAATACTAATGAGCCTTTATATGGACTAATGCAGGCAGTGAAGGCTGATCACATCCTTGGGCTTTGAATGTTCATCTTAACTTCACCAATTAATTTACCACAAAAAACTAATGAAAATGCAAATGTAGTTTTCTGGATTTTGACATGGGCATCACAAGATACTTAAATTTATGTAGTCAGGTACAGATACATAGAGACATGATCTAGCAAAGAGTTTCCCAATCTTTTTAATACTACAACTTTTGAATAGACTTCCTTATGCTGTTATGAAGCTCAACAATAAAATTATTTTTGATGTTATGCCATAACTGTAATTTTGCTACTGTTATGAATTACACTGTTTTTTTTTTTTTTTTTGGTGTCAGGTTTAATTTATATAGTATAATGTTCTCAGGATTTTATTTGTTTACTTACATTCCTTATTTAATTTTAAGTTAATTTTTGGTTGTCATTCAAAGAAATACTCTTCTGTGTGAAATTCTCATACATATAAATTATTATCTTCCATTTTTATTCGCCTTTCCACCATCCTCTTTTGTTTCACTTTTCCCTTTTTGCTGATACTCTTTCTCCTCTCAGATAGTCTTAACTTTTGCTTTTGTGCCACTCCTGTCTTTTGTTCTCCCTTCTTTTAGAACTCTTCTTCTCCTCTTATAGTTCCTTTTCTAATATCATGTAATTATCTGTCCCAGCTGTGATCCTTGCAAATGGCACAAGCATCACGAAAGTAACCTGGCATTTTCTGGTTAGATTTAAGGCATGATACTTAAGGTAAAACCTGAATTTCACATCATTATTGGGCCAAGGACCTATAGTTAGACAGGCCATAGGTCATAGAGGAGAACCTATAACTATTATTCTGTTAAATGGACATAATATTAAAACAAATCCTTTTTGTTAGATATTTTCTTTATTTACATTTCAAATTTTATCCCTTTTCCTCATTTCCCCTCTGAAAACCCCCTATCCCATACCCCCTCCCCTACTCACTATCCGACCCATTCCTGCTTCTCTGTCCTAGAATTCCCTACACTAGAGTGCTGAGCCTTCACAGGACCAAGGGCCTCTCCTCTCATTGATATCTGAAAAGGCCATCCTCTCCTACATATGCAACTGGAGATATGAGTTCCCCCGTGTGTTCTTTTCAGTTGGTGGTTTAGTCTCTGGGAACTCTGGGGGTACTGGTTGGTTCATATTTTGGTTTCTCCTACGGATCTGCAAATGCCTTGAGCTCCTTGGGTACTCTCTCTAGCTCCTCCACTGGGAACCCTGTGCTCAGTCCAATGGTTGGCTGAGAGCATCCACCTCTGTATTTGTCAGTCACTGCAGAGTCTCTCAGGAGACAGGTATATCAGGCTCCTGACAGCAAGCACTTGATGGCATCCACAATAGTGTCTGGGTTTGGTGACCATATATGGAATGGATCCCCAAGTGGGGCAATCTCTGGATGGCCTTTCCTTCAGTCTCTGCTCTACACTTTGTATGCCCTCCCATGGACATTTTGTTTCTTCTTCTAGAAACATTCACACATTGGTCTTCCTTCTTCTTGAGCTTCATGTGGTCTGTGAATTGTATCTTGGGTATTTTAAACTTCTGGGCTAATATACACTTATCAGTGAGTTTTGTGATTGGATTACCTCATTCAGGATATTTTCTAGTTCCATTCATTTGCCTGCGAGTTTCATGAAGTAATTGTTTTTAATCAATGCATAGTACTCCATTGTATGTACCACATTTTCTGCATCCATTCTTCTGTAGAGGGACATCTGGTTTGATTTCAGCTTCTGGCTATTATAAATAAAGCTGTTATGAACAAAATGCAGCATGTGTCCTTGATACATGATAGAGCTTCTTTTTCAGTATATGCCCAGGAGTGGTATACCTGGATCTTCATGAAGAACTATTTGCAATTTTCTCAGGAATCACCAGACTGATTTCCAAAGTGGTTTTGCTAGCTTGTAGTCCCACCAGAAATGGAGGAGTGTTCTTCTTTCATCATATCCTTGATAGCATCTGCTGTCACCTGAATTTTTCATCTTAGCCATTCTGATTGTTTTGAGGTGGAATCTCAGAGTTGTTTTGATTTGGATTTTCCAGATGACTATGGATGTTGAACATTTCTTTAAGTGTTTCTCATGCATTTGATATTCCTCAGTTGAGAATTCTCTATTTAGCTCTGTACTTCAAATTTTAATCAGGTTATTTGGTCTCTGAAGTCTACCTTCTTGAGTTCTTTGTATATTTTGGATATTAGCCCTGTATCAGATGTAAGGTTGGTAAAGATCTTTTTCCAATCAGTGGATTGCCTTTTTGTACTAATGATAGTGTCCCTTGATTTACACAAATATTTAATTTTATGAAGTCCTAATTGTTGATTATTGCTTGTAAAGAATAAGCCACAGGTGTTCTGTTAATGAAGTTTTCCCCATGCCCAAGTATTTAAGGCTCTTCCACACTTTCACTTCTATTAGATTCAAGGAATCTGGTTTTATGTGAATGTCTTTGATCCACTTGGACTTGAGCTATATGCAAGGAAATAGGTATGGATCAATTTGCACTCTTCTACATGCACACTGACAGTTGAACCAGCCCCATTTGTTTAAAATGTTGTCTTTTTTCCTCTGGATGCTTTTATCTCCTTTGTCAAAATTCAAGTGACCATGGGATGTGGGTTCATTTCTGGGTCTTCAATTCTATTCCATTGATCTTCCTGCCTGTCTCTGTACCAGTGCCATGCAGTTTTTCTCACAATTGCTCTGCAATACAGACTGAGGTCAGGATTTGTGATTCACCCCAAATTTATTTTATTGAGAATAGTTTTCACTATCCTGGGTTTTTTTGTTATACCAAAGGTTTTTGTTATTCCAAATGTTTTTGTTATTTGAAAACTGGACTTTCTAACTCTATGAAGAATTAAGTTGGAATTTTGATGGGAATTGCATTGAATCTGTGGATTGCTTTTGGTAAGATGGCCATTTTTACTGTATTAATCTTGTCATTCTATGAGCATGGGAGATCTTTCCATCTTCTGAGGTCTAGGTCTCCTTTGATCTCTTTCTTCAGAAATTTGAAGTCTTGTTATACACATCTTTCACTACCTTGGTTAGAGTCACACCAAGTTATTTTATATTATTTGTTACTATTGTGAAGGGTGTTGTTTCCCTAATTTCTTTCTCATCCCTTTTATCCTTTGAGTATAAGAAGGCTACTGATTTGTTTGAGTTAATTTTATATCTAGCCACATTGCTGAAGTTATTTATCAGGTTTAGGAGATCTCTGGTAGATTTTTTGGGTGATTCAATTATACTATCATATCATCTGCAACTAGTAATATTTTGACTCCTTTCTTTCCAATTTGTATCCCTTTGACCACCTTTTGTTCTCTAATTGCACTGGCTAAGACTTCCAGTACTATATTGAATAGGTAGGGCAGCAATTTCCTGTCCCTGATTATAATGTGATTACTTTGAGTTTCTTCACATTTAGTTTGATGCTGGCTATTGGTTTTCTGTACATTGCATTTATTATATCTCCATGAAATGATAGTTTGGATCTGAATCTTATTTTAAGGGTGTGTTAGGGAATTCAGGACTTGCTGTCATGGTAGAACTGGGTTCTGATGTTGGCAAGTCATATCTCTGGTGTTATAAGGCCTCCCTGTCTCTGACTAGAGCCTGTCCTTCCTATGATCCTGTGATCCTGAGATCCTGTGATCCTGAGGAGTTGAGCAGCAACTGGGGTGTGGGATATGGGGGATTGGTTCCCATACCTGGGCTTTGTTCCCAGTTGGCACAGGTGGGAACTGAAAGGCATAAAAGTCTCAGCCTGGGCAGGAAATCTGGTTCCCTGGCTTGCAGGGGTTTCAGGATACAAGGTCTTGGGGTGGGGTACAAGTTCTCACCTGTGAAACTGAATGTGTTTGAATACCTGGGGAGTCTAGCTGCACCCAGGGTATCTGCTGTGTGGGATCACATTCAGAGCTAAATCTCTTCTTCTCTCAAGAAAAGGCAGGAACCAAAAGGACATCTTAAGCCATTTCCAACACTGTGGTTAAGTCACAACTGGATAGTAAGGCACTAGTGATGGAGCTACTACTTACTTATGTCATTAAGCAGTAAAAATCTAGTTCCCAAATAAAGTCTTCATGACTACTGACTACATTCAAGGAACTGAAAGGAAAGCTGAATGAGAAATGAAATCCTCAGTATCTACAGCTATAAACACAACAATGTATAATAGTGGCATTCTTATTATATACTGATGTCATATTGTCAGAAATATTATAGCAATTATGGACTGCTTATTCTATAGGATGTGGATGTATCCCAGAAGATGGAAACCATACCTTCCACTGCTAAGGTAATTAAGAACTTGAAACTAGATAAATTCCAGTCCTAGGGAGAATCCTACCTCTTTTATTCAACATAAGGTACATAAAAATAAAATGAGTCCTGATGACTTATTGTGATACTTATAGATAAGTACACTACTCAGCCCTCATCAGAGGTGCTTGTTCATCCACATGGTATAGACCACAGTAATCTCTGGGTTATACATAGAAAATGGATGTTTGCAGTTACCCAATGGACTGGGCATGAGCTACCCAATGGAGGAGTTAGGGGAAGGACTAAAGGAACTGAAGGTGTTTTCAACCCCATAGAAAGAACAACAATATCAGCCAAGCAGACACTCCAGAGCTCCCAGAGACTAATCTACCAACCAAAGAATACAAATGGAGGGACCCATGGCCTCTGCTGCATATGTAGCAGAAAATGAGCTTTACAAGCATCAATGGAAGAGGAGGAACTTGGTTCTGTGAAGGATGGATGCCCCAATGTAGGGGAATGGGAGGGTTGGGAGGATGGAATGGGTGGATGGCTGCTTTAGCAACCTCATAGATGCAAGTGGGTGAGGGATGGAGTGGAATGTTTACAGATAGGAAAGTGGAAAGAGGGATTACATTTGAAATGTAAATTCATAAAATAACCAATGATAAATAAATAAATAATACTAAACAAAAAAGAAGAAAACAATGAGACACATTGTAACACTTGATCCTAATAGGATGCCTTTATCATACACAACCCTCTCCTCAAGCATCATAGACCTATGTAAAGGAAGCAAAATTTGTAAAGGACAGAAGTGGTAGATACCACCAAGGGAGAGATATATTCTATATACAATATTATATAAATATATTAGAACTCACAGATACTGTATAACACATTCCACCCTACATTGGATCAAACCAAACAAAAATACTAGTATTAAGAATAAAAAGTGGAGCATGGGAACCACAATGAAGGAGTTACGGAAAAGACTGAAGGAGCTGAAGGAGGTTGTGACCCCATAGGAAGCCAAGCAATATCAGCCAAGCAGACTCCCCAGAGCTCCCAAGGACTAAACCACCAACCAATGAATACACAATGAGGGACCCATGGCTCCAGCTGTATATGTAGCAGAAGAGGACCTTATTGGGCATCACTGTGAGGAAAGTTCCTTGATACTTTGTAGGCTCACTGCCCTAGGGCACAGAGGCAGGAGTAGGTAGGCAGGTAGAGGAGCACCCTCACAGAGGCAGGGGGAGGGATAGGGAGTTTGTGGAGGAGAAACTGGCAAGTTGATTAACTTTTGAAATATAAATATATAAAAGAAACAATTAAAAAAAGCCTATGGCTTTGGCAGTAAATAGGAAGTGGGACATCGTGTATGCAGAAATTATTCTGGGATAGAGACAGGTATGGGGAAATCGACCCAGCATGGTATGTGGTAACACTCACAGAGTACCTGTACACATGAAATCAGACAGAGAAAAGCAAAAGAAATAAATATCAATATAAAAGTTTTAAGTATATATAGGTACTAAATAAATAAATACTTTTATCTCAGTGTTTGAGAGACAAAATGAATGGATACATTCGTTATGAGTTTTAGGCCAGCCGAATCTACAGAGTACATCCAAGTCAATCTGAGCTACAAAGAAAAAAACTGTCTCAATAAATAATAGTTATGATAATTTTTTAACTTCCTAAATTATCAGGATGAAAATTGATATAAGTTCTGTTTATGGTGAAATGGTACATGTTCTTTGAGAGAGGTAAAAATAGAGTAGACCTAAATAGAATCAGTCTAAGCAGAATTATACTTAAAAAGAATCTGCTAAATTAAATGAGTCTATACTATTAATGTCTCCAAACTACTAGACCAAAAATGAGTTACATTGGGAAATAGGTTCTATGCTTTTTGAACAGGAAAGAGGAGAAGGATTTGTAGTTCTTCCAATGTAATGGGGCTTAAATTTATTAGAGGGAGACTCCCTGAAGTCCAAAGAGAACAGGTAACATGATTTTCTAATCCCTCCATACGGGAATAACCTTGAAACTGGCTGTGTCATAAAAATGTCCCTAGCCAGATGTTCAGCTAATCATAGCCAGTCTTTATGGCTATAACATTCATCACAGCATCCTTTCATATGGCATGACACACCTAAGATCAGAGTCACACAAGCTCACAGGCTCACAGAAGAGACAGGTTCCAGTCAGAAACAGCAAGACCAACTAACACCAGAGATAACTAGATGATGAAAGGCAAACACAAAAACATAAGAAACAGAAATCAAGGCTAAATGGAATCATCAGAAACAAGTTCTCCAACACACCCAGTCCTGGATACTCAAACACATCTGTAAAGCAAGCTTAAGATTTAAAATCTGGGTTGGCTGTGCTCTGTGAGTAAGGAGGAAGGCGCGGGTTGCTGAGTCCCCTTCTCTCAGGATTGGGCTTCCAGAGCAGTGCAGGTCGGTGTAGATATGCGTGCTTTAGGTGAGGAGGAGGGAAAGGCCGGAGAAGGTTGGAGCGCAGGAAGCTGGCCAGTGAGGATGCGCACGGCCTGGGATCCGCTGAGGACACGTGACTCGATGGGTCGCTCGGAGCCAGAGAGTAGCCTGTGATTAAGGACTTTACTCTTGGAGAGGAGTCCAGGAAACATGACTTTTGTGACTGAACCAAGGCGTCATGGTATTTATTGCTCAGTCTCTTTTGGGGTTGTGACCGAAATAGATGTTGCATAATATTGATGCCGATATGTGGTAGTATGAATATCCCTGGATCTACTGATGTCTTCCCACTTTATTGCAAGAGTTGCTGCCTTGGAAGAAAGGTTAAAAATAATGTCTTCCTCCTCTTAAGATCCTCATGACAAACCAAACTGATTGTGTACCAAAGTTCTTCCTGTGGATCCAGTGAGTTTATGGGGCATAGATGAGGGGTTGCCTGCTTGAAACTCCGTACCCATCGTAGCTGATGGCTTTTCCATAGCATCGAGTCCTTTCATTTAACCTCCCGTAGCCTCTCTACTCTAGCACCTCCTAAAATCCCATGCAATTAGGGCTGGTGGGGGGGGGTACACAAAGAGCTTCGAGGAGCTGAGAAGCACTAGTGTGGCCATAGGAAGACCTGAACTCTGTTGTCTGTGATACTACTTTGACCTGTTTGCTCATTGGAAGGCACTGATGAAGAGATCAGTGTGGACCCTGGCAACGATCCCCTCCCCCTACTCCCTGGCCAGTCAGGTTTTTTTCAGAGTTGCTTTTCTTTAGTTGATAGGGGTCAGTTTTTCATCCTTCATAAGAAAGGATAGTCGTCATTTCTAACTCTGTATTTCTTTTTAAAGATTTATTTATTCTTATGTGCGTTGGACGTTTGTGCCTTATTTTGCCTGCATGCATGTGTGTGTGTGTGAGGGTGTCATATCCTCTGGAACTGGAGTCACAGTTGTGAACTGCTGTGTGGTTGCTGGGTATTGCCACCGGGTCCTTCCTCTGGAAGAACAGTCAGTGCTCTTAACTGCTGAGCCATCTCTACAGCCCCTTATTAACTTTTTTTTTAATTTCAACATTTATTTGTATGTGAGTGTGTTCCTGTGTGCTCACTCACAATGCTGCTATGGTTGCAGAAATCAGAGGAGAGCCTTCTAGAGTTGATTTTCTACTACCACCACGAGGGTCCCAGGGTTTGAATTCAGTACCTCAGGTTTCCCAGCCTTTACCTACTGAGCCACCACACCGCTAAATTCTGTATTTTTTTAATTAGTGTTTTTTAGATTTAAATTTGTTTATTTATGTGTGAGAGTATATGCAGATAGGTGTGTGTTGTATGTGTGTGTAGGGGTGTGTGTACCTGTATACAACTCACATAGACCTGAAGAGGACATTAGGTGCTCTCTGCTGCTATTCTGCTTGCTGTGAGGCAGAGACACCTGTTGTGTTTGCAGGGACACCTGGTGTGGTTTTTTTCTTGGGGAGTGGGGTGGGGGGTGTTGGTTTTTCGAGACTCTGTATAGCCCTGGCTGTCCTCGAACTCAGAAATTTGCCTGCCTCTGCCTCCCAAGTGCTGGGCAGGCGCCACCACTGCCCGGCTACCTGAGGGCTGGATCTGAATTCTGGCCCTCACTGCAGAGCAAGTTTTTTTAATATCTGAGCCATCTCTCCAGCCCTCGTTAGTTTTAGGGTCTTTTTTTCTCCTTATAACATGTGTGTGTGTGTGTGTGTGTGTGTGTGTGTGTGTCTGTGGTCAGAGGACAACTTAGTGGAATTGGCTCTCTAAGTCTCTCATGAAGAAAGAATCCACATGTGTTCATGTGATTCAGGTTCCTGCGGTCAGGTTTTCAGGTGAGTGCCTTTACCCTCTGAGTCATCTTGCTGGCTTGCCTGGGTTTTGTCACAGGATCTCACTGAGTTGCCCAGGCTGGGATGGAACTCACTATTTTGCTGAGGTTGACCTTGAACTTGCAACCTTCCTTCCTCATCCTCACGAGTGCCGAGATTCCGCTTGATGCTTTGCTTTATTTTGACATTTTTATTTTGTAGTCGTATTATCGTGCGCACGCATGACATTCCACAGTGCTTGTGTAGAAGTTGGAGAACGACTGTAGTGTCCATCCTCGAACTCTGCCTTCTCTTGGATTCCTCTGAATTAAGGCCCTCCGTGTTTTGTTTCTTCTCCATTCTAATCTTGTCAGTTCTTTCCCTGACTGGTGCCATGTGTTCGAGTTGCAGCTCTATCCCTTACGCAGTGAGTTCCTCAGACTCTGATTCAGTGCTGTAGAGGCCCATTATCACACTGGACCTCTTGGGGTTGTTGGGGTGTGAGCAGGGGGTCGGGGGGAGGAAGGTGTGTGGTCCCAGCCTGTTGTTATGTCTTTCTGACAGCGCTGGGGATCGAACCAGGCTCTTGCACATGTTAGGCAGGTGTGTTCTACCACTAACTCCCTTCCTAGCTTTTCTCTATAATCAGATTTGGGTCATTCGGCCATCATTGCGAATGATTGCCTATTGAAGAGTTCCAGAAATGCTTTAGAGGAGATACGGGGCTCACCAGCCTCTCCCAGACAGACAGCTGATTCGTCTTCTCCACCAGCGTGGACTGTGCTGCTGAAGTACGAGCCAAATGAACCCCTTCTGCTCTGGACTCCAGATGGTCAGATGCCCCTATATACAGGTGACAACACTCAAACACACCACATGCAGAATAAATAAAAATGAAATTAAAGGTGAAAAAAAAAGATTTAAAATCTGGGTTGGCATTTGTGTTCTCTTAGCGTCTTTATGACTTCTGCCCAGGCTCTTCTGGCTTTCATAGTCTCTGGTGAGAAGTCTGGTGTAATTCTGATATGTCTACCTTTATATGTTACTTAACCATTTTCCCTTACTGCTTTTAATATTCTCTCTTTGTTTAGTATATTTGGTGTTTTAATTATTATGTGACAGGAAGAATTTCTTTTCTGGTCAAATCTATTTGGGGTTCTGTAGGCTTCTTGTATGTTTATGGGCATCTCTTCCTTTAGGTTAGGGAAGTTTTCTTCTATAACTTTGCTGAACACATTAACTGACCCTTTAAGTTGACAATCTTTTATACCTGCAATCCTTAGGTTTCGTCTTCTCATTTTGTCTTAGATTTCATGGACGTTTTGGGTCAGGAGCTTTTTGTATTTTGGATTTTCTTTTACTATTCTGTCAATGCTTTCTATGGTATCTTCTGTATCTGAGATTCTCTCTTCTATCTCTTGTATTCTGTTGTTGATTCTTGGATCCATGACTCCTGACTTCTTTCCTAGGTTTTCTATGTCCAGGGTTGCTTCTCTTTGTGATTTCTTTGTTGTTTCTACCTCCATTTTTAGATCCTGGATTGTTTTGTTCAATTCCTTCACCTGTTTTGTGTTTTCCTGTAGTTCTTCAAGGGCTTCTCTCTGTTTACATGTGTTTTCCTGTATTTCTTTAAGGGAGTTATTTATGTCCTTCTTGAAGCCTCTACCAGCATCATGAGCTATGATTTTTAAATCCGAATCTTGCTTTTCTGGGGTGTTGGGGTATCCAGAACTTGCTGTTGTGGGAGAATTGGGTTCGGATGGTACCATATTACCTTGATATCTGTTACTAACATTCCTACGTTTTCATTTTCCCATCTGGTTATCTCTGGTTTTAGTTGGTCTGGAGTCACTGGCTGGTGCTTGTCCCTCCTGTGGGTCTGCAAGCCTATCTCAGCACACCTGGATGACCAGCTTTGACCTGATACAGAGTACTGTGGGGCTGCCCAGGTCCTGGGTGCAGGTAGGGCCCTGGCGGGACATGTCCCAAGCAATCTTATACTCAGGTGTTTCCTGCGTAGCTGGCTTCACATGTCTGCTCAGTCACAGGAGCAAAGATGGAGGCTTCACCTCTAAATGAGGGACTCCTGCTAACCAAGGGACTCCCTGCAGGGCAGATGTCCACTGGCAGGATAGGAGCACAGACAGCTGTGGCACTGCCCAGCTCCTGGGTGGAGGTGCGGCGCTGGTGGGCTGTTTCCCAAGTGATGTTACACTAAGTCCAAGTGGATCAAGGACCTCCACATAAAACCAGACAAACTGAAACTAATAGAAAAGAAACTGGGGAAGAGCCTTGAGTACATGGCACAGGGGAAAATTTCCTGACTAGAACACCAATAGCTTATGCTCTAAGATCAAGAATTGAAAAATGTGGGGCTGGAGAGATGGCTCAGCGGGTAAGAGCACTGACTGCTCTTCCAAAGGTCATGAGTTCAAATCCCGGCACCCACATGGTGGCTCACAACCATCTGTAAGGAGATCTGACGCCCTCTTCTGGTGTCTGAAGACAGCTACAGTGTACTTAGATATAATAAATAAATAAATCTTTAAAAAAAAAATTGAAAAATGTAACCTCAAAAAATTACAAAGTTTCTGTAAGGCAAAGGACACTATCAATAGGACAAAATGATAACCAACAAATTGGGAAAAGATCTTAACCAAGCCTACATCCAACAGAGGGCTAATATCCAAGATATACAAAGAACTCAAGAAGTTAGACTCCAGAGAGCCAAATAGCCCTATTAAAATGGGGTACAGAGCTAAACAAAGAATTTTTACCTGAGGAATATTGAATGGCTGAGAAGTACCTAAAGAAATTTTCAACAACCTTAGTCATCAGGGAAATGTAAATCAAAACAACCCTGAGATTTCACCTTACACCAGTCAGAATGGCTTAAATCAAAATCTCAGGGGACAACAGGAGCAAGCTAGAATGTGGAGAAAGAAGAACACTTCTCCACTGCTGTTGGGATTGCAAGCTGGTACTACCACTTTGGAAATCAGTCTGGCAGTTCCTCAGAAAACAGGGCATGATACTAACAGAAGACCCTGTAATACCACTCCTGGGGATATATCCAGAGAATTCCCCAACATGTAATAAGGACACATGCTCCACTATGTTCATTGCAGCCCTATTTGAAATAGCCAGAAGCTGGAAAGAACCCAGATGTCCATCAATGGAGGAATGGATACAGAACATGTGGTATATTTACACAATGGAATGCTATTCAGCTATTAAAAACAATGAATTCATGAAATTCTTAGACAAATGGGTGGAACTGGAAAATGTCATCCTAAGTGAGGTAACCCAATCACAAAAGAACACACATGGTATGCACTCACTGATAAGTGGTTATTAACCCAGAATCTTGGAATACCCAAGACACAGTTCACATATCAAATGATGTCCAAGAAGAAAGAAGAACAAAGCATGGATATTATGGTCCTTCTTAGAAGGGGCAACAAAATAACCACAGAAGTAGATACAGAATCTGAGGGAAAGACCATGCAGTGACTACTCCACATAATGATCGATTCCATAAGCAGTTACAAAACCCCGACACTGTTATTGATGCCCACAAGTACTTGCTGACCTTAGGAGTTGGATATAGCTGTTACCTGGGAGGCTCTGCTAGTGCAGGACAAATACAGAGGGTAACACTCTCTGTCAGCCATTGAACTGAGCACAGGGTCCCTAATGGGGGAGCTAGAGAAAGGATCCAAGTAGCTGAAGTGGTTTGTAGAACCATAGGAGGAACAACGATATGAGCCACCCCTTATTCACAGAGCTCCTAGGGACAAGGGTCAAAAGCATCAAACAGATTGTACACATGGTATTCCCCATGACTGCAGATGCATAGGCACCAGAGAATGGCCTTGTTGGACATCGAACTGAGGAGAGCCCCCTGGTCCTGGAAAGGCTCTGTGCAGCAGTGTAAGGGAATACCAGGAAAAGGAAGTGGGAGGGGGTTGATTGGGGGACAGGGGGAGGAGAAATGGCTTATGGGATTTTTGGGGGGGTATCAGGAAAGGGGAAATTATTTGAAATGTAAATAACGAATATATATAATAAAAAAGAAATTGAAGAAGATTTCAGAAGATGGAAAGTTCTCCCATGCTCATGGAATAGCAAGAGTAATATAATAAAAATATTCATCTTGTCAAAATCAATCTACAGATGCAATGCAATCCCCATCAAAATTCCAATTCAATTCATCATAGAGTTAGAAAGAGCAATTTGCAAATTCATTTAGAATAACAAAAATACAGGATCGTGTAAACTATTCTAAACAATAAAAGAATTTCTGGGGGAAACACCATTCCTGACCTCAGGCATTTCTACAGAGCAATAGTGATAAAAACTGCATGGTATTGGTACAGAGACAGGCAGGAAGAGTAATGGAATAGAATTGAAGACCCAGAAATGAACCCACATATCTATGATTACTTGAATTTTGACAGAGGAGCTAAAAACATCCAGTGGAAAAAAAGACATTTTCAACAAATGGTGCTTCACATGTAGAAGAATGCAAATCAATCTATTCTTAGCTTCCTATACAAAGCTCAAGCTCAAATGGATCAAGGACCTCCACATAAAATGAACTAGTAAAATGAAACTAATGGAAGAGAAAGTGGAGAAGAGCTTCTAGTACATGGGCACAGGGGGAAAGTTACTGGAGAGAACACCAATGGCTTATGCTCTAAGATCAAGAATCGACAAATGGGACCTCATAAATGGAAAAGCTTCTGTAAGATAAAGGACACGTCAATAGGACAAAATGGCAACCAACAGATTGGTAAAAGATCTTTATGAACCCTATATCTTCTGAATATAAGATTCTCTCTTCAACTTCTTGTATTCTGTTGGCAATGCTTATAAAGGGGAACCAAATACTCACAGGAGCAAATATGGAGACAAAGAGTGGAGGAAAGACTGAAGCAAAAGTCATCCAAAGACTGTCCTACCTGGAGATCCTTCCAATATACAGTCACCAAACCCAGACACTTCTGTGGATGCCAAGAAGCACATGCTGATGGGAGCCTGATGTAGCTGTCTTCATAGAGGTTCTACCAAAACCTGATATCTATGGAGTTGATTGCTCACAGCCAACCATTGAACTGATCACGGGATCCCCCAGTGAAGAAATTAGGAAAGGACTGAAGGAGCTGAAGTGTGTTGCAATTCCATTGGAGGAACAAAAATAACAACCAACCAGTGCTCCCAGGATCTAAAGCACCAAAAAAGGAGTACACTTTGAGAGACCCATGTCTTCAGCTGTACATGTAACAAAGGATGGCCTTATTGGGCATCAGTGGGAAAAGAGGCTCTTGGTCCAGTAAAGGCTGGATGCCCCAGTGTAGGGGAATGAGAAGGCAGGAGTGGGCGGGTGTGAGGGGGGTACACCCTCACAGAAGCAGGAGGAGGGGGATGGGATAGGGGTTTTGAGGGATCAAGAAAGGGGATAACACTAGAAATGTAAGTAAATAAAATATTCAATAAAATAATAACAATAACATATTAAATAAAATAACACTATAATAAAATGAAATGCCAGCTCTTGGCCTCATCCCTAAATTATCCTCCAAAGAAGATGATGGAGCACAGGTGTACTCCACCTGAAGCTCGTTTGAAATGTGGCATAGCTTACCACTAGGTGAAAAATTGCCCATTGCCTTGCTGAAGTCTGGACATTGTCCAAATTATGGAAAGCATGGCAGTGAGAAGTTGATTGCCCTGATTTACCTAGACAAGGTAGGATGGTACCCCAAGTTTCTACTTCACAGGAAAATCTGTTGGATTTGCTCAGCCTGTCAGCCAAAGACTGATGCTACCTTGTAACCTCTGCCGTCAATGAAGTTGAGAATATCATAGAGGAACATAATAGCTACTAAATGACTGTAATTTTTCTTAGATTCCCAAACTGCTAGGTTTGCACTCTTGCTTATTCAGGTGAACTGTATCTTTATCAGATCTCTGCTGGCATTGACAAGTAGGCTAACAATACATTTGCTAGTTTAATTGTAACAAGTATAACAGTTCCTCCACCAAGGTATCAGTTGTTTTATCAGTTGTCTTTTATGGAAATAGCTGACATCAGGACTCACTTTTCTTGAGCTACTACTATGTCTAGTCTCAAATTTCCTTGCAAACAGACTCTAAAATGAGATAAACTCACAAAACAGATAAAATATAATATTATTTTTCTTCCTTCATTTAATGGAACTCACTTTACAATGACTGTTGTCAGTAATCAACAACCTGTGTCTCATGGTAAATTATTGGACAGGAGAAAGGTAAAATTTATATAAAGTCTGAGGATGTAAAAGTTTCAGTAAGTTGTAAGTGTATGAAAGTGTTTTAAGATATGTTAATTTAAGTTATAAAGTTCGAAGAGTGTCTTAGGGTGTGTAAATGCAATGGTTAAAAGTATAAGAAAGTGACATAAGAATTTTTAGCATCTAATGAAGTGATTATGTGTTTTTTTTTCCTTTGAGTTTTTCTTTTTTATATAGAGTGGACTACTTGGATGGATTTCAATATATTGAACCATACCTGCATCACTCAGATGAAGCCTACTTGATCATGGTGAATGATCATTTTGATGTGTTCTTGGATTCAGTTTGCAAGAATTTTATTGAGTATTTTTGCATCAATATTCATAACAGGAATTGGTCTGAAATTCTCTTTCTTTGCTTAGTCTTTGTGTGGTTTAGGAATCAGTGTACCTGTGGCTTCATAGAATATATTGAGAATTTTATTGAGTATTTTTGCATCAATATTCATGATGGGAATTGGTTTGAAGTTCTATTTCTTTGTTGGGTCTTTGTGTGGTTTAGGAATCAGTGTACCTGTGGCTTTATAGAATATATTGGGTAGTGTTCCTTCTGTTTCTATTTTATGAAATACTTTGAAATATAAAATAAGGAACCCATGCAACTGCTGCCAAGGTACCAGTCGACAGGTCAGTCTGTTCTCAGCCCTGCAGACAGGCTGATCTGTTCACAGTCCAGCAGAATCTCTGAATCAGAGCTGCCACCAAACCTGATCAACACTCCCTAATTTCTATGGCTACCTGCTCACAAACCCATGCTCTGCCACTGTACCTTTCTCTGGAATGCACATGAGTCACTGTGTGAAGAAAAACACCACACAATCTTAGTTTAGAATCAACAGGAAACACAATGGCTGGACACAGAAATTAGAACCCTAATTTTGTAAGCTATTCTGTGTTAAAATCTCTAGTGTTGAATCCTGGTGGATTTAAACTGACAGATTTGCACCACATTATGCCTCCATGCTCTCTCCAGTCCAAAAGAAAGTACCTTTCTTCTGCTCCCCCTCTTCTTCTCTCAGACCCGGAAGTCATGCCTACTAACCAGGTGATTGGTCCTTTGAAATCATTATTCATTAGGGGAAGGCTCTGCTACATCTCACCTTTTCTGTCCAATAAAAGAAAACTTTACTCTCAAATATAAACTGAGTATAATTATTACTACATTGTAATTTAAAAATATAAGATATCCCTAACATCTACTCCATCATTTTTGTCCACTAAATAGAACACTCTGTTATCTATCCTAACTTAAAAAGCCTTATAAATCCTTATGTGGTATGTCCTAGTTTAGCTTGTATACTATCTGAAAATTACCCTCTTAAATATTTTCTCTCAATACTAAATAGCATGGGATGAGTATGAGACTATATCTAGTCTTTCAACCCTGTCAGAAACTGAGAACAACTAATATTATCTGAAAATAGAGGAAGTCTAACACAGCTTCCAGATGAGACAAATTGTAGACACAGCTGCCTACCTATACAGCCTCAGTATGTCAGGAAGTTGGATCATCAGTCTCCTGACCCAGAATCATCTGACAGACCTTTGAAGGAGGAAATATTAGTGATTAGTTTACTCTGTCTCAGCAGAACTAAACTGTCCTCTCTAGAACTTGTGTCCTCTTATGAGCAGTACAGGATGGTAGAAGCAATAGGCAACTTCTTCCCCTAACCCAGCCACAATGAACTACTTTACCTAGAGGTAGAGATGCTCAATTTCTTCTTTGAATCCACACAAAAAATGTATCTTCTGGGAGCAGATATGTTTCAACAACAAAAGAATAAATAACATTAAATGTCATTGTATGGATTTCTGATGTTTTAGAAAACTATCTATGTTAAGTAATCCAGACTGATCTCCATTCACTATTCATAACTATTTCTAAATAAAATAGCTTGCAAACACCATAAAATCAGAGCCAAGAATTTTCTATCTAGCCCTTAACTCAGGATCAATCATCTCAGATCAGTTTGTAAGGGCATTTATAGAATGGCTGAGTCCAAGTCTTGTATTTTTAAAATTATTGTATCAAAAGAAGAAATTTATACCAATGAAAACCTTAATTCTGCATCAAAATAAATCTTAATTCATTAGAGGAATGTTCTGCCACAATTGGTATTAGGTCTTATTTGAAGATCTGATATAAATCTGAACAAAACCCATCTTGTCCTGGGTATTTATTGGTTGGGAGATTTTAATGAATGCTTCAATTTCCTTTTGGATTATGGGACTGTTTACATGATTTATCTGAACTTGCTTTAACATTGGTACCTGATATCTGTCTAGAAAATCATTCATTTCAACTAGATTTTCCAGTTTTGTTGAGTAAAGGCTTTTGTAGTAGGATCTGATTTTTTTTAATTTCTTCAGTTTCTGTTGTTATTTTCATTTCTGATTTTGTTAATTTAGATACTGCATCTTTGTGCTCTGGTTCATCTGGCTAAGGGTTTATCTATCTTTATTTTCTCAAAGAACCAGCTCCTGGTTTTGTTGATTCTTTGTATAGATCTCTTTGTTTCTACTTGGTTGATTTCAGCCCTGAGTTTGATTATTTTCTGCCATTTACTCCTATTGGGTGTATGTGCTTCTTTTTTTGTCTAGAGATTTCAGACGTGCTGTTAAGCTGCTAGTGTATGTTCTCTCTGATTTCATTATGGAAGCACTCATAGCTACAAGTTTTCCTCTTAACATATATTTCATTGTGTCCCATAAGTTTGGGGGATGCTGTGCCTTCATTTTCATTAAATTCTAAAAAGTCATTTGTTCATTCTTTTTTTCTTCCCTGACCAAGTTATCATTAAGTAGATAATTTTTCAGCTTCCCTGAGTATGTGGGCATTCTGTTGTTTTTGTTGTTGAAGACAAGCCTTAGTCTGTGGTCCTCTCATAGAATGTGTGGGATTAATGAAATCCTCTTATAACTGGTGAGGCTTGTTTTGTAACTAATTATATAATCAATTTTGGAGAAGGTACAGTGAAGTGCTGAGAAGAAGGTATCTTGTTTTGTTTCAGGGTGAAATGTTCTATAGATATCTCTTAGGTCCATTTGCTTCATAACTTCTTTTAATTTCAGCATGTCTCTGTTTAGTTTCTGTTTCCCTTATCTGTCAACTGAGGAGAGTGGAATGTTAAAAGTCTCCTACTATTATTGTGTGAGTTTCAATATATGCTTTGAGCTTTAGTAATGACTTACTAATGTGGGTGACCTTGCATTTCGGGCATAGATGTTCAGAATTGAGAGTTTCTCTTGGTGAATTTTTTTTCTTTGTTGGGTATGTAGTATCCTTCTCCATCCTTTTGAATAACTTGGTTGAAAGTCTATCTTATTGAATAGGAGAATTACCACTCCAGATTTGTTTCTTGGGACCATTTGCCTGGAAATTTTTTTCTAGAATTTTTCTTTGAGGTAGTGTCTCTCTTTGTCACTGAGGAGTATTTCCTGTATTCAGCAAAATGCTGGGTCCTACTTATTTATCCAGTCTGTCAGTACAGGTTTTTTTAATTGGGAAATTGAGACCTTTGGTGTTGAGAGGTATTATGAAACAATGATTGTTGCTTCCTGCTATTCTTTTGTTGTTAAAGGTGGAATTACACTTCCATGGTCCTCTTTGGAGTATTATTGTGAGAAGATATGTTTCTTGATTTTTCTGGGTGTGGTTTTCCTTCTATTATCCTCTGTGGAGCTGGTCTGGTGGAAAGATATTGTTTAAATTCTATTTTGTAATGAAATAGCTTACTTTCTCCCTCTATGGTAATGCTAAAAGTATTGGAGAGATGAGGAATTTAAGGTCCATATCTAAATATAATAAAACAATATGCAGCAAGGAAATATCCAACATCAAAATAAATGGAGAGAAACTTGAAACAATTACACTAAAATCATAGACAAGACAAGGCTGCACACTCTCCTTCTATCTATTCAATATATTACTTGAAGTTCTATACAGAGCAATTAGGCAACAAAGCGATATCAAAAGGATACAATTTG
This sequence comes from Tokudaia tokunoshimensis, assembly GCA_036184795.1. Taxonomy (NCBI): domain Eukaryota; kingdom Metazoa; phylum Chordata; class Mammalia; order Rodentia; family Muridae; genus Tokudaia; species Tokudaia tokunoshimensis. Next base: position 36,750,397 of record BTHU01000001.1, read on the forward strand.
TAAATGAGGAAGTTATGACATCACTATATCCACATAGTATGTATAATTGAACCACCCCAAAAAATCCACAGGAGAGCTCCTACATCTGATAAACAATTTCAACAAAGTGGCAGGATACAAAATTAACTCCAACCACTAGTTTAATTCTACTCAAAAGATAAACAGTCTAAGAAAGAAATTAGGGAAATGACACAACAAATGGTGCTGGTTCAACTTGTGGTCTGCATGTAGAAGAATGCAAATTGATCCATTCTTGAATCCTTGTATAAAGCTCAAGTGTTAGTGAATCAAGAACCTCAACATAAAACCAAATACACTGAACCTAATAAATGAGAAAGTGGGAAAGAACCTTGAACACAAATGACTTATGCTCTAAAATCAAGAACTGACAAATGGGACCTCATAAAATTGAAAAGCTTCTATAAGGTGAAGATCACTGCTAATAGTGTAGGGGAATGGCAGGGCTGTGAGATGGAAATTGGTTGGAGGGTATAGGAGCATCCTCATAGAAGCAGTATGAGGGATGATGGGATGGGTGTTTGCAAAAGGGAAACCAAAAAAGGGAATAATATTTGAAATGTAAATAAATAAAATATCCAATTTATAAATGTAAATAAATTAAAGAACCAATAAAAATAAATAAAGAAAATAATGTAGCTTGAAATATATAAAATATAAAAAATATGTTTCAGATTTCTCTCCCTTGTTAAAGTAAGACTTCAAAAATTCAGAACGTTAGCAATGAAGTTCTGATAAATTATTTTTCTAGCTCTAGTTACATACTTCTTATATTATAGTGTCACAAGTTTAAAATTTAAACTTCTTTTTTTCCTGAATATAGATTAAAGAAAGGCATGTATAAAGTGTGTTGATGCTTTTATCCTCAAATCATTTTGGGCTCAACTGGTTTTGGTATGTCTCAAATATGTGAGTCTTCTGCCATTTCTAGAGTACAGATTTCTGTAGAGAATATAACCAGTGGTAAGGCTAACATATCTAAAAGTTACATTGTTTTTTAAGCTAAAAAGTTTTTATAAACCTCTACCTCTAACAGGACTCCAGATAAGTACTGTCATTTGAGAGCCTGTTTTCAAAGCCTGGCTATTCTGTTTATTCCTATTGATAGAATCTCCCTGATACCCACTCTCCCTGGTCTTAGGACACCCTCCCCCATCACCTAGAATCATGTTCCTAAAAGTTGCAAATATACAGCTAACAAAATAATTACTCCTAAACATATTTATGGTACCTTATGTCTCTATTATACATATTTATTCCAGCATACAACTGACCAGCTCCAGGGGTTTCCTTAAAACCTTTATCCAAAACAGCTTCAAAGTTGCTAGCCTGAGGCAGTCCAGACTTACAGAAGTGCTTGTTGGGCCTCTTGGAGGGCAGCCACACTAGGTTACTCTCTGTAAGTACTTCACAGCATCAGTAATAAATCTGTATAGTCTCCCCTTGGGCTGCATCACAATTTGAGCCTGTAAATGGACCTCCTTTCACTCAGGCTCTTCTCCATTTTTGTCCCTGTAGTTCTTTTAGACAGGAACAATTCTGGGTCAGAGTTTATGACTCTGGCTGGGATGGCAACACAATCCCTCCTCTAATGCCCTGTCTTTCTAATGGAGATGGATGCTACAAGTTCCCTCTCTGCACTGTTTAGCATTTTACCACCCGTTGGGTCCTAAGAGTCTCTAACCTCCCAGGTTTCTGGTGCCTTCTATAGTATCATGTCCAGTGAGAGAAGGTGTGAGGCCCCAGGAAATAGGGAGATCTGATGGAGCAGGATGGGGGTGGAGATGGGGACATACTTTGGAGATGGGGAGGAGGTTTGAGATGAAGAACAGAGAGGGTGGATGAGGAGTAGGATAAGGGCTGTACTGTAAAAGAAGGTTGAACAATAAAAATAAATAAATAAATAAATAAATTGATATAAGCACACAAAATGTAAACCACTATATGAATCAAAATATAAGGTTGCTTTTGACACACATATGTATTTATTATTTAATAGTTACCTAAAATGAAATATGATACACATATTCTCACAAATATGTACATATATATGTAAGTATATGTAACTGAATATTTATTTATATACATATGTACATGTAAATCTTCTCAATATAATTCTGTAAAATTAGAAGATAATACACTCACCAAGAGCAATATTCTAAAAAAGCACTAATATAAGACATAGGAAACTTCATTTGGAATTGTTGGTAAAAGGATGGCAAGAGATATCACCAACAACATAGCCCATTTCTTTTGCAATCATTTGCTTCCAAAAGTTGGAAAGGAAATGCCTTTTGATGAAATTTGCATTTTCTTTTTTTTTCAAACAATAAGAAGAGCAAAATGGTTTTATTTTCTCAGATGACTATTTTGTTCATATTATTTAAAAATATTTTCTTTTATCTGTTCTTCCTTTTATTAAAAACAGACTTTTCCCATACAATATATTCTGATTATGTTTTCTGTTCTCTGTATTCCTGCAAGATTTTTTCCATCACCCTCCCATCTGAAGCCATACTATTTCTGTCTCTCCTTAGACAAAAAAGAGGCATCTAAGGAATAATAAAATAAAATAAAATAAAATAAAATAAAAGCAAACAAATTGAAATAGGACAAACAAACAGAAGAAAAAGACTGAAAGAAAAAGCATAAGAAACACATATGAATGTAGAGAAACCTGTGTTCGCCCATACAGGAATTCTATAAAAAAACAAAATCAAAAGCCATGATATTTACACAATGGACCTGTATCACATAAGGTTAAAAAAAAGCCCCTACAAAATATTGGAGTACAATGGACCTCCAAAGATGTCATTGAGTTTTTTTTTGGGGGGGGGGATTGACCATCTACTGCTGGACATGGAATCTGCCCTTAAGAGTGGTTTGTATCTTAGCCATTCTGACTGAACATAGTGGGGCATGTGTCCTTATTGCATGCAGGTAAAGCATCTGGGTATATGCCCAGGAGTGGTATAGCCGGATCCTCCGGGAGTGTCATGCCCAGTTTTCTGAGGAACTGCCAGACTACTTTCCAGAGTGGTTGAAAGAGGAACACTCCTCCACTGCTGGTGGGATTGCAAGCTGGTACAACCACTCTGGAAAGCAGTCCGGCGGTTCCTCAGAAAACTGGGCATGACAATCCTGGAGGATCTGGAATTTGCATTTTCAATATGGGACTCAGAAGACTTGATATCACATGATAGCCTTCACTATAAGAGTAGCCTTCAGAGGCAAGCAAGGTATTATGTAAGACATTAAGAGAACAAAGTCATATATTTTACATCTATTTACAGAGCATTCCAACCAGAACAATGACTTGCATGACATAATTTAACTTGAATTAGCAGCAATAACTTTTCAGTAACTAGTATATTTTTCCTTGAATGTCAAGCCTTTCTTAGAAAGAGATAAATCATGCCTGATACTATAACACAGAAAACTACCTATGACTAAAAACAACATGCCTATTACAGGATCTTTTCTTCATTTACATAAAGTTTTATGATTCCTAAGTACATTAAAATACCTACTTTTACACCATGGATGAATACTATTTCTAGGAATATTGAATATATCCCACAGCTTGTATTTATAATGTCTTTCTTACTAACACTGTTTCTTTGTCTAATTAGTTATCTTTCTGTCTCTCTGTCTCTCTATCTCTGTCTTTGTCTCTGTCTATCTCTGTCTTTTTCTCTCTCTCATTCTCTGTTTTTCACATGCATATGAATACACACACAAACACACACACACACACACAAATAAAATTAAGTAAGCAAGTAACAACCATTTGTATAAAAACAGGTCATGAACTTGAAGGGGAAAATGTAGGGTTATAACAAATTATTTTTGAGGGAGAAGAGGAAAAACAGTATAATTAAATGATAATCTAATATTAAAAGTTGAAAAATACTTAAAAATATATAGTATACTGAAATGAGTCTCTAATTTCAAAATTAATCAAAAATCATATATTTTAGGAATTAATCTCCATTGTATCATTTAAATAATATGTTATGAGGTATGCAGCCAGAGCACAAGTTACTTAATAAAGAGATAAATATCCTTTAGTTATTTCTGCTTCATAGTGAAGACCTGGTGTGTCTTTACCAGTTAATATTCCCCTACATGATGCTGGGAAATCCAGTTTCCTAAGGATCCAGCAGGGCAGTAACTAAGACAGAAGGCCTGCTGTAACAACTAGTAGATGAGAGAGATGTGAAGTCTGTTTGAGTTTTCAAAAACGTTGGACACAAAAACTGGACAGCAAAGCTCTACAGTCTAAAATCTTTCATTTGTCTCAGGTGAAACAGAATGGTGTTGAACATGCAACTCATATAGAAAGCTTCATTTTTTTTAACTGACATAGATATATTTTGTTCCTGTTTGTCTTAGTCAGAGTTTCTATTTCTGCACAAAACATCATGACCAAGATGCAACTTGACACAAAACACAACACTATTAAGCCTCAACCCTTACTTTCTTATTCATCCCCAAGTGTTAAATAACTTTAAGAGTACCAGTCTTTACAAAGTCTTACATATTTAAACTTTATTCTATTTAAAATATCTAATCTCTTTTAAATTTAAAAGTCATTTTTACAATTTGAAGTCTCTAAACTATTGGCTCCACTAAAATATTTTCTTCCTTGAAGAGGGAAAATATCAGGGTACAGTCACAATCAAAAGCAAAATCAACCTCTAACCATCAATGTCTGGGATCCACTCACAATCTTCTGGACTCCTTCAAGGGCTTGGATCACTTCTCTACCTCTGCCCTTTGTGGTACACACCTTGTCTTCTAGGTTCCAGATTCTTGTATACCACTGCTGCTGCTGTTCTTTGTGGTCATCTCATGGTACTGGCATCTCCAAAACACTGCTGTCTTCACTATAACTAGGTCTTCCCAATAGTCTGTCATAGGATCTCTTCATGGTTGCAAGCCTCATTTCCTTTGCATGATCCCTTCAGTCCTGGGCCATCAATTGCAATTGAAGCTGCACCTTCACCAATGGCCTTCCATGGCCTCTCAATGTGCAAAGCCTCAGCTGTTCTTCAGGACCCCTTCATGCCTTTATAACTAGGATTACTTGGGTGACTCTTTCACATTATCAAGTCCAGTCACAGCATGAGGCTATCTCTGGAACACAGACTGTGCTCTCAGAAAACACTTCCCAGAAGATTTTGTCTCAATGATGCTGGTCGATTCTTAATCTCCACTAATTTCTTCGCTCCAGCTAACAAGCATCTATAGTCCCAGTAATGCAAAGCTTTCACTTTAGTAGATATAGTATCTTGTTATTCACAGCTGATTATTCAGCCCTAGCTAACCAAAACCACAGAATCTTCACAATCAAAACAGCAATGGCCCTGACAGGAGTCTTTGATCTTCCCTCTGAAATATCACAAGTCAGGTCTCCATCTTCTGTAGTGTTCTCAACATTATCTTCCCAGCTCCTACACAACATCCCAGAGAGCTCTTAACATCAAATGGCTCTTATAGCCCAAAATTCCAAAGTCCTTCCAAAGTCCTCCCCAAAACGTGGTCAGATTGTCACAGGAATACCCTACTCCTGGCACCAATTGGGCTTAGTCAGGGCTTCCATTCCTGCACAAAACATCATGGCCAAGATGCAAGTTGGAGAGGAAAGGGTAAATTAAGTTTACACTTCCAAATTGCTGTTCCTCACCAAAGGAGCTCAGAACTGGAACTCAAGCAGATCAGGAAGCAGAAGCTGATGCAGAGGCCATGGAGGAATGTGACCTTCTAGTGTGCTTTCCCTTGCTTGCTGAGCCTGCTCTCTTATAGAACCCAAGACTACAGCCCAGGGATGGCACCACCCACAAGAAGCCCTCCAATTTTGATCACTAATTGAGAAAATGCCCCACAGCTGGATCTCATGGAGGCACTTCCCCAACTGAAGCTCGTTCTCTGTGATAACTCCAGCCTGTGTCAAGTTGACACACAAAACTAGACAATACACCTATTAAGGGGCTTGAGAGATGGCTTAGCTGTTAAGACTGTTGGATCTTCTTCCAGAGGTTATAAGTTCAATTCCCAGCTATAACAAATGTGGTAGTCATAAAATAGTTACAGTTTTTCATAATGCATTTGCAATATTATTATGCCATAATTTTTATTTTTTGAATATTTTCTTTATTTGAATTTCAAATGTTATCCCATTTCCAAGTCCACCTTGCAACCCCGTATCTCATCCCCGCTTCTGTCTGCTTCTTTGAGGGTGTTCCATCCCCCAAACAACCACTTCTGCCTTCCTGCCCTGGAATTACTCTACACTGGGGAACCAAGCCTTCACCAGAACAAGGGTCTCTCCCCTTGGAGTATAAATTGTATGATGCTGTGAATAAGCATGACACTGTACATGAAGCAAAAAAATGGGGTACAAAGCTAAACAAAGAATTGTCAACTGAGGAATATCAAATAGCAAAGAAATAATAAATAAATGTTCAATATCCTTAGTCATCTGAGAAATGCAAATCAAAACTACCCTGAGATTCTACCACACACCAGTCAGAATAACTAAGATCAAAAACTCAGGTGACAGCAGATACTGGGGAGGATATGAAGAAAGGGAAATACTCCTCCACTGCTGGTGGGATTGCAAGCTGGTACAAGAGCTTTGGAAATCAGTCTGGGTTTTGTCAGAAAATGGGACATAGTACTACCTGAGGACCCAGCTATACCACTCCTGGGCATATACCCAAAAAATACTTCAACATATAACAAGGTCACATGCTCCACTATGTTCATAGCAGTCTTATTTATAATAGTCAAGAGCTGGAAAGAACCCAGATGTCTTTCAACAGGAATGAACACAGAAAATATGGTACATTTTCACAATGGAGTACTACTCAGCTATGAAAATCAATGACTTCATGAAATTCACAGGCAAATGGATGGAATTAGAAAATATCATCCTAAGTGAGGCAACCCTGTCACAAAAGAACCCACATGGTATGTACTCACTGATAAGTGGATATTATCCCAGAAGCTCAAAATACCCAAGATACAATTCACAGACCACATTAAGCTCAAAAAGAATGAAGACAAAAGTGTGCATGCATCAGTCATTCTTAGAAGGGGGAACAAAATATAGCAGAAAATACAAAGTGTGGAGCAGAGAGTGAAGGAAAGGTGATATTGAGACTGCCCATCTGGGAATCCATCCCAGATACAGACACCAAACCAAAACACTATTGAGGATGCCAAGAAGTGCTTGCTGACAGGAGCCTGATAAAGCTGTCTCCTGAGAGCCTCTTATAGAGCCTGACAAATACAGACATGGATGGTCATAGGCAACCATTCATTGAACTGAGCACAGGGTCCAAATGGAGGAGCTAGAGAAAGAACTGAATGATCTGAAGGGGGTTGCAACCCCAGAGGAAGGATAACAGTATCAATCATCTGGACACTCCAGAGCTCCCAAGCACTAAAGCACGAAGCAGAGATTAAACATCAAACATATTTATCAGAGGATAACCTTGTTTGGCATCAATGGAAAGAGAAGCCCTTAGTCCTGTGAAAGCTCAATGTTCCAGTGTAGGTAAATGGTAGGGCAGTGAATTGGGAGTAGTTGGGTGGGTGGTTGAGCACCATCATAGAAGCAGGGGGAGTAGGGAGAGTAGGTATGGAATGGGGGGTTTCCAGAGGGGAAACTAGGAAAGGGGATAACATTTGAAATAATAATAAAGACCTATAGTCCATGTAACAATATACTGAACCCTCATTTAACTCAGGACATCATGTTCTCCTTACATAAAACATTAACTCTCATCTATCCTTTTGTAATATGCAAAACACTTTCACCCCAACAGATAAGACTCACATATTTTATTTTTTTACAAAACCAAACTCAAATGTTAAATATATATATAAGTAAACTAATTATGCCTCAACGCATAGCTTCTTACCTTTTCCAGTCATGAAGTTAGGTCTTAAAGTGTACGTCTAAGAAAATGTTTTAAGTTATAGAAATATAAGTTATAAATGCTGAGGATGTGGAAGTTTAAGGAAGCTATAAACTTCTACATTTGAAATTTATAAAAATCTATATGGACTAAGGATTAGAAAGTTTAAGGAGGATGTGAGAAAGTAATTAGGTATGAGTAATGTAAAAAATATGAAAAGCTGTTTTACTGCTAGTATCCTCAAACTTTTTCTATAGCTTGAAGAAAATAATCTGTTCCCTTTCTACAGTATAAGTTTCAGTACAGGTTACAAACAATGATAGTACTAACACTTCTAAAGCTTTTATTTATTTTTTGTAAACTTTGGGTGGCCCCGCATTGGTGGTGCAACCATCCTCTGTTACCAATTACAGGGCACTAGATGTGGGTTAATGAAGGTGGCCCTGTGTCCTGTCAACTGGGCAAGTCAGATAGGGTGGTGTGGGGAGGAGTTTGACTGAAGCAAAACCCCATGGAGCCACCAGACAAGCATCAGGCTGTGGTGGGCCTTGTGACCTTGCATGAGAGGTAGGGACACTCCTTGGGGGATCAACCAGGTAGCAGGCAGGATAGAGTGAAGGCAACAGCTTCACAGTCTTGGACACCACATGTAGTGCTGGGTGTCAGAGAAGAGCTGTGAACAGAGTGGGGGCCTTGGGGACTGGGATCTCACCCAGGACTGAAAAGAAGAGGGCAGGGGTGCTCTGGTTGGGTCCTGCAGGGATGAAAGTGTCCCTGACTTAGTCGGTGGCTTGGGTTGTTGTCTGCCATGGCTGAGGACACTGGGAGATTAGATGCATGACTCTTTAGAAGAAGACCTGCACCATTGTTCCAGCAGGGCAAGTCCAGATGAGAAGAGGCAGTCCGTTGTTTGAGAGTTTATTGTGGAAAGATTGAGAGAGGGAGAAAATAGAGAAGTAGAAGGAGGCCATGGCCATGCGGAGAGACGGGGAAGGGAATGCAGAGAGGGGTAGCAAGCTGACAAGAGACAAGAAAGTAAGAGAGTCAGGGAGTAAGAGAGAGGGGAGCAGAAACACAGCCCCTCTTATAGTGGTCTGGGCCCTGACTGTTGCCAGGTAATTATGGGGAGGGGCATACCTAGCTATTGCCATGTTACTGTGGAGGTAGAGTACAGACACAATACCAGGGGCTTGGGTGTGGCCCTATGTGACTGATGGCCACATATTTATGGAGTTAAGGGCCTCATGTCAGAAGCCTGGTATCTGGAAGTATGACCAATGGGTCCGTTCCTTGCAGAATTAGTCTGTGGTATCTCCAGAAGTTAAGTCACACTCAACCAGAACACAGACTGCCTTTCAGAGTCCTACATCATAAACTTGAGGAAACCAATTTAAATCCACCTGTCACAAGTCAAGTGAACTTCAGATGAGTAGTCCTGTCAACAATAGCCTTAGTTACTGCACCTGTCAAATCCTGATAGTAGGATCTCCTCCTACCCCTATTTATATTCACTTTGCATCGCATCCCTTTCCATCTCTTTGGTCTTCTCCACAGTTTCCTGGTCTTGGGACTCCCTTTCCCCAAATAGCAGGATGATGAGCCTAAAATTTTTAAGTATATACCCAAGATAATTTTTTTCATTAAACTCCTCAACTTTATCTTCTATCTATAGTCTGTCAGTTGCAGCAGATTTCAAAATGGGTACAACCTTCTCCAGAAACACCAAAAAAAAAAAAAAAACCAAAATCAAAACAAAAACAACATGTGCTATTTGCTACTGCTGCTGCTCCTGGTGGTGCTGCTGCTGTTGTTGCTGCTGTTGATTGCTGTCTGCCTTTTCACCCCTGTCCTCCTTGCCCTTCTTGGTGCTGAGAATTTGGTGTCTGGGTTTGTCCTGTACCAATTCCGAGACACCAACCACCCATACACATATTGTATTTTGCATTTAGAAATATGAACATACACACCAACACACCAACACACACATACAATCACTATGTATGTAAAAAGAGGTGCAAATTTGAAAGAGAGAACTGGAGTATAAAGAAGTGTTTAGAGTGAGAAAAAGAGGGATAAAATATAATTAAACTGTAATTTAAGAATCAAAATATAAAAAATAGTTAAATAAAACATATCATACACCAAAATAACTGTATGATTTAAAATCCGATTAAAGAATATAAATCGTATGAAGTCATCTCTGTTGCATTTAAGTAGTACTTTCACAGGTGTGCAAGCAGAACTGGATTTACTAAAGAAAGAGAGAAATGTTCCTAGTTATATTCTGCAGAATTGCAAAAATTTCTTGTGCTCCCACAGGCTCAAATCCTGCTGTGTGATTCCTAGGACAAATTTCCTAAGGATAGGTGGAGTAGAGAAGAAAAGAAACAGCAAACCTTGATTTCTAGCCAAAAAACTATGCACTTATGAAAGGTATATAATTTCTATAGTTTCTTGAACTTTACAATAAATTGGATGCCCAAATCTCTAAAAACATTTCTATAGGGACTGAATATTTTCATTTCAATCAAATCAGAAAACATAGGTTAAAATGCAAATCATGTACATAATTAACAACAAAAATATTCTTTCTGAAATTTTTTATTAGATATTTTCCTTATTTACATTTCAAATGTAGTCCCCTTTCCTGGTTTCTCCTCTGAAACCCCCCTATCCCATCTCCCATTCCCCTGCTCACCAACGCACACACTCCCACTTCCCTGTCCTGACATTCCCCTACACTGGGGCATGAAGACTTCACAGGACCAAGGGCCTCTCCTCCAATTGATGTCTGATAAGAACATCCTCTTCTATATATGTTGCTAGAGACATGGGTCCCACCCTGTGTATTGTATGGTTGATTGTTCAGTCCCTGGGAGCTCTGGGGTTACTGGTTGGTTAATATTGTTGTTCCTCATATGGGGCTACAAACACCTTCAGCTCCTTCAGTCATTTCTCTAGCTTTTCCATTGGGGACCCTGTGCTCAGTCCAATGGTTGTCTGCAAGCATCCACCTCTGTATTTTTCAGGCATTGGCAGAGCCTCTCAGGAGACAGCTATATTAGGGTCCTGTCATTCAGCATTTCTTGGTCTCAGCAAGAGTGTTTGGGTTTGGTACCTATATACGGGATTAATCCCTAAATGTGGCAGTCTCTGTATCACCTTTCCGACAGCCTCTGCTCCATACTTTGTATCACCTCCCATGGATATTTTGTTCCCCCTTCTACGAAGGACCAAAGTATCCACAATTTGTTCTTCCTTCTTCTTGAGCTTTATATGGTATGTGAATTGTATCTTGGGTATTCCATGCTTTTCGGCTAATATCCACTTATCAGTGAGTATATACCATGTGTGTTCTTTTGTGACAGGATTACCTCCCTCAGGATGATATTTTCTAGTTCCATCCAATTGTCTGTGAATTTCATGAAGTCATTGTTTTTAATAGCTGAATAGTTCTCCATTGAACAACAAAAAATTTAAATTATCCTTGACACACATTCTTGATCTTTGCTTTTTCTTGGGAGACATAAAGAACAGTGCATTTATCCAGGGTAGTACATAAATAAAGAAACATAACTATTCACTTCTTACCAATAATCATGCACTTTTCATATAAATGAAGGAAGAGAAAGAAGCCTTTTTAAACTAGCAATTTTATGAAATTTCTCTACCACATACTTATTTGAATAATCAGAATGATAGGATACACTGATGGGAATATTTCAATTCAGAGTTAATAGTTTTAACGATTTGGGCTATAAACAAGTGTAACTAATAGCCCATCTCTTGTCTTTGACAGTTTCTAAAGCCTAATATAAATCGCTCTCTTTACAGATAATGCAGGACTCTAGGAATGAGACGGGGAAGACTGATTTTAAAGTAGAATCAATAGCTTCCGATGCAAGAGCACATTCTTGCACAGGAAAACAGGAACAAGTGACTTAAGAAAAACCATAGTGAATGACAGCAAGACCATACCTTTGCTTGGTTTCCATCAGCTTTTTCTCATGTAGGTCAAAAAGCAGTCTTCTTTCTCTGATGAGCAGCGTGTAATCACACACTAGATAGACTGGAACTACCTGAGGCACAGACACAAGCCAGAATCCTGACTGGTAAAATATTTGTGTTTGGGAACTTTTATTAGCTCTGATTTTTCTCTGATTGGTGGAGTGTGTGCATTTAAAGAGAGAATGTATTTAGAACCATTCAGCAGAAAGATCACAATCCAAAAATATGGAAATGAAGAATCTATCACAACCTAGGAGATTGCCATCAAAGTTGTTTCACCTATCTATCCCTACTCCTGGTATATTTCAGCAAAAGCAGAGAACATAAAATTAGAAAGTTTTGGAAAAATGTAATTTACTCAGGGCTATGTCTCCAATTAGCAATAGAAAAAATATACCCAGTGGTATATGGGATATATACATATATATGACTTATAGGGAATAGATGCTATCTAGATACATGTAGGCCTCCATTACTGGTCTTGAAATTTCAGATTATGATTTTGGTTGCTAAGTTTAGCTTTCTTAGACTTTTTGTGATATGACTTTGTTAGTTTTCCTAAGTGTTAATAAGCATTAATTATAACACTAGATAACATTTTTTTGTTTATCACAGTGTACTACAGAAATCTTGCATGGTAAAAAATGTTTTCAAGTCTTGATCCAGAAATGTGCTCAATTTGCATAGAGTATCTCACAGTGTCATAATGATATAGATAAAACCTTTTCACTAATTAATTTATTTACTCTATATTTTAATATCACCTCCCATATTTACCCTCCCTTTCTCCTCTGAGAATATTGAGAACAGACCCCTGGCACAAGAAATCACTGCAGGTCTAGGTATATCCTGTCCAACTGTGGCCAGACATGGCACCCCAGTTAGGAGAATGGGATCTACAGTCAGACAACAGAGTCAGGGTAAGTACTCACTCCAGTTGTTGTGGAACCTGAATGAAGACCAAACTGCACATTTGCTACATTTAGGGAGTAGCCTAAGTCCACCCCATTCTTGCTCTTTTGTCTGTGGTTGATTCTATGGGATACCTCAATTGTCCAAGTTAATTGACTCTATTTGTCTTCCAGTGGAGTCCCTATCATCTTTGACAGCCTTGACACTTCCACAATACTCTCTGAGCTCCACCTAATCTTTGGATCTAGGTCTCTTTATCTGTTGCTATTGTCTTCTGAGTGGAGCCTTTCAGAAGACAGTTATGCTAGGATCTGGTCTGTAAGCATAACAGTACCATTAATAGTGTCATGCATGGGCTGGTTCTTGTGCATGGGATGGATCTCAGGTTAGACCAGTCCTTGGTTGGCCTTTCCCTTCCTCTCTGTTCCATCTTTGTCCATGAACATCTTATACACAGGTTACATTTTGCATCAAAGGTTTTTTTGGGTGGGTTGGTGTCCATACCCCTCAACACACACACCGGAACTCCTACCTAACGACAGAAGGTTGCCCCTTCAGTTTCCATATCCACCACTGCTAGGAATCACATCTAGACTCACCCCATTATACTCCCTGGGGACAATCTTGTTCTAGGAGCATGGAACATATAGAAAAAATTTAAGAGTTATTTACTTTAGAAAATAAATGATAAGAAAATATGTATATATACAACAATTTTTATTATATGTAAGTATATGACGTTGTAGTATTAAATATGGTTTTATGCAAGTTGACAACATAAGACAATGTTGATTATTGTTCCTTAGGTACAGTTCATCTTCATGAAATATTTAATCCAATAAAAATATATGAATTATTTAAAAACCCACTGCATTACTTACACTAGCATTCCTTTCCTAAAATCATTATCTCTATTATATTCATTCTTTTATATTCTTTTTTCCTTACAACAATGAAGTTTATTTAAGCCAACTTTCTGTGTGTGAATATGGGACTGCACACTGAAGCATGGCTAGCTTTTCAAAGCAAGCATCTCTGAGACATCTCTATTTCTATTTCTCTATCAGTTCATTGAATGTGAATAGCCACTAAGAAGGGTTTTGATAATGAGTTCTGCCTCTAGGCATACTGGGTTTTGGCTGAATGGATATAGTATAAAAATATTAAATGCCATCCCAGATGTTAGAAATGCATGAGTGCAACTATACTCAAATATCTATCAAATCCTGGTTTGATACAGATGTATTTTACATGTGGCTCAATTGAGATGTTTCTCTTATGACTGGAATATGTCAAGCAGTATAGGTTAATTGGCCAGATAATTCAGATAGTTTTTTTCTGTTTCTCTTTCACATATATTCAACATTATCTCTACTAAAGAACGTTTACAGCTGATAAGCAAATTTAGAAAAGTGACTGGATATAGAATTAGCCCAAATCAGTAGCCTTCTTTATACAAATGATAAGTGGAATAAGCAAGAACATAGAGAAACAACACCCTTCACAATTGTCACAAATAATATAAAATATCTAGAGGTAACTCTAACCAAACAAGTGAAAGACCTGTAAGACAAGAACTTAAAATCTTTCAAGAAAGAAATCAAAGAGGACCTCAGAAATTGGAGAGATCTCCCATGCTCATTAATTGACTCTACAAACCTAGTAAAAATGGCTATCCTACCAAATGCATTCTACAGATTCAGCACAATACCATCAAACTTCCACCAAAATTCTTCACAAAAATGGGAAGAGCAATTCTCAAATTCATATTGAAATACAAAAAAAACAAAAAACAAAAACAAGGAGAGCAACAATAGTTCTTAACATTAAAATAACTTCTGGGAGAATCACCATCCCTGACATCAAGCTGTACTACAAAGCAATAGATCAAAACAGTATGGTATTGGTACAGAGACAGACAGGTCAATCAATTGAATAGAACTGAAGACTCTGAAATAAACCCACACCCTTATGGGCACTTGGTTTTTGACAAAGAAGCCAAAAATATACAATGGAAAAATAAAGCATTGTCAATAAATGGTATTGGTCTCATTGATAGCCTGTATGTAGAAAAGATAAAATAGAACCCCATGTGTCACCTGGCACAAATCTCAAGTCCAAGTGGATCAAGGACCTCAACATAAAACCACATAGACTAAATCTAATGGAAGAGAAAATGAAAAAGAGCCTCGAACTCATTAGCATGGGGGCCAGGGCATTTCCTAATCAGAATTCCAATGTCTCAGGCTGTAATATCAAGAATTAATCAATTGGACTTCATGTTTTTATAAAGTAAAACAGAAAGTCAATAGGATAAATTGGCAACATACATATTGGGAGAAAAAAAAAACTTCTCTAACCCCACATCTGATAAAAGGCTGATATCCAAAATATATAAAGAACTCAAGAAGCTAAGCTCCAAAAAACTAAACAACCAAATTAAAAATTGGGTATAGAGCTAAACAGAGTAATCTTGAATGGCCAAGAAACCCTTAAGAAAATGTTCAAAGTCCTTAGTGATCAGAGAAATGCACATCAAAATTTCCCTAAATGCCACCTAACACCAATCACAATGACTAAGATCAAAAACTCAAGTGATAGCACATATTGACAAGGAATGGAGATAGAGGAATACTCCTCTTTTGCTGGTGGGATTGCAATCCGGTACAACCATGCTGGAAATCAATCTGGAGGTTCCTCAGAAAACTGAAAAGATATCTACCTGAATACCCAGCTGTACCACTCTTAGGGATCTACCCAAAAGAAAACCCACCATGCCTCATGGGCACATCTTCCACTATGTTCATAGAGGTCTTATTTGTGATAGCTGGAATCTATAAAAAAATCAGATGTTCCACAGTGGAAGAATATATACAGAATATGTGGTTAATTTACACAATAGAATACTATCCAGGTATTAATAATGAGGACATCAGGAGTTTTGCAGACAAATGTGTGGAACTACGAAACAATCCTGATTGAGGTAATTCAGGCTCAAAAGGACATGCATGGTATGTACTCACTGATATGTGGATATTAGCCAAAAATTACAGAATACCTAGGGAGGAAGGGACATGGGTGGGAGAACAGAGGAGAAGGGGAAAAGGGGGAACATGACCAGTTATGAGATTGGTGAGACAGGAAAGAAGCCCTGAAGGCCAGATGAATGAATGGAAATTTGCAACCTCAGGATGTGGGAGTAGGGGGGCCCTCTAGAAAATACCAGAGACCTGAGAGGTGAAAGATTCTCAGGACTCAAGTCCCACTTGTCCAATTGTGGGAAAAAGGAACTCATTGAGTCTCCCTCAAGTAGAAACGCAGAGCTTTGAGTGGAGGGATGGAGTTGCCATTCCACAGTCAAAAATTCTGCACCAGAATTGTTCCTGTCCAAAAGAAAAGCAGGAACAAAAATGGAGAAGAGACTGGGGGAAAGGAGGTCCACTGATAGGCCCAAATTGAGGTCCATTTCAAGGAGAAGTTCCAAGGCATGACACTAATAATGATATATTGGTATGCTTAGAGACAAAAGCCTAGCATGTCTGTCCTATGAAAGACCTAACTACCAGCTGACTGAGACAGACACAGATACTTACTCCCAACAATTGGACTGAGGTCAGGGACTCATGTGGTTGAATTAGGGAAAGGCTGGAAGAAGGTGAGGAGGAGGGTAACTACGTAGGAAGACCAGCAGTCTCAACTAACCTTGACCCCTGAGATTTCTCTGACACTACTCCACCAACCAGGCAGCATATATGAGTTGGCCCAAGGCCTATGTATATATGAAAAATGATGAAGTTGTTTGAATAAGAATGGTAGCCATACTATCATATATTTGAATATGTAGTAATCTGGGTTTGACACTACTTAGGTAGGCTTACAAGTTGTGGCCATATTGGAGCAGGTGTGACCTTGATGGAGAAAGTGTATCACATGAGGTAGGCTTTATGGTTTCAGAATCCCAAACCTAGTCCATGTGCTCTTTCCCTCCTCCTGCTGCCTGTTACCTCTCCAGAACCATTGTCTTCTTGTCTCTGAAAGTATATAGAAGTCATAAATAAATGCTCTATTTCATTTCTTGCCATTGCTAGGGTGTCTCGTTCACAGCAATAAAACACTAAGATACTGAACATACACAGCAGGAAGTAATATGTACATATATGAAAAATAACATGATTAATAGTATAAATAATATGAGCAATAATATAAATAATAACAAAAACAAGTGGTAATTACTTTGATTATGAATGCAGCAGACCTTTTGTTGGCTCTGAGTAGGAAAAGGGAGAATGGTAAATATAATACACATACATAAAATTCTCAATTAAAAGAAGCTTATGCACATATACTACAAACATATATATATATATATGCCTATATATACACATATATGTATATGTGTGTATATATATTATATATTACATATATATTTATATATGATATATTCATATATATGAGTCCCTATATATTTGGAGTAATATGGGACCAACCAGTATTTTATATACAAAATAAATACTCTGGTATATTAATGGATTATTTTGTTGGGTCATTTGATGAAGTTGTCTTATTAACCCACTGAAACATCACAGATTATATACATACCAAAGATTAAGTCTCAGTAAACTGATGATAAAGTTCTATTTCTGAAGATGCAACTTACTTATATCAAACAAAAGTTCAAACTTATCTGGAGAACAAGTAGAACCCTAACAACTACTTACATTCATTGGACAGAACTATATGCTGTATGTTACTGGATTAGAAATAATATTATCAAGTTTCACAACTACAAAATGACACAAATATTATGGGAGTAACCGAGAACTTTTTGATTTTATTTATAACCTACTTCTTGAAATGAAAGCCATATTTGACACTACTAAAGTGGCCAAGAACCTGAAATTAGATAGCTCATAGTAAAATGTCAAACCTTCTATCATTTAAAAGTGAAGACTGAAATAAAATAATTCCTAATGACATATCCCTATACCTATAAAAAAGCAGGTCATACAAAACCTTAACAAAATGTTTCTTACCATCTCCAAGAAGATACCCCGAACCACACCACAACACCCCATCCCACTCTGCCAGGTTTCTCTACTCCATGGTGCTTCAATTATTTGCAGGGTTAGGTGAACCTTCTCTCACTGATGCCAGACAAGGGAGTCCTCTGATGTATATGTGTTGGCGGGGGCCCAATATCAGTTAGTGTATTTTTCTGGTTGATGTGTCAGAGACTGAAAATTATTAGGGGCCCAGATTAGTTGAGACTGAACTATTGGTCTTTCTATGGGGTTGTCCTTCTCTTCAACTTATTCAAGCCTTTCCCTATTTTAACCAGAGAATTCCTACAACTGATAAAGAACTTCAGCAATGTGGCCAGAAATAAAATCAACTCAAGCAAGTCAGTAGCCTTCCTATACTCAAAGGATAAGCAGGCCGAGAAAGAAATAAGGGAAATGATACGCTTCACAATAGCCACAAAAGGTATAAAGTTTCTGGGTGTGACTCTAACCAAACAAGTGAAAGATCTGTATGACAAGAACTTCAAGTCTCTGAAGAAAGGAATTGAAGAAAAAGTGATTTACAGATTCAATGCAATCCCCATCAAAATCCAAACTCAATTTTTCAAAGAGTTAGAAAGAGCAACTCTCAAATTCATCTGGAATAACAGAAAACCCAAGATAGCTAAAACTATTCTCAAGAGTAAAAGAACCTCTGGGGGAATCAGTATCCTGGACCTCAAGCTGTACTACAGAGCAATAGTGTTAAAAACTGCATGGTATTGGTACAGTGACAGGCATGTAGATCAATGGAACAGAATTGAAGACCCAGAAATGAATCCACACTCCTATGGTCACTTGATCTTTGACAAAGGAGCTAAAACCATCCAGTGGAAAAAAGATAGCCTTTTCAACAAATGGTGCTGGTTCAACTGGAGGTCAACATGCAGAAGAATGCAAATCGATACATTCTTATCTCCTTGTACTAAACTCAATTCCAAGTGGATCAAGGACCTCCACATAAAACCAGACACACTGAAACTAACAGAAAAGAAACCAGGGAAGAACCTTGAACATATGGGCACAGGGGAAAATTCCCTGAACAGAACACCAATAGTTTATGCTCTAAGATCAAGAATTGACAAATGGGATCTCATAAAATTGCAAAGTTTCTGTAAGGGAAAGGACACAGTCAAAAGGACAAAGAGGCAGCCAACAAACTGGGAAAAACTCTTTACCAACTCTACATCCGACAGAGGGTTAATATCCAATATATACATAGAACTCAAGAAGTTAGACTCCAGAGAGCCAAATAACCCTAACAAAAACTGGTGTACAGAGCTAAACAAAGAGTTCTTACATGAAGAATATTGAATGGCTGAGAAGCACCTAAAGAAATGTTCAACATCCTTAGTCATTAGGGAAATGAAAATCAAAACAACCCTGAGATTCCACCTCACACCAGTCAGAATGGCTAAGATCAAAAACACAGGGGACAGCAGTTGTTGGCGAGGATGTGGAGATAGAGGAACACTCCTCCTCTGCTGGTGGGATTGCAAGCTGGTACAACCACTCTGAAAAGCAGTCTGGCGGTTCCTCGGAAAACTGGGCATGACACTCACAGAGGATTCTGTTATACCACTCCTGCGGATATACCCTGCGGCTTTCCTGGCATGCAATAAGCACACATGCTCCACTATGTTCATAGCAGCCTTATTTATAATAGCCAGAAGCTGGAAAGAACCCAGATGTCCCTCAACGGAGGAATGGATACAGAAGATGTGGTATATTTGCACAATGGAATACTACTCTGAATTTTTTTTTTCTTTTTATTACTTATTTTATTTTATTTTTTTAATTTACATTCCAAATCACTACCCCTTTCCCGTTTCCTCCCTCCCCGAAAGTCCCATAAGCCCCCTTCCCTCCCTCTTTTCTCCATTCAACCCCCTCTCTTAACACTGTCCTGGCGTTCCCCTACATCCAGTCTTTCAAGGACCAGGGGTCTCTCCTTCCATCTTCTTAGAAATCTATTGATATGCAGATTGTGTCTAGGGTATTCGGAGATTCTGGATCAATATCCCCTTATCAGTGACTGCATACCATGTGTGTTCTTTTGTGATTGGGTTACCTCACTAAGGATGATATTTTCGAGTTCTGACCATTTGCCTAGGAATTTCGTGAATTCATTGTTTTTAATTGCAGAGTAGTATTCCATTGTGTAGATATATCACATCTTCTGAATCCATTCCTCCGTTGAGGGACATCTGGGTTCTTTCCAGCTTCTGGCTATTATAAATAAGGCTGCTATGAACATAGTGGAGCATGTGTCCTTATTGCATGCAGATAAAGCCTCTGGGTATATGCCCGGGAGTGGTATAGCCGGATCCTCCAGGAGTGTCATGCCCAGTTTTCTGAGGAACCGCCACACTGCTTTCCAGAGTGGTTGTACCAGCCTGCAATTCCACCAGCAGTGGAGGAGTGTTCCTCTTTCTCCACATCCTCGCCAACAACTGCTGTCTCCTGTGTTTTTGATCTTAGCCATCCTGACTGGTGTGAGATGGAATCTCAGGGTTGTTTTGATTTACATTTCCCTAATGACTAAGGATGATGAACATCTCTTTAGGTGCTTCTCAGCCATTAGATATTCTTCAGGTGAGAACTCTTTGTTTAGCTCTGTACCCCATTTTTTAATAGGGTTATTTGCCTCTCTAGAGTTTAACTTCTTGAGTTCTTTGTATATATTGGATATTAGCCCTCTGTCAGATGTAAGGTTGGTAAAATCATTTCCCAGTTAGTTGGTTGCCCCTTTGTCTTTTTGACAGTGATTTTTGCCTTGCAAAAACTTTGTAATTTAATGATGTCCCATTTGTCTATTCTTGATCTTAGAGCATAAGCTATTGGAGTTCTGTTCAAGAAATTCTCCCCTGTGCCCATATGTTCAAGGTTCTTCCCTAGTTTCCCTTCTATTAGTTTCAGTGTGTCTGGTTTTATGTGGAGATCTTTGATCCACTTAGAATTGAGCTTAGTGCAAGGAGATAAGGATGGGTCAATTTGCATTCTTCTGCATGTTGACCTCCAGCTGAGCCAGCACCATTTGTTGAAAAGGCTATCTTTTTTCCACTGGATGGTTTTAGCTCCATTGTCAAACATCAAGTGACCATAGGAGTGTGGATTCATTTCTGGGTCTTCAATTCTGTTCCATTGATCTACTGTTACTGTACCAATACCATGCGGTATTTAACATTATTGCTCTGTAGTACAGCTTGAGGTCCGGGATAGTGTTTCCCCCAGAGGTTCTTTTACTCTTGAGAATAGTTTTAGCTATTCTGGGTTTTCTGTTATTCCAGATGGATTTTTGAATTGCTCTTTCTAACTCTATGAAGAATTGAGTTGGGATTTTGATGGGGAGTGCATTGAATCTGTGTATTACTTTTGGTAAGATGCTCATTTTTACTATATTAATCCTGCCAATCCATGAGCATGGCAGATTTTTCCATCTTCTGAGGTCTTCTTCAATTTCTTTCTTCAGAGACTTGAAGTTCTTGTCATATAGAGCTTTCACTTGTTTGGTTAGAGTCACACCAAGATACTTAATATGGTTTGTGGCTATCGTGAAGGGTATTATTTCTCTTACTTCTTTCTCAGTCTGCTTATCCTTTGAGTATAGGAAGGCTTCTGACTTGCTTGAGTTGATTTTATATCCGGCCACTTTGCTGAAGTCGTTTATCAGCTGTAGGAGTTCTCTGGTGGAGTTCTTTGGGTCGCTTATGTATACTATCATATCGTCTGCAAATAGTGATAGTTTGACTTCTTCCTTTCCAGTTTGTATCCCTTTGACCTCTTTTGGTTGTCTAATTGCTCTAGCTAGAACTTCAAGTACTATATTGAAAAGATATGGAGAGAGAGGGCAGCCTTGTCTAGTCCCTGATTTTAGTGGGATTGCTTCAAGTTTCTCTCCCTTTAAATTGATCCTGGCTACCGGTTTGCTGTAAATTGCTTTTACTATGTTTAGATATGGGCCTTGAATTCCTGATCTTTCCAAGACCTTTAGCATGAAAGGATGCTGAATTTTGTCAAATGCTTTCTCAGCATCTAATGACATGACCATGTGGTTTTTTTCTTTGAGATTGTTTATGTAGTGGATTACATTGATGGATTTCCTTATATTGAACCATCCCTGCATCCCTGGGATGAAGCCTACTTGATCGTGGTGAATGATCGTTTTGATGTGTTCTTGGATTCGGTTGGCAAGAATTTTATTGAGTATTTTTGCATCGATATTCATAAGAGAGTTTGGCCTGAGATTCTCTTTCTTTGTCGGATCTTTGTGTGCTTTTGTTATTAGTGTAATTGTGGCTTCATAGAACGAGTTGGGTAGTGTTCCTTCTGTTTCTATTTTGTGGAACAGTTTGAAGAGTGTTGGTGTTAGGTCTTCTTTGAAGGTCTGATAGAATTCTGCACTAAAACCATCTGGACCTGTGCTTTTTTGGTTGGAAGACTTCCAATGACAACTTCTATTTCTTCAGGGTTTATAGGACGGTTAAGATGGTCTATTTGATCCTGATTTAATTTTGGTACTTGGTATCTGTCAAGGAAATCGTCCATTTCCTCAAGATTTTCTAGTTGTGTGAATACAGGTTTTTGTAGTAGGATCTGATGATTTTTTGAATTTCCTCAGTTTCTGTTGTTATCTCTCCCTTTTCGTTTCTGATTTTATTAATTTGGATACTATCTCTGTGCCCTCTGGTTAGTCTGGCTAAGGGCTTATCTATCTTGTTGATTTTCTCAAAGAACCAACTCCTCGTTTTGTTGATTCTTTGTATGGTTTTATTTGTTTCTACTTGATTGATTTCAGCCCTGAGTTTGATGATTTCCTGCTTTCTACTCCTCTTTGGTGTATTTGCTTCTTTTTGTTCCAGGGCTTTCAGGTGTGCCATTAAGCTGTTAGTGTATGCTGTAACCGTTTCTTTTTTGGTGGCACTCAGGGCTATGAATTTTCCTCTTAGCACTGCTTTCATTGTGTCCCATAAATTAGGGTATGTTGTGCCTTCATTTTCATTAACTTTCAGAAAGTCTTTGATTTCTTTCTTTATTTCCACTTTGACCAAGTTATCATTGAATAGAGCATTGTTCAGCCTCCATGTGTACGTGGGTTTTCTTTTGTTTTTGTTGCCATTGAAGACCACCCTTATTCCATAGTGATCTGATAGGAGGCATGGGATTATTTCTATCTTCTTATATCTGTTGAGGTCTGATTTGTGACCAATTATATGGTCAATTTTGGAGAAGGTACCATGAGGAACTGAGAAGAAGGTGTATTCTTTAGCTCTAGGATGAAATGTTCTATATATATCAGTTAGTTCCATTTGGTCCAAGGCTTCAATTAGATTCACTGTGTCCCTGTTTAGTTTCTGGTTTCCTGAACGATCCATTTCAGAGAGCGGGGTGTTGAAGTCACCCACTATTATTGTGTGCGGCGCGATGTGTGCTTTGAGTTTTAGTAAAGTTTCTTTTATGAATGAGGGTGCCCTTGCATTTGGACCATAGATATTCAGAATTGAGAGTTCTTGATGGTGGATTTTTTTCCCTTGATCAGTATGTAGTGTCCTTCTGTGTCTTTTTTGATGACTTTAGGTTGAAAATCAATTTTATCTGATATTAGGATGGCTACTCCACCTCGTTTCTTGGGGCCATTTGCTTGTAAAATTGTTTTCCAGCCTTTTACTCTGAGGTAGTGTTTGTCTTTGACACTGAGGTGCGTTTCCTGCATGCAGCAAAATGCTGGGTCCTGTTTACGTATCCAGTCTGCTAGTCTATGTCTTTTAATTGGGGAATTGAGATCATTGATATTAAGAGAGATTAAGGCATAGTGATTATTGCCATCTGCCATTCTTGATGCTATCTTTATGTTTGAGTGGTTATCTACTTTTGGGTTTGATTCAAGAAGGTTATTATCTCATTTTTTCCAGGGTGTTGTTTCTCTCCCTGTATTGGAGGTTTCCACCTATTATCCGTTGCAGGGCTGGATTTGTGGAAAGATATTGTGAAAATTTGGTTTTATCATGGAATATCTTGGTCTCTCCATCTATGGTGATTGAGAGTTTTGCTGGGTATAGTAGTCTAGGCTGGCATTTCTGCTCTCTTAGTGTCTGCATGAGATCTGCCCAGGATCTTCTGGCTTTCATAGTCTCTGGTGAGAAGTCTGATGTGATTTGGATAGGTCTTCCTTTGTATGTTACTTGGCCCTTTTCTCTTACTGCATTTAGTATTCTTTCTTTGTTTAGAACATTCGGTGTTTTGATTATTATGTGACGGGAGGTATTTCTGTTCTGGTCCAGTCTGTTTGGAGTTCTGTAGGTTTCTTGTACGTTCATCGGCATCTCTCCCTTTAAGTTAGGGAAGTTTTCCTCCATAATTTTGTTGAAGATGTTTACTGGCCCTTTAAGTTGCAAATCTTCACTCTCATCTATACCTATAATCCTTAGGTTTGGTCTTCTCATTGTGTCCTGGATTTCCTGGATGTTTTGGGTTACACGTTTTTTGCATTTTGCATTTTCTTTGACTGTTGAGTCGATGCTTTCTATGGAATCTTCAGCACCTGAGATTCTTTCTTCCATCTCTTGTATTCTATTGTTTATGTTTGCATCTATGACTCCTGATTTCTTCCCAAGGTTTTCTATCTCCAAAGTTGTCTCCCTTTGTGATTTCTTAGTTGTTTCTACTTCCTTTTTTAGTTCCTGGATGGATTTGCTGAGATCCTTCACTTGTTTGTTTGTATTTTCCTATATTTCTTTAAGGTATTTTTGCATTGCCTCTTTAAGGATTTCTTCCTGATGACCCACGTTCTCCTGCATTTCTCTGAGTGATTTTTGTGTTTCCTCCTCATGGGAATCCATCTGTTGATACATTGTCTCCTGCATTTCTTTAAGCAGTTCTCGTGTTTCCTTTGTAAGGGCATCTAACCGTTGATTCATTTCTTTAAGCAATTTTTGTGTTGCCTCCTTATGGGCATCCGTCTGTTGACCCATATTCTTCTGCATTTCTTTATGTAAATTTTTTGATTCCTTTGTGAGTGCATCTACCCGTTGATTCATCTCGTTAAGCGATTTTTGTGTTGTCTCCTTGTGCGCCTCCATCTTTTGATCCATGTTCTCCTGCATTTCTCTAAGCGATTTTTGTGTTTCCTTTGTAAGGGCTTCTAACCGTTGATTCATGGTCTCCTGTAACTCTTTATGAGATTTATTTGTGTCCTTCTTGTGATCCTCTAATAGCATCATGAGAAGTGATTTTAAATCCAGATCTTGTCTTTCGGGTGTGGTGGGGTATCCAGGATTTGCTGCTGTTGGAGAGTTGGGTTCGGATGGTCCCACATTACTTTGATTTCTGTTAGTAACATTCCTATGTTTGCCTTTTGCCATCTGGATACCTCTGATGTTAGTTGGTCCTGCTGTCACTGGCTGTTGGTTGGACCTCCTGTGAGCCTGCAAAGCTATTTCTGTCCCCTCTGGTTTACCAGGATTCCCCTGGCACCGATTTCTGGGGCCTGCCTGCTCCTGAGTGACTTTGGAGCCCTAATGTGCCTTGCCCCAAGTGATCTTATATTGGGGAGGCCTTGCACATCCAAAGGCTCAGCCTAGTGGATTCCTGGAGCAGAGGTCGCCAAAGGGAGGCTGGTAGACTCCTGCCCTGTGCAGGGGTGTGTGATCTCTCCTAGGGGGGAGGGGGCGTCCCTCTGCCAGGCAGAAGTCCCACAGCAGAGCTAGCATGCTGGTTACTGCAGATCTGCCCAGCACTTGGGAGCCGCACACACACAAGCTGCCCGAGACCCAAGCGATATTAAGCCTGTCTGTCTCAGAACCTGGCTGTCCCAACTTCCCAGTCACTGGAGCAAAGATGGCGGAGTGCAATCTGCACACTCTCTGTGGTGCCACTCACCCTGCAGATGCGATGGCCTGCCGATCTGGCACCCAGACGACCACAGTGCTGACCCGTTCTCGGAAGCAGACGGAAGCCCCAACAGGCCGTGTCCCAAGTGATGTTATATTGGGGAGAGAGAGCCTGGGTACCTGTGTCTTCAGTGCAGTCTGCGGGAACAGAGGTCGCGGAAGGAAAGCTGGTAGGCTCCCGCCCAGTGCGGGGTCCCTCTGCCAGGCAGAAGTCCCACAGCAGAGCTGGGGCGCTGGTTACTGCAGATCAGCCCAGTACTTGGGAGCTGCACACACACAAGCCGCCCGAGACCCAAGTGATATTAAGCCTGTCTGTCTCAGAACCTGGCTGTCCCAACTTCCCAGTCACTGGAGCCTATTTTGAAATTGAAAACAATGAATTCATGAAATTCTTAGGCAAATGGTCAGAACTGGAAAATATCATCCTTAGTGAGATAACCCAATCACAAAAGAACACACATGGTATGCAGTCACTGTTAAGGGGATATTAACCCAGAAACTCGGATTACCCAAGACACTTCACATATCTATTGATTTCCAAGAAGATGGAAGGAGAGATCCCTGATCCTGGAAAGAATGGATGTTGTGGAATATCAGAATAGGGAAGTAAGAGGGGGCTGAATGGGGAACAGGTGGAGGGAAGAAGTCTTATGGGACTTTTGGGGAGGGAGGAACCGGGAAAGGGCAAATCATTGGGAATGTAAATAAAAAATATATTGAAAATTAAAAAACAAAAGAAAAGCGAAAAAAGATAAATTGTTAATGGATTTTATGGCTTCGGATTCTCTCTATGTTTCTTATTTACTCATAAATACTCTATTTTAAATTGAAAAATAAAAACTTTGCATTTGTGCAGTACCAAATGACATTTAAATATATATAAACAATGTGATATGTTCAGACTTACATATACTTTTACTTAGATGGTTGTAATTTGTTTAGAACATTCATCCTTAACTCCAGTTTCAAAGAATCAAGTAGCTAATGGCCACCATGTTGGGACGTGACAATGTAACCATCATTATCCATGCCTAATAGTGACAAATGTGCACCGTACCCAACATCAAGCATTTCTGAAAATGTTGATGTGAAGACACATTTGAGAACAAAACAGTCCCAGATATAGTTTTTGGCACCAGTACTTTTTCTCTTTTAAATATTTTTGAGGATGCCCCCACTCTCAGCCCTTCCCCACCTACCTCCTAACTCCCTGGGGCCCCAAGTTTCTTGAGGGTTAGGTGCATCTTCTCTGACTACATCTAGACTCTGCAGTCCTCTGGTGTATATGTGCTGGAGGCCTCATATCAGTTGGAGTATGCTCCCTGGCTTGTGGCTCAGTGTCTGAGAGACCATTGGGTCCAGTTTCCTTGAGACTGACAGTCTTGCTATAGAATTGCCCTCCTCCTCAGCTTCTTCCAGCTTCTGGAATTAAACCACAGTGGTCACCATCTTCTGTCCATTGATTGAGCATAAAAATGTGCATCAGACTCTTTAAGCTGATTGTTGGGCAATCATGACAGTTCCCTGCTTGTCATCATACCATAGCATCAGTCAAAGTGTCAGGCCTTGGGACCTCCCCCTGAGCTGGATCCCAATTTGGGCCTGTCACTAAACCTGCTTTTCCTCAGGCTCTTCTACATATTTGTTCCTGCACTTCTTTCAGACAGAAACAATTCTGGGTCAGAATTTTTGACTATGGGATGGCAACCCCATCCCTCTACTTGATGTCTTGTCTTTCTACTTGAGGTGGACTCTAGAAGTTCCCTCTCCCAACTGTAGGGCATTCCATCCATGATCCTGTCCTTTGAGTCCTGAATGTCTCTCACCTCCCAGGTCTCTGTTACATTCTAGAGGCTCCCCCACCTCCTAACCTCCAAAGTTGCCTATTTCCATTCTTCCTGTTCCCCTCACGGATTCAGTCCTGTTGCCCTGCCCAATACCAGATTGTTTTCCCCTCCCTGTCACCTATCTCACCCAAACCCTCCCTCCCCTATTCTGTGATTGCTTTCTTCTCTCTCCCAAGTGGGATTGAGGCATCCCAATTAAGCCCATTGGATTGTTAGCCTTCTTGAATTCTGTGGATTTTGTCCTGGAAATTCTGTACATTTTGGTACCAGTCTTTTTAACAGTGAATACTCTGTCTGGTCTAGTGTGCTAAAAAAGAAGATCCCCCACTGTTCTGGGAAATTGGACTGTGCCTTATAAATTCTTAAGGTCACTATGTAGACCCCCTATTACAGGGCTAAGTGTTTACACAAAAGGGACTTTATTTGTTAATCTTGCCCCATAAACATTTCCAGGAACACTAGCCTGATGTTATGGTTTTAGAAGCTTTTAAAAAAGATTGAATTAGAATACTCTGCTAAGAACAATAAGCTCAGTGATTCAAACCATGTACTGCTCTTATATTGGATATAACTTTAGTTCTGAGAATCTACAGGAGGCAGCTCACAAAGAGCAGGTACTCCAGCTCCATGGGTACCTGATGCATCTAGATGCTTCAGCACTTGATTCAACTGTACCTACCGACACATGAACATAATTAAAATAAAATATAAAAGGGATCAACTATTGAGATAAAAATAATCCGTATGCAGAAATGTAAATTTTCTCCACATTTCTATTCAATATTTATCCCAAGGCTACTGAAATGTGTATTATGTAAGAAAGAATTATATAACATAAGAAATAAGTAATACTAAGAACAATATTTGCTGTGTTGCATAGCAAAGTCTCAATTGCTTATGTTCATATGCTACTTCTGTTTCATACTGCAGTGAGTTGTGAACAGAAAAGACCATCAAGTCTGGCAGATGGTTCCTTTAATATATTTAGCTTTTTTGTTAATATTTAGAATAATTTTTGTAGAATTTTGATCAATGAAAAACAAATCATAATACCCCTAAACAAAAATGATAGAGCTTCATGACTGTAAACACCCTATAGTACCAAAAATATAAAATGAGTTTGTTAATGCTACAATGCCCTGGATCAAAACAAATGTTCAACCAAATTTCTGTACAAAAATCATTCTAAATATTAGCATAAAGCTAAATATATTAAAAGAACAATCTGCCAGGATTGGTGGTCTTTTCTATTCACAACTCACTGCAGTATGAAGCAGAAGTAGAATATGAACATAAGCAATTGAGACTTTGCTGTGCACCATAGAGGGCTCCAATGAGAAATGAATAATTTATTTATTGGTTATTTTATTTATTTGCATTTCTTTACATTGTATATTTTATTCATTTACATTTCCAATATTATCGCCTATCCCATTTCTACTCTGGAAACCCTTATCCCAGCCTCTGTCTCCCAGCTTCTACAAGGGTGTTCTCCCACCCACCCACTCACTCCCAACTCTCTGCCTAGGCATTTCCCTACTCTTGAGTAATGAGCCTTCTCTGAACCAAGGGCCTCCCCTCCCACTGATGTCCCACAAGACTTTCCACCACTACATATGTGGCTGGAGCCAGGGGTCCCTCCATGTGTACTCTTTGGTTGGTGGTTTAGTCCCTGGAAGCTCTGGGGGTCTAGTTGTTGTTCTTCCTATGGTGCTCTTCCTATGGTATTCTTCCTATGCAAATCCCTATAGCTCCTTCAGAACTTCAAATGTCATCCCCCTTCCAGGTTTCCCCTCAGAAAATCCCCATCCCAGCTGCTTATATTAGGATGCACACACACACACACACACACACACACACACACACACACACACACACACACATACTCCTGCCTCAATATCCTAGTATTTCCCTATACTTGGACATGTAAAATTCACAGGACCAAAGGCAATCCTCTGCATCTCTCCCTGGGTACACTTTGCATGGTGCTTTATTCCTTGGAAGCTATAGGGAGTCTAGTTGGTTGATACTTATGTTTTCCTATGTGGTTGCAAACTCCTTCAGCTCCTTTAGTCCTTCTCCTAACTCCACCATTGGAGTAATTATGCTAAGTCCGATGGTTGTCTGTAAGCATACACATCTGTATTGGTCAGGTTCTGGCAAAGGCTCTCAGGAGACAGATTTATCAGGCTCCTGAAAGCAAGTACTTTTTGGCATCAGCAATAGGGTCTGGGTTTGATAGCTGCATATGGGATGGATCCCAAGGTGGGATAGTCTCTGGAGGGCTTTTCCTTCAGTCTCTGATCAAATCTATGCACCTGTACTTTCTTTAGACAAGAGAAATTCTGGGTTAAAATTTTTGAGATGGGTGGGTTGCTCCATCCCTCAATGAGGGGCCATGCCTAACCTCTTGATAAGGTCTCTAAAGACCAGGTTCTCTCCCCTTTGCTGGATATTTTACTTATTGTCATCACTGTTGAATCCTGGAAGCTTTTTACTGTCTTGGCATCTTAGACTTTCTGGAGAATACCCCGATTTCCTCATCCCAACTGCTACACACCTCTGTTCAATTTTCTGACTCTCTGTATATATTCCCTATTTCAACTCACACAGGATCTTGGCTCCACATTTTATCTCCCCCTCTTTTTTCCCTCCTAAGTCCCTCCCTCCTTCTATCTCCCAAGATTATTTTATACTCCATTCTAAGTAGGAATGAATCACCTGCACTTTGGTGTTCCTTCTTCTTTAGCTTTACTCCATTGTGAAAATGTACCACATTTTCTGTATACATTCCTATCAACATAGGAGGGACATATGGGTTGTTTCCAGCTTTGGCTATTATAAAAATGCTGCAATGCATAAAATGGAGTATGTGTCCTTGTTATATATTGGAGCATCTTTCGGCATATGACCAGGAGTGGTATAGCTGTGTCCTCAGGTAAAACTATGTCCAGTTTTCTGAGGATCTTCCAGAATGGTATTCAGCGTGGTTGTACTAGCTTGCGATCCCCACCAACAATGGAAGTGTGTTCCTCTTTCACCACATCCATGCATGCATCTGCTGTCACCTAAGTTTTTGATCTTAGCCATTCTGATTGGTGTGAGGTGGAATTTCAGTGTCGTTTCGATTTAAATTTCCCAAATGATTAAGGATGTTGAACATTTATTCAAGTGCTTCTTAGCCATCTGGAATTCCTCAGTTGATAATTCTCTGTTTAGCTCTGTACCCCATTTTTAATGGAGTTATTTAGATATCTGGTGTCTACCTTTTTGAGTTCTTTGTATATTTTGGATATTAGCCTTCTATTGGATGGAGGGTCAGCAAGGATCTTTTCCCAAACTGTCTTTGTGCCCTCTGGTAAGTCTGCCTATGGGTTAATGTATTTTGACAGTTTTCCCCAAGAAGCACCTCCTGGTTTTGTTGATCCTTTGTATAGAACTTTTTGTTTCTACTTTATTAATTTCAGCCTTGAGATTGATTATTTCCTACTGTCTATTAATCTTGGGTTTATTTGGTTCTTTTTGATCTAGAAATTTTAGATGTGGTGTTAAATTGTCAGTCTATACTCACTCCAATTTCTTTATGGAGGCACTCAGAGTTATGAGTTTTCCTCTTATCACTACCTTCATTATATCCCATAAGTTTGGATATATTGTGCCTTCATTTTCATTAAATTCTAAAAAGTTCTTATTTTCTTTATTTCTTCCCTGACCAAGTTATCATTGAGGAGAGCATTGTTCACCTTCCATGTATATGTGGGCTTTTTGTTGTTTTTATTGTTATTGAATGCCAGCCTTATAATCATGAGATAATTTCAATCTCCTTGTATCTGTTGAGGCCTCTTTTGTGGCCAATTATATGATTAATTTTGGAGAATGTACTATGAGGTGCTGAGAAGAAAAAATAATATTTTGTTTTAGGATGAAATGTTCTATAGACATCTCTTAAGTTAATTTGATTCATAACTTCTGTAAGTTTCATTGTGTCTCTGCTTAATGCCTGTTTCCCTGAACTTTATGAGAGTGGGCTGTTGAAGTCTTCCACTATTATTGTGTGAGGTACAATGTGTGCTTTGAGCTTTAGTAAAGCTTCTTTTATGAATGTGAATACCCTTTCATTTGGAGCATAGATGTTCAGAATTGAGAGTTCATCTTTGTAGATTTTTCCTTTGATGAGTAAGAAGTGTTCTTCCCTAGCTTTTTTGATAAATTTTTGTTGAAAATTGATTTTATTCAAGATTAGAATGGCTATTCCAGCTTGATTCATAGGACCATTGTCTTGGAATTTTTTTTCCAGCATTATACTCTGAGGTAGTATCTGTCTTTGTCACTGAGGTCTGTTTCCTTTATGTAGCAAAATGTTGGGTCCTGTTTACATGTACAGTCTGTTAGTCTATGTCCTGTAATTGGCGAATTGAGTCCACTGATGCTAACAGATATTAAGGAAATGTGATTTTTACTTCCTGTTACTTTTGTTGTTAGGGGTGGAATTATATTTATGTGGCTATCTTCTTTTTGGTTTGTTGAAAGATTACTTTCTTCTTTTATAGTGTGTAGTTTACATCCTTAAGGTGGGGTTTTCTGGGCTGGATTTGTGGAAAGATTTTGTGTAAATTTTGTTTTGTCATAGAATATCGTGGTTTCTCCATCTTTGTTTATTGAGAGTTTTGCTGGTTTTAGTAGTCTGGGCTACCATTTGTGTTCTCTTAGGGTCTCTATGACATCTGCCCAGGATCTTCTGGCTTTTATAGTCTCTGGTAAGATGTCTGGTGTAATTCTGATAGGTCTGACTTTGTATGTTACTCGACTATTTTCCCTTACTGCTTTTAATATTCTTTCTGTGTTTTGTGAATTTGGAGCTTTAAATATTGTATGATGAGAAGAATTTCTTTTCTGGTCCCATCTATTTGGTGTTCTGTAGGTGTCTTTTATATTTATGGGCTTTTCTTTCTTTAGTTTAGGAAAGTTTTCTTCTATAATTTTGTTGTAGATGTTTGCTGGCCCTTTGAGTTGGGAATCTTCGCTCTCTTCTATACCTATTATTCTCAGGTTTGACATTTTCATTGTGTCCTGGATTTCCTGGATGTTTTCAGTTGGGAACTTTTTGAATTTTGCATTTTCTTTGACAATTGTCTTGATGTTTCATATGGTATCTTCTGCACCTGATATTCTTTCTTCTATCTCTTGTATTGTGCTGGTGATGCATGTGTCTATTACTCCAGATCTCTTTCCTAGGTTTTCTATCTCCAGCGTTGTTTCACTTTGTGATTTCTTTATTGTTTCTATTTCCAATTTTAGATCCTGGATGAGTTTGTTCAACTCCTTTACCTGTTTGGTTGTGTTTTCATGCAATCCTTTAATGTATTTTTGTTTTTCCTTTTTAAGGGCTTCTACCTGTTTACCTGTGTTCTCCTGTATATCATTAGTGGAGTTATTTACGTCCTTCTTAAAATACACTATCATCATCATGAGATGATATTATAAATCAGAATCTTGCTTTTCAGGTGTATTGGGGTATCCACAGCTTGGTATAGTGGGAGAACTGAGTTCTGTTGATGCCAAGAATCCTTCGTTTCTGTTGCTTATGTTCTTGTGCGTACCTCTCAACATCTGGTTTTCTCTAGTGTTAGCTGGTCTTGTTGTCTCTGACTTATCTTGTCCCTCCTGTGAGCCTAGGCATGTCTGCACTCCTGTGATCTTAGGTATATCAACCCTCCTGGAAGGCAAACTATCTCCAGGTGGGAGTCGGTTGAAGAGAACTGTGCCACAGGTTCAGTCCAGGGGTGCAGATGGAAACCAAAAGGATCTTATTCCTGGCTGCTCCACAATTCCTGGCTCCTGTGGGTGCCAAGCAGGTCCCAATTGGCTCTAGTAGTAGTAGTGGTTTCATCTGTGAGCTTAGGAATTTCAGCACTCCTTGAGGACAAGTTATCACTGGACAAGATTAGGGTGTAGAGATCTGGGCACAGGGTCAGCTCTGGTGCACAGATGGAATCCGGAAGAAGCATAGAATTTTGAATATAAAATTTAACACAATTATTAAATGCACAGGGCACTGGCACAAATTGATTCTTGAAATACTACTCAGCTATAAAAAAACAATGAATTCATGAAATTCTTAGGCAAATGGATAGAACTAGAAAATATCATCCTGAGTGAGGTAACCCAGTCTCAAGAGAACACACAGGGTATGCACTCACTAATAATTGGATATTAGCCCAGAAGCTTGGAATACCCAAGATACAATTCACAGACCAAATGAGGCTCAAGAAGAAGGAAGAACAAAGTATGGACCCTATGGTCCTTCTTTGAAGGGGGAACAAAATACCCACTGGAGGAGATATAGAGGCAAAGTGTAGAGCAGAGACTGAGGGAAAGTCCATCCAGAGAGTGCCCCACCTAGGGATTCATCCCATATACAGTTACCAAACCCAGACGCTATTGTAGATGCCAACAAGTGCTTGCTAACAGGAGCCTGATATAGCTGTCACATGGGAGGTACTGCCAGTGCATGACAAATATAGAGGGGGACACTCTCAGTCAACCGTTGAACTGAGCACAGGGTCCCCAATGGAGGAGCTAGAGAAAGGACCCAAGGAGTTGAAGGGATTTGCAGAACCATAGGAGGAACAACAATATGAATTACCCAGTACCCCCAGAGCTCCCAGGGACTAAACCACCAACCAAAGAACACACATAGAGAAACACATGGCTCCAGATGCCTATGCAGCAGAGGATGGCCTTGTTGGACATGAAAGGGAGGAGAGGCCCTTCGTCCTGAGAAGGCTAAGTGCCCCAGAATAGGGGAATGCTAGGACAGGGAAGCAGAAGTGGGTGGATTGGTGAGCATGGAGGATAGGTTAGGGAGTTGTTTTTTGGGGGGGAACCAGAAAGGGGACAACAATTGAAATGTAAATAAAGTATATCTAATAAAAAAGGGAACATGTCTGAACATATATTTCTTCTTTGGCTGTCCCTGGAAATACATAAGAAAAAGATTGTTTGGCACAGGTAGGATGTGCATAAAAAGGCAGAAACTTAAAAGGTCCCATCATGTACATGAATGTGAGAAAATTTGCTTAGAGAACAATGAGCAAGAATGTATGACAAATAGGCAGGAGTACCTCAAATCTCACAACAACATTGAAGAAAGCTTTTGACTTTATGCACATACTTCCTTAACAAAGCTGAAGGCATCCAATACCCCTAAAGTGCATGGGACCCATTCTTAATTTACTACTTGCATAAAATGTGAAGGACTAATATCTGTAAATATATCTATATCTATATCTATCTATCTATCTATCTATCTATCTATCTATCTATCTATCTATCTATATAGTGATTTAATTGCTGCAACATAATAAAAATTAGCTTTCTCTAATAAATGCTGCTCTTCTCAACTATATATCATTTTTGCTGATAACTCTTCATCAATGAAACAATTAACAAAATATGACCTGAAACGTCTTGCTACTTATATTAATTACTTTTTAAAGTACTTGTTCAGGAAAATATAGTTCTGTGTACTCTGTTTATGTGTATGTCCAGGGAATCCTTAAGGTAGCCTCATGTACCCGGTGTTGGAGGTATACACAATAGCTAATAGCAATGAGCATGCTGGGAATAGAACACAAAAACTCTTGAACAACCACACAATCTCTTCAGCCTCACTTTATTGTGTATATGATGTAGTAAGATACTATATAAGTATAAAAACATATATATATATATTCAATACTACTTTTATTAATGATTGAAAATAGAAACAAATATTAACATTTACATATATGTACATATATGTACACATATACACAAATACATAATACATATATACATATACACATATAAACATTTACACATATATACATATACACATATGCACATATACACATATAGACATGTACACATATACACAAATATGCACGTATACATATACGCACATGGTCACATGTACACATATATACATATACACATAAACACATATATACATATACATATATTCATGTATACATATATGCATATATTCATATATACATTATACTAATCTCTTTTACCTTCAAATGTTACTCTTTTGATGGAACCATTGACTGAAATGCCTTTTGGCTTTTCAATAATTAAAACATTGATGTTGATCGGGGAAGGGAAATAGAACAGGAAAAATTCCTTTATTAAAATAAATTAATAAAATCATAAAGTATGTTGCTTTCATCATACTCCTGGAGGCTGGGACAGAGGCTATCACTTTGGACATGTAGAAAACCCTAGGATAAAATTGAAAATCTTTCCTTCTTATTCTGTAGTGTTAATATCCTAGTAAGTTTATAAAAAGTAATGATATGCAAAATGATTCAGTAAATTCATATTCTCACTTTACTTTTGTCTCCAATTATAAAAAGATTTTACAGACCTATAGGTGTGCCTGCCTTCTACCATACCCTTCCACAAGGAAGATATCTCAAGGGATATTGGTCTATGCCACCAGACAAAAGATTCAAATGTTGATCAATCTTTGATATCATTTTCAACCTTGTACTAAATAATATTTATAATAAATTTGGTTCTATGTACAATGGAAGATTTTTCTTGAGTGTGGTGGCCTAGTCCCATCCACTGAGTATAACAGTGGAGTGGAAAAAGAAAGGTTTATTTACATTATAAAATACAATTAAATTAAAATAATTAATAATTATTAAAAAATTATCAAAAATAAAAAATAATTAAAATACTTATTCCCACCAAGCGAAGGTGGAATCAATGTTTTTCCATACTGCTGTACTTCTCAAAACAAGCTGATGATGAAATACCCCAAGATTCTTTTGAAGGAGCCAATGGGATTATTAACTAACTTAGAGAACTTTGGGCTTAAAATGTTTTTACTTTCATCCTCAACACATGTAAAATACTTCAATTTAACTCTGTGGGTAGTGGATGACCCAATCACAAGTTACATGTAGATAGGTGAAATATTTACTCTTTTTTTCCATTAATTAATTTATATACTCACATTATATATATATATATATAAATAAAATAATGTGTATAATTATATATATATATATATTAAAGTGAGAAACATATTTACTCACTTTATAGCTCACATCACAGCTCTTCCTCTTCCTTTAATCCCCTCTTTCCATGAGCCCTCCCCCCATCATGTCTGAGAAGGTAGAGAACCCCTCTGGTTATCAACCAACGCTGGCACCTCAGGTTACTGCACAACTATGTATATCTTCTCCTATTGAGCCAGAAAAGGAACCCAGTTAGGCAAATAGGAAAGGCAGGCAGGCAACACAATCAGGATAATATAGAGTAGTGTGTCCTGTGTAACTTTTGTTAACTTTTGTAACTTTTTGTCCTCTGATACTCTTTTGATGTGTGACTACAGGACATATGGGAAACACCCATTCATCAATAAAATAAACAGTTGTTTTTATATATCATAGAGACATTCATTGTCCTTTTAGTCTCATATGATTAATATATACCACAATGCTATATACTCAACTTTCTGGTCACTATCCCACTTGAACAGAAGAGACAGAATATCATGTAAAAATTTCCATCCCAAACTCCATCTGAATCAACCTTGATTCAATTGCCTATCTTATTCCCCAACTAAACAACAGCATCAATTTTCTTCTCAAATATACTTAGTTTTATCATTATCAACCAACTACTCTAAGTGTGTTATTATTCTACCTCTTGATCTAAATAATACCTGAATACTCATCCTATAGTACCAATTATAAATTAATTTACAATTCCATCAAGATTTGCTTGGAAAAACGAAGGTACTGGGGCTTCTAAGCAAAACATGTATATTATACATGTGATAGATTATGTACTGGACTGTGAAAGGAGGCACCATAAATTATTTTCCCACCAAGCATAATGACTTTCACATAGCTGCATATATAGAACCTTCCTTTGCTAATCTTCTCTGCAACATATATACTATATCTCTCTGAAGACATGACAATTTAAGATAGAGTTGCACATACAAAGTGGACTGGAAAGGGTGGATACTCAAGTAAGACTCTCTTGACTCTGCTAGATTTTCTACTTGAGCATGCAAACAGTTATCAAAACATGGTAGGATTATCTTTTACAAGGTGGCACAACTAAACTTGCAACGGTGTCAGTTGTATGGCTGACAGGATAGGCCTTTGCTTAAACATTCTTTGCAGTAATCTCAGGGAAATGTTTAGAATGATCAGCTAAAATGTGAGAAAGGTTTGCTCCTCCTTCATAGCTTTTCAGTTCATACTGGTCATATTTCTACCTGCTCCAATCTTGAACATGGTGTAAGTCTTTCTCAGAGACAGCTGTTAGTCTTTGAACTTCATACCTGTATCTTGGCACTGAATATCAAACAAGCCAAAATGCAGCTAAGTCGTCTTTTTAAATTTAACCACCAAATTGTCAGACACATGGGTGTTCAGCATTCAGGCTAATACTATTGGCTCATGAATACAAAGTTTTCAATATGATTTGCCTATTAATAACTCCCTCTTGTATTATACTTTAGTACAAACACATGAAGCCATGTGATCAAGTTTGGAACAATTAGCACATGTTTAAAATTACAGTCAAAGGGAAGTGGAAATTCAACTAAGGGAGATAGATAGATAGATAGATAGATAGATAGATAGATAGATAGATAGATAGATAGATAGATAGATAGATAGATGAAGAGATTGTATCTAAGGTGGAAACATGGCATGAGGAACAGGATAGAATTGAAACTAAATAATATACATATTAACTACTGGGAGCACAAATTTAAGAGGACAATTACGGAACACCTAAGAGAGCAGTTGGATAACAAATCTCAACTGCTTAACCTCTTCTTGTTCTTCTGATCCTATGAGACTGAGAGGTGGTACCTGGACCTAGTATGTCTGTCTGTTGACTCTTGTGGATACTTTATTTGATTCTACTAACTCTAAATAATTCCTAATCATTTCTTATTTGGAAAACTAAGACATGTTGGGGAAAATAAAACATAAAAATACTAAATTAATGATTTTCATAAAAGCAAACTCAGTACTTCACATAGTTTCAGACTTGCCATCTCATTTCTAGCCAGTGCTAACATTAACATAGCCACAAAGAGAAAGGAAAAGTTCTTTATTACAACCACACTTACATTCTTAGGTATGCTTAGAATTGCATTTTCTGTAGTCAGGCAATGTGCATGCTCACTGAAATTACTATGGAAGTTTATGGGCAGTTCAGTGTACATAATTATTTGCCAAACCCAGTGTGTCACCAAGGCTATTTAGGAATGCCCTCATTACACTGAAGGAAGTGTAGACTTATGGAAAGGACTTAGAGTCATGCTTGTTGAACTTGCTCTGAATCTTTTGTGTCAGCAGACATTTAATTGTTAACATCTGCAGCAGTTTTAACTGGAAGTTTGTTAGTGAAATGGAACACTTGAGCTATCAAGGTTTATGTAACAAAATAACAGTTTGAAGTCCTCATCATGAAAATACAACTTCAAGTCATGTTTCCTACAACTCTGGATATGTACTTATAAGTCAGCAATTAAGAGTACCTCTTTATCTCACTTAGCACTCACTTCTGTTGAAATTGTTGTTCTTACTTTCTTCATTATTATTTTTTGGTAGACATTTCCTGGGACGTCAAGAATTTTAGGTGCATCCATTTCCACTGAGGCTAGACTAGGCCATATTCTGTTACATATGTGCTGGGGACCTCAAACCAGAATGTATGCACTCTTTGACTGGTGGCATAGTCTCTGGGAGCTAGCAGGCATTTAGGTTAGTTGACAGCATTGATCTCACTATGCAGTTGCCATTCCCTTCAGCTCCTTTATTCTTTACCCTAACTCTTCAATATGCATTCCTAACATCTGTACAAAGATTGGCTGTAATTATCTGAATCTGTCTCAGTTAGCTGCTGGTAAAACCTCTCAGAAGACAACCATGCTAGGCTTCTATCTGCAAGAACAACATAGCATCATAGTATCAGAGTGTGATGGCTGCAAGTTCCTGGTCAGCCATTCTTTTAGACTGTGGTGCACTTCTGTCCCTGCATTTTGTTCAGACAGGAAGAAATTTGAATCAAAACTTTTGAAGGTGGGTTGGTATACCCATCCCTCCACTAGGAGCCATGCCTACAATTATCATCAGAAGCTGTTTGCAACTGGTCTCTGAATCCAGGGATGACATCATCCTCGGAGAAAAGGATCCACTGTGTCTGTTGCCATAGCAACAGCAACACACTCCCTGTGCATGCCTCACCTACATCACTTGTGGGAGTTATCACCCGGGTTGCCTACATCACAGCACGGATAAAATCAGAGACCTTGACCCATCTCCCTCTTTCTCTTCCTTGCTTCTTCACCTCCTTCAATAGAAAAGGGCATCTTTCACGGGAACTGTGATGACTTGGTGTGATCTGTCCAGGAACAAGCCATTTTCTTTAATTTTTTTTTAAATTTATATGCTTTTTTTTACACTCCATATTTTATCCCCCCATCCACCCTCCAACTGTTACACATCCCATACCTACTCCCCATACCCCTGTCTCCATGTGGATGTCCCTACCCCCACCCCACACGACCACTAAACTCCCTGGGACCTCCAGTCTCTTGAGGTTTAGGTGCATCATCTCTGAATGAATACAGACCCAGCAGTCCTTTACTGTATGTGTGTTGGGGACCTATGTCAGCTGGTGTGTACTGCCTATTTGGTGGTCCATTGTTTGAGGGATCTCATAGATTCAGATTAATTGAGACTGCTGGTCCTCCTACAGGGTCACCCTTCTCAACTTCTTTCAGCCTTCCCTAGTTCAACAACAGGAGTCAGCTGCTTCTGTCCATGGTTCCCCTCTCTATCATTTGATGTCCTGTCTTCCTATTAGAGTTGGGCTCTATAACTTCCCTCTCCCTACTGTCAGGCATTTCATATATGGGATCTACCTAAAGAACCAGCAATACTATTCTTAGGAATATACCCAAATGATGCCCCACCATGCCATAGGGGCACTCATTCTACTATGCTCATAGTGGCTGTATATGTCATAGCCAGAGGCTGGAAGAAACCTAGATGTCCCACAACAGAAGAATGGATTCCGAAAATGTGGTTCATTTACACAGTGGAATATTACTTAGCTATTATGAAAGAGGACATCCTAAGTTTTTCTGGCAAATGGTTGGAACTAGAAAATATACTGAGTGAGGTAACTCAAACCCAAAGACATGCATGGTGTGTACTCACTAATAAGTGGATATTAGTCACTGAATTTAAAACGGTCAATAAACTTGGAGTGCCCAAGTGAGGATACCTCAGTCCCACTTGGGAGAGAGAAGAAAACAATTACAAGTGGGGAGGTAGGGAGGGACCTGATAAGGAAGGTGGAAGGAGTGTAAGAGTGGGGGGGGCAAGTGGGTAACCTGATCTGGTATTGGGTGAGGGAAAAGGACTGAAGCCATGAAGCCCAAGAGAAAGAAGGGAAACAGGCAACCTTGGGATATAGGAAGTTGAGGAGAACCTCCAGAATGAACCAGAGACCTGGGAGGTGATATACTCTCAGGAATAAACCATTTTCAACTAACATTTGTTACCAAGACCCTTAGTGACCAACCTATGCTGGTCTTTGGGTCTGCAGCTCCACAGCCAGCATTGCTGCAATGCTGATGCTGGCATGAGGCTGGCTGTTACCATGTGGGTTAAGCCTCCATGGGCTGAATGTCACCCAGACAGGTCCACCAGCCACAAAATTTCACTTTTCCTGACACCAGATTGTCAAAACTTTCGCACAAGAATCCAAAGCTTGGTAAAGTTTTTGTTATGATCAGTAGGCAGAGCCCCTTCTCCAAGAGAGATTTGGCCACCCTCTACTTGCTTAGAGGATGGACTTTCACAGTCCCTATGACAGGCCTCACAGCTGATGCACCAGTTTTGTACTTAGACGCTTGAGTGACTTCTCTCTCTTTTTCTTTCTCTTGGAAGCAGTTTTGTGACTCCTACCTCTTGGGCTGCAGAAAAAATCCTAAGATTATGTGGATCACATTTTTCTGAGAGTCCAGGAATCACTAGACTCTAGTGTCTAAGTGATGACCCAGTACGTATAGACTGGTTGCTCATCTGTGTTTGTTATTGATTATTTTCTCATGAGACTGATATGAATGGTTCAATAAGATATCCCCACCACACAATGAGTGTCTCATTGTATTTGGATATGCCTCCAGTTTCCACTCTGGAAAGTCTCCTGGAAAATCTCTAAAACTAATACCAGACTTGAAGACATCAAGGCTTGTACACCTATGTAATAAGGCTGTCAGTACCCATTAGACAACAGCTACAAATAGCTACTTAAAGGCACATTTGAGCCAACCATTTTAAGGGATCTTCATACAAACTGCCAGTGGTCCAGTAAATGGAAAGATGTCTTTACACCGAAGCCTTTACCTATCTTCCCTCTAAATCCTCTCTATGCTCTTCTTTTCCCACAACTGAACTTCTTCTAGCTATGAAACCTCTATCAGATCACACTACAATCCCCGATCCAGAGAACAAACCACCCACTTTCTGCTGCAGACTTGGCTCTACAAACTCTTCTAAAACCTCAGCCTCCTCAGCTTCCTCTTCTCACCAGACTTCCCCAGAGCCTCTTTTCTCGACCTCTCCAGATTCCTCCACTCCTCCTGTGCCAGCTACAGGCTGCTCCTATCTTCCTGCACTGGCATCTAATTTCAGTCCTCCCACCACTTGTTCTAAGTCTATAGATAAACCAACAACAAGCTCTTCTCACTCCACCCAACCTAACCCAATAATAGTCCTTTCTTTAAAGGGAGTTGCTGAAGTAGATGGTCTAATCAGAGTAGAGGTCCCTTTCTCAATAAGTGAACTTTTTTTATTAGATATTTTCTTTACTTACACTTTAAATCATATCCTTTTTTCGGGTTACCCCTCCGAAAATCCCCCATACCATTCTCCCTCCCCTTGCTCACACCCTCCCCAATTTTCAGACTTGTGTTCCCCTATTCTGGAGAATCAGGCCTTCACAGGACCAATGGCCTCTCCTCTGACTGATGTGTGAAATGGTTATCTTCTACTACATATGTAGCTGGAGCCATGGGTTCCTCCATGTGTACTCTTTGGTTGGTGGTTTAGTCCCTGGGAGCTCTGGGGGTACTGGTTGGTACATATTTTTGTTCCTCCTGCAGGGTTGCAAATCTCTTCAGCTCATTGGGTCCTTTCTCTAGCTCCTCCATTGGGGACCCTATGCTTAGACCATTGGTTGGCTGTGAACCATGGGTATTTTGATCCACTTTCCAATAATGATCAAAGTATCCACACTTTGGTCTTCCTTCTTCTTGAGCTTCCTGTGGTCTGTGAGTTGTATTTTGGGTATTCCAAGCTTTTGGGATAATATCCACTTATCAGTGAGTTCAAACCATGTGTGTTCTTTGGTGACTGG
This sequence comes from Tokudaia tokunoshimensis, assembly GCA_036184795.1. NCBI lineage: Eukaryota > Metazoa > Chordata > Mammalia > Rodentia > Muridae > Tokudaia > Tokudaia tokunoshimensis. The sequence goes on from BTHU01000001.1 coordinate 36,793,515, forward strand.
TTTACCTCACTCAGGATGATATTTTCTAGCTCCATCCATTTGCCTAAGAATTTCATGAATTCATTGCTTTTAATAGAGGAGTAGTACTCCATTGTGTAAATATACCACATTTTCTGTATCCATTCCTCTGTTGAGGGACATCTGGGTTCTTTCTAGCTTCTGGCTATTAGAAATAAGGCTGCTATGAACATAGTAGAGCATGTGTTCTAAAGGAATGTTCAACATCCTTAATTATCAGGGAAATGCAAATCAAAACAGCACTGAGATTCCATTTCACACCAGTCAAAATGGCCAAGATCAAACACTCAGTGCAAAGCAAATGCTGGAGAGGATGTGGAGAAAGAGGAATACTCCTCCATTGCTGGCAAGATTGCAAGATGCTCAAACCACTCTGGAAATCAGTTTGACAGTTCCTCAGAAAATTGAACATAGCACTACCTGAGGACCCAGCTATACCACTCCTGACCCAGAAGTGCTCCAACATGTACTAAGTGAACTTACTGAAATAGAAAACAGATTGGGATCCTATACCACTAATTCCTCTGACTTTATTAAAGAATTTCTGTATATTACTCAATCTTATAGCTTGACTTTCCATGACATACATATGATTCTCAGTAATAATTTACTTCCTGACAAATGCAGGTGAGTTTGGTAACAGTCACAAATACATGCAGACATGAATTATCAAACAGATCCAACACATCCAATCAGATCTGAGATGGTACCTGACCAGGATCCTAAATGGAATTATAATTCCTGAGGAGGTATTTTAGCTAGAGATAGACTCATAACTTGCCTCCTGGCTGGTCTCCTTAGGGCAGTGTTAAAACCAATAAATTTTGAAAAACTCCAAGAGATCATACAGGATAATCAAGAAAACTCATCTTAGTTTTTAGAGAACCTTACAATGGCCCTATTAAAATATAATAATTTAAACTGTGAAAACCCAGAGAGTAAGCAACTGCTGATGACCTACTTTTTTTCCAGACCTACCTGGATATTAAAGCCAAATTTGGATGTTTGAAGAGGACTTCCTTTAGTGATGAACAGCAGCATGGAATTGTAAGCTTAATAAACCCTTTCCTCGCCAACTTGCTTCTTGGTCATGATGTTTTGTGCAGGAATAGAAAGCCTGACTAAGACACTGTGTGTGGTGGTTTGTATATGTTCTTCCCAGGGAGTGACACTATTAGAAGGTGTGGCCTTGTTGGAGGAAGTGTGTCACTATGGGGTTGGGCTTAGAGATCTTCCTTCTAGATGCTTGAGGATGCCCAGTCTGTTCCTGACTTACTTTGGATAAAGATGTAGAACCCTCAGCTCTTCCTATACCATGCCTGTCTGGATGCTGCCATGTTTCTGCCTTGATGACAATGGACTGAACCTCTGAACCTGTAAGTCAGCCTCAATTAAATGTTGTCTTTTATAAAACTTGCATTGGTCATAGTGTCTGTTCACAGCAATAAAACCCTAACTAATACAGAAGTTGGTACCAGAAGTGGGGTATTGCTGTGATAGACCTGACCATGCTTTTGTTTGGAAGAATGTGGATTTGGGAATTTTGGATTTGGAAAGCTATGGAATGTTTTAAGAGGGGCTTAATGGGCCAGTCTAGTAGGGATATGGAAGACAGTGGTGTTGAGGGTCGTTTAAACTGTGTAGGCCTGATGGCCCAAGAGGTTTCAGTGGAGAAGAACTTTCATATGTGGCTGAGAGACTGTTTTTGTGATGTTTTGGTGAAGAACATGGCTGTTTTTTGCCATTGTCTGAAGAGACTGCCTAAGACTAAGGTAAAGAGATTTATATTAGTTGCATTGACGAAGTCTCAAAAAAGCCCAACAGAGACTTTGGTCTCTGGTTAAATCTGATGAAGAGCATTTTGAACAAACATAGCAAGCTGAAAAAGAAAAATACAAAATATATAGTTTAAGTATTAAAGGGGCTCAAGGAAGTGAAATGGAGCTGAATTCAAGGATATTAAATTGAATTAAGTGAGTAGTGACCTTGGGGCAAGTTTCCACTGAGCTAAATTTGGGTCCAGGTGTGGTAGTACAAGCCTTTAATCCCAGGAGGCAAAGATAAGCAAATGTCTGAGTTCAAGGCCAGCCTAAAACAGAGCAAATTCTAGGTGAAGAAAAATTTAAATCCAGGCTTGGTGGATCACACCTTTAATCCCAGTGCTTAGGAGACATGCATGCAGATCTCTGAATTCAAAGTCAGTCTATGGAGCAAGATCCAGGACAGCTGAGCTTAGTCAGTGAAGGAGTTGGAATAAAGGAAGCTAGTGATAATGTAATAGAACAAGTGGGCTGATATTCCAGCTCCTGCAAGCAGCGGAATTCAGCAGCTTCGGCCATGTGTCTCTGGCTTTATATTCAAGAGGAGGAGGAGACTACTGGGACAGTTAATGCTGGTTAGCTGGAGCTAGGAAATTAGTGGTGATTAAGAAGAAACCAGCATTATTGAGGTGCAATCTTCTGGGAAGTGTTTTCTTGAGAGCACAAAGAAGCTGTATTCCAGATATAGCAAAGGTTGTAACTCATGCTGTGGCTGGACTTGGTAAAGTTTAAGAGTCACCCAGGTGGTAGTGGTTTTGAAGGCATGAAGGCATCATGAAGAACAGCTGAGGCTTGGCACTGTGAAAGGCTTGGAAGGCCATTGGTGAAAGTGCAGCCTCAGTTGGAGGTGACAGTCCAGGACTGAAGGGGTCATGCAAAGGACTTGAGGCTTGGTACTATGAAGAGAGCCTATGAGAGGCTTTGGTAAAGCCTAATTGCAGTGGAAGATCCCAGCGTATTGGAGATGCCAGTACCATGGGATGAACACCAAGAACAGCAGTGGCAGTGGAATGGGTCAACTTGAACAGAGGGAAGAGCTGGAGAAGTGACAACAGCCCTTTGGAGATGCACAGAAGATCATGTGTGGAACTCAGACATTGGAACAAGAAGCTGTGAAGTTGAAGTTTACTTGGGAATCCCAAGATGTTAAAGATGCCAGAGCCACAGGATGTCTGCCAGGAAAGCTGCTAACAGGAAGCAGAACAAGTACAGGAGAAAGGCCTTGTTGCAGTCAACAAAGATAAAAATGGACTTGAAGATTTGAAGACTGCTTTGCCATCAAACATGGAGATGCAGAGTTTGGAGATTGCCCAGCTGGTTTCCTGTCTTGCTTTGGGGATTACAATTAAGTGATTGGATGAATCTCAGAAGAGACTTTGAACTTTTAACACTGTTGAGACTGCTATAGACTGTGGAGACTTTTGAAGTTGGACTAAATGTATTTTGCATTATGCTATGTTTATGTATGGCCTCCATAGACTCATGTTTGAACAAGCCTATAGGGGCCAGGGACTGGAATGTGGTGGCTTGTATATGTTCTTCCCAGGGAGTGACACTATTAGAAGGTGTGGCCTTGTTGGAGGAAGTGTGTCACTATGGGTTTCGGCTTAGGGGTCTTCCTCCTAGATGCTTGAGGATGCCCAGTCTGTTCCTGACTTACTTTGGATAAAGATGTAGAACTCTCAGCTCTTCCTGCACCATGCCTGTCTGGATGCTGCCATGTTTCTGCCTTGATGACAATGGACTGAACTTCTGAACCTGTAAGCCAGCCTCAATTAAATGTTGTCTTTTATAAAACTTGCATTGGTCATAGTGTCTGTTCACAGCAGTAAAACCCTAACTAATACACTGTGTGACCAACCCCAGCCACTGCCTGGGATTCCTGGTCATCTGAAGCTCAGAGACCACCAAGTTCCTGCTACAAATGTGGTCAACAAGGTCATTGGACAGGACCATGACCTAGGTATGATCAGGAGGCACATTGGTTGTTGATTGCCCTCATATTGCTCAGGACAGATATCACACCCAGGTAACTCTCCAACCGACCTCCTAGGCTTGGCTGGGATGACTGAGGAGCGCTGAGCTCTCTTCACCCGACCACTTCCATCACAATTAGGGAGCCTTGCATATTCATCATAGTATCTGAGTAGCCAGTCTCCTTCCTCTTGGACACTGGAGTCACTTACTTGGCCTGATGGAGTTTTGGAAACCCACCTATCCTTTTTGTTCCCCTATTGTCTAGGTAGGAGGGTGGACTTGTCTTCCTCACCAAACTCTACCACTTAGTTGCATTTTAGGTGTATTCCTCTCACTCATTACATTTTGGTAGTGCCAACATGTCCTGTCCCCTTATTGAGAAGGGATCTAGCTAAGTTGGGAGACTCTATTTCCTTTGCTCCTCAAATTCACCTAAACCCAAACTCACCAGCAGCCCCTCTCTTCCTCCTGCTTGCCAATTTCTCAGATAGACCCCCATGTCTGGGATGTCCAGAACCCCTCTGTTGATAAACATTATTCTCCTGTTGTCATCCAGTTACTGGACTCTACCAGGTACATCACCCAAGCTCAATACCCTCTTTTTCTCTAGAGCCTCAGGGAACATAAGTCTATTATCCCTGACCTCTTAAGAAAAAAAACTTCTCCATCCTACCTCTTCCCTTTTTAACACCCCTATACTAGCAGTTAAGAAATCTAATGGTAACTATCACCTGGTTCAAGATCTCAGGTGCATTAATTCTGCAGTGGATCCTTTCTATCCTGTTGTGGCTAATCCTTATATATTTCTTTCTACTATCCCCTCAGGGAATTCTCATTTCTTAGTCCTAGATCTCAAGGATATGTTTTTCACTACCCTTTAGATACCCCGACAAGGAACTTTGCAGCCTTTATCTGGACTGACCCTGACACCCACTTTTCTTTCAACTCACCTAGATTGTTCTACTCCAGGGATTCTGGGAAAGCCCACACATATTTGGTCAGGCCCTGGCTTCTGACTTACTTTCTCTGTCTCTCACTAAATCTAAGACTGTCCATTATGCAGACAATATTCTTCACTGCAGTATCTCTCTAAAAATTAGCCAAGATGATACCTCTGCTCTTATAAATATCCTGTCAAGTCGAGGTTACAGGGTCTCATCTTCTAAAGTCCAGCTGTCCACTCTTCAGATCACCTATTTGAGACTAACATTTACCCTAACCCACAAGGCTATTACAATAGAGAGAATTTAATTCAGTCTCTAACTGTTCCTTCAACAAGGAAAGAGATTTTATAATTTCTAGAAATAGCCGGGTTTTTATATTCCTGGTTTCCTTCCTTTTCCCTCATTTCCAAAACTTTATACGAAGCAGCATTAGGCCCAACTCCTGAACCTCTTTTCAAACCTGTTACCAAGCATTTTCAAAGGCTCCAACAGGCTCTCCTTAAGGCCCCAGCCTTGCATCTCCCTGACCCGACTCATCATTTTCCCCTCTATGTAACCAAACAGGAGGGATTTTCCCTTGGATCCCCAGGTAAACAACTGGGACCCTCTTTTGCTCCTGTAGCATATCTGTCAAAAAAACTAGATCTAGCTATCCAGGGATAGATATCTTGTATTTGCACCTTAGCGGCCAATGAACTCCTTATTCCTGAGTCTAAAATACTAACTGTTGTATTGCCTATAACCATCTTCTCTTCTCATAACCTGGCACAGCTCCTAACTTACAAAGGCTTACAGACTTTACCTCCCACCTAGGTTCTTTTTGTTCAAGTTGCACTAATAGAAGACTCCACAGTCACTTTCCAATCATTCTCACCTCTTAATATTTGAATCTTCTTCCTTGACCAAATATTATCCACTCCATATCTCACTCCTGTACTGAAACCTTAGAGGAACTATTACTTCATCCTTCTCACATACAGAAGGGCACATTACTTCAAGCCATTTATAACTGGTATACAGATGACAGCTCCTTTTTGCCTGAAGGAACCAGAGGTGCTGGCTATGCTATAATATCAGACACAGAGGTAGTTGATGCACAGGCCTTCCCTGCTTGCTCCACCAAACAACAGGCTGAATTAATACCCCTTACCCCTACCTTTCAACTGGCACAGTAAAATTCCTCAACATCTACACAGACTCTAAATATGTTATCTATATCCTCTTGTCCCATGCTGCTCTCCGGATGGAGTGAGTGTTACTTACAACAAAAGGAGGATCAGTAAATAATGCAAACCAAAATATGGCCATGCTAAATGACTCCCATCTACATAGAGCTTTATAATTGTTTACTGCAGATCCCACCAGATGGATGACTTTATTGTCTCCAAGTGAAACAACCGAGCCATCAAGGCAGCTAGAGCTGCAGCCCATAGGGGTCAGGCCCTGCTTCCCCAACCCAGGCCATTCCTAACTACAGCCCTCATCCCAACCTCACTCCCTAACACTCAGCCCATAGGGGTCAGGCCCTGCTTCCCCAACCCAGGCCATTCCTAACTACAGCCCTCATCCCAACCTCACTCCCTAACACTCAGCCCATAGGGGTCAGGCCCTGCTTCCCCAACCCAGGCCATTCCTAACTACAGCCCTCATCCCAAACTCACTCCCTAACACTCAGCCCATAGGGGTCAGGCCCTGCTTCCCCAACCCAGGCCATTCCTAACTACAGCCCTCATCCCAACCTCACTCCCTAACACTCAGCCCATAGGGGTCAGGCCCTGCTTCCCCAACCCAGGCCATTCCTAACTACAGCCCTCATCCCAACCTCACTCCCTAACACTCAGCCCATAGGGGTCAGGCCCTGCTTCCCCAACCCAGGCCATTCCTAACTACAGCCCTCATCCCAACCTCACTCCCTAACACTCAGCCCATAGGGGTCAGGCCCTGCTTCCCCAACCCAGGCCATTCCTAACTACAGCCCTCATCCCAACCTCACTCCCTAACACTCAGCCCATAGGGGTCAGGCCCTGCTTCCCCAACCCAGGCCATTCCTAACTACAGCCCTCATCCCAAACTCACTCCCTAACACTCAGCCCATAGGGGTCAGGCCCTGCTTCCCCAACCCAGGCCATTCCTAACTACAGCCCTCATCCCAACCTCACTCCCTAACACTCAGCCCATAGGGGTCAGGCCCTGCTTCCCCAACCCAGGCCATTCCTAACTACAGCCCTCATCCCAACCTCACTCCCTAACACTCAGCCCATAGGGGTCAGGCCCTGCTTCCCCAACCCAGGCCATTCCTAACTACAGCCCTCATCCCAACCTCACTCCCTAACACTCAGCCCATAGGGGTCAGGCCCTGCTTCCCCAACCCAGGCCATTCCTAACTACAGCCCTCATCCCAACCTCACTCCCTAACACTCAGCCCATAGGGGTCAGGCCCTGCTTCCCCAACCCAGGCCATTCCTAACTACAGCCCTCATCCCAACCTCACTCCCTAACACTCAGCCCATAGGGGTCAGGCCCTGCTTCCCCAACCCAGGCCATTCTTAACTACAGCCCTCATCCCAACCTCACTCCCTAACACTCAGCCCATAGGGGTCAGGCCCTGCTTCCCCAACCCAGGCCATTCTTAACTACAGCCCTCATCCCAACCTCACTCCCTAACACTCAGCCCATAGGGGTCAGGCCCTGCTTCCCCAACCCAGGCCATTCCTAACTACAGCCCTCATCCCAACCTCACTCCCTAACACTCAGCCCATAGGGGTCAGGCCCTGCTTCCCCAACCCAGGCCATTCCTAACTACAGCCCTCATCCCAACCTCACTCCCTAACACTCAGCCCATAGGGGTCAGGCCCTGCTTCCCCAACCCAGGCCATTCCTAAACTACAGCCCTCATCCCAACCTCACTCCCTAACACTCAGCCCATAGGGGTCAGGCCCTGCTTCCCCAACCCAGGCCATTCTTAACTACAGCCCTCATCCCAACCTCACTCCCTAACACTCAGCCCATAGGGGTCAGGCCCTGCTTCCCCAACCCAGGCCATTCCTAACTACAGCCCTCATCCCAACCTCACTCCCTAACACTCAGCCCATAGGGGTCAGGCCCTGCTTCCCCAACCCAGGCCATTCTTAACTACAGCCCTCATCCCAACCTCACTCCCTAACACTCAGCCCATAGGGGTCAGGCCCTGCTTCCCCAACCCAGGCCATTCTTAACTACAGCCCTCATCCCAACCTCACTCCCTAACACTCAGCCCATAGGGGTCAGGCCCTGCTTCCCCAACCCAGGCCATTCCTAAACTACAGCCCTCATCCCAACCTCACTCCCTAACACTCAGCCCATAGGGGTCAGGCCCTGCTTCCCCAACCCAGGCCATTCCTAAACTACAGCCCTCATCCCAACCTCACTCCCTAACACTCAGCCCATAGGGGTCAGGCTCTGCTTCCCCAACCCAGGCCATTCTTAACTACAGCCCTCATCCCAACCTCACTCCCTAACACTCAGCCCATAGGGGTCAGGCTCTGCTTCCCCAACCCAGGCCATTCTTAACTACAGCCCTCATCCCAACCTCACTCCCTAACACTCAGCCCATAGGGGTCAGGCTCTGCTTCCCCAACCCAGGCCATTCTTAACTACAGCCCTCATCCCAACCTCACTCCCTAACACTCAGCCCATAGGGGTCAGGCTCTGCTTCCCCAACCCAGGCCATTCTTAACTACAGCCCTCATCCCAACCTCACTCCCTAACACTCAGCAAACTCTGCTCTGTCTTCACCAACTTTCTTATCCTAACAGCCTAGCATTGAGATAGGAATACCTAAAATGCAATTCACAGACCACATGTAGCTCAAGGAGAAAGAAGACCAAAGTGTGGACACTTCAGTTCTTCTTTGAAGGAGTAGCAAAATACTCAGTGGAGGAAATACAAAGTATGGAGCAGAGACTAAACAAAAGGTCATCTAGACACTGCCCCACCTGGGCATCAATACCATATACGGTCACCAAACCCAAACACTATTGCTGATGCCAACAAGTACTTGCTGACAGGAGCCTGTATAGCTGTCCCCCGAGAGGCTCTGCCAGAGCCTTACTGATACAGACACAGATGCTTGCAACCAACCATTATACTGAACATAGGGTCCCCAATGGAGGAGTAACAGAAAAATCTGAAGGATCTGAAGTGATTTGCAAACCCATAGAAAGAACAACAATCAACCAACCAGAGCCCCAAGAACTCTCAAGGACTAAACCAAAGTATACACAAACCAACCAAACCAAAGTATACACATGGAGGGACCCATGGCTCCAGCTGCATATGTAACAGAGGATGGCCTTGTTGGCCATCCTTGGGAGAATCAATTCTTGGTCCTGTGATGGCTTGATGTCCCAGTGTAGGGGAATGCCATGGTGGAGAAACAGGAGTGGATTGTTGGGTGAGGAAGCACCCTCATAGAAGCAGGGGGAGTGGGATGAGATAGATGGTTTCCAGAGAGGAGACCAGGAGATTTAAAATTTAAATATAGAAATATCCAATAAAAGAAAAAAAAACCTATAGCCTACTCCTGAGGACTTATGTTTCTTAAAATCTGTTGGGTGTCAGACTCCAACTCAAAGTATTGTAGCACTATTTTCAAACACACAAGGCTAGAGGTTCTCTTCTGGGAACTGACTGGAAACTTGACTTTACCCACATGCCCACTGTCAAACGTGCCAAGTATCTCCTGGTCTTGATGGGCAACTTCTTAGTTTGGTTAGAGGCATTCCCCACAACTAACAAAAGGGCTCAGACAGTTTCTTATCATACCCTCCAAGAGACCATTCCCCAATTTGCTGCTCCAGCCTCTCTCCAGTCAGACAATGGTCCTGAATTCACCTCCTAAATTTCTCAAACTCTATATAAAGCCCTAGACATCTACTGGCATTCTCATATTCCCTACTATGTCCAGTATTCAGGAAAGGTAGAGAGAACAAATCACTCCCTAAACACCACTATTAACAAACTGTCATATTAACTTTACCTCAATTGGGTAAAACTTGTACCTCTGGAACTTTTGGGGCTATGTACTCTCTCCAAGCAACCTCTTTTCTTCTCAGCTTTCAAACTCATGTATGGATGATCGGTTCTAACTTCTGGTTTTTCACACATTTCTTTGTGGCACTAGGTATATCATTGCCTACCTGCCAGTTAGTCAGGAGTTTGCATGTTGGTATTCCTTTTCCCTGAACTAGGAGTAATCCATGGAAAAGAGCCTCTACCAATCCCAATTGTAGACACAATACCTGGCTAATATTACAAGAGTACAGTTCAGGTTGTGCCACTCCTCGTCACTGCAGGAATGGGCACTGGTGCTGGAATAGCACTGGTGACTAATTTACTAATACTGTACAAAAGTTTCTCTTCTTAGCTTGAAAATGGTTTTCAGGAAGTGACTGAAACCATGTTCACCATCCAGAAACAAAGTGATTCTCTGATAGCATTGTTGCTTCAGAACCAACGAGGACTAGATGTCCTTACAACAACAATATGAACCAACCAGTATTCCCAGAGGTCCCAAGGACTAAATTACCAATCAAAGAGTACACCTGGAGGGACCCATAGCTCCAGCTGCATATGTAGCAGATGATAGTTTTGTTGGACCTCAAAAGGAGGAGAGACACTTGGTCCTGAGAAGACTTGAAGCCTCTGTGTAGGGGAATGCCAGGACAGCAAAGCCAGAATGGGTGGGTTGGTGAGCAGGAAGAGTGGGGATGGGTTAGGGGGTTTTGGGAGGGAAAACTGGGAAAGGGGATAACATTTGAAATGTAAACAAGGAAAATACCTAATAAAAAAAAAAGAATAAAAGAAAGTGATCTTTGCCTGTTTCTCCAAGAATGCTGTTTCAACATCAACTAATCTGGGAGAGTAAGAAATAAAATCCAGCAACTACAACCAGACATCCAGAAATGCACGGAACAATATGAGGCCTGTAACTCATGGATTTTCAAAAAACATATATGGAAATGGATACTGCTCTTCTTAGTGTCTCTTCTAATGTTTTGGGCTTTACTATTTGTTCCTTGCTTCATTAACCCAGATTCTACATTCCTTCATGAACAAATTCAAAAAATTTCCAATTAAACAATTAATCATCTCCATTTATAGGATTACCAGTCTCTGTCCACAGAGGAGGAGGATGTGAAATTCAGCTACACCCCAAAATTAATGATGCCCCTAAACAGCATAAAGCAGTCAAGAGATCTGCCATCCCTATTCCCCTTACATGATTGGCTTCCCCCTCCCCCTTCTTTCCCTCTGTTTATGATAAGAAAAAAGGAGGTATGTTAGCATCAGAAATGGTTCACAGCTAGCCTCTGAATAGATGGATGAGGTCTCTCCTGCATCTGTTGCCATGGTAACTTCTGCACTCCTTGTACATGACTCTTCTGCATCACCAATGCACATACTCTCCTGGATAATATGCATCATGGCTCGGATAAAAGTCAGAGATGCAGATGCATATGCCTCTCTTTCTCGTCCTTGTTTATTCCCCTCTTTCAATACAGGACCTCTTTCATGGAAATTGTGCTTGCTCTGTTTGACCTGTCCATGCAAAAGCCATTTTTAACTAATATATATTACTGAATTTGGTCATTCATATTCCATCTCCACATGGTTGGACATTTCACTTAAGGTAAACCACATTGAGTCCTGAAATCTTCCTCCATTCCATGTTTCTGGTACTTTCTAGAGGTTCCCCCAACTCACCACCCCTGGAAGCTGCATATTTCCATTTATTCATCTGAACCTCTGGGCTTATCTCATGTCTCCCCGATACCTGATCCTGCCCAGATTTCTCCTTCCCATCTCCTTTTTCAGCTAGGCCCCTCCCTCCCTCACTCTCTCTTCCTTTCATGATTACTTTTTGCCCTTTCTAAGTGGTATTGAAACAGTCTCACTTTCTTTTCTTCTTGTTTAACTTCTTAGAATATGTAGGGTTAGTTATGGTTATTCTGAACTTTTAAGCTAATACCCACTTATCAGTGAGTACATTCTATACATGTCCTTTTGGGTTTTGAATACCTCACTCAGAATTAATATTTTCTAGGACCACCATTTGACTGAAAAATTCATGATGCCCTTGTTATAGCTGAATAGAGTCAATTGTGTAAACGAACTGAATTTTCTGTATTCATTCTTCAGTTGCTGGAGATCCAGGTTGCTAATATGAGTAAGGCTGCTGTGAATATAGTGGAGCATATTTCCTTGTAATATTGTGAAGACTCATCTGAGTATATCTCCAAGAGTGGCATAGCTGGGTCTTCAGTTAGAACTCCTTTCAATTTTCCTAAGGAATGACCAGATTGATTTCTAGAGTGGGTGTATGAGTTTTCAACTCCAGCAGCTATAGAGGAGTATTCCCCTTTCTCCCTAGCATGTCCTCTCACTTGTGTTTTTGATTTTAGAATCTGTGCCATTGATGTTCTTCTTATGAAATTTTCCCCTGTGCCAATGCATTCCAAGCTATTTTCCACTTTCTCTTCTATTGTATTTAGTGTATATAGTTTTATGTTGCAGTCCATGACACACCTGGACTAGAGCTTTGTACAGAGTGGCAAATATGGGTCAATCTGTATCCTTCTCCATGAGACCTACAGTTAGATCAGCACCATTTGTTGAATATGGTTTCTTTTCCCTGAATCTAATAGAAGAGAAAGTGGGAAAGAGCCTTGAACACATCAGCACAGGGGAACTTTTCCTGAACAGAACACCAATGGCTCAGACTCTAGGATAAACAATTTACAAATAGAACCTCAGGAAACTGAAAAGCTTCTGTAAGGCAAAAAAAAATTGTCAAGAGGAAAAAAATGACAAACCTATATTTTGGGAAAAGATTATTACCAACCTTACATCTGATAGAGGTCTAATATCCAAAATATACAAAGAACTCAAAAAGCTAGACTCCAGAAAACTCATGACTCAACTAAAAATAGGGTACAGAACTAAAAAAGGAATTCTCAGTTGAGGAATTTAGAATGTCCTAGAAACATCTAAAGAATTGTACAATATCCATATTCATCAGAGAAATGCAAATCAGAATGACAACAAGATTCCACCTTAGAACAAAGAGAATGACTATGATAAAAAACTCAGGGGACCAATGGCCTCCCTCCCTTTAATGCCAGACAAGTCCATCCTCTGCTACATATGCAGCTGAAGCTATGTGTCCCTCCATGTATACTCTTTGGTTGGTGGTTTAGTTCCTGGGAACTCTGGGGGATCTGTGTGTTTGACATTGTTGATGTTGTTCCTATGGGGTTGCAAACTCCTTCAGATTCCTTAGTACTCCCCTAACTCCTCCAATGGGGGTCTGCCATCTCAATCTGATGGTTGGCTGCAAGCATCTGTATCAGTAAAGCTAAATGATATTATTCAAATGAAATAAAAGAAAAAAAATCTCAGGGGAGAGCAGATGCTGGCAAGAAGGTAGAGAAAGAGGAATGCTCTTCCATTGCTGGTCGGATAGCAAGCTGGTAAGGTCACTGTAGAAGTCAGTCTAGTAGTTCTGAAGAAAATTTGCAATAGCTCTTCATGAAGACCCAACTCTACCAAGGTATTACCCCAAAGGTGCTCCAACATATAACAAGGATTCATGCTCCACTATGTTCTTTTTACACACTATAGTATTGGCTTCTTTGTAAAAGATCAAGTGTCCATTGGTAGGTTGGTTTATATTTGGATGTTTAATTCTATTCCATTGATCAAACTGTCTGTCTCCAAATGAAGAAAATGTGTCTTTTTAAAATCACTATTGCTCTGCAGTCCAGCTCGAAATCAATAATAGTGATACCTCCAGATGTTCATTTATTGTTCAGGTTCATTTAGTTATACTAGGTTTATTTTGTTTTTCCATATGAAGTTGAGAATTGTCCTTTCAAGTGAAACCCACTAGAATATACTAGAAACATTGGAGGTGCAAGAATAACAGGACTTAACAGGAGGAACCTTAGATAAAATGCCCTACAATGGGGAGAGTGAACTTGTAGAATCTATCTCCAGTAGGGAATCAAGTGGAGGGATGGGGATGCCATCCCACAGTAAAAAATTCTGACCTAAAATTCTTTCTGTATAAAATAATTGCAGGTACAAAAATGGAGAAGAGACTGGATAAAAGGAGGTCCAGTGACTGGCCCAAATTGGAACCCACCTCAAGGGAAGGATCTAAGACCTGACACTATTGCTGATGTTATAATATACTTACAGACAGGAGCCTAGCATGGCTGCCTCTGAGAGGCCTGACAAGCAGATGACTGAAACAGAGGCAGAAACTTACACCCAACTAATGGACTTGGGCAACCATGTGGTTGAATTAGGGAAAGGATGGAAGAATTTTAGGAGTGCAACCTCATAGAAAGATCAGCAGTCTCAACAAATTTAGACCTCCAAGATCTTTCAGACACTAAGTCACCAACCAGGCATCATACAGTAGCCTGTCCAAAGCCCCCAACATATACACAACAGAGGTTTGCCTTGTCTGTCCTCAATGAGAGAAGATGCACATAACCTTCAGAGACTTGAGGCCCTAGATAATTGGATTTGTGGGGGTGTAAGGACATCCTCTTGAAGACAGGGGAGTAGAAAAGGGATGAGGAACTGTCTGAGGAATAAAGGGAACAGGATAATGACTAGAATGTAAAAAAAGGTGAAAGATAAAAAATAACTGTTTTTGAAATTTTAATAGGAGCTGCATTGGATCTGTAGATTGCTCTTTGTGAAATGGCCATTTTCACTATGTTAATCCTACTGATTCATGAGCATAAGAGTTATATCCATTATCTGAGGTCTTCTTCAATTTCTTTCTTCAAGGGACATGATGTTCTAATCAGATAAATCTCTCAGTTATTTAAAGTTACACCAGGATATTTTATATAATGTGTACCTATTTCAAAGGGTGTTTTTTTCCCTAATATATTTTACTTTCACAGCCTGTTTGCCACTGCAATAAAGGAAGGTAACAAATTATCCAGCCACATTGCTGAAGGTTTGTATTACCTGTAGAAGGTTTCTGGTAGATTTTCAGGCATTGGTGATGTATACTATAGTATATTTTGACTTCTTTCTTTCCAATTTGTATCCCATTAATCTCCAGTTTTTGTCCTATTGCTCTAGATAGAACTTCAAGTACTATACCAATTAGATAATGATAGAGTGTGCAGACTTGTCTTGCCTTGATTTTAGTGGTATTGCTTCAAGTTTATCTCCATTTAATATGCTAGCTATCAGCTTTCTGTATATATCTTTTATTATGCTTAGGCTCATACATTGATTTCCTTATCTGTTCAAATCTTTTAACATGAATGGGTGTTTCTTTCAGTCAAAGACTTTTCAGCTTCGAATCCCATGAATTCTCTCTTTGATTTTGTTTATACAATGGATTATGTTGATATCTTTTTGTACATTGAACAATCTCTGCTTTCCTCAAATGAACCCTTCTTGATAGTAGTGAAAGATAGTGATGGACTCTAGGATTCAGTTTGCAAGAATTTTATTGTGTATTTTTGTGTCAATGCTCATAAGTGAAATTGCTCTGAAGTTTTCTTTCTTTATTGGTCTTTGTGTGGTTTAGGTTTCAGAGGGTCTATAGCCTCATTGAATGAATTAGATAGTATTCCTTCCTTCTATTTTGTGGAATAGTTTGAGGAGTATTGTATTAATTCTTATTTGTAAGTCTGGTAGAATTCTACTCTAAAACTGTCTGGCCATGTGTTTATTTGAATTGGGGAGAGTTAATAACTGCTTCTATTACTTTAGGAGTTATGGGACTGTTTAGGAAGTTTACCTGATCTTGAGTTAACTTTCATACATGATATCTTTCTAGAAAATCATCAATTTTTGCTACATTTTTCAGTATTGTTGAGTATCACCTTTCATACTAAGTTCTGATGATTGTTTTAATTTCCTCAATTTCTGTTGTTATTTTTTCCTTTTCATTTCTAATTTTTAAAATTTGAATAATGCCTCTGTGCCTTTTAGTTAGCTTGGCTAAGAGTTAATCTATCATATTGATTTTTCTCAAAGAAACAGCTCTTGGTTTTGTTACTTCATTGTTTTGTTCTGTGTGTTTCTAATTTCTTGATTTCACACTTATGTTCAAATATTTCCTGCTGTCTACTTTTCTTTGTTGCATTTCCTTCTTTTTCTACAGCTTTCACATGTACTGTAAAGTTGCTAGTATAGGATGTCTCCAATTTCTTTATGAAAGCACTTAGTGCTATGGATTTTTTGTAACATTGGTCTCATCATACTCCATAAATTTGGGTATGTTGTTCCTTCATTTTCATTGTATTGTACAAAGTTTTTAATTTCTTCCTTTATTATTTCCTTGACTACCTTTATTATTCAGTAGAGAGTTGTACAGTTTAGATGAGTATGTGGGATTTCTGTTGTTTGTGTTTTGTTGTTATTGAAGTCCAGTCTTAGTCTGTGGTCTTCTGATAGAATGCAAGGAACTATTTCAAACATCTTGTTTCTATCTAGGCTTGTTTTGTGTCTAATTATATGGTCCATTTGTGAGAAGGTTCTGTGAAATGCTGAGAAGGTTTTGCTTTCAAGTGAAATGTTTTATAGTTGCCTATTATATTCATTTGGGTAATAACTTCTGTTAATTATGAAGAGACATAGAAAATCTGCCTGTGAACGTTCCTGCTGTTAGCCAAGTTAGAGATCCCCTTTCCTCCTTTTTCTAGCATAGATGCCTCTGGCCTTTGGAGAAAACAGAGAGGGCCCATCCTGGTAACAGAATATTGCAATCCCTCTTTTCATGTTGGCACTTGCTTCATCCTGATGGCCCACATTCCATTAGGTGGTAGCAGATGCCAGCTTTGGGAACAGACAAAAAGCAACATACCCTAGCCTCTGTCACTGAGGCTAGCACCTCCCTTGTTAGATAACCAATATCACTCTGGTGCAGATGGTTTCTGCTCTTGAAGGGAACAAGGACCAAACATCCTTGAAAAGACAAAAGACCCACTCTTGGACCATGAAAAAAAGGCAAATAAGTGTTCCCAGACAGCTGTGACTAGTTTGTAAAAATACACTAAATCTTGAATAGCACCATAAATTTACTTCCCAGATCAGGAAGGTCTTCTCTCAGCTTCATGGGTTCTCCCCACTGTCTTAACAAATGTTAACAGCTTTGAAGGATGGCTTTCCCTTGTCACCCCACCCTAGTAACATAACCCCAATGTTCAAAGATCCCTGCTTGTGCATATGCATGTATATACACTCCGAAGCCCTAGACACAAGCATAAAATCCCTAACTTGTGCAGTGGGAAAGGCTTTCGGTCCAGGTCTGACTCATGAAAGAATGTGGTGTGGTGGTAAGTGTCAGTATTCCTCTACTGTTTATGTCTGTTCTTTCTGGCAATATTTTGGCATCTGAAAAATCCTTGATGTGTTGTTATAAGTGGCAAGGAGTGGCTAGGAGTGGATGAGTTGGAGGGTCACTGCTACAGGAGTCAGGAAGACATTCCTGCCTCCAGGGTGGATGAGGTACCCACCCTTCAGTTGGAGGAATTTGTATCAAGGTGAGGTGACTAAGCACGGTCTGCTTTCTTTTTTTCCTACTTTTTTTATTTACATTCCAAATGATTTCCCCTTTCCCATCTCCTTCCTCCCTGAAAGTCCCATAAGCCCCTTCCCTCCCTCTGTTCCCCATTCAACCCTCTCTCACTTCTCTCTCCTGGTATTCCCCTACATCCAGTCTTTCCAGGACCAGTGATCTCTCCTTCCATCTTCTTGGACATCTATTGATATGTAAATTTTGTCTTGGGTATTCCGAGATTCTGGGTTAATATCTCCTCTCAGTGACTGCATAATATGTGTGTTCTTTTGTGATTGGATTACCTCACTAAGGATGATATTTTCCAGTCTGCTTTCTTAGTCACCTCACTTTCACTTTCTGAGGCAAGAGTCTATGAGTCCTAGTGCTTGGACTGCCCTTTGTTTCCAGTCATAATGCAGCTATTTCTCATGTGTAGGTCTGTCTATAGCACTTCTTCCAGTGTTTGGTTTCATGTTGTGCTGGTCTGTGATGGACAAGATGGGAGAGGTGATTCTCACCTCCTCAATATTGTGTTAACTCACTTTAAGGAAGTGAAAACTAGAACTCACAATCTCTCAGTGGATATGAAGAAGAGGAAAATTTACATACATTGCAGCTCAGAGTGGCCTGCCTTCAGGGTCAGATGGCCACCAAAGGGGACCTTCCACCTCCCCACGGTGCTAGCAGTGGAAGACAGAGTATTTTGGAAGGCTCAGTGACATCCAGAACAGGTTCCTTATACAGTGGTTTGGAAAAATTTGGTAGCTAATCACCATCATGGTTAAGTACTTCCTTTTACCTCTAACCAATGCATCTTCTCCTCCAGAAACAGTGTTGGCCCAAATGACAGAAGAACAGAAACAGGAAGTCACCAAACCTTCTAGGGCTCTTCCCCATTTTACAGGACAGTAAGCCAGAAAGAGTTCTCTTACCAGCTACTGCTTTACACCCAAACATTGGTGCCAGGTGAGCCAGTGGGCCCTGTTCTGACTGAGCTCCCACCAGCTGCATCAGCTGGTGCTTGCTCCCATTAACTGGGTTCCTGCTGGTCATGCCTGCCTTCCCACTACCTGAGCTCCCACTGGATGTGTCAGCATTTCCCTACCTATGCTTCCCCATGAGAGGCACCACAAGACCCAATAGTATCAACTTTGGGGATAGAGGGAGGTCCAGAAGCAGGCACTGCCAGAAGCTAAGGAGCCAGAGGCAAATTCCACTACCATTCTGAGGGCGACAGGACCAGTCGACCAAAAGGGAACCAACCTATAATTATTAGCCCTTTGCTACTTATGATCTTTACAGTTGGAGGAGAGAATACTAGATTCTTTGACAACCCTAGTGAGCTCTTTGGTCTCTCAGACACCATTCTCTTTAGCCATCAACTCACTTGGGATGATGCTCAGCAATTACTGCAGATCTTTTTCACAACTGAGGAGAAGGAACACATCATCCTGGAGGCCCAGAAGAATGTTCTGGAAGCCAATGTCAGAACCCTACTGACAAAGAGGAGGGATGTCCTCTCAGGAGACCAGCTTTGGACTACAATACTGGTGAAGGTAAGGAACATCTCTGAGTCTATCACCAATATCTAACAGCAGGTTTCAGGGAAGCCACAAGGCAGCCAACAAATTTAGCTAAAGTTTAAAATGTCAGGCAGGAATATAATGAGGACCCAGCAGAGTTCCTCAAGCAGATTATGGATGCTTTCCATCATGCACTTAGACACTGAGAAAGCAGAGAATTCTAACACAGTGGAGCTGGGATTTATACATCAGTCAGCACCAGACACTAGAAGGAAGTTACAGAAGTTAGAAAGACTAGGGGAAAAGTCATTGAGAGATTTAGTGGAGGTTTCAGAGAAAGTGTACCATAACAGAGAAACTAAAGGTGAGAGGAAGATTAAGACAGGGAAGATATTAAACAGAAATCTAGCCAAAGTTCTGCTAGCCAATGATAACCCGGAATAGAGAGAGAGGAAGCACCAACTCTATTACATTGCTGAATAGAGAGAGCCTAGAGAAGGTCATCAACCAGTCTTAGGTAAGAACCAAAGCATCTATTGTAAGGAGGAAGGACACTGGACCAGAGAATGCCCAATGAGAAATCCCAAGAATAAGACTATGCTCACCAAGGAAGAAGACTGAAGAAGTCGAGGTTCAGACCCCCTACCCAAGCCCAGGGTAACCCTTATTGTGGAGGGGAGGCTTCTAGAATTCCTGGTGGATACTGGAGCCCAGCGTTCAGTGCTTGTGAAAGATGAAGGGCTTTTATTTACTAAGAAGTCCTGGGGCCAAGGGGCCACAGGTGTTAAACAATATTCATGGACTACCTGAACAGTGGACTTGGGAATGGGACAGGTAATTCATTCATTCATAGTTATTCCTGAGTGCCCTTACACCTTACTGGCGAGAGATCTACTAGCCAAAATGAGAACCCAGATTAATTTTAACCTTGGGGAAGTCTGGCTAATGGATCAGAATGATGATCCAACCCAGGTCCTGAGACTTGACTTGGCCTCTGAGACTGAGTATAGACTATGTGAGTCACTGGCTTAAACTGAATAAGATCAAAATATTTGGCTCACAAAGTTTCCTCAGGTGTGGGCAGAAACTAGTGACATGGGGTTGGCAAAACATCAACCCTTATATTTGTTGAGCTTAAAAAGGGGCAGACCCAGTACGGGTCCATCAATATCCAATGTCTTAAGAGGCACAGAAGGGGATCGGGGATCCCCCCCCATATCCAAAAAAAAAGACTCCCAGGCCTTGGGAGTCTTTAGGCCATGCCAATCAACCTAGAACATCCCATTATTGCCTGTGAAGAAAGCAAAGTCCAATGACTATGTCCCTGTCCAGGACTTATGGGAAGTTAACCACAGTAATGGACATACACCCATGGTTCCTAATCCTTGTACCCTATTGTACTCTCTGACACCAGATCGGAAATGGTACTCTGTTCTGGACCTAAAGGATGCTTTCTTTAGGTTATTTTTGGCTTCAAAAAGCCAGAAATATTTTGCCTTTAAATTACATGATCCTGAAAGAGGCATTACTTGGCAACTCATGTGGACCCACCTGCCTTAAGGCTGCAAGAATTCACCCACTATTTTTGATGAAGCCTTACAGGAAGATCTGGGAGGGTAAAGGATTAATACTTCAAACATAACCCTTCTGAAGTATATATATATATATATATATATATATATAAAATTGTAGCAGGAACCAATGAGGGGTACAAGGAGACCCAGAATTTCCTACACTCTCTGGAGAACATGGTATATCAGGCATCTGCTAAGAAAGCACAGCTCTCTAAGGCTATAAGGAAGTCACCTATCTCAGTTTTATACTGAAGGTGGTGGCTTTTGACAGCAAGAAAAAAGAATGTTCTCAGCATTTCCACTCCTCAGAATCCAAGATAGGTAAGAGAGTTCCACAGGCTTTTGCAGACTATGGATTCCAGGCTTTGTTGGAATAACCAAATCTTTATATGTAGCCACAAAAGAAGTCAAGGACATTGGACTCGGGATCACCAAAGGGCTTTTGTGAGAGTAAAGTGGTTCCTGCTGTCAGCTCCTGCTTTGGGGTTACCAGATATTACTAAGCCATTTTAACTGTATGTCAATGAACATAAAGGGATATTCAAAACGGTCCTGACTCAAGCCCTGGGGCCATGGAAATGGCCGTGGCAGCAGCATGGTCACCTTGCCTTTGTATCATTGCAGTTATGGCACTACTGGTTAAAGATGCAAATAAATTTACTTTGGGACAAAATTTAGCCATAACTATCCCCAATGCAATTGAGGGATCCTCAATGAGCTTCATGACCAATGTCTCAGTAATGCCCACATGACTCACTATCAGACTTTACTAATTAAACCTGACTGACTTACTTTCCAGCCACCTGTTTCCTTGAATCCTGTGACCCTTCTCCCTCACCATAAATTGGACCAAGCACTCCACCAATTCAGTGAAATCTTGACCCAGTTACACAGTACTTGACCTAGCCTAAAGAACTCCCTTGTGCCAGGGGCAGAGCAGACTCCATTCACAGATGGAAGCAGGTACATTTGAGAGGGTCAGAGGAAACAGTAACCATGGAAACAAAGGTAATTGGGGCTCAGTTTCTCTTCCCAGGCACTTCAGCTCAAAGGGCTGAACTGATCATTCTAACCCAGGCCCTTGTCATGTGGAAAGGACTGGCTGTTAACATCTACAGGGACAGTGATATGCATTTGCAACTGCTCACATATATGGGGCCATTTATCAGGAGAGAGGGCTCCTAACTGCAGATAGAAAAACTATCAAAAACAAAGATGAGATCCCACAATTACTCAAAGCCCTCTGGTTGTCAAAGAAGGTAAAAATAATACATTGTCCAGGTCATTAAAAAGGAACAATGGCAGTGGCTAGAGGTAACAACTTAGCAGACAAAGCTGCTAAAGAGATAGTGCTGGAAAAACCAGCTGCCTCTAACAGCTGCCTCCATGTTGGCTGCAACCATACCAGAGCTGCCCAACAGCAATTTGCCAGAGTATCCAGTCTATGCAGAAAGAAGGGACCAAATGGGCCAAGAGCCAATGTTAAGAGGGCTGGCAGAAAATGGCTGAAGGTAAGTTAATATTACCCACCACCCTGGCAAGATCTATCCTCAGGAAAATCAATAGACTCACTCCCATAGTAGTGAGATGGATGGCTGATGCAGTGAGACTATCTAAGGTGACTTTCAGAGATATGCAGAATATCATCCAGAGTATAGTATCAAGCTTCAGAGCTTGCCAATTAACCAATACCCGAAACACTACCAAGAATTCAGGCTCACAGTTTCAAGGTAAGAGCCTGGGGGCATACTGGGAAGTTGATTTTACAGAAATCAAACCAGGGAGATATGGTTACAAGTACTTAGTGTTGTTTATGGACACCTTCTCTAAATGGACAGAAGCATTTCCAACAAAGAATGAGACTGCAAAGGCAGTGGCTAATAAGTTGCTGGAGGAGATCTTACCCAGATATGCATTCCTTCATATGATAGAATCAGACAATGGACCAACATTTGTGTCCAAGGTAAGCCAGAATTCAATAATATTAATTGGGGAAGATTGGAAATTACATTGTGCATACTGACCCCAAAGGTCAGGCCAGGTAGAAAGGATGCATAGAACATTAAAAGAGACCTTAACCAAATTGTCTATGGAGACTGGCAGAGACTGGGTTATGCTCCTTCCTTCCACCCTATATCATGTGAAGAACTCTCCTTACCAAATGAGATTAACACCCTTCAGATCATGTATAGTGCCCTTGCCCCCATTGTACCCAACCTTCAGTCAGCAGCTATTGCAGAATTGGAAGATGATGAATTGATAACTAAGATCAGAACAACCCAGTGAGTACATGAGTATGTTTGTCCTAAACTGTATTCCCTCTATGAAGGAGGTCCAGTTATGGAACCACACAAGTTTCAACTAGGAGACTGTGTCTACATGAAGAGATTTCGCCAGGACATGCTGGAGACCAGGTGGAAAGGACCCTTAGTCATCTTGCTAACTATGCCAACTGCCAATAGAGTAGATGAGATCACAGTCTGGGTGCACTACACTCACACTAGATATCCTGATCCCCTCTTCCCAAAGGAAGATCACCAGATTTCACTGGAATGGAAAGTTCAAAAGGGTACCAATCCTCTCAAGTTAAAATCACCCGGTCTTGAGGGTCCTGAGCCTACTGTTTCTGTTAACTGTATGAACTGCAGCCCCTAACCTATATCATCCCTTTGACCTGACCTGGGAAATTGAAAATCCTGAGACTGGCTATTATGGTCAGCTAGCCTGGACGAGGAAGCCAACTGGGACAACTTGGTTCCCAGATTTGACTTTGACCTATGCTGGGTGGCTGATAACTCATGGCCTGACACTCAGTGGACTTTATGACATTCATAGATGGAGGACCTTTTATATATGTTCCAGGGAGAAAACAACTGTCACATGTGGAGTTCTAGAAAAATTTTACTGTGCTTCTTGGGGGTGCAAAACATCAGTCATGGGGAACAGGAGATGGAATGTGTCAAGGGAAGACATTATCATGGTTGACCGGCAGGGGGAAGACTCCAAAGTTTACTTTGTGAGTTTACTTTGTGAATCCCCTGCCTGTAGCTGTAGGACCAAATCAGATTTTGACAAACCCTAAATCTGTGCCAACACCATCCCTCAGAGGAGCGACCACTGTTCCCCCAGTCATCCTACAGCAGGGATCTTCAGTTCCAACATTTTTTTCTGAATCATAGAGAACCCCCTGGTCAATGATGTTAAAGACATTCCAAATTCTGAATGTCTCCTAGCTAGAGCTAACCACCTCTTGATGGATGTGTTATAATGCTAAACCAAAGGCATCAGATTAATAGTCAAATATAATATGTCTGAAAGGGATACTGCATGTAGATGGTCCCAAGAAGGTCTGGCTTTAACTCTGCAGACCATACCCAGACCAGGCACCTACCTGGGAAAAGTCCTCTGCCACACAGGCACCTCTGCAATTAAACAATACCCACTGTTCATTCCAAATGGGTTATCCCCCAACCTGTACTGGCAGGTTTTGTGTGTCAACTTGACTCAGGCTGGAGTTTTCACAGAGAAAGCAGCTTCTCTTGAAGAGATGCCTTCATGAAATCCAGATGTAAGGCATTTTTCAATTGGTGATCAAGTACTGTGGATCCATTGTGGGTGGTGCCATACCTGGGCTAGTGGTCCTAGGTTCTATAAGAAAGCAACCTGAGAAAGCCAGAGGAAGCAAGCCAGTAACATTCCTCCATGACCTTGCATCAGCTCCTGCTTCCTGATCTGCTTGAGTTCCAGTCCTGAACTCCATTGGTGATGAACAACAGTGTGGAACTGTAAGGTGAATAAATCCTTTCCTCCTCCAGCTTGCTTCTTGGACATTATGTTTGTATAGGAATAGAAATCCTGACTAAGACACACCTGAACAAGCATGTTGGGTTTGTTTGACTGGCCTGACCATGTGTGCATGGAGAGGTCCTTAATTCCTCTATCACAAGGGAGTTCTGTGTTCTAGTCCAATTAGTATTCCACATAATCTATTATTCAGAAGACTGGTATACGACATGTTGAAGGAAAACACATAAGGCACAAAAGGGAGACTATCTACTTAACCCTAGACATAATCCTAGATTATGATCCTAGAGATGAGAATCAGGTGAGTAAAAACAGGAAGGTCCTAATTTAAAAATCACTGTGCTTGTCAGCTTCTACTATCTCTGTTTCCTGTCCATTTCAGAAGCCGTCTTGCATTTGTTTAACACTATACAATCTATCTATACAAGAAAATTCCTGGAATATAACCAAAAGCCTGACTGATGAAATCCCTAACTTTAGACAAATTTATTTGCTCCCTTTGCTCCTGCTTGATGGAGTTTGTACATTCAATTAGAGAGTGGAATCAGAATCAATTAAGACAAAGATCACATATCGAGGCATGGACATCAAAACATGCTGTAAACTTGGATAGTTCCCTCAGTCCTGATGATTCATCTCTCTTCCCCTCATCACTGGTTTCCCTGACTGAAGCAGAAAAATCAAATATGGATGGCAGGAAAAATTGCTTTTACTTTCTTCTCTGTCTACACTGAATAACAGAAAAACAAGTCAGTAGAACCCTGGAGCTGTTTCTATTTTTTGCTCCTTCTGCAAAAATCCAAGCAATTTGCAAGAGATACTCTGTTTCTTTTTGAGCATTTCTCACTGTGACTCTTTGTTGGGCCTTATTTGGCCAGATACTGAGGCCTAGAGAAGGAGCCTTAGCCTTTATTTGAGTTTAGAGACCTGTCTTGGTCAGTTCTGTACTGGAGTGACTCAGCATGTCCTGCTTAACCCTGCATTTGCCTAGCTACTGCTGATGTGGAATAACTTTATTGGCACTGTCTGACACCCCATAACTCTCTGTCATCCTTCTCTGCCCCCTAGATCATCTCACCTCACCAAAAATCCCTGCCTCATCCCTCAACCCTATATAAAAAAAAGACATACAATAAAATGAGGTGCTGCTTTGACAAACTTCTCACTCCAGGTGGTTATTCTCCAGATGGCAGGAGATCCAAGCCACAACACTCAATATCCCACTCAGCCCCCAGGAGACTCAGCTGAACTGGGTTCTCTCCTCTCCCGTGGATCAGTAGGCAGAGAGCTAACGTCTTATCTTGCAGTTCTTGCTGCCTGCTGGATCATCAGTTTTTTCTTCCCCAATTGGTTCTGTTGTATGTTGATTATAGCATTTACTACTACAATAATATCTCAAAGCGTATACTAAAAGAGGTGTTGGAATACAAAATTCAATGTTCTGCTTACGCCCTGCTATGTGTGTATTAAATGTACATGAAATTCTGGTGTGTCTTCATGAATCTGCATAATATTAATGAAATAGAGTGCTGAAAATGATGTTTAGATACTGTGGATATTGAAAAAATTTCATGTTATGTGTGGAATATTTAATGCATCATTGAAAGGAGACCATAACATTTTCTGAAAAATATACAGTTGTATGGTAATTACAACTGTCAGGAATACCTTATTCAAAGTAATACAACTTCATACTTACCCACTATATACCACAGAGACATGATCTGTAAACTGAGAATGCAAATAACATAAACAGTGTAGGTCTGGAGGTATCCACTATTACAAGGTCACAGTGAAAATTAATATGTCCAGAAGCTTGGAATACCCAACATATAATTCACATATCAAATGATGACCAAAAGAAGGAAGAACAAAATATGGATACTCTGATCCTTCTTAGAAGGGGGAACAAAATACCTACAGAAGGAGATACAGAGACAAAGTATAGAGCAGAGACTGAGGGAAAGACCATCCAGAGACTACCCCACCTAGTGATCCATCCCATATACAGTTTCAAAACCCAGACACTATTATCCATGCCCACAAATACTTGCTGACTGGAGCTGGATATACCTGTCACCTTGGAGGCTCTGCTAGTGCATGACAAATACAGAGGGGAACACTCTGCCAGCCATTGAACTGAGCACAGAGTCCCCAATGGGGGAGCTAGAGAAAGGACCCAAGGACCTGAAGGAGTTTACAGCTCCACAGGAACAAAAATAAGAGCCACCCAGTACTCCCAGAGCTCCCAGATAGTACACATGTTGTTACCCATGGCTCCAGACATATAGGCAGCAGAGGATGGTCTTGTTGGACATCAAATGGAGGAGAAGCCCCTGGTCCTGAAAAGACTAGATGCAGCAGTGTAGGGGAATACCAGGACAGGAAAGCAGGAGGGGGTTTATTTGGGAACAGAGGGAGGGGAGATGACTTATGGGACTTTTGGGGGGGGTACCAGGAAAGGGGAAATCATTTGAAATGTAAATAAAAATATGTCTAATATAAAAGAAAAAAAAGAAAATTAATATGTCCAATTATTTTTTACAATATTTAATACCAAGGTGGAGATCATCAGGACAAGATACATTGCTTTCCAAAATGTGGTCATGATTCCTCTGAAAAGTTAGTTAGCAACAGACTGACATAGAAGAACAAACATGCTAGAGAATCTAGAAAATTAAAAATAAAATAACAATATAAGCAATGGTTGAATTGCTGGATATCTTTTGGCATTAATGGGAACATGCTGCCAGCATCACAGACTCAAGAGCACTTGGTTTCTTGTTATGGTATCTGTGTCTTTTAGCTACATCTGGATTTTTCAGTGACTCCAAGGTGGAATGTTGAGGATATTAGAGGCTGTGGTGGTTTGTATATGTTTGTCCCAGGGAGTGGCACTATCAGAAGGTGTGGCCATGTTGAAGGAAGTGTGTCACTGTGGGGTTGGGCTTAGAGATCTTCCTCCTGGATGCCTGAGGATGCCCAGTCTGTTCCTGGCTTCCTTTGGATAAAGATGTAGAACCCTCAGCTCCTCTGCACTATGTCTGCCTGAATACTGCCATGTTTCTGCCTTTATGACAATGGATTAAACCTCTAAACCTGTAAGTCAGCCCCAAGTAAATGTCTTTTATAAAACTTGCATTAGTCATGGTGTCTGTTCACAGCAGTAAAACCCTAACTAATACAGAGGCCATAGTTGCTCCCACAGTGGCTGATCTAAAGATGTGAAAATGTCATAAACTCCCTAGTCTCTATCACAAACTAAAACTTGAATTTTATATTTGGTTTGTAGAAGACACAACCCTGCATGACTGAGGCAAAGAATGAACAACAACAACAAAATTGAGATCTGAATTTTTACATATGGTGACAGTCCTTGTACAGGAACTAAGAACAAGGAAACAAGGAATCTAAGCATGGAGGCTCTGAAAAAAATAAGCCCACACACACACACACACAAATACATACACATATTATAATATATAATAGATATTAGATATATTCTTCCTTTACGTTTCAAATGTTATCACCTTTCCTGTTTTCCCCTCTGAAACCCCTTATTCCATCCCCCCTCCACCTGTTTACTAACCCACCCACTCCTCCTTCCCTGTCATGGCATTCCCCTACACTAGGGCAAAGAGCCTTCACAGGTCCAAGGGCCTCTCATCCCATTGATGTTCAACAAGGCCATCCTCTGTACTTGTCGGGCACTGGCACGGCCTCTGAGGAGACAGGTATATCAGGCTCTGGTCAGCAAGTACATGTTGGCATCCACAATAGTGTCTGGGTTTGGTGAATGTATATGGGATGGATCCCCAGGAGTGGCAGTCTCTTTATGGTTTTTCCTTTAGTCTCTGCTCAAAACTTTGTGTTCTTATTTCCTCCCATGGGTACTTTGTTCCCCATAATAAGAAGGACCTAAGTATTCAGAATTTGGTCTTCATTCATCTGAAGCATCTTACGGTCTGTGAATTATCTGTGGGTATTCCTGAACTTCTGGGCTAATATCTACTAATCAGTGAGTGCATACCATGTATATTCATTTGTGATTGGGTTTTCTCACTAAGAATGATATTTTCTAGTTCTATCCATTTGCCTAAGAATTTCATGAATTCATTGTCTTTAATAGCTGGGTAGTACTCCATTGTGTAAATGTACCACATTTTCTGTATCTATTCCTCTGTTGAGTGATATCTAGTTTATTTCCAGCTTCTGTCCCTGTGCATAATTCTGTATCCTTCTGCCTAGAGCTAAGCAATTTGCCAGAGATGCACTGCTTCCTTTTAAAACCACTGACTGTGACTCTTGCAATTTTTGCTGCTTACTGACTAAGTGCAATGTTTTTGCTTCTTCTTCCCCAGTTTTTTTCTGTTGTATGCTCTGATTATAGCCTTTCCTAGTACAATAACTTCTAATAGTGTATCATCATATAAATGATAAAATACTAAATGCAATATTCTGTCCATACACTGCTCTATAAGTACTCAGTTTGCCTGTGTCACTAGAATGTCTCCTTAATATGCATAATACTAAATGGATCTCATTGTTGAAAGAGATGTTTATATGCTGAAGATATTCCCTAAAACACATGGTGTGTGGAAAAGAATTAATGTGTGTTTGTAAACATGATGCCTCATTTGCAAACAAATAAACAGTTGTAATGTGTTTACTACTGTAAGGAATATCTGAATCAAAGTTATACAGTTTCATATATTTCCAGAATATAACACAGAGACCTGATCTATAAAGACAGAATGCAAAAAAAAAAAAAATAGAAAAATCATTGGCTTCTAGTTATCCACTAGTAAATGTTCACACTGAAAATCACCTTGCCCATTTCTTTTTTTATACAGTATGTAATACCCATGTGCAGAATTTCATGGCACAATGTACTGATTTCTCTAAAGGGCTCATGAATACCCTGCACAGATAGATAGCAATGAAATGACATGGTTGAAAAAACATGACAGAATTTCTAGTATATTAAACATAAAATAACACTATAGACAAGGAATGAATTGCTGAATATCTTTTGCCATTAATGGTAACATGCAGCCAGCGTCATTGCCCCAAGAGTGGTTGGTTTCTGGATATGGTAGTATCTGTGTCTGTTAGTTAGTTATCTCAAGATTTTTCAGAGTTTCCAGAGTGTTATGTTGAGAAAATTTACTGCCACAAGATTTCTCACAGCATCTGACCTGAGATTTTTAAATTGTCAAAATTTCCCTAGTCTCTGTCACAAGATGAAGCTTGAATCTTATATCTTCTTTGCAGAAGACACAGCCCAGCAAGACTGAGGCAAGGAATGGACACCAAAAGCTGATACTTGAATTTCATATGTTGTGATAGTAACTGTACAGCAACTAGTGACTAGGGTATCAAAGCATGCAGACTCTGAAACAAACTAGCACTGTCCTTGCAATTTTCCACTGTTTTTTTCTCCTGTCAGTTACAGAAGAATTCTTCCTTCTCTTTAGCACCATACCATTGGGTGGTGGCTCTCTGCCTGTAGATCTAGACTGAGAGAAGAGAACCCAGTTCGGCTAAGAATAGATCAAGAATAGACAAATGGGACCTCATTAAATTACAAAGTTTTTGCAAGGCAAAAGACACTGTCAAAAAGACAAAGCGGCAACCAACTAACTGGGAAATGATATTTATCAACCTTACATCTGACAGAGGGCTAAT
Organism: Tokudaia tokunoshimensis; assembly: GCA_036184795.1. Classification (NCBI taxonomy): domain Eukaryota; kingdom Metazoa; phylum Chordata; class Mammalia; order Rodentia; family Muridae; genus Tokudaia; species Tokudaia tokunoshimensis. The sequence continues at coordinate 36,823,443 of BTHU01000001.1, forward strand.
ATCCAATATATACAAAGAACTCAAGAAGTTAAACTCCAGAGAGGCAAGTAACCCTATTAAAAAATGGGGTACAGAGCTAAACAAAGAGTTCTCACCTGAAGAATATCTAATGACTGAGAAGCACCTAAAGAGATGTTCATCATCCTTAGTCATTAGGAAAATGCAAATCAAAACAACCCTGAGATTCCATCTCACACCAGTCAGGATGGCTAAGATCAAAAACACAGGAGACAGCAGTTGTTGGTGAGGATGTGGAGAAAGAGGAACACTCCTCCACTGCTGGTGGAATTGCAGGCTGGTACAACCACTCTGGAAAGCAGTCTGGCGGTTCCTCAGAAAACTGGGCATGACACTCCCGGAGGATCCGACTATACCACTCCTGGGCATATACTCAGAGGCTTTACCTGCATGCAATAAGGACACATGCTCCACTATGTTCATAGCAGCCTTATTTATAATAGCCAGAAGCTGGAAAGAACCCAGATGTCCCTAAACGGAGGAATGGATTCAGAAGATGTGGTATATCTACACAATGGAATACTACTCTGCAATTAAAAACAATGAATTCACGAAATGCCTAGGCAAATGGTCAGATCTTGAAAATATCATCCTTAGTGAGGTAACCCAATCACAAAAGAACACACATGGTATGCAGTCACTGATAAGGGGATATTGACCCAGAATCTCGGAGTACCCTAGACACAATCCGCATATCAATAGATTTCTAAGAAGATGGAAGGAGAGACCCCTGGTCCTGGAAAGACTGGATGTAGGGGAACGCCAGGACAGAGTAACGAGAGGGGGTTGAATGGAGAAAAGAGGGAGGGAAGGGGGCTTATGGGACTTTCGGGGAGGGAGGAAACGGGAAAGGGGAAGTGATTTGGAATGTAAATTAAAAAAATAGAATAAAATAAAAAAAAAGAATATATCCAAGGCTGAGTAGGATGGTGACTGTCACAGCTAAGATCTCCTGTTGTCCAGAGAATAATCACCTGAGCCAGGATTCTGTCAAAGTAGGAACTTGTCTTATTGTATCATTTTTTTGTTTATAAAGGACTGAGAGGGTAAGTGACATTTTTTGCTCAGGTGAGATGACATAGTGGGAAGGGAACAGTGATGTAGAGTATAGGGTGACTGACAGAGCCAACAGTGTTTAGGAAAAGGTGGACTTAAACAGGTTGTGCTGATTCACTCCAGTAAGGAAGTAATTGAGACAGGTGTCTAAACTTGAGCAAAGCCTCAGGCTCCCTCACTAGGCCTCAGTATCTGGTCAAATAAGGCCCAAGAGTCAGGCTTTGGTTAATTTCAGGACTAGATATGTCCTGGAATATAGCCAGCAGCCTGACTGATCAAATCCTTCCCAGCAGACAAATTTATTTGCTCTCACTTCTTCTAATTGATGCATTCAAATAATGAGCAAATCCGAGGCAATCAATCAAGTAATCTCATATCTATGAATGAACATCAAAGTCTGCTGAAATCTTCGTGATTTCCATCAGATCTGCTGATTCATACCTCACACCCTCCTCCCTGGATTCCCTTATGGAATTAAAAAAAATCAAAAGTGGATGGTAGCAAAAACTGATTTTACCTTCTCTCTACACTGATCAAGAGAAAAACAAGTCAGTGGAACCTTGGCCATGTTCATATTTCTGGCTCCTCTGCCCAGTTTTAAGCTATTTGCCATAGATGACTGGTTTTTTTTGTGCCCACTGATTGTGACTATTATCTTGCAATCTTGCTTCCTGCAGACAAATTGTGATATGTCCATGTCTCCTTTTCAAATTCAATTGTAGTCCTTTTATAGTCTTTCCTAGAAAAAGGATGTATGATCTTGTATGCTCAAAGAGATGCTGCAAACTAATTTTACTATTCTGCCCATGCCCTGCTCCAAGTGTACCCAGTTTCCATGAAATTCTGGAGTTTCTCATAAATCTGTACAATATTATATGAAATTCAGTGTTGAAAACAATGTTCATACACTGTGATTATTGACAACAAAATATGGTGTATGTAAAATATTTAAGATGTGATTTTAAAGATCCCATGGCATTTTCTGATGCATATACAAGTTTAATGTGATTTCCCTTCTCAGGAATGTATTAATCAAAGTAATACAGTTTCATAAATATTCAGGATGTATAACAGAGACCGATTCTCTAAAGGCAGAATGAAAATAACATGAACTCTTAGGAGTCTATGTATCGCTGTGTATGGTCACAATGAAAATTATTGTGTCCATTTCCCCATTTACATTGTATAATACAAATTTGGAGATGATCAGAATATGATGAATTGATTACTATAAAAGACTCATGACTCTGCTGAGCTGTTAGGTTGCAAAGGGGTGAAATGGAAGAACAAACATACTAGAAAATCTATTGAACTTCACGAAAAATAAAAGAATAAATGGTTGTATTTTGAATGGCTTTTGTCATTAATAGTAACATGCTACAAGCATCACTGTCCTAACACTGCTTGTGGGTAGGGTAGTATTTGTACATAACAGTTATATCTGATTTTTCTGAGACTCCAAGGTGGTAAGTTCAGGACTTTTTCTGCCATAGCAGTTTGCACAGTCACTGATCTAAGGATATAAAAATGTTAGAAATTTCAGAGTCTCTGTCACAAGCTGAAGCTTGAATCTTGTATCTTCTTTAGAGAAGACAGCCCTCTATAACTGAGACAAGGAAGTCACACTGCAAAGCAGATACCTGACTTTCACATATTATGATTTTTACTATACAAAACAGGGAGCCATGGAACCAGAGCATGGAGACTCTGAAATAAAGAAAAACAGTCTTTTCAGCTTTGTACTGGTTCTGTGTCCTGGAAGTGACACAAGCACTCTCCCTTCTCATTAGCACTATTCAGTCTGGCTTTAGTTATATCCAGGACCAGATAAGTCCTAGAATTCTTTGTTTATATTGGATATTATCACTTTATTGAATATAGGATTGTTAAAGAGCTTTTCCCAATCTATTGGTTGCCTTTTTGTCCTACTGGAAGTGTCCTTTGCCTTGCAGAAGCTTTGAAATTTTATGAGATCCCATTTGACAATTCATGATCTTAGAGCATAAGCCTTTGGTGTTCTGTTCAGGAAAATTTCCTCTGGGCACATGTGTTTGAGGCTCTTTCCCACTTTCTCTTCTATTAGATTCAGAGTATCTATCTGGTTTTATGTTGAACTCCTTGATCCTTTTGGACTTGAGCTTTATACAGGGAGATAAGAATGGATCAACTTGGATTCCTGTGTTTTGTGTTATTTCAAGTGTATTTGAGAATTACTCTTTCTACATCTATGAAGAATTGATTGGGAATTTTGATGGGAATTGCATTGAATCTGTAGATGGCTTTTGGCAATATGATATGAAGAAGTTTGACTCCAGAGAATCAAACATCCCTATTAACCATGGGGAACAGAGCTAAAGAGAGAATTCTTAACTGACGGAACTCGATTGGCCAAGCAGCACTTAAAGAAATATTCAACATCCTTAGTCATCAGGGAAATGCAAATCAATATAACCTTGAGATTCCACCTCATGACCAGTCAGAATGTCTGAGATCAAACACTCAGGTGACAGCAGATGCTTGTGAGGATGTGGAGAAAGGGGAACACTTCTCCATTGCTGGTGAGATTTCAAGCTGGTATAACCAGTTCTGGAAATCAGTCTGGCAGTTCTTCAGAAAATTGGACATAGTGCTACCTGAGGAACCCACTCTACCACTCCTGGTCATATACTCAGAATATAATTCAACATGTAGTAAGGTCACATGTTCCACTATCTTCATAGCAACCTTATAATAGCCAGAAACTGGAACGAACCCAGATGTTCTTCAACAGAGGAATGGATAGAAAAATGTGGTATATTTACCCAATGGAGTACTACTCAGCTATTAAAAACAATGAATCTGTGAAAGTCTTAGGCAAATGGATAGAACTAGAAAATATAATCTGAGTGAGGTAATCCAATCACAAAAGAGCAAACATGGTATGCACTCACTGATAAGTGATAAACTATTCCCTTTCCCCATTTCCACCCCCAAAATCCCCTCTCCAATCCCTGTTCCCTCTGCTTGTATAAGATAAGACCTGGAGTATTGCCAGTGACCTGACTGATCAAATCTCCTCACACAGACAAATTTATTTGCTCACCTTGCTTCTGACTTATGGAAAATGTGCATTCATTTTGAGAATGGAAACAGATTCAATCAGGAAAGAGATCTCATATATAGATATGAACATCAAAACTTGTTTTAATCTTGGAGATCTCCATTAGTGTTGCTGATTCATTTCTTACTCCCCTCCTCCCTGGGGTTCCTTATGGAAGCAGAAAAATAGAAAGCAAATGGCAGAAAAACTGTTTTTAATTACTTCTATCTACAATGACTAAGAGAAAAACAAGTTGTGATATCCTGGATCTATTCCTAATTTGGCTTCTTTTGCCTAGATCCAAGCAATTTGCCAAAGAGGGTCTTTCTCTTTTATAAACCAAATACTGTGACTCTTATCTTGCAATTTTTGCTGCCTACTGACTAAAAGGGAGGTGTCTGTTTCCTTCACCAATCGCCTTATATTCTGATTATAGAATTTCCTAGAAAAATAATATCTAATAGTGTATCCACAAAAGAGCTGTTAGAATTATCATGCCATATGCCACCCATTCCCTTCTCCAAGTATACTCAGTTTGCATGAAATGCTGGAGTGTCTTATATAATTCAACAATATTTGGTGGAATTCAGTGCTGAAAACAATATTTATGTGCTGTGAATATTTGCAACAGATCATGGTATATTTGGAACAATTAATGAGGTTGCAAAGGTTCCAGGATATTTTTGATGCATGTATAGTCATAAGGTGCTTAAGATTGTCAGGAATATCTTAGCCAATGTAAGACAGTTTTGTAATAATGTTATACCACAAAGACTGGATCTCTAAATAAAGAATGCAAATAACCAAAAAAGCACAGGTCTAGAGTTATCCACAAGTACAAGATCATGATGAAAATAACTGTGTCTATTTTCTTCTTTTACATGCTGTAATAACAAGGTGAAGATCATCAAAATATGATGTAGTGATTTCTACAAAGGGCCATGACCCCACTGAACTGTTATGTAGCAAAAAACTGACTTGGAAAATGATTATCTGGACAATCTAGTAAATTAAAGCAATAGTAGCAGTATAAACTATGGTTGTATCTATGACTGTATTTTGGTATTAATAGTAACAGGTTACCAGCATCACTATCCAAAGAGTACTTTGATTCTGGGTACTGTAGGATATGTCTCTGAATTTTTCAGAGGATTCATGGTGATTATTTGAGGACCTTTGCTGCCACAGGAGTTCTCACAGTAGCTGAACAAAAGATGTGAAAATATCAGAAATTCCCTACTTTCTGTCACAATCTGAAGCTTGAATCTTATATCTTCTTTGTAGAAGACATAGCCCTGCAGAACTGAGAAAAGGAAGTCACACTCCCAAGGCAGATACCTGAATTTCCCATGGGGTAACAGTTACTATACAAAAGAGGAAGCTAAGGAATAAGAACATGGAGAGTTTGAAATAAACAAGCATAGTCTTTGCAGCTTTCTGCTGGGTCTGTCTGCTGACACTGACACAAGCACACTCCCTTCTCTTCAGCACTGTTCAGTCTGGCTTTGGTTATATCCAGGACCAGATAAGTCCTGGAATATAGCCAGGAGCCTGACTGATCAAATCCTTCCCTGCAGACAAATTTATTTGCTCTTCTTGCTTCTGATTGATGGACAATGTGTATTCAAATAGAGAATGGAATCAGATCCAATCACGAGAGAGCTCTCATATCTAGGCATGGACATCCAAGCCTTTGGTAACATTGGAGATCTCCATCAGTGCTGCTGGTTCATACCTCACACCCTCCTCGCTGGGTTCCTGGAAGGAAGCAGAAAAATCGATAGTGGATGGTGGGAAAAACAGTTTTTACATTCTTATCTCTACACAAACCAAGAGAAAAACAAGTTAGTGGAACCCTAAAGATTTTCTGTTTTCTGGCTACTTCTGCCTAGATTTAAACCGTTTGCCAGAGTTCCTCTGCTTCTTTTCTAGCGTTTCTGACTGTGACTATTATCTTAAAATTTTTCTGCCTCCTGAATAATTGTAATGTGCCTGCATCTCTCTCCCCAATTGCTTCTGTTGTATGTTCTGATTATAGCCTTTCCTAGTACAATAACAATAGTAGTGTATCCTCAAAGAGGTGTTGTAATGCTAGTTCAATATTCTGCCCCTACCCTGATTCACAAGTACTCGGTTTGCATGAAATGCTAGAGTGTCTCAAAAATCTGAACAATATTAAATGCAATTCAGTGTTGAAGGCAATGTTTATATGCTATGGTTATTCAAAACAAAACATAGTGTGTAGGAACATATAATGTGTGGTTTTAAAGAGGCCATGGCATTTTCTGATGCATAAACAGGCATAATGTGATTTCTACTGTCAGGAATGTAATAAAAAATAATACAGTTTCATAAATATGGCAGAGAACTGATCATTAAATAAGGAAGGAAAATTACATAAAATAATGGGACTCTGTGAATCCACAAGAACAATGTCAAAATAAAAATTAATGCTTCCATTTCTTTTTTTACATAGTGTAATACCAAGTTCAAGATGATCTGGACATGATGTATTGATTTCTCAAAGGGCTCATAACACTGCTGAGCTGTTAGGTACAAAAAAGTTGACCTGTAAGAAAAAAAAGGCTACAAAATCTAGTAAACTATGAGTACAATAACAGAGTAAACAAGAGATGTATTGTTGGATATCTTTTACCGTTAATGATAACATGCTACCAACATCACTATCCCAAGACTGCTTGGATTGTGGGTTTGGTAGTATCTGTGTTTGTTAGTTGTGTCTGTTAGTTTCATCTGATTTTACTTAGAGTGAAAGATGATATGTTGTGGACATTTGAGGCCATAGCAGTTCTCACAGTGCCTGATCTAAGGATATAAAAATGTCAGAAAAAGCCGGGTGGTGGTGGCGCACGCCTTTAATCCCAGCACTTGGGAGGCAGAGGCAGGCGGATTTCTGAGTTCGAGGCCAGCCTGGTCTACAGAATGAGTTCCAGGACAGCCAGGGCTACACAGAGAAACCCTGTCTCAAAAAACCAAAAAAAAAAAAATGTCAGAAAATTTCTAGTCTCTTTCACAAGCTGGAGCTTGAATATTGATTCTTCTTTGCAGATGGCACAGCCCTTCATGACTGAGACAAGGAAGTCACACTCCAAATCAGATACCTGAATTTCCCTTAGGGTGTAAGCTACTGTACAAAATCTGGAGCTAAGCAATCAATGTATGTAGACTCTGAAATAAACAAGCACAGTCCTCACAGCTTTCCACTGGCTCTGACTGCTGACAGTGACACAAGAACTCTTCCTTTTCTTTAGTATTATCATACAGTAGGGCTTTGGTTTTATCCAGAAACAGATAAGTCATGGAATATGGATAGCAACTTGACTGATCAAATATTTTTCTGCAGATAATTTATTTGTTCTGTTTGCTTCTGACTGATGGTGAATGTGCATTGAAATAGAGAACACAATCAGATCCAACCAGGAGAGAGCTCTCATACCTAAACATGGACATCCAAGCCTGTGGTAACCTTGGAGTTCTCCATCAGTGCTGCTGATTCATACCTCACACCCTCCTCCTGTGGTTCCTGGAAGGAAGCAGAAAAATGGAAAGTGGATGGCAGAAAAAAACTGTTTTTTACCATCTTCTCTCTATACTTACCAACAGAAAACTAAGTCACTGGAACATTGGAGAGGGTCTTACTTTTTACTCCTTTTGCCTAGCTTTAAGCTATTTGCCAGAGATTCTCTATTTCTTTTGGAGCCCAATATCTGGGTCTCTTATTTTGCGATTTCTGCTCCTTGCTGGTCAATTTTCATGTGCCTATCTCTTCTTTTCAAATTCAGCAGTTGTATGCTCTGTGCATATCTTTTCCTTGAAAATATAATGCTTATTTGTGCATCCAAAAAGAGTTGTTTTAATACTAAGTTTAATATTCTGCCCATGCCATAATTCACATTTATAAAATTTGTATGAAAAGATGTAGTATCCCATAAGTCTGAACAATATTAAATGCAATTCAGTGTTGAAACCAAGGTTTATGGGCTGTGATTATTCACAACAAAACATGGTATATGTGGAACATTTAATGCATGTTTTTTTTTCTTTTTTCTAATTGGATATTTTCTTTATTTACATTTCAAATGTTATCCCCTTTACAAGTTTCTTCCTCCCCATGGAAATCTCCTATTCCATCCCACCTCCCACTGCATTTATAAGGATGTTCCTCTACCTACCTACCCACCCACCCAATACCACCCCCTGACATGGCAATCATTATACTGAGGCTTTGAGCTGTCACAGGAACAAGGTCTCTCCTCCCATTGGTGCCCAACATGGCTATCTTCTACTACACATGAGGCTTGAGGCATAAGTCCTTCCATGTGTACTCTTTAGTTGGTGGTTTAATCCCTGTGAGCTCTGGTGGGTCAGGTTGGTTGATATTGTTTTTTTTTCCCTATGGGACTGCAAACCCATTCTTATTCTTTAATATGTGGTTTTAAAGATGTCATGGCATCTTCTGATACATATAAAGCTGTAATGTGATTTCTATTTTCAGGAATATATTAATCAAAGTAAAGCAGTATAATAAATGTCCAGTATATATGACAGAGACCTAATCTCTAAAGACAGAATGAAAATAACATGAAATCATAGGACTCAACAAAACCATAAGTATAAGGTCACAATAAAAATTACTGTGTCCATATCTTCTTTTACATGGTATAACACTAAGTTGTAGATGATAGGACAAAATGTATTTTTTCCTAATGGGATCATGACAGAGCTGAGCTGATAGGTGAGCAAAGAACTGACCTGGAAGAAAAACAGGATCGAAAATCTAGTAAACTACAAGAACAATAAAAGAATAAACAATGGTTGAAATGTTGAATGTTTTGGCCATTAATGGTAACATGCTACCAGTTTCACTGTCACAAGACTGCTTATAAAGTTGTAACGAATTTGCTTATCTCAAGAATATCTGAATCAAAGTAATATATTTAATAAATATCCAGGATACATCACAGAGACCTGAACTCTGGAGACAGAATGAAAATAACAGGAAAAACTTGGGTCTCTAGGGATCCACTACTACAAGGTCCCCATAAAATTATTCTTCATTTCTTTTTTATTCTGTATGTAACACCAAGGGGGAGATCTTTCAGAGATGGTTAATATATTGAGTTCACTAAAGGGTTTATGACTCCCCTGAACATATAGTTAGTAATGAACTGACTTGGAAGAACAAACATGCTAGAGATTCTAGTATATTAATCATAAAATAGCACTTCAAGTAAGGGTTGAAGTGTTGAATGTCTTTTACCATTAATGAGAGTATGCTACCACAATCACTGTCCCAAGATTGGTTGGATTCTGGGTACAGTAGCTTTTGTGTCTTTAAGTTTCATCTGATTTTTCTTAGACTCCATGGTGGTATGTTCAGGACATTTGCTGCCATAGCAGTTCTCACAGTGATATATCCAAGGATATAAAAATGTCAGAAAATCTCTACTTTCTGTCATAAGGTAAAATTAGAATCTTGTACTTCTTTGCAGAAAACATATCCCACCAAAACTGAGGCAAGAATGGACACCAAAAGTTGATACCTGAATTTCTGTGGTGACATTCTCTGTACAGAAACTAGGAGTCCAGGAATCAGAGCATGCTGGCTATGAAACAAATAAGCACTGTCCTTACAACTCTCCACTGGCTCCATCTCCTGTCAGTAACAGAAGCAGTCTTTCTTTCCTTTAGTTCCATACAGTCTCATATCTAGACATTGATATCAATGCCTTTGGTAACCTTGGTATCCATCAGTGCTGCTGATTCATACCTCACACCCTTCTCCCTGTGTTCCCAGAATGAAGTAAAAACCTCAAAATTGGATGGGCAGAACAAACTGTTGTTATCTTCTTCTATCTAAATTGCCCAACAGAAAAAGAAGTCAGTGGGATCTTGGAGATGGTCCTCTTCTAGCTCCTTCTGCATAGCTTTAAGCTATTTGCCAGAGATGCTATGTTTCTTTTTGACTCCACTGACTGGGTCTCTTATCCTGCAGTTATGGCTCCCTGCTGATCAACTGTGATGTGCCTTTCTCTACCAACTCAACTGTTGCATGCTCTCCATATGGCCTTTCCTTGAAAATATAGTGTTTGTGAATGCACAAAGATGTGTTTTAATACAAAATTGAATATTGTGACCATTCACTTCTCCATGTGTACTCAGTTAGCATGAAAAGCTACAGTATTCCATAAATCTGAACAATATTAAATGCAACTCAGTGCTGAAAACAATGTTTACAGGCTGTGATTATTCACATCAAAATATGGTTTATGTAGAACTTTAAATGTGTGTTTTTTTTTCAATTTTGTTCTCTTTTTATTGGATTTTTTTATTTCAAATGTTATCCCATTTCCCCATACCCCCCCACCCCAAGAAACCTGATGTCCAATACCCAAAACCACTGCTTCTTTGAGGGTGTTCCAGAACCTACACACACAGGCAATCTGCCTCCCAGCCATGGCATTGTCCTACACTGGGCCATCGAGCTTTCTTAAAACCGAAGGCCTCTCCTGACAAGGCCATTCACTGCTTCCTATAAAACTGGAGCCATGGGTCCCTCCCTGTGTACTCTTTGATAGGTGGTTTAGTCTCTGGGAGCTCTGGAGGGTCTGTTTGGTTGATATTGCTGTTGTTTCTACAGGGTTTCCAACACCTTTCAATTCTTTAATCTGTGCTCTTAACTAGGTTTATAATCCAAATGAAATGGATAGTTTTCTTGACAGATACCACATCCCAAAGTTAAATCAAGAGGATGTTAACTATTTAAACAGGCCTATATCATACAAGGAAATAGAAGAATTCATCAAAGCCTCCCTAGTAAAAAAAAGCCCAAGGCTAGATGGATTTAATGAAGATATCTACTAGACCTTCAATGAGAACCTGATACCAATTCTCCTCAAACTATTTCATAAAATAGAAAGAGGAGGAATACTACTTAACTCATTCTATGAAGCCATAATTACTCTGATACCTAAACCACACAAGGACCCAACTTAAAAAGAGAATGTCAGACAAATCTCACTTATGAATATCGATGCGAAAATACCCCAAAAAATTCTTGCCAACCGAATCCAAGAACACATCAAAACCATCATTCATTGTAATCAAGTAGGCTTCATCCCAGGGATGCAAAGAAGGTTTAATATATAAAAATCTGTTAATGTAATCCACCATAGAAACAAACTCAAAGAAAAAAATTACATGTTCAACTCCTCAGATGCAAAAAAAAAAAAAAAGTATTTGGCAAAATATGGTGGATTTGGAAATTTTAATGCATTTTTATTATTTTTTAATTTATTGGATATTTTCCTTATTTATATTTCAAATCGTATCCCCTTCCCTGTTTCCACCCCCAAAATGCCTTCTCCAATCCCCATTCTCTCTGATTGTATAAGATAGGACCTGGAGTATAGCCACCAACCTGACTGGTAAAATCTCCTCATACGGACAAATTTATTTGCTCACCTTGCTTCTGATTGATGGAGAATATGCATTCAAACAGAACATGGAGTCAGATCTAATCAGGGGTGAGATCTCATATCTGAGCATGGACATCAAATCCTGCAGTAACTTTTGAGATCTCCATCAGTGGAAGTGATTCGTTTCTTGCCCCCTACCTTCCTGGGTTTCCTTAGGGAAGCAGAAAAATAGAAAGAATGGAAGGAAAAGCTGTTTTAACATTTTTATTACTACATTAACAGAGAGAAAAATTAAACAGGGGAACCATGATGTTGTTCCCATTTCTGGCTCCTTCTACCTACATACAAGCAGTTTGATAGAGAACCTCTGTTTCATTTTGTGCCTTTTGACAGAGACTATTATCTTGAATTTTTTGCAGCCTGCATACTAATAATTATGTGTCCACATCTCTCTTCACTTCTGTAGTATGCTCTGAATACAGCCTTTCCTACTACAATATTTTTTTTTAATATTGTATCATCAAAGAGGTTTAGGAATGCTAAATGCATTATTCTTATCATACACTGTTCCGCAAGTATTCAGTTTTACTGTCACACTGGTAAGTCTCTCTAATAAGAATGATATTGATTGGAATTCAAAGTAGAAAACAATGTTTATATACTGTGAATATTAACAACAATATATAGTGTATAGGAAAATTAACATGTGCTTGCAAAGAGGCCAGAAGTTTTTCTGATGAACATACAGTTGTAATTTGTTTACTACTGTCATGAATATCTGAATCCAAATAATATCATTAATAAACATACAGTAAACACCACAGAGACCTGAACTAGGAAGACAGAATGAAAATGACAGTAAAAACTAGGGTCACTAGGGAATCCACCAGTACAAAGTCCCCATGAAAATTACAGTATCTAAATCTTTTTTAAACTGTATGTACCACCTAGGCAGAGATCTTCTGTGGGTGGATAATGTATTGAAGAAATCAAAGAATAGATCTCTGAAACAAGCAATCACTCTCCTTGCAGTTCTCCACTGGCTTCATCTCCTGTCAGTAATAGAAGCAGACTTCCTTTACTTTAGTATCATACAGTTTCATTTCTAGTCATTGATATCAACACCTGTGCTAACCTTGGAGATCTCCATTGGTGTTGCTAATTGGTACCTGACACCCTCCTCCCTGTGTTCCGGGAACTAAGCAGAAAAATCGAAAGTGGATGGGCAGAAAAAAAAACTGTTTTACCTTCTTCTATCTGAACTGCCCAACAGAAAAAGAAGTCTGTTGAATCTTGGGGAGAGTGCTCTTCTGGCTGCTTCTGCCTAGCTTTAAGCTATCAACTATAGATGCTCTATTTTTGAGCCCACTGACTGGGTCTCTTATCTCGTAATTGTTGCTGCCTGCTGACAAATATTGATGGGCCTTTCTTCTCCTTATCCAATTCATCTCTCTTAGGCTCTGTGTAAAGTCTTTCATTAGAAATATGTCTATTCATGGATCAAATGAGTTGTTTTAATACTAAGCTTAATATTCTGACTGTGTGCTACTCCATTGTTTCTCACTTTGTATGAAAAGCTGTAGTGTCCCATTAATCTGAACAATATTAAATGCAATTAAGTGCAGAGAACAAGGTTTTTGTGATTATTCACAACAAACATGGTGTATGTGGACAATTTAATGTATGGAATGTTTTTCCTTTTTTAGTTGGATATATTCTATCAACATATTTAAATATTAACCCCTTTACAGGTTTCTCCATACCCTATTAAATCCTTTTCTATTATCCCAACTCCCACTGCTTTTATGAGCATATTCTCCAACCAACCCACCCAATACCAACTCCACACACTGGTTTCAATTCTACTGGCACATTGAGCCTTCACAGGATCAAGGACTCCCCTCACATTGATGCCTGACAAGGTCCTGCTGTTACCAATGAGGCTGGAGCCATGGGTCCCTCCATGTGTTCTCAGTTGTTGGAATTTTAGTCCCTGGGAGCTCTGGGGGGGGTCTGGTTGTTTGATATTGTTGTTCTTCCTATCGTGTTGCAAACCCATTTCAATTCTTAACTTGAGATTTTAAAGAAGTCATGACCATTTGCCATTGTTTTTAATTGCAGAGTAGTATTCCATTGTGCAAATATACCACATCTTCTGAATCCATTCCTCTGTTGAGGGACATCTGGGTTCTTTCCAGCTTCTCATCCTTAGTGAGATAATCCAATCACAAAAGAACACACATGGGTTTGCAGTCACTGATAAAGGGATATTAACCCAGAATCTCGGAATACCCAAGACACAATTCACATATCAATAGATTTCCAAGAAGATGGAAGGAGAGACCTCTGGTCCTGGAAAGACTGGATGTAGGGGAATACCAGGACAGAGAAGCAAGAGGGGGTTAAATGGGGAACAGAGCGAGGGAAGAGGGCATATGGGACTTTCGGGAAGGGAGGAACCGGGAAAGGGGAAATTATTGAGAATGTAAATAAAGAAATAAAGAAAATAAAAAAAATAAAGAAGTCATGGCATCTTACGTCACATAAAAAGCTGTAATGTGATTTGTATTTTCAGCAATGTATTTGTTGAAGTAATGCAGTAAGATGATTATTCAAGATATATGACAGAGACATGATCTCTAAAGGCAGAATAAAAATAACATTAAATCCCACAACTCTGTATCCACAAATACAAGGTAACAATGAAAATTATTGTACCCATATAATTATTTACATGGTATAATACCAAGTTGGGGATCATCTGGTCGAGTTGTATTTATTCCCCTAAATGGCTCATGACTTTGCTGAGTTATGAGATAAGCAAGGGACTGATCAGAAAGAAAATCAGTCTAGAAAATTTAATAAATTACAAAAATAATAAAATGATAAAAAATGGATTTATGGTTGAATGTCTTTGGCTATTAATAGTAACATGCTTCTTGCATCACTGTCTCAAGACTGCTTGGATTCAGGGTATGGTAATATCTTTGTCTGGTAGTCCCACCTGATTTTTCTTAGGTTCCAATTCAGTATGTTGAGAACATTGGCTGCCATAGCACTTCTCACCGTGGCTGACCTAAGGATATAAAAATGTCAGAAAATCTCCAGACTCTGTCACAAGCTGAAGCTTGCATCTTGTATTTTCTTTGCTGATGGCACAGCCCTGTGTTACTGAGATAAGAAGCAGAGGCCTGAAATTCTGTACAAAAATGGGTGCTAAAACGTCAGAGCATGGAGACTCTAAAATGAAGAAGCACAGTCTTTGCAGCTTTCTAGTATCTCTTTCTGCTGCAGTGAAACAAGCTCTCTCCCTTATCTTTAGAACCACTCAGTCTGGATTTGGTTATATCCAGGACCAATAAAATCTGGAGTATAGCCAGCAGCCTGTCTAACAAATCTCTGCATTCAGACAAATTTATTTGCTCACCTTGCTTCTGCTTGATGGAAAATGTGTATTCAAATAGAGAAGCCAATCAGATCCAATTAGGAGAGAGATCTCACATCTAAGTTTGGACATCAAATCCTGCAGTAACGTTGGAGATCTCCATCACTGTTGCAGATCATTCCTTGCCCCAGTACATTCTTGAATTCCTTATGAAAGCAGAAAATAGAAAGTGGATGGCAGGAAAAGCTTTTTGCATTCTACTCTCTACACTGTCCAACAGAAAAAGAGTCAGTAGAACACTGGTTCTATTCCTATTTCTAGTTCTTTCAACCTAGATCCAAGCAGTATATCAGGAGTTGCTCTGTTTGAATTTGTGCCCTTCTGACTGTGACTCTTACCTTGCAATCAGTTTGCCTGCTGACTAATTGTGCACCTCCCTCACATGCTGTGGTATGCTGTGTGTACAACTTTTACTGGTACAATACTGTTTAATAGTGTGTAATCAAAGACTTTTTAAAAAAGTATGTGCAAGTTACTTCCCATATCCTGCTTCTCCAGTAATCAATTTGAGTATGACAATGATGTGTCTCAAAAATATCGACCACTCTTATTGGAATTCAGAATTGAAACCAATTTTTACATACTGTGGATATTCCCAACAATGCATAGTATGATTTATAATATAAAGTGTTCTTATGAAAAGACCAGACCATTTTCTGATTCATATACAGTTTTATTTTGTTAACTAATATAGGAAGATACAGTTAATAAATATTCAGTTTACAACTCAGAGACTTGAACTCTGAAGACAGTATGAAAATAATAGGAAAAACTTAGTCTTTAGGACACACTGGTACAAAGTTCCCATGAAAATTACAGTGTCTAAATCTTTTTTAAACTGTATGTACCACCTAAGCGGAGATCTTCTGTGGTTGGATAATGTATTGAAGAAATCAAAGAATGGATCTCTGAAACAAACAACCACTCTCCTTTCAGTTCTCCACTGGCTCCATCTCCTGTCAGTAACAGAAGCAGACTTCCTTTACTTTAGTATCATACAGTTTCATTTCTAGTCATTGATATCAACACCTGTGCTAACCTTGGAGATCTCCATTGGTGTTGCTAATTGGTACCTAACACCCTCCTCCCTGTGTTCCGGGAACTAAGCAGAAAAATCGAAAGTGGATGGGCAGAAAAAAAACCTGTTTTTATCTTCTTCTATCTGAACTGCCCAACAGAAAAAGAAGTCAGTGGAATCTTGCGGATAGTCCTCTTCGGGCTCCTTCTGCCTAGCTTTAAGCTATCAGCCACAGATGCTCTATTTCTTTTTGAGCCCACTGACTGGGTCTCTTATCTTGCAATTGTTGCTGCCTGCTGACCAATATTGATGGGCCTTTCTTCTCCTTATCCAATTCATCTCTCTTAGGCTCTGTGTAAAGTCTTTCCTTGGAAATATGTTTATTCATGGATCAAATGTGTTGTTTTAATACTAAGTTTAATATTCGGCCCATGCCCTACTCCATTGTTACTCATTGTGTATGAATAGCTGTAGTGTCCCATTAATCTGAACAATATTAAATGCAATTCAGTGTTGAGAACAAGGTTTGTGTGCTATGATTATTCCCAACAAACATGGTGTATGTGGACGATTTAATGTGTGGAATATTTTTTCCTCATTTTAATAGGATATATTCATTCAGTATATTTCAAATATTAACCCCTTTACAGGTTTCTCCGTACTCTATTAAATCCTTTTCTTTTCTTTTTTTTTTTTTTTTTTTTTTGGTTTTTCGAGACAGGGTTTCTCTGTGTAGCCCTGGCTGTCCTGGAACTCACTCTGTAGACCAGGCTGGCCTCGAACTCAGAAATCTGCCTGCCTCTGCCTCCCAAGTGCTGGGATTAAAGGCGTGCACCACCAACGCCAGGCTAAATCCTTTTCTATAATCCCACCTCCAACTGCTTTTATGAGAATATTCTCCGACCAACCCACCCAATATCAACTCCACACCCTGGCATTCAATTCCATTGGGACATTGAGCCTTCACAGAACCAAGGACTCTCCTCCCATTGATGCCTGACAAGGCCATGCTCTGTTACCAATGAGACTGGAGCCATGGCGCCCTCCATGTGTTCTCATTGGTTGGTATTTTAGTCTGTGGGAGCTCTGGAACATCTGTTTGTTTGATATTGTTGTTCTTCCTATGGGTTTGCAAACCCCTTTCAATTCCTTAACTTGTGATTTTAAAGAAGTCATGGCATCTTCTGGCACATATAAAGCTGTAATGTGATTTGTATGGTCAGCAGTGTATTAATTGAAGTAATGCAGAATAATGATTTTCCAAGATATATGACATAGATATGACCTTTAAAGGCAGAATGAAAATAACGTAAATCCCACAGCTCCATGTATCCACAAGTACAAAGTAACAATGAAAATTACTGTACCCATATAATAATTTACATGGTATAATAACAAGTTGGAGATCCTCATTCCACTAAATTGCTCATGACTTTGAAGAGCTATGAGATAAGCAAGGGACTGATCTGAAAGAAAAACAGTTTAAAATTTAGTAAATTGCAAAAATAATAAAATGATACACAATGGTTTTATGTTTGAATGTCCTTGTCTATGAATGGTAACAGGCTACATGCATCATTGTCTCAAGACTGCTTGGATTCAGGGTATGGTAATATATTTTTCTGGTAGTCCCACCTGATTTTTCTTAGGTTCCAATGCAGTATGTTGAGGACATTGCCTGCCATAGCACTTCTCACAGTGGCTGATCTACGGATATATAAACATCAGAAAATTTCCAGACTCTGTCACCAGGTGAAGCTTGGATCTTGTATTTTCTTTGCTGATGGCATAGCCCTGCATTACTGAAAGAAGGAATTCAAACTCCAAAGCATAGGCCTGAAATTCTGTAAAAAATTCGGTGCTAAAATTTCAGAGCATGGAGACTCTAAAATGAAGATGCACCCTCTTTGCAGCTTTCCACTATCTCTTTCTGCTGAGAGTGAAACAGGGTCTCCCTTATCTTTAGAACCACTCAGTCTGGATTTGGTTACATCCAGGACCAATAAAACCTGGAGTATAGCCAGCAGCCTGTCTGAAAATCTCCATGTTCAGACAAATTTATTTGCTCTCCTTGCTTCTGACTGATGGAGAATGTGTATTCAAATAGTGAAGCCCATCAGATCCAATTAGAAGAGACATTTCACATCTAGGCATGGACATCAAATCCTGCAGTAACTTTGCAGATCTTCATCACTGTTTCTGATTCATTTCTTGCCTCACTAAATTCTTGAATTCCTTATGGAAGCAGAAAAGAGAAAGTGGATGGCGGGAAAACCTTTTTATTTGCATTTTACTCTCTACACTGACCAACAGAAAAAGTCAGTGGAACATTGGGGCTATTCCTATTTCAAACATTTTCAACCTTGGTCCAATCAGTTTACCAGAATTCCTCTGTTTTATTTTGAGCCCTTCTGACTGTGACTAAAACTTTGTAATATGTTCTGCCTGCTGACCGATTGTCCACCTCCCTCACATGCTGTGGTATGCTGTAAGTACAACCTTTACTGGTACAATACTGTTTAATAGTGTGTCATCAACGAGTTTTAAGAAATGTAATTTCAAGATACTTCTCATACCCTGCTTCACCAGTAATCAGTTTACATATGATATGTTGTGTCTCTAAAATATGGACCAAACTTATTTGAATTCAGAATTGAAACCAATGTTTATATACTGTGGATAGTCCCAAAAATGTGTAGTGTAATTGAAAACATAATATGTGCTTATGAAAAGACCAGAACATTTTCTGATGCAGATACAGTTTTATTTTGTTTGCTAATGTAGGAATATATGAATCAAAGTAATACAGTTAATAAATATTCATTTTACAATTCAGAGACCTGAACTCGGAAGACAGAATGAAAATAACAGAAAAAAAGTTAGTTCTTTAGAATCCACTGGTACAAGGTCTCCATGAAAATTTTAGTGCCCAATTTTTTATACTGCATATAATTTCAAGGTGGAGATCTTCAGGAGATGGATGATGTATTAACTTTCCCAAAGGGCCCATGACTCTCTTGAACATGCAGCTAGTAATGAACTGAAATGAAAGTACAAACATGCCGGGCGGTGGTGGCGCACGCCTTTAATCCTAGCACTTGGGAGGCAGAGGCGGGTGGATTTCTGAGTTCGATGCCAGCCTGGTCTGGTCTACAGAGTGAGTTCCAGGACAGCCAGGGCCATACAGAGAAACCCTGTCTCAAAAAACAAAACAAAACAAAACCAAAAAAAAAAAAAAAGAAAGTACAAACATATTAGGGTTTCTAGTATATTAAACAAAAAAATAACACTATAAAAGGGGTTGAATTTTTGAATGTCTTTTACAATAATGGAAATATGGTGCCTGATGCATCACAGCCACAAGGTTGATTATTTTCTGCGTATGGCAGAAGTTGTATCTCTTAGTTTTTTACATCAAGATATTTTCAGAGATTTTATGGTTGTATGTTGCATACTTTTTTGCCACAACATTTCTTACATGTTCCTGCAATACTTCCTTCATTGTCTGACCTAAGATTGTGAAAATATCCTAAATTCCATAGTGTTTGTCACAAGCTTAAGCTTGAATTTTGTATCATCCTTGCAGAAGACATATTCCCCCGTGACTGAGGCAAGGAATGGTTTCTAAATTCTTGATACCTGAATTTCTCATGTGGTGGTATTCCCTGCACAGGGAATAGTTGCAAAGGTAGCAGAGCATGAAAACTCTTGAAACAAATAAGTACTGTCCTTTCAGCTTTCCACTGGCTCTGTCTCCTGACAGTTACAAAAGCACTTTTCCTTTTCTTTATTATTATATAGTCTGAATTTGGTTATATCCAGGTCCAAGTAAGTCTTGGAAAAAAGCCAGCAGCCTGGCTGATCAAATCCTTCCCTGCAGACAAATGTATTTGCTCTCCTTGTTTCTATTTGATGGAGAATGTACATTCAAATAGAGAATGATATCAGATCCAGTCAGGAGAGAGCTTTGGTATCTAGGCATTAACATCAGAGCCTGTGGTAACCTTGGAGATCTCCATCAGTGCTGTTGATTCATAACTCACACCCTCCACCCCAGGTTCCCAAAAGAAAGCAGAAAAATGAAAGTGGATGGCAAAAAAAATACTGTTTATACCTTCTCTCTATAATGGTCAACAGAATATTAAGTCACTGGAAAGTTGGGATGATCCTATTTGTGTCTACTTCTGCCGAGGTTTAAGCTATTTTCCAAAGATGCTCTTTTTATTTTTGAGACCATGGGATGTGTCTCTTAACTTGCAATTTTTGCTGCCTGCTGAGCAATTGTGATGTATCTTTCTCTACTTTTCCAATTCAGCGGCTGAATGCACTGTATATATCCTTTCCTTGAAAATATAATTTTTATTCATGCATCCAAAAAGAGTTTTTTTAATACTAAGTTTAATATTCCATGCCATTATCCATGTGTACTCATTTTGCATGAAAACAAGCAGTATCCCAAAAATCTTAAAAATATTAAATGCAATGAAGTGTTGAAAACAATATTTATATGCTGTGATAATTCATATCAAAATATGGTGTATTTGGAAAATTAAATGTGTGGGATTTTATATTTTTTCTTTTTATGATGGATATTTTCATTTTTTACCTTTCAAATGTTATACCCTTTCCCTGTTTCTTCCCATGAGATCCTCTGCTCAATAGCCCCACTCACTATTTATATGAGGTTTTTCTCCCACCCAGCCATCCAGCCAATACTGCCTACATGGCCTAGCATTTTCTTACACTGGGGCATGAAGCCTTCTTAGGAATGGGGGCATCTCCTTCCATTGATACTTGACATACCATCTGCTTCTATCTAGGAGCATGGAGCCATGTGTGCTCTGTGGTTGGTGGTTTATTCCTTGGGAAGTGTGGGGGATCTGAATGGTTGATATTATTGTTCTTCCTATGACTTTGCAAAACCCTTTCAATTCCTTAGTATGTAGTTTTAAAGAAGTAATGGTATCTTTTGTTGCATATAAAACTGTAATGTGAGTTCTACTGTCAGGAATTTATTAATCAAAGTAATACATTATAAATATCCTGGATATATGGGAGAGACCTGATGTCTAAAGACTAAATGAAAATAACATTAAATCTTAGCACTCAAGGTAACAAGGTCACAGTCAAAATTCCTGTGACTATATCTTCATTCAAATAGTGTCCTACCAAGGCATAGATGAACTGGACATGATATATTGTTTCCCTAAAGGGATCGTGACTCTGCTGAGGTGTTAGGTAGCAAAGGACTGACCTGGAACAATAGCTAGCTAGAACATCTAGTAAATGACAAGAACAATAACAGAATAAGCAAAGGTTTTATGGTTTAAGTCTTTGGCCTTTAAGGGTAATACGCTACTTGTATCACTATACCAACACTGCTTGGATTCTGGGAATGGTAACATCTTAGTTAGTTCCATCTGATTTTTCTGAGAGTCCAGTGTGGTATGTTGAGGACATTTGCTGTCACAACAGTTCTCACAGTCGCTCATCTAAAGATATAAAAATGTCAGAAAATCTACAGTCTCTGTAACAAGCTGAAACTTGGATCTTGTATCTTATTTGCACATGGCACAGCCCTGCATGACTGAGACAGGATGTCAAACACCAAACAGAGGCTTGAAATTTTATACAAAAAAGGATGATAAGGAATCAGAGCAAGGAGACTCTAAAATAAACAAGCTAAATCTTTACAGGTTTCTTCTGACTCTTTCTGTTGACAATGACACAAACTTTCTCCCTTCTCATTGGCACCATTCAGTCTGGCTTTGGTTATATCCAAGACAAGATAATACCTGGAGTATAGCCAGCAGCCTGTTTGACAAATCTCCCACTTCTGAAAAATTTATTTACACTCCTTGCTTCTGATGGAGAATGTGTATTCAAATAGAGAATCCAATCAGATCCAATCAGGAGAGAGATCTCACATCTAGGAATAGAAATCAAATACTGCAGCACATTTGGAGAGCTCCATCACTGTTGCTGATTTATTTCTTGCCCAACAAAATTCCTAGGATTTCTCATGGAAGCAGAAAATAGAAAGTAGATTGCAGGAAAAGCCTTTCTGCATTCTACTCTCTACACTGACCAACAGAAAAAAAGTCAGTGGAAAATTGGGGCTATTCCTATTTCCAGATCTTTCAACCTAGATCCAAGCAGTTTACCAGAGTCCCTCTGTTTCGTTTTGTGCCTTTCTGACTGTGACTACTATCTTGCAATATTTACTGCCTGCTGACTAATTGTGGTCTCCCTCAAATTCTGTGGTATGCTGTGAGTACAGCCTTTAGTAGTACGATACTATTTAATAGTGTGTCATCAAAGAGGTTTAAGAAAAGTAAGTGCAAGATACTTTCCATATCCTGCTCCACCAGTAATCAGTTTTAATGTGATAATTGTGTGTCTCAAAAATATGGTGCTGCTATCTTTGCTCCTGTGGTTGAGTGGACATGTACAGCCTGGAAAACAGGTAAGAACTGAGTGTCAGAAAAGTTGGGACAAGGTCCAACATGGCCCTACCTGCACCCAGAAGCTGGGCTGCACCACAGTTGTCTGTGTACCTATCCTGTAGAGGAGATCTGCTCTGCAGAGTGTCCCACATTTAGAGGGAGTACTGGATATAGAGGTGAGACTGCCATCTTTGCTTTTGTGACTGAGCAGACTGGTACAGCCAGGAATGAAAGGACTCCAGAGTGCCACAGCCATCTGTGCACCTATCCTGCCAGGAGACATCTGCTCTGCAGGGAGTCCAGCAATTAGAAGTAAGGCTGCCATCTTTGTTCCTGTGATTGAGCAGACATGTACAGCCAGGAAAGAAGGGAACACCCGAGTGTCAGAAGAGCTGGGACATGATCCACAAGGACCCCACCTGCTCTCAGGAGCTAGGCAGTGCTACAGCACTCTGTGCCAGGGGAAAGAAGGTCATCCAGTGGTGCTAAGATAGGCTTGCAGGCACATAGGAGGGACAAGCACCAATCAGAGACAGCAGGACCAACTAACACCAGAGATAACCGGATGGCAAAAGGCAAAAGTAGGAACATTACCAAAAGAAATCTAGTCAACATGGCAACATACAAACACAATTGTCCCACAACAGCAAGTATTGGATACCCCAACACACAAAAAAGCAAGATTTGGATTTAAAAATCTCAGCTTATGATGCTGATAGAGGCCTTCAAGAAGGAGAAAAGTAACTTCCTTAAAGAAATACAGGAGGACACAGATAAACAAGTTAAAGCCATTAAAGAATTACAGGAAAGCACAACCAAACAGGTGAAGAAATTGAACAAAACCATCCAGGATCTAAAACTACATGTAGAAACAATAAATAAATCACTAAAGGAAACAACTCTGGACATAGAAAAGCTAGGAAAGAAGTCAGGAGTCATGGATCCAAGAATCAACAACAGAATACAAGAGATAGAAGAGAGAATCTCAGATACAGAAGATACCATAGAAAGCATTGACACAACAGACAAAGAAAATGCAAAATATTCCTGACCCAAAATATCCAGGAATTCCAGGACAAAATGAGAAGACCAAACCTAAGGATTATAGGTATAGAAGAGAGTGAAGATTTCCAACTTAAAAGGGCCAGTATATGTCTTCAACAAAATTATAGAAGAAAACTTCCCTAGCCTAAAGAAAGAGATGTCCATGAACATGCAAGAAGCCTACAGAACACCAAATAGATTTGATAAGAAAAGATATTCCTCCTGTCACAGAATAATTAAAACACCAAATGCACTATACAAAGAATATTAAAATCAGTAAAGGAAAAAGGTCAAGTAACATATAATTGTATACCTGTCAGAATTGCACCAGACTTCTCACCAGAGTCTATGAAAGCCAGAAGATCCTGGGCAGATGTGATACAGATCCTAAGGGAACAAAATTGCCAACCCAGGCTGCTATACTCAGCAAATCTCTCAATTACCATAGATGGAGAAACCAAGGTATTTCATAGCAAAAACAAATCTATATAATATCTTTTGACAAATCTAGCCCTTCAAAGGATAATGAATGGAAAACACCAACAAAAGGAGGGAAACTGCACACAAGAATTCTTCTTTCAACAATCTCATAAAAAAGTAACCACACAAACATAAAATTTACATCAAAAATAACAGTAAGCAACAATCACTATTCCTTAATATCTCTTAACATCGATGGACTCAATTTCCCCCAAAAAGACATAGACTATAAGACTGGATATATAAACAGGACCCAGCATTTTGCTGCATACAGGAAACACATCTCAGTGTCAAAGGCAAACACTACCTCAGAGTAAACGACTGGAAAACAATATTCCAAGCAAATGGTTCCAGGAAACAAGATGGATTAGTCATTTTAATATCAGATAAAATTGACTTTCAACCAAATGTCATCAAAAAAGACCCAGACGGACACATCATACCCATCAAAGGAAAAATCTACCAAGAACTCTCAATTCTGAACATCTTTGCTCCAAATACAAGGGCACCCTCATTCGTAAAAGAAATTTTACTAAAGCTTAAAGCATACATTGCACCTCATACAATAATCGTGGGTGACTTCAACACCCCACTCTCCTCAATGGACAGATCAGGGAAACACAAAGTAAACCGAGACATGGTGAAAGTAACAGAAATTTTGTCCCAAGTGGATTTAATAGATATTTATAGGCCATTTCATCCTAAATCAAAAGAATATACCTTCTTCTCAGCACCTCATGGTACCTTCTTAAAAATGACCATATAATTGGTCACAAAACAAACCTCAACAGATATAAGAAGATCGAACTAATCCCATGCCTCCTATTAGATCACAATGGAGTAAGGGATGTCTTCAATAGCAGCAAAAACAACAGAAAGCCCACATACACATGGAAGCTGAACAATGCTGTACTCAATGATACCTTGGTCAAGGAAGTAAGAAGGAAAGAAATCAAAAACATTTTAGAATTTAATAAAGATTAAGGCACAACATACCCAAACTTATGGGACACCATTTAAGCAGTGCTAAGGGGAAACTCATAGCTCTGAGTGCCTCCAAAAAGAAGCTGGAGAGAAAAAGAGAACATACAATAGCAGCTCAACAACATACCTGAAAGCTTTAGAATAGAAAGGAACTAATACACCCAAGAGGAGTAGAGGGCAGGAAATCATCAAACTCAGGACTGAAATCAACCAAGTAAAAAAAAAAAGGACCCAAGGAGCTCAAGGGGTTTGCAGCTCCATAGGAGGAACAACAATATGAGCCACCCAGTACTCCCAGAGCTATCAGGGAAATAAGCATCAACCAAAGAGTACACATGGTGTTACTCATGGCTCCAGACTCATAGGCTGCAGACGATGGCCTTATTGGACATCAAAGGGAGGAGAGGCCCTTGGTCCTGGAAAGGCTCGATGTCACACTGTAGGGGAATACCTAGCCAGGGAAGCAGGAGAGGGTTGATTGGGGAACAGGGGGAGGGCAGATGGCTTAAGGGACTTTCAAGGGGGAAATCAGGAAAGGGGACAATATTTGAAATACAAATGAAGAATATATCCAATAAAAAATATGGATCATACTTATTGGAATTCAGAATTGAAACAATGCTTATATAGTGTGCATATTCCCAACAATGCAGAATGATTTATATAACGTGTGCTTATAAAAAGGCCAGAACATTTTCTGATGCATATACAGTTGTATTTGGTTTACTACAGTAGGAATGTCTGAATCAAAGCAATACAGTTAATAAATATTCAGTTTACAACTCAGAGACTTGAACTCTGAAGACTGAAGGAAATTAACAGGAAAAACTTAGGTCTTAGGATCCACTGGTACAAGGTCCCCATGAAAGTTTTAGTGTCCATTTTTTTATACTGTATACAATACCAAGGTGGAGTTCTTCAGGGTGTGAATGGTGTATTAATTTTCCTAAAGGGCCCATGACTCCACTGAACATGTAGTTAGTAACAAACAGACTTGGAAAAACAAACATGTTAGGGATTCTTGTATATTTAACATAAAATAACACTATAAAAGTGGCTGAATTTTTTAATGTCTTTTATCATTAATGGGAATATGTTGCCTGATAACTCACAGACACAAAGGTGATTACTTTCTGGGTATGGTAGAATTTATATCTCTTAGTTTCTTACATGAAGATTTTTTTCAGAGATTCCAAGATGTATGTTGCATACATGGTTGCCACAATATTTCTCACTTGCTCCCACAATGTTTCTCAGTGTCTCATGTAAGGTTGGAAAAATGTCCTAAATTCCCTAGTGTCTATCACAAGCTTAAGTTTGAATCTTGCATCAGCCTTGCAGAAGACATTTCCCCGTACAACAGAGAAGAATGGACACAAAATTTCACATGTGGTAGTATTCCCTGCACAGGGAATAGGAGCAAGAGTAGCAGAGCATGCAGACTCTGAAAAACAAGGACTGTCCTTTCAGCTTTCCACTGGCTCTGTATCCTGTCAGTTACAAAGAGCACTTTTCCTTTTCTTTAGTACCATACAGTCTGGCTTTGGTTGTACCCAGGACCAGATAAGTCCTGGAATATAGCCAGAAGCCTGACTGATCAAATCCTTCCCTGCAGACAAATTTATTTGCTCTCCTTGCTTCTGATTGATGAAGAATGTACATTCAAATAGAGAATTGTATCAGATCCAATCAGGAGAGAGCTCTCATATCTAGGTATGGACATCAAAGTCTGTGGTAACCTTGGAGATTTTCATCAGTGTTGCTGATTCATACCTCACACCCTCATACTTTGGTTCCCAGAAGAAAGCAGAAAAAATGAAAGTGAATGGCAAAAATAAATCTGGTTTTACCTTCTTCTTTCTATACTGTCCAAAAGAAAATTAAGTCACTGGACCTTGGGATGGTCCTATTTCTGTCTTGTTCTGCTGAGTTTTAAGCTATTTGCCATAGGTACTCTGCTTCTTTTTGAGACTACGGACTGTGTCTCTTATCTTGCAATTTTTGCTGCATGCCAACCAATTGTGATGTGCCTTTCTTTCCTATTCCAATTCAACTGCTGAATGCACTGTGTATGTCCTTTCCTTGAAAATATAATGTTTATTCGTACATCCACAAAGAGTTGTTTTAATACTAAGTTTAATATTCCATGCCATTAGCCATGTGTACTCATTTTGCATGAAAACAAGCAGTGTCCCAAAAATCTTAAAAATATTAAATGGAACGAAGTGTTGAAAACAATATTTATATACTGTCATAATTCACATCAAAATATCATGTATTTGGAAATTTAAATGTGTAGGTTTTTCTAATTTTTTTCTTTTTATGTTGGATATTTTTTTTACATTTAAAATGTTATACCCTTTCCCTGTTTCTTCCCATGAAATCCTCCTCCTGATAACCCATTCACTGCTTATATGAGTGTGTATGCCACCCAGCCACCCTCCCAATCCTGCCTCCATTTCCTGGCTTTCCCATACATCCAGGGCATCAAGCCAAGGTCATATGTTCCCATTGATGCTTGACTAGGGCATCTGTTGCTGTTTAGGAGGCTGGAGCCATGTGTCTCTCCATGTGTAGTCTTTGGTTGGAAGTTTAGTCCCTGGGTGTTTTGGGGGGTCTGTTTTTATGATATTTTTGTTCTCCCTATGGGCTTGCAAACCCCTTTCCATTCTTTAGTTTATGGTTTTAAAAAGGTCATGGCATTTTTGATACCTATAATGCTGTAATGTGATTTCTACTGTCAGGAATGTATTAATCAAAGTAATACATTATCATAAATATGCCGGGTATATGGCAGAGACCTGATGTCTTAAGACAGAATGAAAATAACATGAAATGTTATGATCTACGATATACACAAGTACAAGGTCACAATGAAAAGTACTGAGTCTCTACCTTCATTGACATAGTGTCATACCCAGAGATGACCTGGACATGATATATTGTTTTCCCTAAAGGGATCATGACTCTACTGAGGTTTTATGTATCAAAAGGATGACACGAAAAATAGCTAGCTAGAAAAATCTAGGAAACTACAAGAACAATAACAGAATAAACAACTGTTGTATGATTGAATGTCTTTGACCATTAATGGAAACATGCCACTAGCATCATTGTCCTAAGACTGCTTGAATTCTGGGTATGGTAGTATCTGTGTCTGTTAGTTTGATCTGATTTTTTCTTAGACTCCAAGGTGATATGTTGCAGACATTTGCTGCCATAGTAGTTCTCACTGTGAATGATCTAAAGTCATAAAAATGTCAGAAAATCTCTAGTCTGTATCACAAGCTGAAGCTTGAAGCTTGAAGCTTGATCCTTCTTTGAAGATGGCACAGCCCTGCATGACTGAAACAAGGAAGCCAAACTCCAAACAGAGGCTTGAAATTCTATACAAAAAGGTGCTAAAGAATAAGAGCCTGGAGACTCTAAAGAAGCACAGTCTTTTCAGCGTTCCACTGGCTCTGTCTGCTGACAGTGACACAAGCACTCTCCCTTCTCTTTAGCACCACTCTGTCTGGCATTGGTTATATGCAGGACCAGATAAGACCTGGAGTAGATCAAGCAGCCTGACTAACAAATCCCCCCTTTAGGCAAATTTATTTGCTCTCCTTGCTTCTGATTGATGGAGAATGTGTCTTCAAATAGAGAATGGAATCAGATCCAATTAGGAGAGAGATTTCATATCTGGGCATCGACATCATATCCTGCAGTACCTTTGGAGATATCCATCAGTGTTGCTGAGTCATTTCTTGCCCCCTAATTTTCTGGGATTTTTTATGGAAACAGGAAAATAGAAAGTGAATCACAGGAATAGCAGTTTTTGCATTCTTCTCTCTTCATGACCAACAGAAAAACAAAGCAGTGGATACTTGGGGCAATTCTTATTTCTAGCTCTTTCAACCTAGATCCAAGAAGTTTGCCAGAATTCCCCTTTTTCATTTTGATCATATTTGATGGTGAACACTATCTTACAGACTTTACTAGTACAATATTGTTTAATAGTGTGTCATTAAAAAGGTTTAAGAAAACTAAATGCAAGTTTCTTCCTAAACTCTGTTCAACTACTACTCAGTTTGCATGTGACACTGATGTTTCTCATAAATATGGATCATATTATTTAGAATTCAGAATTGAAAACATTGTTTATATAATGTGGACATTTCCAACAATGCATAGTGTGATTGAAAATAATGCATGCTATTAAAGAGCCCAGAACATTTTCAGACACATATACAGTTGTATTTTGTTTACTACTGTCAGGAATATCTAAACCAAAGTAATACATTTAGAAATATCCAGGATACCACTCAGAGACATGAACTCTGAAGACAGTGTGGAAATAACAGGAAATACTTAGGTCTTTAGGGATCCACTGGTACAAGGTTCCCATGAAAATATTTGTGTCCATTTTTATGCTGTATATAATACCAAGGTGAAGATCTTCAGGAAATGAATGATGTACTAATTTTCCTAAAGGGCTAATGACTCCCCTGAACAGGTAGTTAGTAACAAAATGACTCGGAAGAACAAACATGCTAGAGATTCCAGTATATTAAACATAAAATAACACTATAAACATGGGTTGAATATTTGAATGTCTTTTACCATTACTGGGAACATGCTGCCTGATACATTACTGCCCAAAGGGTTCTTAGTTTATGGGTATAGTAGAATCTGTGTCTTTTAGTTACATCCAGATATTTCTGAGATTCCATGGTGGTATGATGTGGACATTTGTTGCCACAGCATTTCTCAGAGGCTCAACTATGGTTGTGAAAATGTCAAAAAGTCCCGTCTTTGTCATGAGCTGAAACTTATATCTTGTAGCTTCTTTGCAAAAGACATATCCCACCATGAGTGAAGCAAGGAATGGATACCAAAATCTGATACCTGAACTTCACAAGTTGTGACATTCCCTGTACAGAAACTAGGATAGAAGGTATCAGAGTAAGGAAGATCTGAAATAAACAAGCACTGTCCTTGCAACTTTCCACTGGCTCCATCTCCTGTTGATTCAAAAGCACTCTTTCTTTTCTTTAGCACCACACAGGTGGGCTTTGGTTATACCTAGGACCACATCAGTCCTGGAATATAGCCAGCAGCCTGACTGATCAAATCCTTCCCTGCAGACAAATTTATTTGCTCTCCTTGCCTCTGACTGATGGAGAGAGACCTCATAACTAGGCATAGACATCCAGTAGTGCTGTAACCTTGGAGATCTCCATCAGTGCTGCTGATTCATACCTCACAGCCTCCTCCCTTTGTTCCCAGAAGGAAGCAAAAAAATCAAAAGTGGATGGCAGGAAAGAAAACTGTGTTTACCTTCTTCTCTCTATAATCTCCAAAAGAAAATTAAGTTGCTGCATCCTTGAGGAGGGTCCTATTTCTGGCTCAGTCTGCTTAGTTTCAAGCTAATTACCAGAGGTGCTCTGTTTTTTATGAGACCACTGACTGTCTGTTCTCTTGCAATTTTTGCTTCCTGCAAAGCAATTGTGATGTTCTGTTGAACATAATCCTGTGACCATCAGTTAGGACCCTAGTGCTCTGGCAGGACTCCACCCCCACAGTCCCCTGGCAACAGCCTACTTTTCCCATCCCCACAGTTGCCTGGCAACAGCCAGGCAACTCTGTTCACTATTAAAGGGGCTGATTTGCTCCTCTTCGCTCTCTCACAATTTGCTCGCACCCTTCTCACTTGTCCCTTTATCTTGTATTCTCACTTTTCTTTTTTGTCTCTTTTTTCTTCTTATCTTTCTCTTTTTATTCTCATCTCCCTCTTCCCACATGGCAATGGCAGGCTTTTGCTTCTCTACTTCCCCTCTTTCATTTTATTTCTCTGTAATAAAGTTTTAAAGTCATGGGTTGTCTCTTATTAAAGCATGCTATGCTGGAGTAATAGAACAGGCCATGTGGCATTCCCAGCCAACAGTAAGGAACAAGGGCTTCCCTACCCAGCTGGGCTTCCTCTGCATGTACTTGGGCCTATGCTCCATAGGATCAAAACAGGATCAAGGACTTCATCACTCCTAGCTGGGTAATTTCCTTCTACAGTTACACAGGCCTCCCTCATCACACCTTCAGCTGGCTCCCACAAGTGGGGAAAACCTGTCCATACACATGGACCAGCCCAGTGCACTGCTCTGTTTTCCCTCCAGCCTGGGGTTGATGGATAGAGCTCTTATTCTGCAGCCCTGTTCTCTGCTCTTCCTCTGTATCCAGCAACGCCCTGCAATACACAAGTGTTAGAGAACCTGTCACCTCTGGCTTCTGAGACCCAGGGGCTCTGAACTTCTCCCTCTCTATTTCCTCAGACTGGAGTCTGGTAGACTCTCATGGCCAGACACCCACCTCGTGATGTGGAGAATGCACACAGTTCAACTCTCCAGCATCCAGTACACCTTCCTCTCCACCCCTCTTTCCCCCCACCAATTCTCAGCACTTCTGAGGTATCCAGGGAGGCTGCCTTCTGATACCCAAAGGTTAGTGAACTTGTCACCCCACTCCCTGCCTCCATGAGGCATAGGACCTCTGATTGTGAGCCTGGCTTTCACCACCCACAGCTGTTATAGGGGCTTAGCTCATTCCAGATGGTGGCCACATGAGATCACAGAGAATGTTCAACTCCCAAGTCTGCTTTTCCAGAGCTCTGGCCAGGCACGTATTTCCTCCCTGTCCATTTCCCACCTGAGCCACAAGACCAATATGGGTTCCCTCCCTCTTCCTTGCTCCCTTCTCTACATCCATGAAACCTAATATCAGTCTCTGCATTGCTCCCTCAGCCTGCTTAAACTTCACAGTTCTCTGCCTACAACTTTACCCATCCGCAAGCCCCTTAGCAAGACTCGCATAGACTCTACTTTCTTGATTTGCAGACCTGCCATTCCTTTTTTTTTATTTTCTAAGTTTTTTTTTATTTACATTCAAAATCATTTCCCCTTTCCCGTTTCCTCCCTCACCGAAAGTCCCATAAGCCCCCTTCCCTCCCTCTTTCCCCATTCAACCCCCTCTCTTCTCTGTCCTGGCATTCCCCTACATCCAGTCTTTCCAGGACCAGGGGTCTCTCCTTCCATCTTCTTGGAAATCTATTGATATGTGAATTGTGTCTAGGGTATTCCGAGATTCTGGATTAATATCCCCTTATCAGTGACTGCATACCATGTGGGTTCTTTTGTGATTGGGTTACCTCACTAAGGATGATATTTTCCATAGGGTTCCTGTGGACTGGGGAGGAGGGGATGAAGTCACCCTCTCACACTACCCAGCAAGCTGCCACTGCTTTGACTAGGAAGTCTCTCATTTTCCCTCTACTTGACTATGTTATCTATGTTTATTTTTTTAAAGCTTTTAAGGATGGCTTGTCATCTTCTTCGTATCAAGAAAAAACAAATAGAGAAAACAGGAATTTGCCTGCTAAAACACACAGACACTTCATGGCAGAATGACTCCATCCCCACCCACCTAAGCCTGCCAAAGATATCTATACCTGAGGTTTTGCTAGATTCCTCCCACTATAGGATTACCCAAGATTTGCTTTTTAAACCAAGATTTTCTTGCTTCCTTATTTAAATGCTTACATTTCTCCCTAGCATTTGTTATACATGTCCAAAATTTTCAACTTGTTTAAAATTTCTTTTAGGCCCAATAGCCATCTAATAAACTTCCATGGGTCAAATAAACTATGATAATTAACAAACAGTTTCCTGTTACAGGCCTATCCTAGATACACAAATAAAAAATATTGTCTTCCTCAGCCACCCAAATCAGGCTTAAAGATGTCTTACAGGACTATGACAGGTTCAAAATTCGCCATCCACCCTATACAGATATCCCCCGGTTGGGATTCTGCTCCTCAGTTGTTGTTACTCTACAGGTTATTCCTACACCTTATCCTCTGCCACAGAGATCCAGCAGAGGCAGCACAAACTCCTAGAACCTACATGAGACAACAGAGCTGCCTTTCTCCAGACACCTCATCTGACTGAAGATTCTTGAGACACATCACATGCTGAGATCCTGAGACACATGCTGAAACCCACAGAGAACAGACTTGGGGCCTTCTAGCTACACATAAACTCTCTTGCAAAGCCACGTGGCTGCTGAACTTGGGGGAAATTATATGATAGTGGGGTTAATGTAATGTCTATCTAGATTGATCAATCACTGTTTAAAACTGATGTCATTAGCCTCAAACTGTACTGTCCATTGATTGAATTGCCCTTGCCCTCCCAATGCCCACCCTCAGCCCTCCTTACCACTCTGACTTAGTTGTGCCTCTGGCCTATGTGTTGTCTTCTGACACTTCTACCTCGCACAAAGTTTTCATCACACATGACACCTCTCCCTTAAAAGGGGAAATTTTCAGGAGGTGAACCATGCACAGGTATCATAGTCTATGGTTGAACACTGACCTTGAAACCTGGAGACCTGGTGGGCAGGAATTCTAACTACAAGGAACAGAAGAAGTTTGATCCCGCCTCCTTGGCCCCTGGCCCCTGCCACAGTTAGAGCCCCGTAACCACCCACCCTGCAGGAGAGGTGTGTGGCCATCAGTCACATAGGACAATACTGAGACCCCTATCTTTTAAATAATGTAAATTGCGGAGATGTTGGACATAACCCTGTGGCCATCAGTCACATAGGGCCTAGCCCCTAGTGTTCTGGATGGACTCAACCCCCAGAGTCACCTGGCTACAGCCAGGTTTTCCCCACCCCAGGTGCCAACTGTAAAAGGGACTTCTTGTCCCCTCCTTGCTTTCTCCCCTTCTCTCTCACACCTGTGTCTTGTCTTCTCTCTTTTCTTTTCTTTTCTCTATCTCTTTCTCTTATCTTTCTCTTTTTTATTCTCTTCTCACTCCTCCCACAATCACATGGCAGGCTTTAACTTCTCTACTTCCCCTCTCTCACTTTATTTCTCTATAATAAAATTTTCAAGTAATGGGCTTTCTCTTCTTTTTTTTATTTTATTTTTTTTTAAATTTACATTCCAAATCATTTCCCCTTTCCCGTTTCCTCCCTCACCGAAAGTCCCATAAGCCCCCTTTCCTCCCTCTTTTTTCCATTCAACCCCCTCTCGTTTCTCTGTCCTGGCGTTCCCCTACATCCAGTCTTTCCAGGACCAGGGGTCTCTCCTTCCATCTTCTTAGAAATCTATTGATATGCAGATTGTGTCTAGGGTATTCCGAGATTCTGGGTTAATATCCCCTTATCAGTGACTGCATACCATGTGTGTTCTTTTGTGATTGGGTTACCTCACTAAGGATGATATTTTCAAGATCTCACCATTTGCCTAGGAATTTCGTGAATTCATTGTTTTTAATTGCAGAGTAGTATTCCATTGTGCATCTTACCAAAAGTAATACACAGATTCAATGCAATCCCCATCAAAATCCCAACTCAATTCTTCATAGAGTTAGAAAGAACAATTCAAAAATTCATCTGGAATAACAGAAAACCCAGAATAACTAAAACTATTCTCATGAGTAAAAGAACCTCTGGGGGAATCAGTATCCCGGACCTCAAGCTGTACTACAGAGCAATAGTGTTAAAAACCGCATGGTATTGGTTCAGTAACAGACATGTAGATCAATGGAACAGAATTGAAGACCCAGAAATGAATCCACACTCCTATGGTCACTTGATCTTTGACAAAGGAGCTAAAACCATCCAGTGGAAAAAAGATAGCCTTTTCAACAAATGGTGCTGGCTCAGCTGGAGGTCAACATGCAGAAGAATGCAAATTGACCCATTCTTATCTCCTTGCACTAAGCTCAATTCTAAGTGGATCAAAGATCTCCACATAAAACCAGACACACTGAAACTAATAGAAGGGAAACTAGGGAAGAACTTTGAACATATGGGCACAGGGGAGAATTTCCTGAACAGAACTCCAAGAGCTTATGCTCTAAGATCAAGAATAGACAAATGGGACCTCATTAAATTACAAAGTTTTTGCAAGGCAAAAGACACTGTCAAAAAGACAAAGCTGCAACCAACTAACTGGGAAATGATCTTTACCAACCTTACATCCGACAGAGGGCTAATATCCAATATATACAAAGAACTCAAGAAGTTAAACTCCAGAGAGGCAAGTAACCCTATTAAAAAATGGGGTACAGAGCTAAACAAAGAGTTCTCACCTGAAGAATATCTAATGGCTGAGAAGCACCTAAAGAGATGTTCATCATCCTTAGTCATTAGGGAAATGCAAATCAAAACAACCCTGAGATTCCATCTCACACCAGTCAGGATGGCTAAGATCAAAAACACAGGAGACAGCAGTTGTTGGCGAGGATGTGGAGAAAGAGGAACACTCCTCCACTGTTGGTGGAATTGCAAGCTGGTACAACCACTCTGGAAAGCAGTCTGGCGGTTCCTCAGAAAACTGGGCATGACACTCCCAGAGGATCCGGCTATACCACTCCTGGGCATATACCCAGAGGCTTTACATGCATGCAATAAGGACACATGCTCTACTATGTTCATAGCAGCCTTATTTATAATAGCCAGAAGCTGGAAAGAACCCAGATGTCCTTCAACGGAGGAATGGATTCAGAAGATGTGGTATATCTCCACAATGGGCTTTCTCTTCTTATCAAAACCTGCTGTGCTGGAGTAATATAATAGGTCTAGAAGGGTTCCCAGCCTAACAGAAAGGACTAAGAACTTCACTGCCTGGTTGGGCATCCTACACAGTTACACAGACCTCTGCCCCACAGGATCAAGACTGGATCTGCCCCCACTAGCCAGGTAGTCTCCCTCTACAGGTACACAGGTCTCCCTAATCAGACCTACAATCTGCCTTTCTCTCCTTTTCCAATTTGACTGTTGTGTGCTCCTTGTATATCCATTCCTTGAAAATGTAATTTTTTTCATGAATCCTCAAAGTGTTGTTTTAATACTAAGTTTAATATTCTGTCCATGTCATTATCCATGTATACTCATTTTGCATAAAAACAAGTCATGTCCCATAAACATATTAAATGTAACTCAGTGCTGAAAACAATGTTTATATGTTGTGATTTTTCATATCAAAATATGTTGTATTATGGAACTTTAGATGTGTGGGGTTTTTTCCTATTTTTTTCCTTTTATAATGGATATTTTCCTTATTTATGTTTCAAATGCTATACCCTTTCCATGTTTCACCCCATTAAAACCTCTGGAAAATACCCCCACTCACTGCTTATATAAGGGTGCTGTCCCATCCATCAACCCAAACAATTCTTCCTCCTTGGCCTGGGATTCCCATACAATAGGCTATCAAGCCTTGTTAAGAACAGGGGCATCCGTTACACTAATGCTTGACAAGGCCATTTGCTGTTACTTAGGAGGGTGGATCCATGGGTTCCTCCATGTATACTCTTTGGTTGGTGGTTTATTCCTTGGGAACTCTGGAAGGCCTGATAGTTAGATATTGTTGTTCTTCCTATGGCATTGCAAACCCTTTCAATTCCTTAATATGCAGTTTTAAAGAGGTCATGACTTCTTTTGATGAATATAAAGATGGAATGTGATTTCTACTGTCAGAAATGTATTAATCAAAGTAATACAGCATCATCATAATAATAATAATACAGTATCTGGACTTATGGCAGAGACCTGATGACTAAAGACAGAATGAATATAACATAAAATCATAACACTCAAGGTATACACAAGTACAAGTTTACAATGAAAATTCCTGTGTCTATATCTTCATTTACATAGTGACATACAAAGGGGGAGATGTACTGGACATGACACAGTGTTTCCCTAAAGGGATTGTGACTCTGCTGAGGTGTTAGGTAACAAAGGACTGACCTGGAAAATAACTAGCTAGAAAATCTCGCACACTACAAGAACAGTAAAAGAATAAACAACGGATGTTTGGTTATATGTCGTTGGCCATTAATGGCAATATGCTACATGTATAACTGTCCCGAGATTCCTTGGATACTTGGTATGGTATTATCTTTGTCTACTAGTTCCATCTGATTTTTCTTGGAGTGTAGAGTGATAAGTTGAGGACATTTGCTGCCATAGCAGTTCTCACAGGAGTTGATCTAAGGATATAAAAATGTAAGAAAATTTTGAGTTTCTGTCACAAGCTGAAGCTTGAATCTTGATTCCTTTATGCAGATGGCACCGACCTGCATGACTGAGACAAGAAAGTCATACTCCAAACAGAGGCTTCAATTCTATTCAAAATATAGTGCTAAGGAATCAGAGCATGGAGACTCTACTATAAACAAGTTCAGTCTTTGCTGCTTTCCATTGGCTCTGTCTGATGAAAGTGACACAAGATCTCTTCCTTCTTTTTAGCACCATTCAGTCTTGCTTTGGTTATATTTTTGATCAGTTAAGATCTAGAGTAGAGCCAGCAGCCTGACCTAGAATTCCCCACCTTCACACAAATTTACTTGTTCTCCTTGCTTCTAACTGATTGGGAATGTGCATTCAAATAGAGAATCCAATCAGATCCAATCAGGAGAGAAATCTCATACACATACATGGACATCAAAGCCTGAAGTACCTTTGGATATCTCGATCTGTGTTGCTGATTCATTTCTTGCACCCCTAATTTCCTGGGTTTCCTTGTAAAAGGAGAAAAATAGAAAGTGGATCTCAGAAATAGCTAGTTTGACATTCATTTGTCTATACTGACCAACAGAAATACAAGGGAGTGGAACATTGGGTCTATTCCTATTTCCAGATCTTTCAACCTAGATCCAAGCTGTTGGCCAGAATTCCTCTGTTTAATTTTCAGCCTTTTCTGACTGTAAATAGTATCTTGTATTCTTATTGCCTGATGACTAATTGGGATGTGCCTGTATCTCCCTTCATTTCTGTTATATGCTCTGTGTACAGAATTTACTTGTAAAATTCTGTTTAATAATGTATCACCAAAGAGGTTGAAGAAAACTACGTGTAAGATCCTTCTCATACACTGTTTCACCAGTACTCAGTTTGCAAGATACACTTATGTGTTTCATAATTATGGATCATATTATTTGGAATATAGAATTGAATGTGGTGTTTATATACTGCATATATTCCCAACAATGCATAATGTGATTGAAAATATATCGTGTGCTTGTAAAGAGACCAGGACAGTTTTTGACACATATTCAGTAGTATTTTTTTACTACTGTCAGGATTATTGAATCAAAGTAATTCATTTATTAAATATTCAGGATGCAACTCAGAAGCCTGAACTCTTAGGACTAGATGAAAATAACAGGAAAAACTTATGCCTCCTGGGATCCACTGGTAGAATGTCCCCATGGAAATTTTTGTGCCTATGTATTTTTTATAATATATGATCACAAGGTGTAGATCTTCAGGATATTGATGATGTTTTAGCTTTCCTAAAGAGCCCAAGACTCCCCTAAACAGTGAGTTTGTAACCAACTAACTTGGAAGAACAAACATGCTAGAGATACTAGTATATTAAATATAAAATAACACGCTAAACAAGGGTTGTTTGTTGAATGTCTTATCACTCATGAGAGCATGCTACCTGATGCATCACTGACACAAGGAGGCTTAGATAATGGATATGGTCCAATCTATGTCTGTTAGTTTGTTACATCAATATTTTTATGAGATTCAATGTTTGTATGTCACAGAAATTTTATGCCACAACATTTCTCACAGTGTCTGACCTAAAGTTGTGAAAATGTCAAAAATTTCCTGTTTTCTGCCGCAAGCTTAAGATTGAATTTTGTCATCTTTGCAGAAGACACATCTCACGATGACTGAGGCAAGGAATGGATACCAAACACTGATATCTGAATTTCACATGTTGTGATATTCCCTGTACAGGAACTAAAAGTGAAGGTATCAGAGTATGGAGACTCTGAAACAAACAAGCATTGTCCTATCAGCTTTCCACTGGCTCTATCTCCTATCAGTTACAGGAGCCCACTTCCTTTACTTTAGTACCATAATTTTGAGCTTTAGTTATACCCAGGACCAGATAAGTCCTAGAATATAGCCAGTAGCCTTACTGATCAAATCCTTCCCTGCAAACAAATGTATTTGATCTCCTTCTTTCTGATTGATGGAGAATATACATTCAGATAGAGAATGGTATCAGATACAATATGGAGAGAGCTCTCATATCTAGACATGGACATCAAAGCCTGTGGCAACCTTGGAGATTTCCGTCAGTGCTACTGATTCATAACTCACACCCTTCTCCCTTGGTTCCAGGAAGGAAGCAAAAAAATCCAAAGTGGATGGCAAAAAAAACAAACAATTTTTACCTTCTCTCTAAACTGACCAACAGTAAATTAAGGTACTGGATCCTTGAGAAGGGTCCTATTTCTGCCTCTCTCTGCCTAGTTTTAAGTTATTTGCCAGAAGTGTTCTGTTTTTTGTTTGTTTGCTTGTTTGTTTTTTGTTATTGTGGTTTAGTTTAGTTTAGTGTTGTTTTGCTTCTTTGAGACTACTTTCTCTTCTCTTGAGGTTTTTACTTCCTGCAAACCAATTGTGATGTGACATTCTCTCCTTTTCCAATTTAACTGTTGTATGTTCTATAGATAGCCTTTTCTGGAAAATATAATGGTTGTTTGTGCATCTGGTGCATCCACAAAGAGTTGTTTTAACACTAAGTTTCATATTCTGCCCATTGATTTATCTCTCTTTACTCAGTTTGCATGAGAAGTGTCCCATAAATACGAAAAATATTCAAAGGAACTCAGTGTTGAAAACAAGATTTATAGGCTGTAGTTATTCACATCAAATTATGGTGTATTAGGAACTTTAAATGTGTGGGGTTTCTTCTATTGTTTTCTTTTTATATTGGATATTTACTTTATTTACCTTTCAATTTTTATACATATTCTCTATCTCCTCCCTCCCATGAAACTGTCTGTTCAATGCCCCCATTCACTGTTTATATTCCAGTGTTCTCTGACCCTCCCATATACCTTATCCTTCCTCCCCTGACTGGCATTCCCATATACTGGGACCTCAAACCTTCTTAGCAACAGAGACATCTCCTTCCATTGATGCTGGATAAGGCCATCTGCTACTTCTTAGGAGGCTAGAGTCATGGATCCCTCCATGTATACTCTTTTGTTGGTGGTTTATTCCTTGGGAGCTTGGGAGGGTCTGGTTGGTGAATATTGTTGTTCTACCAAGAGCACTGCAAATTGCATTGAATTCCTTAATATGTAGTTTTATAGAGGTCATGGCATCTTCTGATGCACATAAAACTGTAATGTGATTTCTGCTTTCAGGAATGTATTAATCAAAGTAATACATTATCATGAATATCCTGGATATATGGCAGAGACCTGATGTCTAAGACAGAATGAAAATCACATAAAATGTTAGGACTCAAGGTATACACAATTACAAGGTCACAGTGAAAATACCTGTGCCTATATCTTCAATGACATAGTGTCATACCAAGGTAAAAATGAACTGGACATGATTTATTGTTTTCCCTAAAGAAATGGTGACCCTGTTGAGGTCTTAAGTAACAAAATACTGACCCAGAAAAATACCTAGATAGAAAATCTAGTAAACTACAAGAACAATAACAGAGTAAACAACAATTGTGTAGATGTCTTTGGCAATTAATGTTCACATGCTAACAGCATCATTGTCCCAAGACTGCTTGGATTCTGGTTATGGTAGAATCTTTGTCTGTTAGTTCCATAAATTGTTTCTTAAACTGTAAATTCATGTGTTGAGGATGTTTGCTGCCATACCAGTTCTCACAACGGCTGAAATAAGGATATAAAAACGTTAGAAAACTCTTTTCTCTGTCACAACCTGAAGCATGAGTCTTGTGTCTTCTTTGCCGGTGGCACGACCCTGCATGACTGTGGCAAGGAAGTCAACCCCAAATCAGAAGCTTGAAATTCTATACAAAATAGGGTGCTGAGCAGAAATAGTGTGGAGACTCTAAAATAAATGAGCAGAGTCTTTGCATCTCATATCTAGGCATGGACATCAAATCCTGCAGTACCTTTGGAGATCTCCATTAGTGTTGCTGATTCATTTATTGCCCCTCTAATTTCCTGGAATTTCCTATGGAAGCAGAAAAATATAATGTGGATGGCAGTAAAAACAGTTTTTGCATTCTTTTCTCTACAATGATCAACAGAAAAAACAGTCAGTTGACACTTGGAGCTGTTCCTACTTCCATCTGTTTCAACCTAGATCTAAGCAG
Source organism: Tokudaia tokunoshimensis (assembly GCA_036184795.1). Taxonomy (NCBI): domain Eukaryota; kingdom Metazoa; phylum Chordata; class Mammalia; order Rodentia; family Muridae; genus Tokudaia; species Tokudaia tokunoshimensis. Next base: position 36,864,617 of record BTHU01000001.1, read on the forward strand.
TTGGACAGAGTTGCTTTGTTTCACTTTGAGTCTATCCGACTATTATTATTTTGCAATATTTACTGCCTGTTGACTAATTGCAGTGTACTGGCATCTCCCTCCACTTCGGTTCTATGCTGAGTACAGCCTTTACTAGAACAATACTGTTTAATAGTGTGTTATCAAAAAGATTTAAGAAAACTAAATGTAAGTTTCTTCCTACACACTGTTCCACTGGTACTCAGTTTGCATGTAACACTTATGTGTCTCATAAATATGGACCATATCAATTGGAATACATATATGAAAAAACGGTTTGTATACTGCGGATATTCCCAACAATGCACAATGTGATAGAAAATTTACTGTGTGCTTGTAAAGGCGTCAGAGCATAGTCTGACACATATACAGTTGCATTTTGTTTATTACTGTCAGGAATATCTGAATCAAAGCAATATATTTAATAAATATCCAGGATACAACTCAGAGACCTAAACTCTGAAGACAGAATGAAAATAACAGGAAAAAACTTAGGTCTCTAGGGATCCCATGGTTCCCATGAACTATTTTGGTCCATTTCTTTTTTATACTGTATATAATACCAAGTTGGAGATTTTCAGGAGGATGACATACTAATTTTCCTTAAGGGACCATGACTCACCTGAACAATTAGTTACTAACAAACTGGTTTGGAAGAATATTCATGCTGGAGGATCTAGTATATTAGATATAAAGTAACACTATAAACAAGTGTTGAATTGGTGAATGTCATATACCATTAATTGGAATATGCTGCCTGATGCATCATCACTGCCATAAGCATGCTTAGTTTATGGGTATGGGAGAATCTGTGTCTTTTAGTTACATCCAGATTTTTCTGAGATTCCTTCATGGTATGATGTGGACATTTGTTGCATTTCTCAGAGTCAGAACTATGGTTATGAGTATGTCAAAAAATCCCTAGTCTCTATCGTGAGCTGAAGCTTACATCTTGTATCTTCTTTGCAGAAGACATATCCCACTATGAATGATGCAAGGAATGAATACCAAAAGCTGATACCTGAATTTCACAAATGGTGTCATTCCCTGTACAACAACTAGGAGAGAAGGTATCAGAGCATGGAGGATCTGAAATAAACAAGCACTGTCCTTGAGTTTTCCATTGCCTCCATCTCCTGTCAACTACAAAATCACTCATCCTTTTCTTTAGTACCATACAGTCAGGCTTTTTTTATACCGTGGTCCTGGTAAGTCCTGGAATATGGTCAGCAGCTTGACTGATTAAAGCCTTCCCTGCAGACAAATTTATTTGCTCTCCTTGCTTATGACTGATAGAGAATGTACATTCAAATAGAGAATGGAATCAGATCCAATCATGAGAGAACTCTCATATCTAGGCATGGACATCAAATCCTGCTGTAACCTTGGAGATCTCCATCGGTGCTGCTGACTCATACCTCACACCCTCCTCCATTTGTTCCCAGAAGGAAGTAGAAAAATCGAAAGTGGATGGCAGAAAAAAAACTCTTTTTACCTTCTTCTCTTATACTGACAAACTGAAAATTAAATTAATGGATCCCTGAGGAAGGTCCTATTTCTGGTTTCTTCTACCTAGTTTCAAGCTATTTGCCAGAGGTGCTTTCTTTCTTTTTGAAACACTCACTGTACCTGAACTCTTGCAATTTTTGCTTCCTGCAAACTAATTGAGAAGTGATGCTGAACATAACTCGGTAGCCATCTGTCATGTAGGGCCAGGCCCCCAGTTTTCTGGTCGGACTGCACCCCACAGTCCCCTGGATATAGCCAGGATTTCCCTGCTCCACAATTGCCTGGAAACAGCCATGTAACCTGGCCCACTATTAAAGGGGATGGTTTGTCTGTCCTCTTCCCCTCACCCTTAGTTCACACCCTTCTCTCTTACCCTGTTTTGTCTTTTCTCTTTTCTTTTCTCTCTCTTTTTTTCTAATCTTTGTCATTTTATTCTTTTGTTCCTCTTCCCATGTGGCAATGGCAGTCTTTTAATTCTCTACTTCCCTCTTTCATTTTATTTCTCTATAATAAAGCTTTAAAGTCACGAGTTGGCTCTTCTTATCAAAATCCGGTGTGCTGGAGTAATAGAGCAGGCCACTTAGCTTTCCCAGCCAATAGAATGGACCAATGGTTTCCCTGCCAAGCTGGGCTTCCTCTGCAGGTACATGGGCCTATACCCCACAGGATCATGACAGGATCAAGGACTTCATCACCCCTAGCTGTGTAGTCTCCTTTTACAGTTACAGGGGCCTCCCTCATCACATCTGTAGCTGGCTCCCACAAGTGGGGCAAACCTGTCCATACACATGGACCAGCCCAGTGAACCACCCTCTTTACCCTTTGGCCTGGGGAGGATGGATGGAGCTCCTCTTCTACAGCCAGTCCTATTCTCAGTTCTTCTGCTGTATCCAACAATGACTTGCGAGACAAGAGAGTTAGAGAACCTGTCACCCCTGGCTTCTGAAACATAGGTGCCCTGAACTTCTCCCTTTCCACTCCTGTGGACCGGGGTCTCGTAGCCTCTCATGGCTGGACACATACCTTTTGAAGTGGAGAGTGTATACAGTTCAACTCTCCAGTGCCCAGTGTGCCTTCCTCCCCACCCCTCTTCCCCGCCCCCATTCTCAGCTCTCCTGAAGTATCCAGCCAAGCCACCCTCTGTGATGCCCAAGGGCTAGAGAATTTGTCGCCCTCCCCTCCCCGCCCCTGTCAGTCCTTGGACCTCTGACTGCCAGCCTGACTCTCACCCCCCACAGCAGGTCAAGGAGCCTTGCAAGGCCCAGAAACTCATTCAGGGCAGTGGCCCCATGAAGTCACAGAGACAGTCTAACTCCCAAGTCAGTTCTGCCAGAGGTCTGGCCAGGCATGGGTTTCCTCCATGTCCCTTTTTTCCCAGTGCCACAAGACCAATAGACCAATATCCTTCCCTCCCTCTTCCTTGCTCTCTGTTCTGATTTCCCTCTACTGAATGGTGGTCCCCACCTTGCTCCCTCAGCCTGCTTACACTTCATAGGTCTCTATCTACATCTCTGCCCATCCACAAGCCCCTTAACCGAGACTCCCACAGACTCTGATTTCTTGGTCTGCAGACCTACCATTTCTTAGGGTCCCTGTGGGCTGTGGGGTAGGGGAGTGAATTCACCTCCTCACACTAGCCAGCAAGCTGTCACTGCTTTGGCTAGGAAGACTCTCATTTTCCCTCACTCCTTGACTATGTTATTTATGTTTATTTTTTTTAAAGCTTTTTAAGGTTGGACTTTCATCTCCTTCTTTGCAAGCAAAAACAAACATAGAAAACAGGAATATGCCTGATAAAACACACAGACACCTCCTGGCAGAATGGCTCCTTCCCCATCCACCTAGTCCTATAAAACAAAAGCTGATGTTTTGCTCACTTGCTCCCCCTACAGGATTACCTAAATAGTGCTTTTTAACTGAAGATTTTCTTTTTTTTTGACTTAACATTTTTTTTTCTAAGTTTTTTTTTATTTTTTTAATTTACATTCCAAATCACTTCCCCTTTCCCATTTCCTCCCTCCCCGAAAGTCCCATAAGCCTCCTTCCCTCCCTCTTTTCTCCATTCAACCCCCTCTCGTTACTCTGTCCTGGCATTCCCCTACATCCAGTCTTTCCAGGACCAGGGGTCTCTCCTTCCATCTTTTTAGAAATCTATTCATATGCGGATTGTGTTTAGGGTATTCCGAGATTCTGGGTCAATATCCCCTTATCAGTGACTGCATACCATGTGTGTTCTTTTGTGATTGGGTTACCTCACTAAGGATGATATTTTCAAGTTCTGACCATTTGCCTAGGAATTTCGTGAATCCATTGTTTTTAATTGCAGAGTCGTATTCCATTGTGTAGATATACCACATCTTCTGAATCCATTCCTCTGTTGAGGGACATCTGGGTTCTTTCCAGTTTCTGGCTATTATAAATAAGGCTGCTATGAACATAGTGGAGCATGTGTCCTTATTGCATGCAGGTAAAGTCTCTGGGTATATGCCCAGGAGTGGTATAGCCGGATCCTCCAGGAGTGTCATGCCCAGTTTTCTGAGGAACCGCCAGACTGCTTTCCAGAGTGGTTGTACCAGCCTGCAATTCCACCAGCAGTGGAGGAGTGTTCCTCTTTCTCCACATCCTCGCCAACAACTGCTGTCTCCTGTGTTTTTGATCTTAGCCATCCTGACTGGTGTGAGATGGAATCTCAGGGTTGTTTTGATTTGCATTTCCCTAATAACTAAGGATGATGAACATCTCTTTAGGTGCTTCTCAGCCATTAGATATTCTTCAGGTGAGAACTCTTTGTGTAGCTCTGCAACCCATTTTTAATAGGGTTACTTGCCTCTCTGGAGTCTAACTTCTTGGGTTCTTTGTATATATTGGATATTAGCCCTCTGTTGGATGTAAGGTTGTTAAAGATCATTTCCCAGTTAGTTGGTTGCCACTTTGTCTTTTTGACAGTGTCTTTTGCCTTGCAAAAACTTTGTAATTTAATGAGGTCCCATTTGTCTATTCTTAATCTTAGAGCATAAGCTATTGGAGTTCTGTTCAGGAAATTCTCCCCTGTGCCCATATGTTCAAGGTTCTTCCCTAGTTTCCCTTCTATTAGTTTCAGTGTGTCTGGTTTTATGTGGAGATCTTTGATCCACTTAGAATTGAGCTTAGTGCAAGGAGATAAGGATGGGTCAATTTGCATTCTTCTGCATGTTGACCTCCAGCTGAGCCAGCACCATTTGTTGAAAAGGCTATCTTTTTTTCCACTGGATGGTTTTAGCTCCTTTGTCAAAGATCAAGTGACCATAGGAGTGTGGATTCATTTCTGGGTCTTCAATTCTGTTCCATTGATCTACATGTCTGTTACTGAACCAATACCATGCGGTTTTTAACACTATTGCTCTGTAGTACAGCTTGAGGTCCGGGATACTGATTCCCCCAGAGGTTCTTTTACTCTTGAGAATAGTTTTAGCTATTCTGGGTTTTCTGTTATTCCAGATGAATTTTTGATAGTACTTGAAGTTCTAGCTAGAGCAATTAGACAACAAAAAGAGGTCAAAGGGATACAAATTGGAAAGGAAGAAGTCAAACTATCACTATTTGCAGACAATATGATAGTATACTTAAGTGATCCAAAGAACTCCACCAGAGAACTCCTACAGCTGATAAACGACTTCAGCAAAGTGGCCGGATATAAAATCAACTCAAGCAAGTCAGAAGACTTCCTATACTCAAAGGATAAGCAGGCTGAGAAAGAAGTAAGAGAAATAATACCCTTCATGATAGCCACAAACCATTTTAAGTATCTTGGCGTGACTCTAACCAAACAAGTAAAAGATCTGTATGACAAGAACTTCAAGTCTCTGAAGAAAGAAATTGAAGAAGACCTCAGAAGATGGAAAAATCTGCCATGCTCATGGATTGGCAGGATTAATATAGTAAAAATGAGCATCTTACCAAAAGTAATACACAGATTCAATGCAATCCCCATCAAAATCCCAACTCAATTCTTCATAGAGTTAGAAAGAGCAATTCTAAGTTTTTTTTTTTATTTACATACCAAATCATTTCCCCTTTCCCGTTTCCTCCCTCCCCGAAAGTCCCATAAGCCCCCTTCCCTCCCTCTTTTCTCCATTCAACTCCCTCTCGTTACTCTGTCCTGGCATTCCCCTACATCCAGTCTTTCCAGGACCAGGGGTCTCTCCTTCCATCTTCTTAGAAATCTATTGATATGCGAATTGTGTCTAGGGTATTCCGAGATTCTGGGTTAATATCCCCTTATCAGTGACTGCATACCATGTGTGTTCTTTTGTGTTTGGGTTACCTCACTAAGGATGATATTTTCAAGTTCTGACCATTTGCCTAGGAATTTCGTGAATTCATTGTTTTTAATTGCAGAGTATTATTCCATTGTGTAGATATACCACATCTTCTGAATCCATTCCTCCGTTGAGGGACATCTGGGTTCTTTCCATCTTCTGGCTATTATAAATAAGGCTGCTATGAACATAGTGAAGCATGTGTCCTTTTTGCATGCAGGGGAAGACTCTGGGTATATGCCCAGGAGTGGTATAGCCGGATCCTCTGGGAGTGTCATGCCCAGTTTTCTAAGGAACAGCCAGACTTCTTATTGAAATGCTTACTTTTCTCCCTAGCATTTGTGATACATGTCCAAAATTTTTAACTTGTCTAAAATTTCTTTTAAGGCCCCCACTTCCATGGGTCAAATTAACTATGATAATTAACAACCAGTTTCCTCTTATAGGCCTATCCTAAATACAAAATGAACATAATGTTGTCTTCCTCAGTCACCCAAAGCAGACTTAAAGATGCCTTTCAGGATTATTACAGGCACAACATCCACCATCCAACCTATACAGACATACTACTACTGGGGTTCTGTTCCTCTGTTGTTGTTAATCTACACCTTATTCCTACACCTTGCCTGCTGCCACAGAGTTCCATTAGAGGCAGCACCACCTCCTGGGACCTACATGAGACAACAGAGATGCCTTTCTCCAGACTCCTCATCTGACTGAAGACTACTGAGACACACCACACACTGAGATCCAGAGACATATGCTGAAAACCCACAGAGAACAGACTTGGAACCTTCAAGCTACAGATGAACTCTCTTGCCAAAGCCAAATGGCTGCTGAACTTGGGGAAATTGCATGACAGTAAGGTAAACATTATTTCTATCTAGATTCATTAATTACTGTTTAAAATAGATATTTTTGCCCTTAAACTGTACTACCCATTGATTCAATCATCCCTTGCCCTCCCAATCCCCACCTTCAATCCTTCTTACCACTCTTATTTGTGTTATGCCTCTGGACTATGTGTTCTCTTCTGATACTTCTACCCCACAAAAAAATTTCACCACAAATGATACCTGTCCCTTAAAAGGGGAAAATCTTGGGAGGTGAGCAGTGCACAGATAGTGTGGTCTCAGGTTGAGCACTGACCTTGAACCCTGGAAACCTTGTGGGCAGGGCTTCCACCTACAAACTAGTGGGGAGGGATTCTAACTACAAGGAACAAAAGAAGTTTGGTCACGCCTCCAGAACCCCTGGCTGCATCACATTTAGAGCCCCCATAACACTCCACCTTCAGACATCTCCCCCTTCAGACAAATTTATTTTCTCTTCTTGCTTCTGATTGAAGGAGAATATACACTCAAATAGAGAATGGTATCAGATCCAATCACGAAAAAGATCTCATAATTAGGCATGGACATCCAGTAGTGCTGTAACCTTGGAGATCTCCATCAGTGCTGCTGATTCATACCTCACAGCCTCCTCCCTTTGTTCCCGGAAAGAAGCAGAAAAATCAAAAGTGAATTGCTGGGAAAAAAACCTGTTTTTGCCTTCTTCCTTCTCTACTGCCCAGCAGAAAGTCAAGTTAATGTCCCCTTGAGGAGTCCTATTTCCTGCTCTTTCTGCCTTGTTGTAAGCTATTTATGAGAGGTGCTCTGTTTTTTTTTAAGACACTGACTGTGTCTGTTCACTTGCAATTTTTGCTTACTGCCAACCAAGTGTGATGTGTTGTTGGACATAACCCATCCCCAAGCACTTTGTTGAGACTACCATAGATGCTTTTTTCTTGGTCTGCAGAACTGCAATTTCTTTGTGTCCCTGTGGATTAGGGGTGAGGTTGTCAACTCACCCTCTCACAATAGCCTGCAAGCTGCCCCTGCTTTGGCTAGGAAGCCTCTCATTTTCCCTTTCTTTGTCTATGTTAACCTTATTTGTTTTTAAAGCTATTAAGGTTGGCCTTTCATCTCCTTCTTTCCAAGAAAAGACAAATGGGGAAAACAGGAACATGCTTGCTAAAGCACACAACTATCTCCTGTCAGAATGGCTCCTCCCCATCCACCTAAGTCAGGCAAAGCTACATCTGAGGTTTGGCTGGCTTGCTTCCCTTACAGGATTACCTAAATAGTGCTTTTTAACCCAAGATTTTCTTGCTTCCTTATTGAAATTCATAGTTTTCTTCCTAGCATTTGTGATACATGTCCAAAATTTTCAAGTTGTTTAAAATTTCTTTTAAGGCCTATAAGCCATCTAATATACTTCCATGGGTCAAATTAACTATGATGATTAACAACCAGTTTCCTTTTATTGGCGTATCCTAGATACACAATTAACACAATATTTTCTTCCTCAGCCACTAAAAGCAGACTTAAACATGCCTTCAAGGACTATCACAGGCTGAACCTTCGTCATACACCCAATAAAGGCATTCCTCTGTTGTGGCTCTGCTCCTCCTTTGTCATTAATCTACAGGTTTTTCCTAGAACTTGCCTGCTGCCACAGAGATCCAGAAGAGGCAGGGCCACCTCCTGGGACCTCCATGGGACAAGAGAACTGCCTTTCTCCACAAACCTCATTTGACTGAAGCCTCCCTAGTCACACTGCACGTTGAGATCCAGAGACATATGCTGAAAGCCACAGAGGACAGACTTGGGACATTCCAAATACACATGAAATCTCTTGCCAAAGCCAAATGCTTGCTAAATCTGGAGGACATTACATGATAGTGAGGTAAATATAATGTCTATCTAGATTGATTAATTACTGTTTAAAACTGATGTTATTACCCTCAAACTGTACTACTCGTTGATTCAATTGTCGCTTGCCCTACCAATCCCCATCCTCAACCCTCTTTAGCCTTCTGACTTAGTTTTGTTGCTCCTCTGGTCTATGTGTTGTCTTCTGATACTTCTACACCACCCAAAATTTTGACCACAAATGACACCTCTCCCTTGAAGGGGGAAATTTTCAGGAGGTGAGCTGTGCACAGGTCTCCTGGTCTTAGGTTGAGCACAGACCTTGAACCCTGGAGACCTGGTGGGCAGGGTTTCGACCTATGACCTAGTGGGCAGTGATTCCACCTACAAGGAACAGAAGAAGTTTGGTCAGACCCCCTGTGCCCCTGGCCCCTGTTACAGTTAGAGCCCCCATAGCCCAAACCCACAGGAGAGCTGTGTGGCCGTTAGACACATGGACGATACAGAGACCCCTATCTTTTAAAAAAAAGTATATGCAGGAGATGTTGGACATAACCCTGTGGCCATCAGTCATGTAGGACCTAGGTGCTGGCTGGACTCCAGGCCCAGAGTCACCTGGCAACAACCAGGTTTTCCCTACCTCACAGTTACATGGTAACAGCAAGGTAACCCTGCCCACCATAAAAGTGACTGCTTGGCCCCTACTAAATCTTTTCCTTCTCTTTTACACTTCTCTCTCACCTCTCTGTCTTGTCTTGTCTTGTCTTGCCTTGTCTCCACTTCTTTTCTCTTCTCTTCTCTTCTCTTCTCTTCCCTTCCCTTCCCTTCTCTTCTCTTCTTTTTTTTCTCTATCTCTTTCTCTTATTTTTCTCTTTTCTATTCTCTTTTCACTCCTCCCACAATCTCAAGGCAGGTTTTATATTCTCTAATTCCCTTCTCTCACTTTATTTCTCTATAATAAATCTTTCAACTCATGGGCTGTCAATTCTTATCAAAACCTGCTGTGCTAGAGTAATATAACAGGTCAAGTAGGGTTCTCAGCCTAATAGAAAGGACAAAGGACTTTCCTGCCTGGAAGGGCATCCTACCCAGGTACATGGAGCTCTGCTCGACCAGAACAAGACTGGATCTGCACCCCTAGCCTGGTAGTCTCCCTCTACAAGTACATAGACCCCCTTAATCAGACCTACAATGTGCCTTTCCCTCCTTTTCAAATTCAACTGTTGTATGCTCTTTGTATATCCATTCCTTGAAAATGAAATATTTATTCATGAGTCCACAAAGAGTTGTTTTAATACTAAGTTTAATATTCTGTCCATGTCATTATCTATGTATACTCATTTTGTACGAGAACAGGCAGTGTCCCATAAATTGGATACATATCAAATTTGACTCAGTGTTGAAAACAATGTTTATATGCTCTGATCATTCACATCAAAATATAGTGTATGTGGAACTTTAAATGTGTGGGGTTTTTTTCAATTATTTTTCCTTTTATAATGGATATTTTCTTTTTTGCCTGTTAAATATTGTACCCTTTCCATGTTTCAGCCATGATGCCCTCTGTCCAATCCCTCTACTCACTGTTTATATGGAGATGTTCTCCCACCCAGCCACCCAACCAATTCTGCCTCCCTGGCCTAGTATTCCCATACAATGGGGCAACAAGTGTCCTTAGGAACAGAGACATCCCTTCCATTGATGCTTGACAAGGCCTTCTGCTTTTACTTAGGAGAAGGGAACCATGTTCTTTTCATGTGTACTCTTTTATTGGTGGTTTATTCCGTGGGAGCTGTGTAGGGTCTGGTTGGTTGATATTGTTGTTCTGCCTATGGCATTGCAAAATCCTTTCATTTAGTTAGTTTGTAGTTTTAAGAGGTCATGTCATATTTTGATGCATATAAAGCTATAATCTTATGGCTAATGCCAGGAATGTGTTAAGCAAAGTAATACTTTATCATAAATATCCTGGATATATGGCAGAGACCTGATGACTAAACACAGAATGAAAATAACATGAAATCACAGGTCTCAAGGTATACATAGGTACAAGGTTACAATGAAAATTCCAGTTTCTATACCTTAATTTACCTAGTGTCATACAAAGGCAGAGAAGAACTGGACATGATATATTGTTTTCCCTAAAGAAGTTATGAATTTGCTGAAGTGTTAGGTAATAAAGGACTGACCTGGAAAATAGCTAGCTAGAAAATCTAGTAAACTACAAAAACAATGACAGAATAAACTGTGGTTGTATGGTTTAATGTCTTTTGCCATTAATGGCAACATGTTAATTGTATAATTGTACCCAGACTGCTTGGACATTGGGTATGGTAGTATCTTTGTCTGCTAGTTCCATCTGATTTTTCTTAGACTGCAAGATGGTATGTTGAGGACATTTGTTGCCATAGCAGTTCTCAAAGTAGCTGGTCTAAAGATACAAAAATGTCAGAAAATTTCTAGTCTCTGTTACAAAGAAAAGCTTGAATCTTGATTCTATGTTGCAGATGGCACAGCCCTGTATGACTGAGACAAGGAAATCAAACTCTAAACAGAAGCTTGAAATCCTATTTAAAATCCAGTGATAAGGTATCAGAGCATGGAGATTCTAATATAAACAAGTTCAATCTTTGCAGCTTTCCAGTGGCTCTGTCTGCTGAAAATGACACAAGATCTCTCTCTACTATTTAGCACCATTCAGTCTGGCTTTGGTTTTCTCCAGGAACAGATAAGGCCTGGTATATAGACTATAGTCTGAACCAATTATCCCCAACTTCAGACAAATTTATTTGTTCTCCTAGCTTCTGATTGATGGAGAAGGTGTATTCAAATAGAGAATCTAATCAGATCTAATAAGGAGAGAGATCTCATATCCACACATGGACATCAAAACCTGCATAAATTTGCAGATCTCCATCTATGATGTTGAATCATTTCATGCACCCCTAATTTTTGGGTTTCCTTTGGAAACAAAAAATAGAAAATGGATAATAGGAATAGCTATTTTTACATTCTTTTCTCTATACTGACCAACAGTATAACAAGTCAATGGAACATTGGGGCTATTCCTATTTAGAGCTCTTTCAACCTAAATCTAAGCAGTTGGCCCAAATTTCTCTGGTTCATTTTGAGTCTTTCTGACTGTGACTATTATCTTTCATTTTTTGGCTGTTGACTATTTGTGATGTGCCTGCATTTAATTCCACTTCAGTTGTATGCTCTGCATACAGATTTGGTAGTAAAATACTGTTTAATAAAGTATCATCAAAGAGGTTTAAGAAAATTAAATGTAAGATTCTTATATACCCTGTTTCACCAGTACTCAGTTTGCATGAAACACAGATGTATCTCATAAATATGGACCATATTATTTGGAATTCAGAAATTAAGAGTGTTTACATACTGTATATATTCCTGAGCCTGCATAGTGTCATTGAAAATATATTGTGTGCCTGTAAAGAGGCCAGAACATTTTTTGACACATATATACTTTTATTATGTTTACTACTGTCAGGAATATCTGAATCAAAGTAGTACATTTATTAAATATTCAGGATACTACTCAGAGACCTGAACTCTTAGGACATAATGAAAATAAAAGGAATAACGTAGGTCTTTAGGGAACCATTGGTATGAAGTCCCCATGAAAATTTTTTGCCCATTTATTTTTATAATGGTTGTAATTAAAAGGTCAAGATCATCAGGAGATGGATGATGTTTTAATTTTCTTAAAGGGCCCAACTCTCCTAAACAGTTAGTAACGAACTAGCTTGGAAGAACAAACATGCTAGAGATTCTAATATATCAAACATAAAATAGCACTATAAAGAGTGGTTGAATTTTTGAATGTCTTTTACCATGAATGGGAAAATGTTGCCTGATGCATCACTGACCCAAGTGTGCTTAGTTTATGGATATGGACAAATCTGTGTCTGTTAGTATATTACATCCAGATTTTTCTGAGATTCCACTGTTGTATGTTGCAGACATTTGCTGCCACATTTCTCATACTGTCTGACCTAAGGTTGCGAAAATTTCAAAAATTCCCTATTGTGTGACACAAGCTTAAGAATCAATCTTTTATCATCTTTTTAGAAGACGTATCTCACCACGACTGAGGTAGGGAATGGATACCAAATGCTGATATCTGAATTTCACATGTGGTGACATTCCCTGTACAAGAACTAAGAGCAAATGTATCAGATCATTTTGACTGTGAAACAAACAATCACTGCCCTCTCTGCTTTCCACTGGCTCCATCTCCTGTCAGTTACAGGAGCACTCTTCCTTTCCTTTAGTACCATACAGTTGAGCTTTGGAAATACAGAGGACCAAATAAGTCCTGTAATATAGCCAGCAGCCTGACTTATCAAATCCTTTCCTGCAGACAAATTTGTTTGTTCTTCTTGCTTCTGATTGATGGACAATGTACTTTCAAATAGAGAATGGTATCAGATCTAATCAGGAGAGAACTCTCACATGTAGGTATGGACATCAAAGCCTGTGGTAACCTTGGAGATCTCCATCAGTACTGCTGATTCATACCTCAAACACTCCTACCTTGGTTCACAGAAAGAAGCAGAAAAATCGAAAGTGGGTGTCAGGAAAAAAAAACCTACTTTTACCTTCTTCTCTCTATACGGATCATCAGAAAATTAAATTACTACTTCCTTGAGGACAGTCCTATTGCTGGCTCTATCTGCCTAGTTGTAAATTATTTGCCAGAGGTGTTATATTTTTTATATGTATTTTTTTGTTTTGCTTTGTTTTTTGAGACCACTGACTTTGTCACTTATCTTAAATTTTTTGCTTCCTGCGAACCAGTTGTGATATTACTTACTTGCCTTTTCCAATTTAACTGTTGTAAGCTCTGTATATACCCCCTTTTTGAAAATATAATGTTTATTCTTGCATCCACAAAGAGTTGTTTTAATACTTTGTTTAATATTCTGCCCATAGATTTATCTACATGTACTCACTTTGCATGAGAAGAAGCGGTGTCCCATAAATCTGAAAAATATTCAGAGGAACTCAGTATTGAATACAATGATTATATGCTGTGATTATTCATATCCAAATATGGTATATGTGGAACTTTTAATGTGTAGGGCTTTTTATAGTTTTCTTTTTATGTTGGATATTTTCTTTATTTACCTTAAAATGTAATACATATTCCCCGTTTGCCCCCACCCCATGAAACCCTCTATTCAATGCCCCTACTCACTGTTTGTATGCAGGTGTTCTCTGATACTCCCACAAATCTTATCTTTCCTTCCTGGACTGGCATTCCCATTTACTGGGACCTCAAGCCTTCTCAGCAACAGGGGCATTTCCTCCCATTGATTCTTGATAAGGCCATCTGCTGCTACTTAAGAGGCTGGAGCCCTGGGGCTCTCCATTTATACACTTTGGTTGGTGGTTTATTACTTGGGAGATCAGGATGGTCTGGTTGGTTGATACTGATATTCTTCCAATAGCATTGCAAATCCGGCTCTGTTCCTTAATATGTAGATAAAAGAGGTCATGGCATCTTCTGGTGCATATAAATTTAGAATGTGATTCCTACTGTCAGGAATGTATTAATCAAAGTAATGCATTATCATAAGTATCTTGGATATATGGCAGAGACCTGTTGTCTAAGGACAGAATGAAAATCACACAAAATGTTAGGATTTAAGGTATAAAAAAGTACAAGGTCCCAATGAAAATTCCTGTGTCTATATCTTCATTCACGTAGTGTGATACCAAGGCAGGCAATGAACTGGACATAATATATAGTTTTCCCTATGGGGATCATGACTCTGCTGAGGTATTAGGTAGCAAAGTATTGACCTAGAAGAAAAGGTGTCTAGAAAATCTAGTAAACTACAAGAATAATTACAGAATAACAAACAGATGAGTGGTTGAATGTCTTTGGTTATTAATGGTAACATGCTAGCAGCTTCACTGTGCCAAGACTGCTTGGATTCTGGGTATGGTAGTATCTGTGTCTGTTAATTAGATCTGATTTTTCATACACTCCAAGGTTACCACCTTTTCTGCCATAGCAGTTCTCACAATGGCTGATGTAAGGATAGAAAAATGTCAGAAAATCCCTAGTCTCTGTCACAAGCTGAAGCTTGAATCCTGATTCTTCTTTGAAAATGGCAAAGCCCTGCTTGACTAAGACAAGAAAGTAAAACTCCAAACAGAGGCTTGAAATTCTATACAAAATAGAGTGCTGGGGAATAAATGTATGGAGACTCTAAAATAAAAAAGCACAGTTTTTTTGCAGTTTCCACTGGTTCTGGATGCTGACAGTGAAACAATCACACTTCTTCTCTTTAGCACACTTCAGTCTGGCTGTGGTTATATCCAGGACCAAGACCTGGAGAATACCAGCAGCCTGACTGACAAATACCCCTTGCAGAATATTTGATTTGTTCTCCTTGCTTCTGATAGATGGAGAATGTGTATTCAAATAGAGATTCCAATCAATCCAATCAAGAGAGAGGTCTCATATATTGGCATGGACATATTATCCTGCAGTACCTTTGGATATCTCCATCAGTGTTGCTGAATCATTTATGTCCTGCTAATTTACTTGGTTTCCTTAGGAAGCAGAAAAATAGAATTAGATGGCAGGAATACCTGTTTTTGTATACTACTCAATCTACTGAATTACAGAAAATAAGTCAGTGGACACTTGGAACTATTTGTATTTCCAGATTTTTCAACCTTGATCCATGCATTTGGCCAGAGTTCCTTTTTTTCATTTTGAGACTATCTGATGATGACTATTTTGCATTTTTACTTACTGTTGACTAATTGGGATATGCCTGTATCTCTACCTACTTCTGATGAATGACATGAGTATAGAATTTACTGCTACAACATTTTATTTTTGTTTTTTCTAGACAGGGTTTCTCTCTATAGCCCTGGCTGTCCTGGAACTCACTCTGTAGACCAGGCTGGCCTCAAACTCAGAAATCTACCTGCCTCTGCCTCCCAAGTGCTGGGATTAAAGGTGTGCGCCACCACTGCCCGGCTTGCTACAACTCTTTTAAACATGTGTCACCAAAGAGGTTTAGGAAAATTAATGCAAAATAATTCCCTTAACCTGTTCTACCAGTATTGAGTTTGCATGAGACACTGATGTACCTCATAAATATGGACTATATTATTTGGAATTCAGAATTGAAAACAAGGTTTATATACTGTGGATATTCATAATAATTCATAGTGTGAGTGAAAATATAAGGTGTGTAAATAGGCCAGAATATTTCCTGATACATATACAGCTGTATTTTGTTTAGTACTGTCAGGAATTTCTGAATCGAATTAATACATTTAATAAATACTCAGATTACAAATCAGAGACTTGAACTCTGAAGACAGAATGAAAATAACAGGAAAAACTTAGGTCTTTTGTGATCCACTGTTACAAGGTCCACATGAAAATTTTAGTGTCAATTTCATTTTTATAATGTATATAATACCAAGGTGGAGATCATCAGGACATGGATGATGTTTTAATTTTACTAAAGGGCCCATGACTCCCCTGAACAAGTAGTAATGAACTGACTTGTACAAACAAACATGGTAGGGATTCTAGTATATTAACCATAAAATGACACTATAACCAAGGGTTGAATTGTTGAATGTCTTTTACCATTAATGGGAACACGCTGTCTGATGTATCATTGCCCCAAGGGTGCTTAGTTTGTGGGTATTGTAGAATCTGTGTCTTAGATTGTTATATGAATATTTTTCTGAGACTCCATGGTTGTAGGATGAAAACATTTGTGGCCAAATCATTTCTCACAGTGTCTGACCTAAGGTTGTAAAAATGTTAAAAATTCCCTAGTGTCTGTCACAAGCTTGACTTTGACTCATGTATAATCCATGCAGTAGACATATCCCACCATGATGGAGGCAAGAAATGAATACCAAATGGTGATACCTGAATTTCACATGTGGTGACATTCCTGTACAGAAACTATCAGCCACGGAATCAGATTATGGAGGATCTGAAACAAACAAGCACTATCCTTGCAGTTTTCCATTGTTTCCATCGCCTGTCAGTTACAGGATCACTCTTCCTTTTCTTTAGTACCATACAATTGGGCTTTGGATAAACCCAGATAAGTCCTGGAATACAGCCAGTAGTCTGACTGATCAAATTCTTCCCTGCAGACAAATGTATTTGCTTCCATTGCTTTTTATAGATGGAGAATGTACATTCAAATAGAGAATGATATGAGATAAATCAGGAGAGAGCTCTCATATCTAGACATGGACATCAAAGCCTGTGGTAATCTTGGAGATCTACATCAGTGCTGCTGATTCATACCCCACACCCTCCTCCCTTGGTTTCTGGAAGTTAGCAGATAAATAAAAAGTTGATTGCAGAAAAAAAACTGTTTTTACATTCTTCCCTCTATACTGTCCAATAGAAAATTATGTTGCTAGAACCTTTGGATGGTCCTATTTCTGGCTCCTTCTGCCAAGTTTTAAGATATCTTCCAGAGGTGTTCTGTTTCTTTTTGAGAACAATGACTGTTTCTCTAATCTTCAGTTTTTGCTGCCTGTTAAAATATTGTGATGCACCTTTCCCTCCTTTTCGAATTCAACTGTTGTGTACACTCTATATAGCTTTTCCTTTAAAATGCAGTGTTTATTCATGCATCCACAAAGAGGTGTTTTAATACTAAGTTTAATATTTTGCCCATGGCATTTTGTACATGTAGTCAGTTTGCATGAAAATATCAGGGCCCCAGAAATATGAAAAATATTATCTGCAACTCAGTGTTGAAAACAATGATTATATGCTGTGATTATTCAACTCTAAATATCATATATGTGGAACTTTAAATGTTTGGGTGTTTTCCCTATTTACTTTTCATATTGGATATTTTCCTTATTTACATTTAAAATGTCATACCCTTTGCCTCTTTCCCCTATGAAACCCTCTGCCCAATCCTCCCACTAACTGCTTATATGAGGTTTTTCTCAGACCCAGAAACCCACCCAATCCTGCCTTCCTGGCTTGTCATTCTCCTACACTGGGGCATCACGCCTTATCAGGAACAATGGCATCTCTTCACACTGATGCTTGACAAGGTCATCTGCTGCTATCTAAGAGGATGGAGACATTGGGTCCCTGAATGTGTACTCTTAGGTTGGTGGTTTAGTCCCTGGGAGCTTTGGAGAGTCTGGCTGGTTGATATTGTTGTTCTTCAAATAGCATTGCAAATTCATTTTAATTTTTTAATAAGTAGTTTTAAGGAGATCATGGCATCTTCTGATGCATATAAAGCTGTAAGATGATTCCTACTGACAGGAATATATTAATCAAAGTAATACATTATCATAAATATCCTGGATATATGACAGAGAGCTGATGTCTAAAGACCGAATGACAATCATATAAAAAGTTAGTACTCAAGTAATACACGAGTACAAGGTCACAATGAAAATTCCTGTGTTTATATCTTCATTGACATAGTGTCATTCCAAGGCTAAAATGAAGTGGACATGATATATTGTATTCCCTAAAGAAATTGTGACTCTGATGAACTGTTAGGTAGCAAAGGAATGACCCAGAAAAATAGCTAGCTAGAAAAATCTAGTAAATTACAAAAACTATAACAGAGTAAACAATGGTTGTGTGGTTGAATGTCTTTGGCCACTAATGGAAACATGATAATTGTATTACTGTCTCAAGATTCCTTGGATTCTGGGTATGGCAGTATCTTTGTCTATATGTTCCATCTGATTTTTCTTAGACTGCAGGGTTGTATGTTGAGAACATTTGCTGCCATTGCAGTTCTCACAATGGCTGATCTAAGGATATAAAAATGTCAGAAAGACTCTATTCTCTGTCACAAGCTGAAGTTTGAATATTTTATCTTCTTTGCAAGTGGCACAGCCCTGCATGACTGAAGCAAGGAAGTCTGCATTAAAATCAGAGTCCTGAAATTCTATAAAAATAAGGTGCTAAGTGGTAATAGCACAGAGACTCTAAAATAAACAAGCACACTCTTTGCAGGTTTCCACTGTCTCTTTCTGCTGACAGTGACACAAGCACTATCCCTTCTCTTTAGCACCATTCAGTCTGACTTTGATTATATCCAGGACAAGATAAAACCTGGAGTAGAGTCTGCAGCCTGACTGACAAATCTCCCCCTTCAGAAAAATTAATTTGCTCTCCTTGCTTCTGATGGATGGAGAATGTACATTCAAATACAGAATCCAATCAGATCCAATCAGGAGAGAGATCTCCTGACATCAAGGCAAGGACATCAAATACTGCTGTAACTTTGGAGATCTCCATCAGTGTTGCTGATTCATTTCTTGCCCCCCTAATTTCCAGGAATTTCTTATGGAAGCAGAGAAATGTAAAGTAGATGGCAGTAAAAGGAGTTTTGCATTCTTTTCCCTACAATGACCAACAGAAAAACCAGTCAGTTGACACTTGGAGCTGTTTCAAATTCCATCTCTTTTAACCAATATCTAAGCAGTTGGCCAGGGCTGCTTTGTTTTATTTTGAGTCTATCTGACTATGACTATTATCTTGCAATATTTACTGCCAGTTGGCTGATTGAGAGGTACCTGTATCTTCCTCTACTTCCCTTGTATGCTGTGCGTACAGCATTTACTGGTAAAATACCGTTAAATAGTCTGTCATAAAAGGCTTAAAAGAGCTAAACGCAAGTTTCTTCTGATAGACTGTTCCACCAGTATTCAGTTTACATGTGACACTGATGTGTCTCATAAATATTGACCATATTAATTGGAATACATATATGAAAAAAATGTTTATATACTGTAGATATTCCCAAAAATATAGTGTTATTGAAAACTTAACGTGTTCTCATAAATGGGACAGAATATTTTCTGACACATGTACAGTTGTATTTTGCTTACTCCTGTCAGGAATATCTGAATAAAAGCAATATATTTAATAAATATCCAGAATACAACTCAGAAACCTAAATTCTGAAGACAGAATGAAAATAACAGGAAAAAACTTAGGTCTCTAGGGATCCAATGGTCCCCATGAAATATTTTGGTCCATTTCTTTTTTATACTGTATATAGTAGCAAGGTGGAGATCTTCAGGAGATGGACGATGTATTGATATTTCTAAAGGGCCCGGGACTCCTCTGAACAGTTATTTACTAACAAATTGACTTGGAAGAACAAACATGCCAGATGTTCTGTTATATTAAACATAAAATAACACTATAAGTACGTGTTGAATTGTTGAATGTCATATACTATTAATGAGAACATCCTGCCTGATACATCACTGCCACAAGGGTGCTTAGTTTATGGGTATGGGAGAACCTTTGCCATTTAGTTACGTCTATATTTTTATGAGATTCCATTGTGATATGATGTGAACATTTGGTGCCACAGCATTTCCCAGAGTTTGAATTATGGTTGTGAATATGTCAAAAAAGTCCCTAGTCTCAGTCATGAGCTGAAGCTTATATCTTGTATCTTCTTTGCAAAAGACATACCCCACCATGAATGAGGTAAGGAATGGATATCAAAATCTGATACCTGAATTTCACAAGTCGTGACATTCCCTTTACAGGAACTAGGAGAGAAGGTATCACATTAAGGAGGATCTGAAATAAACAAGCACTGTCCTTGCAACTTTCCACTGGCTCCATCTCCTGTCAGCTACAAAAGCACTCTGCCTTTTTTTTTTCTTTAGCACCATACAGTCGGGCTTTGGCTATACCCAGGAGCAGATCACTCCTGGAATATAGCCAGCAGCCTGACTGATCAAATCCTTCCCTGCAGACATTTTTTTTTTTACTATCCTTGCTTCTGATTGATGGAGGTTTTGTATTCAAATAGAGAATGGAATCAGATCCAATCAGGAGAGAGCTCTCATATCTAGGCATGGACATTCAGGCCTGTGGTAACCTTGGAGATCTCCATCAGTGGTGCTGATTCATACCTCACACCCTCCTCCTTTGGTTCCCAAAAGGAAGTAGAAAAAGTGGATTGCAGAAAAAAAACTGTTTTTTCCTTCTTCTCACTATAGTGATCATCAAAAAATTAAGCTACTGGAACTTTGGGAGGGTCCTATTTCTGGCTCCTTCTACTGAGCTTTCAGCTATTTGCCAGAGGTGCTCTGTTTCTATTCAAGACCACTGAATGTGTCTTTAATCTTGTAATTTTTGCTTCCTGCAAACCAATAGTGATGTCCCTTTTTCTCCTTTTCCAATTCAACTGCTGTATGCTATGTATATAGCCTTTTCTTGAAAATAGTGTTTATTCTTGCATCCACAAAGAATTGTTTTAATACTATGTTTAATATTCTGCTCATGTCTTGTCTATGTTTACTCAATTTGCATGAAAAGAAGCACCGTCCCACAAATCTGAAAAATATTAAATGTAACTCAAGTGTTGAAAACAATGTTTATATGCTGTGATTATTCATATTAAAATAGGTTTTTGTGGAACTTTAAATGTGTGGCATTTTTTCTTCTTTTTTCTTTTTATATTGGGTATTTTTGTTATTTAACTTTCAAATGTTATACCCTTTCCCTATTTCCTCCCGTGACCCCTCTGCCCAGTCCCCCCACTCACTGCTCATATGAGGGCGTTCTCCCATCCAGTCACCCATCCAATCCTCTCTTGCTGGCCTGGCACTCCCCTACACCCAGGGCATCAAGCCTCCTTATGAACAAGGACAACTTCTCCCCTTGATACTTGACTAGGCCATCTGCTGCTACTTAGGAGACTGAGGCCCTGGGGCCCTCCATGTGTAGTCTTTGGTTGAATGTTTAGTCCCTGGGAGCTCTGAGGGGTGTCTGGATTTTTGATATTGTTTTTCTTCCTATGGGGTTGATAACCCCTTTTAATTCCTTAGTTTATGGTTTTAAAATGTCATGGCATCTTCTGATGTATATAAAGCTGTAATGTGAGTTCTACTGTCAGGAATGCATTAATCAAAATAATACATTATCATAAATATCCTGGATATATGGCAGAGACATGATGTCTAAAGACAGAATGAAAATAACATGTAAGGTTAGGACTCAATGTGTACAGAAGTACAAGGTCACAATGAAAATTACTGTGTCTCTATCTTCATTGACATACTATCACACCAAGGAAGAGATGAACTGGGCATGTTATATTGTTTTCCCTAAAGTGACCATGACTCTGCTGAGGTGTTAGGAAGCAAAGGTCTGACCTGACAAAAAAGCTAGCTAGAAAACCTAGTAATGTCCAAAAGCTAACAGAAGAGAAAACTGTTGTATAATTGAATGTCTTTGGCCATTAATGTTAACATGCTACCAGCATCATTGTCCCAACACTGCTTGGATTCTGGGTGTGGCAGTATCTATGTCTGTTATTTCCATTTGATTTTTCTTAGACTCCAAGGTGGTAAGTTGAGGACATTGGCTGTGTGAATCGAGGACAATTCTCACAGTGGCTGATCTAAATATATAAAAATGTTGGCAAATCTCTAGTCTCTGTCAAAAGCTGAAGCTTGAAGTGTGATTCTTCTTTGCAGATGGCACAGCCCTGCATGACTGAGACAAGGAAGTCAAACTCCAATCAGAAGCCTGCAATTCTATACAAAAGGGTGGTAAGGAATAAGAGCATGGAGACTCTCAAATAAACAAGCACAGCAGTTTTTGCAAATTTACACTGGCTCTATCTCCTGACAGTGACACAAGCACTATCCCTTCTCTTTAGCACCATTCAGTCTTGCTTTCGTTATATCCAGGACCAGATATGACCTGGAGGAGAGTCAACTGCATGACTGGCAAATCTCCCCATTCAGACAAATTTATTTGTTCTCTTTGCTTCTGATTGATGGAGAATGTGTATTCAAGTAGAGAATGGAATCAGATCCAATCAGGAGAGAGATCTCATATCTATGCATGGACAACAAATCCTGCAGTTCCTTTGGAAATCTCCATCAGTGTAACTGATTCATTTCTTGCCTCCTTAATTTCCTGGGATTCCTTATGGAAGCAGAAAAATTGAAAGTGGACCATAGGAAAAGCTGGTTTTGCATTCTTCTCTTTTCACTCACCCACAGAAACACAAGTCACTGCACCCTTGGAGCAAATCTTATTTCCAGCTCTTTCAACCCAGATCCAAGCAGTTGGCCAGTTCCTCTTTTTCATTTTGAGCCTTTTTAATGGTGACTACTATCTTGTATTTTTTTACTGACTGCTGACTAATAGTGGTAAACCTACATCTACCTCCACTTCTGTTGTTTGCACTGAGTGCAGCCTTTACTAGTAAAATATGGTTTAGTAGTGTGTCATCAAAGAGGTTTAAGAAAACTAAATACAAGATTCTTCCCATACCCTGTTTGACCAGTACTCAGTTTGCATTTGACACTGATGTTTCTCATAAACATGGACTGTATTATTTGGAATTCAGAATTGAAAACAATGTTTATATGTTGTGAATATTTCCAATAATGCATAGTATGATTGAAAATAATGCGTGCTTTTAAAGAACCCAGAGCATTTTCTGACACATATACAGTTGTGTTTGGTTTACTTATGCCAGAAATATCTGAATCAAAGTAATATATTTAATAAATATTCAGGATACAACTCAGAGATATGAACTCTGAAGACATAATGAAAATAATAGAAAATACTTAGGTCTCTAGGAATCCACTGATACAAGGCCCCCATGAAAATTTCTGTGTTCATATTTTTCATATTGTATATAAAACCATTGTGGAGATCTTCAGGAGATGGATGATATATTAATTTTCCTAAAGGGCCCATGACCCCACTGAACAGGTAGTTAGTAACAAAATGACTTGAAAAACCAAACATGCTAGAGATTCTAATACAGTAAATATAAAATACAATAAATGAGGATCGAATTTTGAATGTCTTTTACCATTAATGGGAACATGCTGACTGATGCATCACTGCCACAAGGGTACTTAGTTTATGGGTATTGTAGAATCTGTGTCTTTAATTACATCAAGATTTTTCTGCGAATCCATGGTGTTATGATGTGGACATTTGGTTCCACAGCATTTCTCAGAGTGTGAAATATGGTTGTGAAAATGTCAAAAAGTCCTTAGACTCTGTCAAGAGCTGAAGATATCTTGTATCTTCTTTGCAGAAGACATATCCCACCATGAATGAGGCAAGGAATGGATACCAAAAACTGATACGTGAATTTCCCTGTACAGGAACTAGGAGATAAGGTATCAGATTATGGAGGATCTGAAACAATCTAGCGCTGTCCTTGCAGCTTTCCACTGGCTCCATCTCCTGTTGGTTACAAATGCACTCTTCCTTTTCTTTAGCACCATACAGTTGGGCTTTGGCTATACCCAGGACCAGATCACTCCTAGAATATAGCCAGCAGCCTGACTGAGCAAATCTTTCCTTGCAGACACATTTATTTGCTCTCCTTGCTTCTGACTGATAGAGAGAGATCTCATATCTAGGCATGGAAATCCAGTAGTTCTGTAACCTTGGAGATCTCCATCAGTGCTGCTGATTCATACCTCACACCCTCCTCCCTTTGTTCCCAGAAGGAAGCAGAAAAATCAAAAGCGGATGGCCAAAAAATCCTGTATTTGCCTTCTTCCCTTTATACTGACCAACAGAAAATTAAATTATTGAATCCTTGAGGAGGGTCCTATTTCTGGCTCCTTCTGCCTAGTTTTCAGCTATTTGCCAGAGATGGTCTGTTTCTTTTTGAGACCACTGACTGTGTCTGTTCTCTTGCAGTTTTGCTTCCTGCATACCAATTGTGATGAGCTGTTGGACATAACCCTGTGGCCATCAGTCATGTAGGGCCTGGCCCCTAGTGTTCTGGCTGGACTCCACCCCCACATTCCCCAGGCTACAGCCAGGTTTTCCCTGCCCCACAGTTGCCTGGCAGCAGCCAGTTATCCAAATCCATAATTAAAGTGACTGCTTTGCCCCTCCGAGCTATCTCACCCTTTGCCCTCCGCCTTCTCTCTTGCACCTATGTCGTGTCTTCTCTCTTTCCTTTTCTTCTCTTTCTCTCTATTTTTCTTATCTTTCCTTTTTTTAATTCTCTTCTCCCTCTTCCCAAGTGGTCATGGCAGACTTTTACTTCTCTACTTCCCCTCTTTCACTTTATTTCTCTATAATAAAGCTTTAACTTCTTGGGTTGTCTCTTCTTTTCAAAACCCACAGTGCTGGAGTAATAGAAAAGGCCATGTAGGATTTGCAACCAACAGAAAGGACCAAGGGATTCCATGCCCAGCTGGGTTTCCTTAGCAGGTACTCAGGTCTCTGCCCTACAGGATCAAGACGGGATCAAGGACTCCATCCCCCTAGCCAGGTAGTCTCCTTCTACAATTACACAGGCCCCCTCATCACACCTATATCTATCTGGCTCCCACAAGTGGGACAAACATGCCCATACACATGAACCAGCCCAATGACCTGCTCTCTTTTCCCTCTTGCCTGGAGCAGGTGATTGAAGCTCATCTCCTGCAGCCCTGATCTCAGCACTTCTGCTATATCCAGCAATGCCCTGAGATATATGAGAGTTAGAGAACTGGTCACCCCTAGCTTCTGATACCCAGTGGCCCCGAAATTCTCCCTCTCCACTCCTGTAGCCTCTGGTGGCCAGACACCTGTCTTGTGACATGGAGAGTGCATACAATCCAAGTCTCCTGTGCCTAGCACAGCTTCCTCCCCACGCCTCCTTCCCCTTTCTCATCTCTTCTGTGGCATGCAGCAATGCTGCCTTATGATGCCTCTGGGCTAAAGAAATTGTTACCCACCCCACCCCCACCTCTGTGAAGCCTGGGACCTAGGACAGTGAGCCTGGCTCATTGGCAACCCCATTAGTTTCAGCAGCCTCTCAAGGCGCAGATGCTCCTTTTGTGAGGTGGTCCTGTAAGGTCACAGCAACAGTTCAACACCCAAGTCTGCTCTGCCAGTGTTCTGGCCAGGCGAGGGTTTGCTCCCCTTCTGTTTCCCCCCTGCACCAGGAGACAGACACAGGTTCCCTCTCTAGTCCTTGTTTGATGCTCTGTGTCCATGAGACTTAATGGCAGTCCCCAACTTGCTCCCTCAGCCTGCTTACACATCACAGGTACTACATATCTACCCATCTCCAAGCCCCTTTGTGAGGCTCCCATAGCCTCTGCTTTCTTGGTCTGCAGACCTGGAATTCCTTAGTTTCCCTGTTGGCTGGTGTGTGGGGGTGTGTATGAATTCATCTTCTCACACTAGCTAGCAAGCTGCCCCTGTTTTGGCTAGGAAGCCTCTCATTTTCCTTCTCCTTGACTATGTGAACTATGTTTATTATTTTTTAAAGTTTTTAAGGTTGGCCTTTCATCTTGTTCACTCCAGGAAAAAAAAAAGAGAAAACAGGAACATGCCTGCTAAAACACAAAGCCATCTCATGGCAGAATGGCTTCTCTACCATTCACCTAAGCCCACCAAAGCTACACCTGAGGCTTGGCTCACTTGCTTCGCCTACAGGATTACCTAAATAGTGCTTTTTAACACAAGATCTTCTTGTTTCCTTATTTAAATGCGTACTTTTCTCCCTAGCATTCATGATACAAGTCCAAATTTTTCAACTTGTTTAAAATTCCTCTCAGGGCCCAATAGTCATCTAATATGCTTCCACGGGACAAATTGATTATGATAATTAGAAACCAGTTTCCTTTTACTGGCCTATCCTAGATACACAATTAATATTTTCTTCCTCAGCCACCCAAAGCAGACTTAAAGATGCCTTCCAGGAATATTATAGGCTCAATATTCTCCATCCACCCTACACAGACATCCCCCCACGTTGGGGTTCTGCTCCTCTGTTGTCGTTACTCTACAGGTATATTCCTACACCTTGCCCACTGCCACAGAGTTCCAGCAGAGGAGGGTCACCTCCTGGAACCTACATGAGACAACAGAGCTGCCTTTCTCCAGACACCTCATCTGACTGAAGACTCCCGAGACACACCACATGCTGAGATCCAGAGACACAATACTGAAACCCACAGAACACAGACTTGGGACCTTCAAGCTACAGAGGAACTCTCTTGCCAAAGCTAAAAGACTGCTGAACTTGGTGAAAATTATGTGATACTGAGATAAACATAATGTCTATATAGATTGATAAATTACTGTATAAAACTGATGTTATTACCCTCAAACTGTACTATCCATTGATTCAATTGTCCCTTGCCCTCCCAATGCCCACCCTCAACCCTCCTTAACACTCTGACTTAGTTGTGTTACTCCTCTGGCTTATGTGTTCCCTTTTGATATTCCCACCCCACACAAAATTTTCACCACAAATGAGATCTCTCGCTTAAAACGGGAAATTGTCTGGAGGTGAGCTGTGAACAGGTAGCCTGATCTCCGTTTGAGCATCAACACTGAATCCCATAGACCTGGTGGGTGGGACATCTACCTATAAGGAACAGAAGAAGTTTGATCATGCCCCCTGGCACCATGGACCCTGTCATAGTTAGAGCTCCTGTAGACTTCCAACCTGCAGAAGAGGTGAGTGGCAATCAGTCATATAGGGCAATACAGAGACCCCTAGCTTTTTGTTTGTTTGTTTGTTTGTTTTTTATTATTTATTTTATTTTATTTTATTTTATTTACATTCCAAATCATTTCCCCTTTCCCGTTTCCTCCCTCCCCTAGCTTTTAAAACAAGTAAATGCAGGAGATGTTGGACATAACCCTGTGGCCATCAGTCATGTAGGACCTGGTCGCTAGTGTTCTGGCAGGACTCCACCCCAGATTCACCTGGCTACTGCCAGGTTTTCCCCACCCCACAGTTGCCTGGCAGTAGCCAGGTAACCCAGCCCACTATAAAAGGGATTGCCTGTGCTCTCCTTGCACTCTTGTCCTACTCTCTAGCCCTTCTTTCTCACCAATATGTCTTGTTTTCTCTCTTTTCTTTTCTTTTCTCTATCTCTTTAACTTATCTTTCTCTTTTCTCTTCTCTTCTCACTCATCCCACATGGTCATTGCAGGCTTTTACTTTTTCTACTTCCTCTCTCTCATTTTATTTCTTTATAATAAAGCTTTAAAGCCATATGCTGTCTCTTATCAAATCATGCTGTGCTGGAGTAATATAACAGACCTCATAGGGTTCCCAGCCAAACAGAAAGGACCAAGGACTTCCCTGCCCAGCAGGGCATCAGAACCTCTGTTCCCCAGGATCAAGACTGGATCAGTCCCCACCCCCTTATAGGTACAGAGAACCCCCCCTAATAAGACCTACAATGTGCCTTTATCTCATTTTCCCAATTCAACTGTTGTATGTTCTGTTTATAAACTTTCCTTGAAAATGTAATGTTTATTTGTAAATTCACAGAGAGTTGTTTTAATACTAAGTTTACTATTCTGCCCATGCCATTATCAATGTGTACTCATTTTGCATGAAAATAAGCAGTGTCCCATAAGTTGGATACATATTAAATGCAACTCAGTGTTGAAAATAATGTTTATATGCTGTGATTATTCACATTAAAATATGGTGTATGTAGAACTTTAAATGTGTGGGGTTTGTTTCCATTTTTTCCTTTTATAATGGATATTTTCTTTATTTACCTTTCAGATGTTATACCCTTTCCCTGCTGCACCCCATAAAACTCTTTGACCAATCCACCCACTCACTGCTTATTTGAGGGTGTTCTCATATTCAGCCACCCAAACAATCCTGCCTCCCTGGCTTGGCATCCCCATACAACGGGGCATGAAGCCTCCTTAAGGACAGGGGCATACCATCCACTGATGCTTGACAAGGTCCTCTGCTGTTACTTAGGTGGGGGGAGCCCTGAGTCCCTCCATGTGTACTCTTTGGTTGGTGGTTTATTCCTTGGGAGCTCTGTAGGGTCTGGTTGGTTTATATGGTTGTTCTTCCTGCAACATTGCAATCCCTTTCAATTCCTTAACATGTAGTTTTAAAGAGGTCATGACATCTTTTGATGCACATAAATCGGAAATGTGATTTCTACTGTCAGGAATGTATTAATCAAAATAATACAGTATCATAAATATCCTGTATATAGAGCAGAGACCTGATGACTAAAGACAGAATGAAAATAGCATTAAATAATAGACCTCAAGGTATACAAAAGTACAAGGAAACAACAAAAATTCCTGTGTCTATATCTTGAATTACATAGTGTCATACCAAGGCAGAGATGAACTGGACATGATATATTGTTTTCCCTAAAGGAATTGTGCCTCTGCTGAGGTTTTAGATTACAAAGGACTGACATGGGAAATAGCTAGCTAGAAAATCTATTATACTACAAAAACAATAACAGAATAAACTATGTTTGTATTGTTAAATGTCTTTTGCCATTAATGGTAACATGTTATTTTTATAACTATCCCAAGACTGCTTGGATACTGGGTATGGTATTATCTTTGTCTACTAGTTCCATCTGATTTTTCTTAGACTGCCGTGTGGTATGTGGAGGACATTTCCTGCCATAGCAGTTCTCACAGGAGCTGATCAAAGATATAAAAATGTCAGAAAATGTCTAGTTTCTGTCACTTGCTGAAGCTTGAGTCTTGATTCTTTTTGCAGATGGCACAGTCCTGCATGATTGAGACAGGAAAGTCAAACTCTGAACAGAGACTTCAATTCTATCCAAAGTACAGTGCTAGGAATCAGGGCATGGGGATTCTAATATAAACAAATTCAGTCTTTGCAGCTTTGAAATGGCTCTGTCTGCTGAAAGTGAAACAAGATCTCTTGCTTCTCTTTAGCATCATTCAGTCTTGCTTTGGTTATATCCAGGATCAGGTAAGATCTGGAGTAGAACCAGCAGCATGACTGACATCTTCAGACAAATTTATTTGCTCTCCTTGCTTCTAATTGATGGAGAGGGTGCATTCAAATAGAGAATCCAATCAGATCCAATCAATAGAGAGACCTCATATCCAGACATGTATATCAAACCCTGCAGTACTTTTGGATATCTCCAATCTGTGTTGCTGATCATCTATTGCACCTATAATTTCCTGAGTTTCCTCGCAGAAGCAGAAAAATGGAAAGTGTAACTCAGGAATAGCTGTTTTTACTGTTTTTACTTCTCTCTATACTGATCAACAGAAATACAAGTGAGTGGAACATTGGGGTTATTCCTATTTCCAGGTCTTTCAACCTTGATCCAAGCAGTTGGCTAGAGTTCCTCTGTTGTGATTTGAGCCTTTTTGACTGAAACTATTATCTTGCATTTTTACTGCCTGATGACTAATTGTGATGTGCCTGCATCTCCCTTAACTTCTGTTGTATGCTCTTGGTAAAGTCTTAACTAGTACAATACTGTTCAATCATGTGACATCAAAGAGGTTGAAGAAAGCTAAGTGTACAATCCTTCCCGTACACTGCTGCACCATGCTCAGTTTGCATGATACATTGATGTCTCATAATTATGAACAATATTATTTGAAATTCATAATTGAATACATTGTTTACATACTGGGTATAATCCCAACAACACATAACATGATTGAAAATACATCACGTGCTTGTGAAGGGACCAGAACATTTTTTGACACATGTACAGTAGTATTTTGTTTATTACTGTCAAGAATATCTAAATCAAAGTAATAGATTTAATAAATATTCAGGATACAACTCAGAGACCTGAAGTCTTAGGGCAAAATAAACATAACAGGAAAAACTTACACCTCTAGGGTCCCACTGGCACAAGGTCCCCATGAAAATTTCTGTGTCCATTTCTTTTTTATAATGTATGTAATTACAAGGTGAAGATCTTCAGGACACTGATGATGTTTTAATTTTTCTAAAGGGCCCATGACTCCCCTAAACAGCTAGTTAGTAGCCAACTGACTTGGAAGAACAAACATGCTAGAGATACTAGCATTTTAACATAAAATAACACTATAAACTAGGCTTGAATATTTAATATCTTTTACCATTAATGGGAACATCGTGCCTGATGCATCACTGAACCAAGGGTGCTTAGATTTTGGGTATGGTAGTACCTATGTCTCTTAATTGGTTACATCAAGACTTTTATGAGATTCAGTGGTTGTATATTGAAGGAATTTTCTGCCACAACATTTCTCATAGTGACTGATCTAAAGTTGTGAAAATGTCAAAAATTCCCTATTGTCTGCCACAAGATTAAGATTGAATCTTGTATCATCTTTGCAGAAAACACATCTCACCATGACTGAGGCAAGGAATGGATATCAAATGCTAATATCTGAATTTCACATGTGGTGACATTCCCTGTACAGGAACTAAGAGTGAATGTACCAGTTCATTTTGACTGTGAAACAAATGAGCACTGTCCTTTCAGCTTTTCTCTAGCTCCATCTCCTGTCAGTTACAGGATCACTCTTGCTTTCCTTTAGTACTATACAGTTGAGCTTTGGTTATACCTAGGACCAGATTAGTCCTGGAATATAGCCAGCAGCCTGACTGATCAAATCCTTCACTGAAGACAAATGTATTTGCTCTCCTTGATTCTAATTGATGGAGAATGTACATTCAAATAGAGAATGGAATCAGATCCAATCAGAAGAGAGCTCTCGTATCTAGGGATGGACATCAAAGCCTGTGGTAACCTTGGAGATCTCCATCAGTGCTGCTGATTCATAACTCACACCCTCCTCCCTTGGTTTCAGGAAGGAAGCAGAAAAATCGAAAGTAGATGGCAGGAAAAAAAAACTATTTTTGCCTTATTCTATCTATACTGTCCAACAGAAAATTAAGTTACTGGATCCTTGAGGAGGGTCCCATTTCTAGCTCTTTCTGCCAAGATTTAAGCTATTTGTCAGAGGTGTTAATTATTTTTTTGGCTTTGTGTTTTCTTTTTTTTTTAAGACCACTGACTTTGTCATTTCTCTTGAAATTGTTTGCTTCCTGCAAACCAATTGTGATGTGACTTTCTCTCCTTTTCCAATTTAACTGTTGTGTGCTCTGTAGATAGCCTTTTCTTGAAAATATGTTTTTTCGTGCATCCAAAAAGAATTCTTTTAATACTAAGTTTAATATTCTGCCCATGGCTTTATCTACATTTACTCAGTTTTGCAAGAGAAGTGTCCCATAAATCTGCAAAATATTCAAAGCAACTCAGTGTTAAAAACAATGATTATAGGATGTGATTTTTCACATAAAAATATGATGAATATGGAACATTAAATGTGTTGGGTTTTTTTATTGTTTTCTTTCTACATTGGATATTTCCTTTATTTAACTTTCAAATGTTATACACATTCCCTGTTTCCCCCAATTCTCTGCTGAAACACTCTGTTCAATGCCCCCACTCACTGTTTATGTGCTGGTGTTCTCCGACCCTCCCACATACCTTATCCTCCTTCCCCGCCTGGCATTCCCATATTCTGGGACCTCAAGCCTTCTTAGCAAAAGGTGGATCTCCTTCCATTGATGCTGGATAAGGAGATCTGCTGCTACTTAGGAGGCTAGAGTATTGGGTCCCTCCATGTATACTCTTTGGTTGGAGATTTATTTGTTGGGAGCTTGGGAGGGTCTGGTTGGTGAATATTGTTGCTCTTCCAATAGAATTGCAAATCCCATTCAATTCTTAGTATGTAGTTTTAAAGAGGTCATGGCATCTTCTGATGCACATAAAGGTGCAATGTGATTTCTACTTTCAGGAATGTATTAATCATAAATAATCTGGATATATGGCAGAGACCTGATGTCCAAAGACAGAATGAATATCACATAAAGTCTTAGGACTCAAGGTATACACAAGTACAAGGTCACAATGAAAATTCCTGTGCCTATATCTTCAATGACATTGTTTCATACCAAGACAGAAATGAACTGGACATGTTAAATTGTTTTCCATTTGGGGATCTTGACACTGCTGAGGTGTTATGTAGCAAAGGACTAACCTGGAAAAAAAGTTATCTAGAAAAATCTGCTAAACTTCAAGAAGAACAACAAAATAGCAAACAGTTGTATGGTTGAATGTCTTTGGCCATTAATGGTAAGATGCTAATTGTATCACTGTTCAAAGACTGCTTGGATTCTGGGTATGGTAGTATCTTTGTCTGTTAGTTATATCTGATTTTTCTTAGACTACAAAGTCATATGTTGAGGACCTTTGCTGACATACACGTTCTCACAATGGCTGATTTAAGGATACAAAAATGTCAGAATATCCAGAGTCTGTCACAAACTGAATCTTGAATCCTGATTCTTCTTTGAAAATGGCAAAGCCCTGCATGAGTGTGACAAGTAAATCAAACTCCAAACAGAGGCTTGAAATTCTGTAAAAAATAGGGTGCAAAGCAATCATAGAATGGATACTCTAAAATAAAAAAGCAGAGTTTTTTTGCAGTTTCCAATGGCTCTGGCTGCTGACAGTGACACCAGCATACTCCCTTCTCTTTAGCACCATTCATTCTGACTGGTTACAACCAGGACCAAATAAGACCTGGAGTAGAGTCAGCAGTCTGAATGACAAATCTCCCGCTGCAGAATATTTTATTTGTTCTCCTTGCTTCTGATTGTTGGAGAATGTGTATTCAAATAGAGAATCCAGTCAGATCCAATCAGGAGAGAGATTTCATATCTTGGCATGACCAGAAAATCCTGAAGTACCTTGCGAGATCTCCATCAGTGTTGCTGATTCATTTCTTGCCCACCTACCTAATTTCCTGGGTTTCCTTATGGAAGCAGAAAAATAGAAACTGGATGTCAGGACAACCTGTTTTTGCATTCTTCTCAATACACTGACAAACAGAAAAAATCAGTGGAACCTTGGAACTATTCATATTTCCAGATTTTTCAACCTAGATACAAGCAGTTGGCCAGAGTTCCTTTTTTTCTGATGGTGATTATTTTGCATTTTTTTTGCCTGTTGACTAATTGTGTTGTGCCTGCATCTCCATCTGCCTCTGTTGTATGGTTTGAGAATAGCATTTACTGCTACAATATTTTTTAATAGTGAATCATCAAAGAGGTTTAAGGAAATTAATGCAAGATTCTTCAAATGACCTGTTCTACCAGTATTCAATTTACATGAGACACTGATGTATCTCATAAACATGGATCATATTGTTTGAAATTCATAATTGAAAACACTGTTTACAAATTGTGGTTCAATGCATAGTGCGATTGAAAATATAGTGTGTGCCTGTAAAAAGGCCAGAGCATTGCCTCATGCATATACAGATGTATTTTGTTTACTACTGTCATGAATATCTGAACCAAATGAATACATTTAATAAATACTCAGATTACAAATCAGAGTCTTGAACTCTGAACACAGAATGAAAATAACAGGAAAAACTTTGGACTTTGGGATCCACTGGTACAAGACCCTCATGAAAATTTTAGTGTCCATTTCATTTTTATACTGTATATAATACCAAGGTGGAGATTATCAGGAAATGGATGATGTATAAATTTTCCTTAAAGGCCCACAGCTACCCTGGACAGTTAGTTATTAACAAATTGCCTTGGAAGAATAAAAATGTTAGAGGTTCTACTATGTTAAACATAAAATAACACTATAATAAAAGAGTTGAATTGTTAAATATCTTGTATCATTAATGGGAACATGCTGCCTGATGCATCACTTCTCCCAAGGGTGCTTAGTTTATTGGTATTGTAGAATCTGTGTCTTTTGGATTGTTATATCAATATTTTTCTGGGATTCTATGGTTGTATGTTGAAGATTTTTGTAGCCAAAACATTTCTCACAGTGTATGACCTAAGGTTGTAAAAATGTCAAAAATTGACTAGTGTCTTGTCACAAGCTTAAGCTTGAATCATATATCATTCTTGCAGAAGACATATCCCACCATGACTGAGGCAAGGAATGGATATCAAACACTTATGCCTGAATTACACATGTGGTGACATTCCCTGTTCAGGAACTAGAAGCCAAGGAATCAGTGTATGGTGGATCTAGAACAAACAATCACTGTGCTTGGAGCTTTCTACTGGTTCTGTCTCCTGTCAGTTACAGGAGCACTCTTCATTTTCTTTAGCACCATACAGTCAGTCTTTGGTTATACCCAAGAACAGATTAGTACTGGAATATACCCTGCAGCCTGACTGATCAAATCCTTCCCTGCAGACAAATTTATTTTCTCT
The DNA here is from genome assembly GCA_036184795.1 of Tokudaia tokunoshimensis. Lineage (NCBI taxonomy): Eukaryota > Metazoa > Chordata > Mammalia > Rodentia > Muridae > Tokudaia > Tokudaia tokunoshimensis. The sequence continues at coordinate 36,899,207 of BTHU01000001.1, forward strand.
CCTTGTTTCTATTTGATGGAGAATGTACATTCAAATAGAGAATGGTATCAGATCCAATCAGGAGAGAGCTCTCATATCTAGGCATTAACATCAGAGCCTGTGGTAACCTTGGAGATCTCCATCAGTGCTGCTGATTCATACCTCACACCCTCCTCCCTTGTTTCTTCACTCTATACTGAACAACAGAAAATTGAACTACTGGAGCTTTGGGATAGTCCTATTTCTAGCTCCTTCTGCTAACTATTAAGTTATTTGCCAGAGGTGCTCTGTTTCTTTTTGAGACAATTGACTGTGTCTCTCATCTTGCAATTTTGACTGCCTTCTAATCTATTGTGATGTGCCTTTTTCTCTTTTTCTAATTCAACTGTTATATACTCTCTATATATCCTTTCCATTAAAATGTAATATTTATTCATGCATCCACAAAGAGCTGTTTTAATATTAAGTTTAATATTTTGCCCATGGCATTGTCTACATTTTTGGAGTTTGAATGAAAAGATCCAGGGCCACATAAATCTGAAAAAAAATTAACTGCAACTCTGTTGAAAACAGTGTTTGTATGCTGTGATTATTCACCTCTAAATAGTGTATGTGGAACTTTAAGTGTTTGTGAATTTTTTCTATATTTACTTTTTATATTGGATATTTTCTTTATCTACATTTCAAATGTCATACCATTTCTCTGTTTCCCCCAATTAACCCTCTGCCCAATACCCCAACTAACTGCTTATATGATGTTGTGCTCCCATCCAGAAACCCACCAAATCTGCTTCCCAGGCCTGTCATTCTCCTACACTGGGGCATCAAGCATTCCTAGGAACAAGGGCATTTACTCCCATTGATGCTCCACAAGGCCATCCGTTTCTACCTAAGATGCTGGAGTCATGGATCCCTTAATGTGTACCCTTAGAATGGTGGATTAGTCCCTGGGAGCTCTGGAGCGTCTGGTTGGTTGATATTGCTGTTCTTCCTACAGCATTGCAAATCCATTTCAATTCCTTAATATGTAGTTTTAAAGATGTCATGGCATCTTATGATGCATATAAAGCTATAATGTGATTTCTACTGTCTGGAACATATTAATCAAAGTAATACATTATCATAAATATCTTGGATATATGGCTGAGACCTGAAGTCTAAAGACAGAATGAAAATCACATAAAATGTTAGGACTCAAGGTATACACATGTAAAATATCACAATGAAATTTCCTGTGTCTATATCTTCATTTATATAGTGTCATACTAAGTCTGAGATAAACTGGACATGATATATTCTTTTCCGTAAAAAAATTGTGACTCTGTTGAGGTCTTAAGTAGCAAAGGAGTGACCCAGAAAAATAGCAAGCTAGAAAATCTAGTAAACAACAAGAACAAGAACAGAGTAAACATCGGTTTTGTGGTTGAATATCTTTGGCCATTAATGGTAACATGCTGATTGTATTACTGTCCAAAGACTGCTTGGATTCTGCATATGATAGTATCCTTCTCTGTTAGTTATATCTGATTTTTCTTAGACTACAAAGTTGTATGTTGAGGATATTTGCTGACATACCAGTTCTCACAATGGCTGATATAAGGATACAAAAATATCAGAAAAACTGTATTCTCTGTCAGAAGCTGAAGCTTGGACCTTGCATCTTTGTTGCTGGTGCTACAGCCCTGCATGAATGCGACAAGGTAGTCAAACTCCAAAGCAGAGGCCTAAAATTCTATAAAAAAAATAGGATGTTAAGTGGTCATTGCATGAACACTCTAAAATAAACAAGCACAGCCTTTGCAGGTTTCCACTAGCCTGTCTGCTGACAGTAACACAAGCACTCTCGCTTCTCTTTAGCACCATTCAGTCTGGCTTTGGTTATATCCAGGATCAGATAAGATCTGGAGTATAGCCAGCAACCTGACTGACAAATTTCCCCATTCAGAGAAATTTATTTGCTCTCCTTGCTTCTGATTGATGGAAAATGTGCATTCAAACAGAGACCCAATCAGATCCAATCAAGAGAGAAATCTCATATCTAGGCATGGACATCAAATCCTGCAGCACCTTTGGAGATCTCCATTAGTGTTGCTGATTCATTTCTTGCCCCCTAAATTACTGGGATTTCTTATGGAAGCAGAAAAATATAAATTGGATGGCAATAAAAGCAGTTTTTGCATTCTTTTCTCTACAATGACCAACAGAAAAAAAAGTCAGTGGACACTTGGAACTGTTCCTAGTTCCTTCTCTTTCAACCAAGATCTAAACAGTTGGCTAGAGTTGCTTTGTTTCATTTTGAGACTCTCTGACTGTGACTATTATCTTGCAATATTTACTGCCTGTTGACTAATGGTGATGTTCCTGCATCTCCCTGCACTTCCGTTGTATGCTTTGAGTACAGCCTTTACTAGTACAATACTATTTATTAGTAGTCATCAAAGAGGTTTAAGAAAACTCAATGTAACTTTCTTATGATATACTGTTCGACGAGTTATCAATTTGCATGAGACACTGATATGTCATAATTATGGACCATATTATTTGAAATACATATGTGAAAAATGTTTCTATACTGTAGATATCCAAACATACATAGAGTGATATGTGTTTGTAAAGAGACCCGAATATTATCTGACATATTTACAGTTGTATTTTGTATACTACTGTCAGGAATATCTCAATGAAAGCAATATATTTAATGAATGTCAAGGTTACAATTCAGAGACATGAAATCTGAAGGCAGAATGAAAATAACAGGAAAAATTTAGGTCTCTAGGTATCCACTGGTACAAGGTCCCTATGAAATATTTTGGTCCTTTTCTTTTGTGTGTGTGTGTGTGTGTGTGTGTGTGTGTGTGTGTGTGTTTTATTTTCTATATATTTTACTTACATTCCAAAGAATTTCCCTTTCCCGTTTCCTCCCTCTCCGAAAGTCCCATAAGCCCTCTTCCCTCCCCCTCTTCCCCATCCTCAGAAAACTGGGCACTCCCGGAGGATCCTGTTATACCACTCCTGGGCATATACCCAAAGGCTTGCCCTGCACGCAATAAGGACACATGGTCCATTTCTTTTTTATACAGTATATACTACCAAAGTGGAGGTCTTCAGGAGATGGATGATGTATTAATTTTCCTAAAGGGCCCACAACTACCCTGAACAGTTAGTTACTAACAAACTGCATTGAAAGAGCAAACATGTTAGAGGTTCTAGTATATTAAAAATAAAATGACACTATAAACACGGGTTGAATTGTTGAATGTCATATACCATTAATAGGATCATGCTGATGCATCAGCACACTGATGCATCACTGCCACAAGGGTGCTTAGTTTATGGTTATGGGAGAATCTGTATCTTTTAGTTACATCCAGATTTATCTGAGATTCCATGGTGGTATGCTGTGGACATTTGGTGCCACAGCATTTCTCAGAGTGTGAAATATGTTTGTGAAAATGTCAAAAAGTCCTTAGTCTCTGTCAAGAGCTGAAGCTTATACCTTGTATCTTCTTTGCTGAGTGTTAAGCTATTTTCCAGAGGTGCTCTCTTTCTTTTTGAGACCACTGACTGTGTCTGTCCACTTGCAATTATTGCTTCCTGCCAACCAATTGAGATGTGCTGTTGTATATAATCTTGTGTCCATCAGTAAGGTAGGGCCAGGTCCCTAGTGTTCTGTCTGGACTCCACCCCCACAGTCCCCTGGCTACAGCCTGGTTTTCCCTTCCCCATAGTTGCCTGACTACAGCCAGTCAACCCTGCACACCATTAAAGGGGCTGCTTTGCCCCTCCTTGCTCTCCTGCCTTTTGCTCTTGCCTTTCTCTCTTGCCCCTCTGTCTTGTTTTCTCTCTTTTCTTTCCTTTCCTCTTGTCTTTTTTCTTCTTTCTGTTTTTTTTATTCCATTCTCCCTCTTCCTAATGGCAGGCTTTTACTTCTCTACTCTCCCTGTTTCACTTTATTTTTCAACAACAAAGCTTTAAATTCATGGGTTGTCTCTTTTTATCAAAACCCATTGTGCTGGAGTAATAGCACAGGACACACAGTATTTCCTTAACAGAAAGGACCAAGGGCTTCCCTGCTCAGCTGGGCTTCCTCTGCAGGTACTCGAGCCTCCACCCCACAGGATCAAGATGGGATCAATGACTCCATCCCTCCTAGCTGGGTAGTCTCCCTCTACAGTTACATGGGCCCCCCCCTCATCACACACATACCTCGCTCCCACAAGTGGAGAAAACCTGCCTGTATACATAAACCAGCCGTGTGTACTGCCCTCTTTTCCCTCTGGTCCAGGGCATATGGATAAAGGTCCTCTTCTGCAGCCCTGTTCACAGCTCTTCTGCTGTATCCAGCAATGCCCAGAGATACTGGAGAATTAGAGAACTGGTCACCCCTGGATTCCGAGACCCAGGGTATCTGAACTTCTCACCCTCCACTAGTAGCCTTTCATTGCAAGACACCTGCCTCGTGACATGGAGAGTGCAAACAGTTCAACTCTTGTGCCTTCCTCCACACCTCTCTTTCACCCATCACACACATTCTTAGCTCTTCTGTGGTATCCATCTAAGCTGTCCTATGATGCCCAAGGACTAGAGAACTTGGCCCCCTCCCTCACACCTACCTCAATGAGGCCTGGGACCTCTGCCTGAGAGCCTGGCTCACCCCCAACCTCCAGCAGGTCCAGTGGCCTCGCAAGGCCCAGATGCTCCTTTTGTGCAGTGGCCCCGTGAGGTCACAGAGACAGTCCAACTTCCAAGTCTTCTCTGTCAGAGCTCTGGACAGGCACTGGTTTCCTCCCTGTCATTTTCAACCCGGTGCCAGGAAACAGATGTTGAGTCCATCTCTCATCCTTGCTTGTCGCTCTGTGACAATGTGACCAAATGGCAATAACTGCCTTGTTCTGTCAACCTCCTTACATTTCCCAAGTCTCCTCCTAAATCTCTACTGATCCTCAAGCTACTTTGTGAGACTATCATAGAATCTGCTTTCTTGGTCTGCAGACCTGCAATTTCTTAGTATCCCTGTAGGATATGGGTGGGGTGGGTGTGAATTTACCCTCTCACACTAACCTGCAAGCTGTCTCTGCTTTGGTCATTTTCCCTGTCTTTGTCTATGTTAATCATGTTTATTTTTTTAAAGCTTTTAAGGTTGGCCTTTCATCTCCTTCTTTCCAAGAAAAAAAAATGGAGAAAACAGGAACATGCCTGCTAAAACACACAGTCATCTTCTGGCAGAATGGCTCCTCCCTATCCATCTAAGCCAGCCAAAGCTATACCTGAAGTTTTGCTCAAATGCTTCCCTTACAGGATTACCTTTTTAAACCAAAATTTTATTGCTTCCTTATTTAAATGCTGACTTTTCTCACTAGCATTAGTGATACATGTCCAAAATTTTCAACATGTTTACAATTTCTTTTAAGGCCATAAGCCATCTAACATACTTCCATGGGTCAAATTAACTCTGATAATTAGCAACCAGTTTTCTTTTATATTCCTATCCTAGATACACAATTAACATAATATTATCTTCCTCAGCCACCCAAAGCAGACTTAAAGATGCCTTCAAAGACTATCACAGGCTCAATATTCGCCATGCACTCAATACAGACATCTACCTGTTGGGGTTCTGTTCCTTCATTGTCAATAATCTTTAGGTTATTCCTACACCGTGCCCACTGCCACAAATATCCAGCAGAGGCAGGGCGACCTCCTGGGACCTACATGAGACAACATAGGTGCCTTTCTCCACAAACCTCATTTGACTGAAACCTCCCAAGACACATCACTCGCTGAGATTCAGAGACATATGCTGAAACCCACAGAGGACAGACTTGGGATCTTCCAACTATAGGTGAACTCACTTGCCTGCTGAACTTGGGGGAAATTTCATGATAGTGAGGTAAACATAGTGTCTATCTACATTGATTAATTACTGTTTAAAATTGATGTTACTACACTCAAACTGTACTATCCATTGATTGAATCACCCCTTGCCCTCCCAATCCCCACCTTCAACCCTCCTTAGTTGTGTTACTCCTATGGTCCATGTGTTTTCTTTGGATACTTCCACCCCACCCAAAATTTTCACCACAAATGATACCTCTCCCTTAAAAGGGGAAATTATCAGGAGGTGAGCTGTGCATAAGTAGCCTGGTCTCAGGTTGAGCACTGACCTTGAACCCCAGAGACCTGGTGGGCAGGGTTTCTACCTATGATCTAGTTGGCAGGGATTCTACCTACAAGGGACAGAAGAAGTTTAGTCAGGCCCCCTGGCACCCTGGCTCGTTTCATAGTTAGAACTCCCATATCCCACATCTCACAGTAGAGGTGTGTGGCCATCAGGCACATGGAAAATACAGAGACCCCTATCTCTTAAAAATGTAAATGGAGATATTGGACATAACCTTGTTGCCATCAGTCATGTAGGGCCTGGCCCCTAGTGTTCTGATTGGACTCCACACCCAGAGTCACCTGGCTACAACCAGGTTATCCCCAGCCCACAGATACCTGGCAATGGCCAGGTACCCTGCCTACAACAAATGGGACTTCTTTTGCCCCTCCTTGCTCACTTGCCATTCTCCCTCGCCCTGCCCCTGTGTCTTGTCTTGTCTTGTCTTGACTTCTCTTCTCTTCTCTTCTCTTCTCTTCTCTTCTCTTCTCTTCTCTTCTCTTCTCTTCTCTATCTCTTTCTTTTATCTTTCTCTTTTCTATTCTCTTCTCACTCCTCCCACAATCTCATGGCAGGCTTTAATTTCTGTACTTCCCCTCTCTCATTTTATTTCTCTATAAAAAAGCTGTAATGTTATGGGTTGTCTCTTCTTATCAAAATCTGTTGGCTGTATTAATATAACAGGTCTACCAGGGATCCCAGCCTAACATAAATGACCAAGGACTTCCCTGCCTGGCAGAGCATCCTACACAGGTACACGGAACTCTGCCCCACAGGATGAAGACTGGATTCCCCACCCCCAGCTAGGTAGTCTCCCTCTACAGGTACACAGGCTCCCCTAATCAGACCTACAATGTGCCTTTCTCTCCTTTTCCTGTCAACTGTTGTATGCTCTTTGTATATCCATTCCTTGAAAATGTAATTTTGATTCATGAATCTACAGAGTTTTTTTTAATACTTAATATTCCGCCCATGCCATTGTCCATATATACTCATTTTGTATGAAAACAAGCAGGGTTCCATATATTGAATACATGTTATATGCAACTCAGGGTTGAAAACAATATTTGTATGCTGGGAATATTCACATCAAAATATGGTGTATGTGGAACTTTAAATGTGTGGGTTTTTTCATTTTTTCCTTTTATAATGGATATTTTCTTTATTTACATTTTAAATGTTATACCCATTTCCTGTTTCACCCCATGAAACCCTCTGACCAATTCTCCCACACAGTGCTTATATGAGGGCGTTCTCCCACTCAGTCACCCAACAAATTCTGCTGTGCTGGCCTGATATTCCCATACAATGTGGCATCAAGCTTCCTTAGGACCAGGGGCACCCCTTCCATTGATGCTTGAGAAGGCCATCTGCTGCTATGTAGGAGAAGGGAGCCATGGGTTCCTTAATGCGTCCTCTTTGGCTGGTGGTTTATTCATTGGGAACTGTATAGGGTCTGTTTGGCTGATATTATTGTTCTTCCTATGGCATTTCCAATCCCTTACAGCTACTTAGTATATAGCTTTAAAAATGTCATGGCATCCTTTGATGCATATAAATCTGTCAACTTATTCCTACTGTCAGGAATGTATTAATCAAAGTAATACATTATCATAAATATCCTGGATATATGGCAGAGACCTGATATCTAAAGACAGAATGAAACTAACATGAAATCATAGGTCTCAAGGTATACACAGGTACAAGGTTACAATGAAAATTCCTGTGTCTATACCTTCATTTACCTAGTGTCACACCAAGGCAGAGATGAACTGGACATGATATATTGCTTTCCCTGAAGGGATTGTGCCTCTGCTGAGGTTTTAGGTTACAAAGGACTGACCTGGAAAATAGCTAGCTAAAAGATCTTGCACACTATGAGAACAGTAAAAGAATAAACAACGGTTGTTTGGTTTAATGTCTTTGGCCATTAATAGCAATATGCTACTTGTATAACTGTCCCAAGATTCCTTGGATACTCGGTATGGTATTATATTTGTCTACTAGTTCCATCTGATTTTTCTTGAAGTGTAGAGTGGTAAGTTGAGGTCATTTGCTGCTATAGCCGTTCTCAAAGTAGCTGATCTAAAGATACAAAAATGTCAGAAAATGTCTAGTCTCTGTCACAAGCTGAACCTTGAATCTTGATTCTATTTTGTAGATGGCACAGCCCTGCATGACTGAGACAAGAAAATCAAACTCCAAACAGAGGCTTGAAATTCTATGTAAAATATGGTGACAAGGTATCAGAGCATGGAGACTCTAATATAAACAAATTCAGCCTTTGAGAATTAACAGTCTCTCTGTCCTCTGAAGGTGACACAAAATCTCTCCCTCCTCTTTAGCACCTTTCAGTCTGGCTTTGTTTATATCCAGGATCAGATAAGGCCTGGAATATAATCAACAGTCTGAATGGCAAACCCCCACCTTCAAACAAATTTATTTGCTCTCCTTGCTTCTGATTGATGAAGAATCTGTATTCAAATAGAGAATAAAATCAGATCCAATCAGGAGAGGGTTTCATATTCAGACATGGAAATCGAACCATACAGTTCTTTGCAGATCTCCATCTATGATTTTGATTCATTTCATGCACTCCTAATTTCCTGGGTTTCCTTTTGGAAGCCAAAAAAATAGAAAATGGTTCACAGGAGTATCTGTTTTTACATTCTTCTCTATATACTGACCAACAGAAAAACAAGTCAGTGAACAGTGGGGCTATTCTATTTAGAGGTCTTTCAAATTAGATATAAGCAGTTGGCCCAAATTTCTGTTTCAATTTGAGACCATCTGACGGTGACTATTATCTTGCGTTTTTACTGCCTGTTGACTAATTGTGATGTGCTTGCATTTTCCTCCACTTCAGTTGTATGCTCTGAGTACAGACTTTGCTAGTAAAAATACTGTTTAATAATGTGTCATCAAAGAGGTTTAAGAAAACTAAATTTAAAATCATTCCCATACCCTGTTTCACCAGTACTCAGTTTGTATGAGACACAGTTGTGTTGCATAAATATGGACCATATTATTTGGAATTCAGAATTGAAGAGTGTTTACATACAGTGTATATTCTCAACATTGCGTAGTGTAATTGAAAATATATTGTGTGCTTTTAAAGATGCCAAATTTTTTTTGACACATATATACTTATATTTTGTTTACTACTCTCAGGAATATCTGAATCAAAGTAGTACATTTAATAAATATTCAGAATACAAATCAGAGACCTGAACTTTTAGGACAAAATAAAAATAAAAGTAAAAGTTTACATCTTTAGGGAACCACTGGTACAAGGTCCCCATGAAAATTTTTGCCCATTTATTTTTATAATGGATGAAATTCCAAGGTCAAAATCTTCAGATGAATGATGTTTTAATTTAACCAAAGGACCTATGACTCCACTGAACAGGTAGTTAGTAACAAACTAACTAGGAAGAAAAAACATATGAGATATTCTAGAATTTCAAACATAAAATAGCACTATAAACAAGGGTTGAATTTTGAATGTATTTGACCATTAATGGGAACATGCTGCCTGATGCATCCCTTATCCAAGGGTGCTTAGATTATGGGTATGGCCAAATCTATGTCTGCTAGTTTCTTACATCCAGATTTTCCTGAGATTGCACTGTTGTATGTTGCAGACATTTGCTGCCACATTTCTCATACTGTCTGACCTAAGGTTGTGAAAATGTCAAAAACTCCCTATTGTGTGACACAAGTTTAGGAATCAATATTGTATCATCTTTGTAGAAGACATATCTCACCACGACTGAGGTAGGGAATGGATACAAAATGTTGGTAACTGAATTTCACATTTGGTGACATTCCCTGTACAGGAACTAAGAGCAAATGTATCAGATCATTTTGATTGTGAAACAAACAGGCACTGCCCTTTCAGCTTTCCACTGGCTCCATCTCCTGTCAGTTACAGGAGCACTCTTCCTTTTCTTGAGTATCATACAGTTGAGCTTTGGAAATACAGAGGACCAGATAAGTCCTGGAATACAGGCAGGAGCCTGACTGATCAAATCCTTCCCTGCAGACAAATTTATTTGCTCTCCTTGCTTTTGATTGACAGAGAATGTACATTCAAATAGAGAATGGAATTATATCCAATCAGGAGAGAGCTCTCATATCTAGGCATGGACATCCAAGCCTGTGGTAACCTTGGAGATCTCCATCAGTGCTGTTGATTCATACCCCACACCCTCCTCCCTTTGTTCCCAAAAAGAAGCAGAAAAATAGAAAGTGGATGGCAGAAAAAAAAACCGTTTTTACCTTCTTCTCTCTATACTCCAACAGAAAACTGAGTTAGTGGAAACTTGGGATAGTGCTATTTCCAGCTCCTTCTGCTGAGTATTAAGTTATTTGCCAGAGGTGCTCTGTTTCTTTGTGAGACCACTGACTGTGTTTCTAATCTTGCAATTTTGCTGCCTGATAACCTATCTTGAAATGCCTTTCTCTCCTTTTCCAACTCAATTGTTGTGTATTCTCTATATACCTTTCCTTTAAAATAATGTTTTTTCATGCATACTCAAGGAGCTATTTAATAATAAGCTTATTATTTTACCCAGGGCAATATCTGTGTTTACTCAGTTTTCTTGAAAAGATGCAGGGCCCCATAAATCTGAATAATATTAAATACAACTCAGTGTTGAAAACAATGTTTATATGCTGTGATTATTCACCTCCAAATGACATGTATGTGGAATTTTAACTGTTTGTGGCTTTTTCTATATTTACTTTTCATATTGGATATTTTCTTTATCTACGTTTCAAATGTCATACACTTACCCTGTTTCCCCCTATGAAACACTTTGCTGAGTCCCCCCCACTATCTGTTTATATGAGGTTTTTCTCCAATCCAGAACCCCATACAATCCTGCCTCCCTGGCCTGTCATTCTTCTACACTTGGGCATCATGCCTTATTAGGAACAAGGGTATCTCCTCCCGATTGATGCTCAACAAGGCCATCTGCTGCTACCTAGGATGCTGGAACCATGGTTCCCTTAATGTATACCCTTAGATTGGTGGATTAGTCCCTGGGAGCTCTGTAGAGTCTGGTTGGTTGTTTTTGTTGTTCTTCCTACACTATTGTAAATCTATTTCAATTCCTTAATATGTAGTTTTAAAGGTGTCATGGCATCTTCTGATGCATACAGAGCTATAATGTGATTTCTACTGTCAGGAATATATTGATCAAATTAATACATTATCACAAATATCCTGAATATATGGCAGAGACCTGATGTCTAAAGACAGAATGAAAATAACATAAAATGTTAGGACTCAAGTCATAAAAAATTACAAGGTCACAATGAAAATTCTTGTGTCTACATCTTCATTGACATAGTGTCATACCAAGTTTGAGATGAACATCACATGATTCATTGTTTTCCCTATGGAAACTGTGACTGCTGAGGCATTAGGTAGGAAAGGACTGACCCAGAAAAATACCTAGCTAGAAAATCTAGTAAACTACAGGAACAATCACAGAGTAAACAACAGTTGTGTGGTTGAATGTCTTTGGCTATTAATGGTGACATGCTAATTGTATCACTCTCCCAAGACTCCTTGTATTCTGGGTATGGTAGTATCTATGTCTGTTAGTTCCATCTGATTTTTCTTAGACTACAAAGTCATATGTTGAGGACATTTGCTGACATACCAGTTCTCACAATGCCTGATATAAGGATACAAAAATGTCAGAAAAACTGTATTCTCTGTCAGAAGCTGAAGCTTGGACCTTATATCTTCTTTGCTGATGGTACAGCCCTGCATGATTGAGGCAAGGAAGTCAAATTCCAAAGCAGAGGCCTGAAATTCGATAAAAAATAAGATGTTAAGTGGTCATAGCATGAAGACTCTAAAATGAACAAGGACAGCCTTTGCAGGTTTCCACTAGCCTGCCTGCTGACAGCAACAGAAGAACTCTCCCTTCTCTTTAGCACCATTCAGTTTGGCTCTGGTTATATCTAGGACCAGATAAGATCTGGAGTCAAGCTAGGATCCTGATTGACAAATCTCCCCATTCATATAAATTTATTTGCTCTCCTTACTTCTGATAGATGGAGAATCTGCATTCAGATAGAGAATCCAATGAGTCTAATCAGGAGAGAGATCTCACATCTAGACATGGACATCAAATCATGCAGTACCTTTGGAGATCTCCAACAATGTTGCTAATTCATTTCTAGGCCTCCTAATTTCTTGGGGTTTCTTATGGAAGCAGAAAAATATAAAGTGGATGCAGTAAAAGCAGTTTTTGCATTCTTTTCTCTATAATGACCAACAGAAAAACAAGTCAGTGGACACTTGAAGCTGTTACTATTTCCGTCTCTTTCAACCTAGATCTATGTAGATTGCCAGAGTTGCTTTGTTTCATTTTGAGTCTATTTGACTATGACTATTATCTTGCAATATTTACTGCCTGTTGACTAATTTTGATGTAACTGCATCTCCCTCAACTTCTGTTGTGTGCTCTGAGTACAGTCTTTACTAGTTTGATACTGTTTAATAGTTTGTCATCAAAGAGGCTTAAGAAAACTAAATGCAAATTTCTTCTGATACACTGCTCCACCAGTACTCAGTTTGTAGGAGATGCTGATGTGTCTCATTAATATGGATATTAATTGGAATAAATATATGAAAAATGTTTCTGCACTGTGGATATTCCCAACAATACATAGTGTGATAGAAAATTTAACATATGCCTGTAAAGGATCCAGAACATTTTCTGACATATATAGAGTTATATTTTGTTTACTCCTGTCAGGAATATCTGAATCAAAGCAATACATTTAATAAATATCCAGGATACAACTCAGAGACCTGAACTCTGAACACAGAATGAAAATAACAGTAAAAACTTAGGTCTCTAGGGATCCAATGGTACAAGGTCTCCATGAAATATTTTGGACCATTTCTTTTTTATACTGTATATAGTAGCAAGGTGGAGATCTTCAGGAGATGGATGATGTATTAATATTTCTAAAGGGCCCAGGACTCCCCAGAACAGCTATTTACTAACTAACTGAATTGGAAAAATGACCATGCTAGAGGTTCTAATATATTAAACATAAAACAACACTATAAACAATTGTTGAATTGTTGAATGTCATATACTATTAAAGAGAACATGCTCCCTGATGCATCATGGCCACAACGGTGCTTAGTTTATGGGTATGGGAGAATCTGCGTCTATTAGTTACATCAAGATTTTTCTGAGATTCCATGGTGGTATGATGTGGCTATTTGGTGCCACAAAATTTTTCAGAGTCTGAACTATAGTTGTAAAAGTGTTAAAAATTTCCTAGTCTCGGTCATGAGCTCAAGCTTATTTCTTGTTTCTTCTTTGAAGAAGACATATCCCACCATTAATGAGGCAAGGAATGGATACCAAAAGCTGAAGCCGCATTTTACACGTGGTGACATTCCCTATACAGGAACTAGAAGAGAAGGTATCAGAGCGTGGAGGAACTGAAACAAACAAGCACTTTCCTTGCAGTTTTCCACTAGCTCCATCTCCTGTCTGTTACAGGATCACTCTTCCTTTTCTTTAGTAAAATAAAGTTGGACTTTGGTTATACCCAGGACCAGATAAGTCCTGGAATAGCCAGGAGCCTGACTAATCAACTTCCTGCAGACAAGTTTATATGCTCTCTTTGCTTTTGATTGATGTAGAATGTATATTCAAATATGGTATGGTATCAGATCCAATCAGAAGAGAGATTTCATATCTAGGCATGGACATCCAGGCCTGAGGTAACCTTGGAGATTTCCATCAGTGCTGCTGATTCATACCTCATACCCTCTTCCCCTTGTTCCCGGAAGGAAGCTGATACAAAGTGGATGGCAGAGAAAAAAACTGTTTTTACATTCTTCTATCTATATTAACCATCAGAAAATTAATTTACTGGAACCTTGGGGTATGGGGAAAAAAGAAAAAAAGAAAGAGAGAGAGAGAGAGAGAGAGAGAGAGAGAGAGAGAGAGAGAGAGAGAGAGAAAGAGAGAAAGAAAGAAAGAAAGAAAGAAAGAAAGAAAGAAAGAAAGAAAGAAAGAAAGAAAGAAAGAAAGAAAGACAGGGCAGAAGCGGCGTGCCCGGGCAAGAAAGGAGCACGTCTGGCAGCAGAGGCACGTGGGTCTCACTCGAGCAGCAGAGGCTGCAATCCTGCATAGGACAACCTGGCGGGAATGGCCCTTGTGGGGAGAGGGAACACGGGCAGGATATGCATGTCTTGTTATGATAGAGGGTGTTGGTGCCAGAGTAAGAGCAAGAGGCTGTCCGGCTAGCGGGTGGAGGCAGGGAGAAGCCTCTCAGAAGGTGATGCCATTCTGGCATGGACCTCCCAGTATCTGTACCTGTGGGCTGTTTGTCTGTTTGACTGAGAGGTTGCTGAGATGAGAGGTGGCCTGGTTGAGACGAAGCATCTCTCTCTGGCAGCTTGGGACAAGCTGAGGCTACCTCCGTGGGGCAAATTCAATAAGACGTGGCTCATAACTTTGATACTTTATTATTAAGAAAATAAAAAGAGAAAAGGAGATAGAAAGAGAAAGAGAAAGGAGAAAATAGATAAGAAAAGCCATGACCACATGGAAAGGAGAGAAAATAGAGAGACAGAGAGATGAGAGAGATAAGGAAAAGGGAGAGAGAGACAGAGAGAGAGAGAGAGAGAGAGAGAGAGAGAGAGAGAGAGAGAGAGAGAGAGAGAGAAACATGGGAGGGGCTCTATTTATAGTGAATCAGGTTACCTGGCAGTTTCCAGGTAACCCAGGGGTGAGAAAAAGTTTGACTGTAGCCAGGGAACTGCAGAGGTGGAGTCAGGTTAGAACCTAGGGGCCTGGCTACATGTGACTGATGTCTAAAGGAGTATGGCCTTGTCTCACACCAAGGTCCCACATTGGGGAAGGTGCTATTTTGGCTCCTTCTGCCAAATTTTAAGCTATTTGCCAGAGGTGTTCTATTTATTTTTGAGACCTCAGGCTATGTCTTTTCTCTTGCAATATTTGCTTTCTGCAAACCAATAGTGATGTGCTTTTCTCTCTTTTTCAAATTCAACTGCTGTATGCTATGCATATAGCCTTTCCTTGCAAATACAGTGTTTATTCTCTCATCCACAAAGAGTTGTTTTAATTCCATGTTTAATATTCTGCCCATGCCATTGTCTATGTGTAGTCAGTTTGCATGAAAAGAAGCACTTTCACATAAGTCTGAAAAATATTAAATGTAACTCAGTGTTGAAAACATGGTTTAAATGCTGTTTTCACATTTGATATTTCACATTTGCTATTTCACATTTTCATATGGTATATGTGGAACTTTAAATGTTTGTTTCTTTTCTTTTTTCTTTTTATATTGGATAGTTTCATTATTTATCTTTCAAATGTTACATACTTCCCTGTCCCCCCCATTACCCCCCTGTCCAATTCCCCCACTCACTGCTTATGTGAGGGTTTTCTACCATCCAGCCACCCACCCAATCCTCTCTTAAAGGCCTGGTACTCCACTACACTCGGAGTCTAAAACCTTCTTAGGAACAAGAGCATCTGCTCCCATTGATGCATCACAAGGCCCTCTGCTGCTAATTAGAAGACTGGAGCCATGGGTCCCTCCTTGCATAATCTTTGGTTGGAAGTTTAGTCCCTGGGATCTCTGGGAGGGGGTCTGGTTTTTTGATATTGTTGTTCTTCCTATGGGGTTGCAAACCACTTTCAATTCCTTAGTCTATGCTTTTAAAATGGTCATGGCATCTTCTGATGCACATAGTAATATAATGTAATTTCTACTCCCGCAAATGTATTAATCAAAGTAATACATTGTCATAAATGTCCTGGATATATGGAAGAGACCTTATGTCTAAAGAAAGAATGAAAATAACATGAAATGTTAGGACTCAAGGTATCCACAAGTACAAGATCACAATGAAAATTACTCTGTCTACATCTTCATTTACAGAGTGCCATACCAAGGCAGGGATCAACTGGACATGATATACCGTTTTCCTTAAAGTGATCATGACTCTGCTGAGGTGTTAGGTAGCAAAGGACTGACCTGGAAAAATCTAGCTTACAAATCTAATAAACTAAAAGAACAATAACAGAATAAATAACTGTTGTATGTTTGAATATCTTTGGCCATTAATGGTAGCATGTTACAAGCATCATTGTACCAAGACTGCTTGGATTCTGGGTATAGTAGTATCTGTGTCTGTTAGTTCCATCTGATTTTCTCTTAGAATCCATGGTGATAAATTGAGGATATTTGCTGCCATAGAAGTTCCTATGATGTATGTTCTAAAGATACATAAATATCACAAAAACTCTAGTCTCTGTTACAAGCAGAAACTTGAATCTTGTGTCTTCTTTAGAGAAGGCTCAGGCCCGCATCACTGAAACAAAAAAATCAAACTCCAGAGCAGAGCTCTGAAATACGATACAAAACAGGGAGCTAAATAATCAGATTATAGAGACTCTTTTTTCATTCTTTTCTCTATACTGACCAATAGAAAATAAAGTGAGTGGATCATTGGAGCTGATTCTATTTCCAGCTCCTTCCACCCAGATACAAGCAGCTTTCCAGTGTTCTTCTGTTTCTTTTTGAGCCTTTTTGGCTGTATATATTCTCTTTCAGTTTTTGCTGCCTGCTGACTAATTGTGATGGGCCTGCAGGCCCCTCCTTAATTCCTTCTCTTGTATGCTTTGATTATAGCCTTTCCTAATACATTAATATTTAACAATGTATCCTCAAATAGGTTTTAGAATACTTAGTGCAATATTCTCCCCATACCCTATTCCATCTGTACTTAGTTTGCATGTGACACAGGAGTTTCTCTTAAATATGTACATTACTAAGTGATATTCAGATTTGATAACAAGTTTTATATACTGTGAATATTTCCAAAAATACATGGTGTGTAAGAAAATTTATCATGTTGTTATAAAGAAATCAGAAGATTTTCTGACTCACATACAGATGTAATTTGTTTACTACTGTCAGGATTATTGGAGTCAAAGTAATATATTTAATAAATATCCAGAATATACCACAGAGACCTTGAAACTGTAGACAGAATGCAGAAAAGGGACAACATAGGTCTCTAGGTATCTACTAGAAAAAGGTCCCGATGAAAATTACTGTGTCTATATCTTTTTTTATATTGCATGTAATAAAAAGTTGGAGACCTTTATGAAAGAATGTATTGTTCTACCTAAAGGGCTCATGACTCCACTGCAGAAGTAGTAATAAACTGTCATGGAAGAAAAAACCATGCCAGAGATTCTAGCATATTAAAAATAAAATAATACTACAAACAATGGTTTAATTGCTGAATGCTTTTTGCCATTAATGGTAACATGCTACCAGCATCATTGGCCCAAGGGTGCTTAGTTTCTGGGTATGATAATACATGTGTCTCTTAGTTATATCAAGATATTTTAGAGAAGCCATGGTGGTATGTTGCAGACATTTGTTACATTTTTCACAGTGGAGGACCAAAAGTTGTGAAAATGTCTAAAATTCCCAGGTCTCTCTAATAAGCTTAAGCTTGAATCTTGTAAGTTCTTTGCAGAATACACAGTCCAACATGATTGAGGCAAAGAATGGACATCAAAAAGCTGAAACCTGATTTTCACACGTGGTGACAAATCCTGTACAGGAACTAGGAACCAAGGAATTACTGTGGAGGCTCTGAAATAAACCATCTCTTTCTTTGTAGTTTTCCACTGGCTCTGTCTCCTCTCAGTTACTGAAGCACTCTATCCTTTACAGTAGCCAGTAGACTGACTGAGTTTTTTCTGAGCCTTTCTGAATATGAATCACATCTTGCAATAGTTACATTCTGCTAACTAATTGTGATGTAGATGTGTAAGATTGCCAATGGTTTCTGTTGTGTGGTCACATTATAGCTTTTCCTTATTCACTTATATCTAATAGTTTATCCTCCAGAAGATATTGAAACACTCAATGCAATTATCCACCCATGCCTTCCACCAACTTTACTCAGGCTTTGGTTATAACCAGGACCAGGTAAGTCCTGGTATATAGCCAGCAGTCTGCCTGAGATTGTTCTGAGCCTTTCTGAATATGAAACATACCTTGCAATTGTTGCATTCTGTTAATTGTGATGTAGATGTGTAACTTGCCCAATGGTTTCTGTTGTTTAGTCTTATTATAGCTTTTCCTTATTCACTTATATCTAATAGTGTATCCAGGAGATATTGAAATACACAGTGCAATTATCCACCCATTCCTTCCACCACCTTTACTCAGTTTGAATCAAGAAGTTCTGGAATATCTTCATGAATATGGACAATATTAAGAGGAATTCATTGTTGAATACAATGTTTATATACTCTTGATAATTCTAACACTACATGGTGTATGTGAAACATTTAAGATGTGACTGCACAAAGACTATGCCATTTTATGAAGCACATTCATTTGTAAGTTGTTTACTACTATCAGGAATATTCTAAAGTAACAAAATTTCAAAAATATCCATGATATATCACAGAGACCTGCTTGCTAAGGACAGAATGCAGATAAGATGAAAAGGCTAAGTCTCTTGGTATCCACTAGTACACAGACAAAATGAACATTACTGTGTCCAATTTTTTCTTATCAGTGTGTAACCAAGCTATAGACAATCAGGACAAGACACATTGATTTCCCCAAAGGGATCAAACACACCTGAACTGTTAGTAAGGTAAGTGATTACATGGAAGCATAAACATGCTAGAGAAATTTGTAATAGCCAAAGGACAATAACAATGTAAACAAAGTTTGGGTTCTTGAATATCAGTAACGATTAATAGCAACAGGCTGTCAGCATCATTGTCCCAAGAGTACTTGTTTTCTGCATATGGTAGAACCTCTGTCTGTCAATTACATCATGTATATTTAGAGAGTCCAAGTATGAATGCTGAGTACATTCACTGCCATAGAATTCCTCACAGTGGGTGATAAAATGTCAGAATAAATCTATTCCCCATCACTAGCTGAAGTTTGAAATCTAGAATCTTATTTTCAGAAAACAGAGTTCTGCAAAACTGAAACAAGGAAGCCATACCCCAAATGTAATACTGGAATTTCACATAGGGTGACAGTTCCTGTACTGGAGTCAAGGAATCAGAAACAAACAATCACTGTGTTTGCAGGTTTCTTCTGACTGTTTCCTGTCAGTTACAGAAGTATGCTTCCTTCTCTTTGGCACCATAGAGTCGGGCTTGACTATACCAGGACCAGATAAGTCCTGAAATATAGCCAGCAGCCTGACTGATAAAATCCTTCCCTACAGAGAAATGTATTTGCTCTCCTTGTTTCTGATTGATGGAGGTTTTGTATTCAAATAGAGAATGAAATCAGATCCAATCAGAAGAGAGATCTTGTATCTAGGCATGGACATTAAAGTCTGCTGTAACCTTTTAGATCTCCATTATAGCTGCTGATTCATCCCCCACCCACTTCCTGGGTTCTCTGACTAAAGCAAATAATCAAAAGCAGATGGCAGGTAAATGGCTTTTGCCTTCTTTTGTGTCCACATTGACGAAGAGAGAAACAAATCAGTAACATGTGATATCTGATCCTATTTATGGCTCTTTCTGCCTAGATCTAAGCCATTTTGATAACAGCTGCTGTTTTTGTATGAACCTTTCAGACAGTGAATCTTATCTTTCAATTATTCCTTCCGGCTGACTAATAGTGACGTGCCTGTGTCTGCTTCTCCAAGTGAATCTGTTATATGCTCTTATTATAGCAGTCCAAAGACATCCATGTTTAGTACTGTATTCTCAATTATATGATTGGATTCTAATGTAAAATATTCTGTACTGACCCTGTCCACTATAAAATCAATTTGAATAAAGACTCGGGACTGTCTTCATAATCCACCACAATATTATTAAGAATTCAATTTTGAAAAAAAAGTTTATATGCTGTGTGTCTTCCCAAGAGTGCATCGTATACATGGAACATTTTATGTGTATTTGAATGATACCCAGTGATTTTCTGAAATAAATACTGTTGCAGGGATTTCTCCTATTCACGGCAATAGCGCAGACAAAGTTATATCATTTCGTAAATATCTGATAAATACCATGGAGAGCTGATTGCTAAAGACAGAATGCTACTAAAGATATATTGGTCAGTCTCTAGCTATTCTTTAGTTCAAAGACACAATGAAAATCACTGTGTACATTTCTTTCTTTTTCTCTTTTTTCGTTAGATATTTTCTTTATTTACATTTCAAATGTTATCCAATTTCCTGGTTTCCTCCCCCAAAACACCTACAGATTCCCCTCTCCCCCAACTCACCAACCCACGCACTCCCTCTACCCTGTCCTGAAATTCCCCTATACTGTCCTGACATTGCCCTATACTGGGGCATTCTGCCTTCTCAGGACCAAGTGCCTCTTTTACAGGATTTAATACTAAGCTGAACACCATGAGGTCGCAATATATTAATTTCCCCAAAGAGATCAAACACCCCTGAACTCTTAGTAAGAATACATGGAAGAATAGACATCTTAGAGAAACTTGTAAGTGCAAAAGGACAATAACAGTGTAAACAAAGGATGGATTGTTAAACATCTGTGACCACGAACAGTAAGAAGCTACCAGCTTCAGTGTCCCAAGAGTGCTTATTTTCTCAATTTAGTAGGATTTCTGTCAGTT
The DNA here is from genome assembly GCA_036184795.1 of Tokudaia tokunoshimensis. NCBI lineage: Eukaryota > Metazoa > Chordata > Mammalia > Rodentia > Muridae > Tokudaia > Tokudaia tokunoshimensis. The sequence continues at coordinate 36,920,022 of BTHU01000001.1, forward strand.
AGTTACATCTTGAATTTTGAGAGAATCCAAATTTGAATGCTGAGTACATTTCCTGACATAGATTTCCTCAGCGGGTAAATTAAGGATATAAAATATCAGAACACACCTAGTCTCTGTCACTAGCTGAAGCTTGAAATCAAGAATCTTCTTTGCAAAAGACAGAGATCTGCATGACAGAGACAAGGAACCCACATGTGAATTGTGATAACTGAATTGCACATAGGGTGACAGCTCCTGTACAGAAATCAGGAGTGCAGGAATCAGCGAGTGGAGGCTCTGAAACAATCACTGCCTTTGACAGTTTACACTGTTCCTGTCTCCTGTCAAATCCAGAAATGCACTCCCTTCTCTTTCGTACCATGTATTCAGGATTTGGTTATACCCTGGACCAGATAATTCCTGGAAAACAGCCAGGAGCCTGACTGATCAAAACTATACCTGCAGACAAATTTATTTACTCTCCTTGGTTCTTTCTGATTGATGTAGGTTGTGCATTCAAATAAAGAATGGAATCAGACCAATCCGGAGAGAGATCCCATACGTAGGTATTGACATCAAACCTGCTGCAACTTTGGAGACCTCCATCAGAGCTGCTGATTCATTCCTTCACCTCCTCACTGGGTTTGGAGGTAGAAGCAACAAAACCAAAAGAGTATGATAGGAAAAACTTTCTTTTATCTTCATCTATCACTTCCTTCTCCCTCATTTTTACTTCAGAAGCAATAGATATGAATATGTACTCCAGGAAATGCATGATGCTAACCTGGGCTCTTTTCACAAATCTATAGTTGACCTGTGTCTGGCTCTTTGGTAATAGATTCTGACTACATCAACAAAAAATTTCACTCCTGCCTGGACTTTAATAATTATGACTCTCAGCATTCGTGTGCACCTTGCTGCTTACTTGGATGACTGTGTTACCTGCTTTTTAATTTTTTTTCAAGTGCACTGAATTCATGACATATACATATATATGAATATATATACATGAAATATAATATATATATATATATGTATATATATATATATTATTTTACAACAAGGAAATGTTAGATTTTAAAATGAAATACGCCTTTCAAGCCCTGATCAGAATTTATGAAATTTATTCACAGTTTCATAATAATAAGGAAATAATGTAAGAGGTATTTAATTAAAAATATAATGCTTATAATATTCATATATTATCAAAATTTCTTCTTGGTTTGTTTGATGTATGCCTCCTAAAGCATTTGCATGAAGGTGGCATTACTGTTGATTTCTCATGTACAATATGTATTCATATTTGTTTAGTATTAACATACGAATATTAAATGTTAGGATAAATCCACCCCTCTTTTCCCCTAGATTTCCCCACAGTTCTTCACTTCAATCTACTCCAACTAGATGTTTATGTACATAATCTCTGTTGCCATTAGAAGAGGCTTTAGTTTCAGCCTCCAAATCCAGCGATCATATCATGTTTAGGCAACATGGACCCTCTTGTATATGTAACCATAGCAAACATGCCAAACTCCCAGTATGTTGCCTTACTGTGTGCCTTGGTGCATGTGATTAGCTGGAATCTGTGTCACAGACCAAATAAAAGACAAAGATTTTTGACACCTTTTCCTTTTTTTATTTTCTTTGGTCTCTTCCTTGCCTTCCCCCAATAAAACCACTTCTCATGGGTCTGTGTTGGTCTAGCATGGTTCGTCCGGATATGAGCTGCCTTCTAAGACAACATTTCCTGCCAGGACTCGGGAATTGCTAATGACCACCCAGATGTTCACACAGCAACCTTCACTGTGGCCAAAGCCAATAAGAGCATCAATCTAGATTGATTGCCAAATGATTGCCAACCAACTGCCTGACTACTGGAGTCTAAATTAGGCACGCCTAGACTTCTACAATGTGGACTAGCTGCTGCCAAGTGGGTTAATCCCCAGGTGCCTCACTCAGACAAGTCCATCAACATCACAGGCCCACTCTTCCTGCTGCCACATCTCCAGACTTCACTCAACAATTAGTAGATTGGTAACGTATTCCTTCCAGTCAGTAGGTAGGTTACTTTCTCCCAGAGAGGTCTGACCAATCTCTATGGACTTAGGGGTAGGCTTCTCATGGTCCCTATGACCAGCCTCCCAGTTGACTTACAAAATAGGACTTCCACCCTTTAGTGATTCTCCCCTTGGAAGCAGTTTTCATAACTACTCGATTCAGCTCTTGAAATCATAGAAAAAATCCTGAAACTTAGAAGGGCCACATTCTTTGGTGACTCCATGACACATCATAGCCCCTAGAATTACAGGATGACCTGGTATGTCTAGCTGCCTTGTATCAAAACAATATCTTTTTTGTAACAATTTTAATTTAGTAACAATGAGTTCATTTAAGGCACTTCTGTGTACATTTATATGGAACTATTAGAATATGGGTAGCCTTTTAAGGAATACATACCTGCAATTCTCTATATTCTTTTGCATTAACTCATTAAGTAATATTATCCATTATGCAATGACTTGGGTCTCATGGATCTTGCCTCAGGATATACTAGAGCATTGGTTCTGTTAATATAGCTTAAATATTGTGATTGCAATATCAGCTATTAGAATACAAGTGTTTGATGGTGCTCAAATAACCACCATTACTGGTTCTATGAAGATGTATATTATAACTTGCTATGAAGATAGTGTTTCTCACATGTATGAGATTTTGCACACATGTATACAACTGGCTGCTACATCTCTGCAATCTTATTGTTACAAACTATCCCACAGGTTCTATGATGGTCTGCTAATATCATTATAGTTTTAATAAGAAAATTCTAGAAATAAATCCCAAGTATTAAATTTACAAAGCCAATAAGGTTTGACTAAGCCACCTGATGATGCATATTACTATCATACAAGTCTCTGCCTACATCTCTACCCATTCTCAAGCCCCTGGGCAACACTACCATAGACTCTACTTTCTTTGTCTGTAAACCTGCAATTCCTTAGTGTAGCTGTAGCCTGGGGTGGGGGATGAATTCACCCTCTCAAGCTAGCCAACAAGTTGCCCCTGCTTTGGCTAGGAAGCCTCTCATTTTTATTCTCTTTGACTATGTTATCTGTGTTTATTTTTTAAAGCTTTTAAGGTTGGCCTTTCATCATGTTCTTTCCAAGAATAAACAAATGGAGAAAACAGGAACACGCCTGCTAAAACACACAGTCTCCTCATGGCAGAATGGTTACTCCCCATCCATCTAAGCCAGCCAAAGTTACACCTGATGTTTTGTCATCTAAGCCAGCCAAAGTTACACCTGATGCTTTGTCCACTTGCTTCCCCTACTAGATTACCTAAATAGGGCTTTTTAACCCAAAATTTTCTTGCTTCTTGATTGAAATGCTTACTTTTCTCCCTAGCATTCATGTTTGTTTAAAAACAACTTGTTTAAAATTTCTTTTAAGACCCATGAGCCATCTAAAATACTTCCACGAGTCAAATTAACTATGATATTTAACAACCAGTTTCCTTTTACAGGCCTATACTAGATACACAATTAACATAATGTCTTCTTCCTCAGCCACCTAAAGCAGACTTAAAGATGCCTTCCAGGTCTATTACAGGTTCAACACTTGCCATTCACCCAATATGGACATCCCCCTGTTGGGGCTCTGCTCCTCCATTTTCATTAATCTACATGTTATTTCTATACCTTGACCACTGGCACAGAGATCCAGCAGAGGCAGCACCACCTCCTGGGACCTACATGAGACAACAGAGATGCCTTTCTCCACAAACCTCATTTGACTGAAACCTCCCAAGACACATCACTCGCTGAGATCCAGAGACATATGCTGAAACCCACAGAGGATAGACTTGGGACCTTCCAACTATAGGTGAACTCTCTTGACAAAGTCAAATGGCTGCTAAACTTGGGGGAAATTCATGATAGTGAGGTAAACATAGTGTCTGTCTACACTGATTAATTACTTTTTAAAACTGATGTTATTACCCTCAAACTGTACTACCCATGAGTTCAACCATCCCTTGCCCTCCCAATCCCCACCCTCAACCCTCCTTAACACTCTGACTTAGTTGTGTTACTCCTCTGGCCTATATATTTTCTTCAGATATTTCTACCCCATCCAAAGTTTTCACCACAAATGACACCTCTCACTTAAAATGGGAAATTGTTGGGAGGTGATCTGTGCACAGGTAGCCTGGTTTCAGGTTCAGCACCAACCTTAAATCCCCAGAGATCTGGTGGGCATGGCTTTCACCTATGACCTAGTAGGCAGGGATTCCACCTACAAGGAACAGAAAAAGTTTGTTCAACCCCCTGTGCCCCTGGCCCCTGTAACAGTTATAGCTCCCATTTCTCCCTACCTCACAAGATAGGCTAGTGACCATCAGTCACTTAGGACAATACAGTGACCCCCATCTTTTAAAAATGTAAATGGAGATGTTTGACATGACCTTCTGGCCATCAGTCATGTAGGGCCTGGTGCCTAGTGTTCTGATTGGACTCCACTCCCAGAGTCATTTGGCTACAGCCAGGTTTTCCCCACACCACAGATACCTGGCAACAGCCAGGTAACCCTGCCCAATATAAAAGGGACTGCTTGGCCCCTACTTGCTATCTTGCCCTTCTCTCTCACCCTAGCCTCTGTGTCTTGTCTTTTTCCTTTTCTTGTCTCTTCTCTTCTCTTTTTTTCTTTTCTTTGCTTTTATCTATCTCTTTCTCTTTCTCTTTTCTATTCTCTTCTCCGTCCTCCCACATGGTCATAGCAGGCTTTTACATCTCTGCTTCTCCTCTCTCACTTTATTTCTCTATAATAAATCTTTAAAGTCATCAGCTGTCTCTTCTGATCAAAACTCTCTGTGCTGGAGTAATATAACAGGCCTCGTAGGGTTTCCAGCCAAACAGAAAGGAACAAGGACTTCCCTGCCCAGCTGGGCATCCTTCACAGGTACTCAGACCTCTGCCCCACATGATCAAGACCATATATGCCCCCAGCTAGGTGGTAGTCTCCCTCTAGAGGTACATAGACCACGCCTAATTAGACCTAAAATATGTCTTTCTCTCCTTTTCAAATTCAACTGTAGTATGTTGTGTGTATATACTTTCCTTGAAAATGTAATGCTTATTTGTGAATCCACAATAAGTTGTTTTAATACTAAGTTTAATATTCTGCCCATGCCATTATCTATGTGTACTCATTTTGCATGAAATCAAGCAGGGTCCCATAAATTGGATACATAATAAATGCAATTTAGTGTTAAATTATGCTGTGATTATTCACATCAAAATATGGTGTATGTAGAACCTTAAATGTCTGTTTTTTTCTATTTTTTTCCTTTATAGTGGATATTTTCTTTATTTACCTTTCAAATGTTATACCCTTTCCCCTGTTTTGCCCCATGAAAGCCTCTTACAACCACCCCCCGCTCACTGCTTATATGAGTTTGTTCTCCCATCCAGCCACCCAAACAATCCTGCCTCCCTAACCTGGCATTCATGTACAATGGGGCATTAAGCCTCCTTATGAACAGGAGCATCCCTTCCGTTGATGCTTGACAAGACCATCTGCTGCTACTTATGAGAACAGAGCCGTGGGTCCATAGATGTGAACTCTTTGCTTGGTGGTTAATCCCTTGGGAGCTCTGGAGGATCTGGGTGGTTGATATTGCTGTTCCTCCTATGGCATTGCAAAACCCTTTCAATTCCTTAATATGTAGTTTTTAAAAGGTCATGGCATCTTCTGATACATATAAAGCTCGAATGTGATTTCTACTGTCAGTAATGTATTAATCAAGGTAATACACCATCATAAATATCCTGGATATATGGCAGAGACCTAATGGCTAAAGACAGAATGAAAATAACATGAAATCATAGATCTCAAGGTATACACAAATACAAGGCTACAACCAAAATTCCTGTGTCTATACCTTCATTTACATAGTGTCATACCAAGGCAGTGATGAACTGGACATGGTATGTTATTTTCCCTAAAGAGATTGTGCCTCTTCTTAGGTTTTAGGTAACAAAAGACTGACCTGGAAAATAGCTAGCTAGAAAATTTAGCAAACTACAAAAACAATAACAGAATAAACTATGGTTGTATGGTTTAATGACTTTTGCCACTAATGGTAACATGCTAGTTATATAATTGTTCCAAGACTTCTTGGATACTGGGTATGGTAGTATATTTGTCTGCTAGTTCAATCTGAGTTTTCTTTGACTGCATGATAGTATGTTGAGGACATTTCTTCCCATAGCACTTTGCAAAGAAGCTGATCTGAAGATATATGAATGTCAGAAAATTTCTAATCTCTGTCACAAGCTGAAGCTTGAATCTTGATTCTTTTTTTTCAGATGGAACAGCCCTGCATGACTGAGACAAGTAAGTCATACTCCAAACAGAGGCTGGAAATACTATTCAAAATCCAGTGAGAAGATATCAGAGCATGGAGATTCTAATATAAACATGTTCAGTCTTTGCAGCTTTCCACTGACTCTGTCTGCTGAAAGTGACAGAAGATCTATCCCTTCTCTTTAGCTTCATTAAGAATGGCTTTGGTTACATCCAGGATCAGATAAGGCCTGGAGTATAGCCAGCAGTCTGACCGACAAACCCCCACCTTCAGAAAAATGTATTTGCTCTCCTTGTTTCTGATTGATGGAGAATGTGTATTAAAATAGAGTATCCAATCAGGAGAGAGATCTCATATCTAGTTATGGACATCATACACAGCAGTACCTTTCCAGATCTCCATCTATGTTGTTGATTCATTTCTTGCACCCTTACTTTCCTAGATTTCCTTGTGGAAACAGAAAATAGAAAGTGGATCACAGAAATAGCTGCTTTTCATTCTTCTCTCTATACCAACCAACAGAAGTACCTGTCAGTGGAACATTGTGGCTATTCCTATTTCCAGCACTTTCAACCTGGATCCAAGCAGTTGGCCAGATTTCCTCTGTTTCATTTTGAACCTGACTGTGAATATTATTTTACATATTTACTGCCTGTTGACTAATTGTGATGTGCCTGCATCTCCCTCCACTTCAGTTGTATGCTCTGAATACAGTCTTTACTAGTATAATACTTTTTAATGGTGTTTAAGAAAACTAAATGCAAGTTTCTTCTGATATGCTGCTCCACCAATTTGCATGAGATGCTAAAGGGTCCATGACACCCCTAAATAGTTAGTTAGTAACCAACTGACTTGGAAGAACAAACATGCTAGAGATTCTAGTATATCAAAGATAAAAATAACACTATAAGCAAGGGTTGAATTGCTGAATGTCTTTTACATTAATTGGAACATGCTACCTGATACATCACTGACCAAAGTGTGCCTAGTTTATGGGTATGATTAAATCTGTGTCTGTTAGTTTGTTACATCAAGATTTTCCTGAGATTCCATGGTTTGCTGCCACATTTCTCACACTGTATAACCTAAGGTTGTTAAAAGTTCAATAATTCCCTATTGTGGCCACAAGCTTAAGATTCAATCTTTTGTCACCTTTGCAGAAGACATATCTCACCATGACTAAGGCAGGTAATGGATACCAAGCGCTGAAATCTGAATTTCACATGTGTTGACATTCCCTGTACAGAAACTAGGAGCAAAGGTATCAGAGCCTGTAGAGTGTGAAAAATTAAGCACTGTCTGTTTAGCATTCCACTAACTCCATCTCCTGTCAGTTACAAGAGCAACTGAGCTTTGGTTATACCCAGGACCAGATAAGTCCTGGAATATAGCCAGCACTCTAACTGATCAAATCCTTCCCTGCATACAAATTTATTTGCTCTCCTTGTTTCTATTTGATGGAGAATGTACATTCAAATAGAGAATGGTATCAGATCCAATCAGGAGAGAGCTCTCATATCTAGGGATGGACATCAAAGCCTGTGGTAACCTTGGAGATCTCCATCAGTGCTGCTGATTCATACCTCACACCCTCCTCGCTGGGTTCTAGGAAGGAAACAGAAAAATTGAAAGTGGGTGGCATTAAAAAAACTATTTTTACCTTCTTCTCTCTATACTGACCAACAGAAAATTAAGTTACTGGATCCTTTAGGATGGTCTTATTTCTGAAACTTTCTACCTGGTATTGAGGTTTAGTTTAGTTTTGTTTTGTTTTGTTTTGTTTTTTGAGACTACTGAATTTGTCACTTCTCTTACATTTTTTGCTTCCTGCACACAAATTGTGATGTGACTTACTCTCCTTTTCCAATGTACCTATTAAATGCTCTGTATATACCCTTTTCTTGAAAATATAATGTCTATTTGTGCATCCACAAAGAGTTGTTTAATACTATGTTTAATATTCTGCCCATGGCTTTGTCTACATATGCTCAGTTTGCAAGAGAAGAAGTAGTGTCCCATAAATCTGAAAAACATTCAAAGGAACTCAGTGATGAAAGCAATATTTATATGCTGTGATTATTCATATCAAAATATGGTGTATGTGGAACTTTAAACGTGTGGAATTTTTTCTATTGTTTTCTTTTTATGTTGGATATTTTCTTTATTTACCTTTTAAATGTTATACACATTCCCTGTTTCCCAACCCATGAAACCCTCTATTCAATGACCCACACTCACTGTATATATGCAGGTGTTCTCTGACCCTCCCACAAACCTTATCCTTCCTCCCCAGCCTTTCATTCCCATTTACTGGGACCTCAAGCCTTCTTAGCAACAGGGGAATTTCCTTCCAATCAGATACAATCAGGAGAGATATCTCATATCTTGGCATTGATATAAAATCCTGCAGTACCTTTGGAGATCTCCATCAGTGTTGCTGATCTATTTATTGCTGCTCTAATTTCCTCGGTTTCCTTATGAAAGCAGAAAAATAGAAGAGTATGGCAGGAAAGCCCGTTTGTGCATTCTTCTCAATCTACTGACTAACAGAATATAAAGACATTGGACCCTAGGAAGTACTTGTATTTCCAGATTTTCCAACCTAGATCCAAGCAGTTGGCCAGAGCTGCTTTTTTTTTAATTTTGAGACTTTCTGAGGGTGACTATTTTGCATTTTTACTGCCTCTTGACTAACTGTGCTATGTCTGCATATCCATCTCCTTCTGTTGCATGATGTGAGTACAGCATTTAGTGCTACAATACTTTTTAATAATGTATCATCAAAGAGGTTTAAGAAAATTAGTTCAAGATTCTTCCCATAAACTTTTCCACCAGTATTCATTCAGATTGCATGAGACACTGATGTACCTCATAAATATGGACCATATTATTTTCAATTCATAATTGAAAAATGTATATATAGTCTGGATATTCCTAACAATGCATAGTTTGAGTGAAAATATAATGTTTGTGTGTAAAGAGGCCAGAATATTGCCTGATGCATATACAGTTGTATTTTGTTTACTACTGTCAGGAATATCTGAATCCAATTAATGCATTTAAAAATACTCAGTTTACAACTCAGAGACTTGGCCTCTGAAGACAGAATGAAAATAACAGGAAAATCTTAGGTTTCAAGGGATCCACTGGTACAAGGTCCTGAGGAAAATTTTAGTGTCCATTTCATTTTTATACTGTATATAATACCAAGGTGCAGATCATCAGGAGATGGATGATGTATTAATTTTCCTAAAGGGCCCATGACTCCCCTGAACAGGTACTTAGTAACAAACTGACTTGGAAGAACAAACATGGTAGGGATTCTAGTATATTAAACATAAAATAATACTATAAACAAAGGTTGAACTGTTGAATGTCTTTTACCATTAATGGGAACATGCTGCTAGATGCATCACTGCTCCAAGGGTACTTAGTTTATGGGTATTATAGAATCTGTACCTTTTAGATTGTTACATCAATATATTTCTGAGATTCCACAGTTGAATATTAAAGATATTTGTGGCCAAAACCTTTTTCACAGTGTCTGACCAAAGGTTATGAAAATGTCAAAAATTCCATAGTGTCTGTCACAAGATTAACCTTGAAGCATGTATCATCCTCGCAGAAGACATATCCCACAATGACTGAGGCAAGGAATGGATTCCACACTGATACCTGAATTTCTCATGTGGTAGTTTTCCTGGCACATGAAATAAGAGCAAAGGCAGAAGAACATGCAGACTCTGAAACAAACAAGAACTGTCCTTTCAACCTTCCATTGGCTCCATCGCTTGTCAGTTACAAAAGCACTTTTCCTTTTCTTTAGTATCATACAGTCTGACTTTGGTTATAACCAGAACCAGGTAAGTCCTTGAATATAGCCAAAAGCCTGACTGATCAAATCCTTCCCCACAGACAAATTTATTTACTCTCCTTGCTTCTGATTAATGGAGAATGTACATTCAAATAGAGAATGTTATCTGATCCAATCAGGAGAGAGCTCTCATATCTCACCATGGACATCAAAGTCTGTGGTAACCTTGGAGATCTCCATCAGTGCTGCTGATTCATACCCCATACCCTTCTCCCATTGTTCCCAGAAGGAGGCAGAAAAATAAAAAGTGGATTGCAGAAAAGAAAAACCTGTTTTTACCTTCTTCTCTCTATACTGACCAACAGAAAATTAAGCTACTGGAACCTTGGGATGGTCCTATTTCTGGCTCCTTCTGCTGAGTTTTAAGCTATTTGCCAGAGGTGCTCTATATTTTTTTGACATCACAGACTGTTTCCCTAATCTTGCAATATTTGTTTCTTGCTAACCTATTGTGATGGGCCTTTCTCTCCTTTCCCAACTCAACTCTTGTTTAATATCTATATTGCCTTTCCTTTAAAATGTATTGTTTATTCATGCATCCAAAAAGAGCTGTTTTAATACTAAGTTTAATATTATGCACGTGGCATTATCAACAAGTAATCAGTTTGCATGAAAAGATGCAGGGCCCCATAAGTCTGAAAAATATTAACTACAAATCAGTATTGAAAATAAGGCTTATATACTGTGATTATTCTTCTCTAAATATCGTGAATGTGGAATTTTAAATATTTGGGTTTTTTTCTATATTCACTTTTATATTGGATATCATCTTCATTTACATTTCAAATGTCATGCACTTTCCATGTTTATCCCTATGAAACCCTTTGCCCATATACCCTAACTAACAGCTTATATGAGGGTGTTCTCCCCCCAGAAACCCACCAAATCCTGCTTCCCTGGCCTGTCATTCTCCTACACTGGGGCATCATGCATTCTTAGGAACAAGGGCATCTCCTCCAATTGATGCTTGACAAGGCCATCTGCTGCTACCTAGGTGGCTGAAACCATGGGTCCCTGAAGGTGTACTCTTAGGTTGGTGGTTTAGTCCCTGGGATCTCTGGAGGGTCTGGTTGGTTGATACTGTTGTTCTTCCTGTGGCATTGCAAATTCATTTCTACTCCTTATTATGCAGCTTTAGAGATGTCATGGTATCTTTTGATGCATATAAAGCTGGAATGTGATTTCTATTGTCAGGAATGTATTAATCAAAGTAATTCATTACCATATCTAACCTGAATATATGGCAGAGACTTGATGTCTAAAGACAGAATGAAAATCACATAAAATGTTAGGACTCAAGGTATACAAAAGTACAATGTAACAAGGAAAATTCCTATGACTATATCTTCATTTACATAGTGTCATACCAAGGCTGATATGAACTGGATATGATATATTGTTTTCCCTAAAGGATCATAACTCTGTTGAGGTGTTAGGTAGCAAATCACTGACCTGGAAAAAAGCTAGCTAGGAAATCTAGAAAACTACAAGAACAATAAGAGAGTAAACAATGCTTGTGTGGTTGAATGTCTTTTGCCATCCTAATTTTTTCTTTGCCCCAATATTGCTTTGCTTCTGGGTATGGTAGTATCTTTGTCTGTTAGTTCCATCTGAGTTTTCTTAGACTGCAAAGTTGTATGTTGAGGACTGCCATACCAATTCTCACTATGACTGATCTAAGGTAATAAAAATGTTAGAAAAACTCTATTCTCTGTCACAAGCTGAAGCTTGAATTTTCTGTCCTCTTTGCAGGAAACACAGCTGTGTATGACTGAGGCAAGGAAATCGAACTACAAGTCAGAGGCCTGAAATTATATACAAAATAGGGTGTTAAGCGGTCAGAGCATGGAGACTCTAAAATAAATGGGCACCGTCTTTGCAGGTTTTCACTGGTTCTGTCTGCTGACAGTACATAAGCACTCTCTGTTCCCTTTAACATCATTCAGTCTGGCTTTGGTTATATCCAGGACCTGATAAAATCTGGAGTATAGCCAGCAGCCTGACTGACAAATCTCCCCCTTAAGACAAATTTATTTCCTCTCCTTGCTTGATGGAGAATGTGCATTCAAATAGAGAATCCAATCAGATTCAATCAAGAGAGAGATCTCACATCTAGGCATGGACATCAAATCTTGCAGTACCTTTGGAAATTTCCATCAGTATGCTGATTCATTTCTTGGCCACCCAATTTCCTGGAATTTCTTATGGAAGCAGAAAAATAGAAAGTGGATGGCAGTAAAAGCAGTTTTTGCATTCTTTTCTGTACAATGACCAACAGAAAAACAAGTCAGTGGACACTTGGAGCTGTTCCTATTACCATCTCTTTCAACATAGAGCTAAGTAAATGGCCGGAGTTGCTTTGTTTCATTTTTGAGCCTATCTGACTATGACTATTATCTTGTAATATTTACTGCCTGTTGACTAATTGTGATGTACCTGCATCTCATTCCACTTCTGTTGTATGCTCTGAGTACAGCCTTTACAGTGCAATATGGTTTAATAGTGTGCCATGAAAGAGATTTAGGAAAAATATATGCAAGTTTCTTCTGATACACTTTTCCACCAATACTCAGTTTACATGAGAAACTGATGTGTCTCATAAATATGGACCATATTAACTGAAATACATATATGAAAAATGTTTATATACTGTGGAAATTCCCAACAATACATAGTGTGATAGAAAATGTAACGTGTGCTTGTAAAGGAACCAGAAGATTGTCTAACACATATACAGTTATATTTTGTTTACTACTGTCAGGAATATCTCAATCAAGGTAATACACTTATCCAGGATACATTACAGAGACATAAACTTTGAAGACAGAAGGAAAATGACAGGAAAAACTTAGGTCTCTAGGGATCCAATGGTGTAAGATCACCATGAAATATTTCGGTCCATTTCTTTGTTATACTGTATATAATATCAAGGTGGAGATCTTCAGGAGGTGGATGATGTATTAGTGTTCCTAAAGGGCCCATGACTCCCCTGAACAGTTAATTACTAATGAACTGACTTGGAAAAATGACCATGCTAGTGGTTCTAGCATAGTAAACATGAAATAACATTATAAACAAGTGTGAATTGTTGAATGTCATATACCATTTATGGGAACATGCTGCCTGAGGCATCACTGCACAAGGGTGCTTAGTTTATGCTTATGGGAGAATCTGTGTCTTTTAGTTACATCCAGATTTTTCTGAGATTCCATGGTGGTATGATGTGGACATTTGGTGCCATAGCATTTCTCAGAGGTTCAACTATGGTTGTGAAAATGTCAAAAAGTCCCTAGTCTCTGTCATGAGATGAAGTTTACACCTTGTATCTTCTTTACAGAAGACATATCCCACCATGAATGAGGCAAGGAATGGATACCAAATGCTGATATGTGAATTTCACAAGTGGTGACATTTCCTGTACAGGAATTAGGAGAGAAGCTACCGGAGCACGGAAGATCTGAAACAAACAAGCATAGTCCTTGAAACTTTCCACTAGCTCCATCTCCTGTCAGCTATAGGATCTCTCATCCTTTTCTTTAGTACCATACAGTTGGGCTTTGGTTATACCCAGGAACAGATAAGTCCTGGAATATAGCCAGGAACTCGACAGATCAAATTCTTCCCTGCAGACAAATTTATTTGCTCTCCTTGCTTCTGATTGATGGAGGTTTTGTATTCAAATAGAGTGTGGTATCAGATCCAGTCAGAAGAGAGCTCTCATATCTAGGTATGGAAATTCAGGCCTGTGGTAACCTTGGGGATCTCCATCAGTGCTGCTGATTCATACCTCACACCCTCCTCCCTTTGTTCCTGGAAGGAAGCAGAAAAATTGAAAGTGGATGGCGGAGAAAAAAAAACTGTTTTTAACTTCTCTCTATACTGACCATCAGAAACTTAAGTTATTAGAACCTTGCAGACAGTCCTATTTCTGGCTCCTTCTGCCAAGTTTTAAGCTATTTGTCAGAGATTCTCTGTTTCTTTTTGAGACCTGTGACTATGTTTGTTCTCTTGCAAATTTTGCTTCCTGCTAACGAGTCGTGTTGCGCCTTTGTCTCCTTTTCCAATTCAACTGCTGTATGCTATGTATATAGCCTTTCCTTGAGAATATAATGTTTATTATTGCCTTCACAAAGATTTGGTCTAATACTATGTTTAATCTTCTGTGCATGCCATTTTCTGTGTGTACTCTGTTTAAATGAAAAGAAGTATGGTCCCATAAATCTGAAAAATATTAAATGTAACTCAGTGTTGAATACAATGTTAAAATGCTGTGATTATTCACATCAAAATATAGCATATGTGGAAATTTAAATGTATGTTTTTTTCTTTTTTTGTTGGATATTTTCTTTACTTATCTTTCAAATGTTACACATTTTCCTTGTTTCCTCCCATGACCCCTCTGCCCAGTTCCCCCACTGCTTATATGAGCTTGTTCTCCCATTCAACCATCCACCCAAACTTCTCTTCCTGGACTGGCATTCCCCTATATCCCTGGGCATCAAGGATTCTTATGAACGTGGGCATCTGCTCACATTGAGGATTGATAAGGCCCTCTGATGCTACTTAGGAGGTTGGAGCCATAGATTACTCCATGCATAGTCTTTGGTTGGAAGTTTAGTCCCCAGGAGCTCTGGGGGGAGTCTGTTTTTTTTTTTGATATTGTTGTTATTCCTATGGGGTTGCAAACCCCATTCAGTTCTTTAGTTTATGCTTTTAAAAAGTTCATGGATCTTCTGATGCACATAAAGCAGGATTGTGATTTCTACTGTCAGGAATTTATCAATCAAAGTAACACATTATCATAAATATACTGGATATATGGCAGAGACCTGATGTCTAAGGACAGAATGAAAATAACATGAAATGTTAGACCTCAAGGTATCCATAAGTACAATGTCACAAAGAAAATTACTCTGTCTATATCTTCATTTACATAGTGCCATACCAAGGCACGGATCAACTGAACATGATATACTGTTTTGCCTAAAGTGATAATGACTCTGCTGAGGTGTTAGGTAGCAAAGGTCTACCTGGAAAAATCTAGCTTACAAATCTAGTAAACTACAAGAACAATAACAGAATAAACAACTGTTGTATGATTGAATAGCTTTGGCCATTAATTGTAACATGCTACCAGCATCATTGTCCCAAGGCTGCTTGGATTCTGGGTATGGTAGTATCTGTGTCTGTTAGTTGCATGTGATTTTTTTCTTAGACTCCATGGTGGCAAATTGAGGATATTTGCTACCATAGCAGTTCCTATGGTGACTTATCTAAAGATACAAAAATATCGGTCCTCTTCCTGAGTGTGCCATCTCCAAGTGGTATGGGAAGTGGTGCTATCTACCCAGCAGTTCAGAGGAGTCAGCCAGCACAGGTAAGACCTGCATTGCAGAGCAGAGGATCACGTCTAGAATCCTCTGGTAGGAGCCTTCTGGTTTCAGTCTCTGGTTTGGGACCATCCTCTGCCACAGCACACCATCTCCAAGTGGCACAGGAAGCTAGCTACCTACCCAGCAATACGGAGAAGTCAGTCAGCACAGGTGAGACCTGCATTGCAGAGCAGAGAATCCTGTCCAGAATCCTCTGGCAGGAGCCTCTGGTTTCAGACTCTGGTTTGGGACTGTCCTTTGCCACAGCGCACCATCAGCAGGTAGTGCAAGAAGCCACTATATACCCAGTGGTGCATAGGAGACAGCCAGCACAGGTGAGACCTGCATTGCAGCACAGAGGATCCCATATGAAACCATCTGGCAGGAGACTTCCAGTTTCTCTGTCCAGCTTGAGGCCATCCTCTGCCACTGGGTATCATATACAAGTGACACACGGAGGTAGCTAACAACTCAGAAATGCATAAAGCCTCTATAGTATAGGAGGACCACCCTCAGAGGAAACAGTCTGAAACTATGAGGACACAAGAGCCTAGGAACAGCCTGGGATGGGAGTCTTCCAATTACCACCTACACCCAGAGTTGATCAGGGCCACAGAGTTACATATCCAAATACAACTATAAGAGAGCAGGTCTCGCAGAAGTACTTACATATATCAGTGTACACACAGAGATCAGGTCTCCTAGGAGCACAGAGAAACCACAGTCAGAGACAGCAACACTAGCTAGCACCAGAGATAACCAAATGGCAAAAGGAAAATGCAAGAACAACATCAATAGAAACCAAGGCAACATGGTTCAATTGGAACCAAGTTCCCCAACGACAGCAAGTCCTGGATACCACAAAACACCAAAAAAGCAAAAATGGGATTTAAAATCACAGCTAATGATGCTGATGGAGGGCTTCAAGAAGGACATAAATTACTCCCTTAACGAAATACAGGAGAACACATGTAAACAGGGAGAAACCCTGGAAGAAGTAATGGAAAACACAACAAAACAGGTGAAGCAATCGAACAAATCCATCAAAGATCTAAAGATGGAGGTAAAAACAATAAAGAAATCAACAAGGGAAACAATTCAGGACATAGAAAACCTAGGGAAGTAGTTAGGAGTCATGGATCCAAGCATCAAGAACAGAATACAAGAGATAGAAGAGAGAATCTTAGATGCAGAAGATAACATAGAAAGCACTGATACAACAGTCAAAGAAAGTGAAAAAATGCAAAAAGCTCCTGACACAAAACATCCAGGAAATCCAGGACCAAATGAGAAGACCAAACCTAAGGATTATAGGTATAGAAGAGAGTGAAGATTTCCAAATTAAAGGGTCAATAAATGTCTTCAACAAAATTATAGATGGAAACTTCCCAAACCTAATGAAAGAGATGTCCATGAATGTACAAGAAGCCTACAGAATTCCAAATAGATTTGAGCAGAAAAGAAATTACTCCCGTCACATAATAATTAAAGCACCAAATGTACTAAACAAAGAAAGAATATTAAAAGCAGTAAGGAAAAAAAAGTCAAGTAATATATAAAGGTAGACCTGTCAGAATTATACCAGACTTCTCACCAGAGACTATGAAAGCCAGAAGATCCTGGGCAGATGTCACACAGTCCCTAAGGGAATACAAGTGCCAATCCAGAATGCCATATCCAGCAAATCTCTCAGTTACCAATGATGGAGAAACCAAGGTATTTCATGACAAAAACAAATATACACTGTATCTTTCCACAAATCCAGCCCTTCAAAAGATAATGAATGGAAAACATCAACAAAAGGACAGAAACTACACCCTAGAAAAAGCAAGAAATAAGTCTTCTTCCAACAAACCCAAAAGAAGATAACCTCACAAACACAAAAATTACATCAAAAAGATCAGGAAGCAACAATCACTTTTCCCTAATATCTCTTAACATCAATGGACTCGATTCCCCAATAAAAAGACATAGACTAATGGACTGGATACATAAATAGGATCCAACATTTTGCTGCATACAGAAATGCATCTTAGTGTCAAAGACAAACACTACCTCAGAGTAAAGGGCAGGAAAACAGTTTTCAAATCAAATGGCCCCAAGAAACAAGCTGGAGTAGCCATTCTAATACCCAATAAAATAGACTTTCAACCAAAAGTCATCAAAAAAGACATGGAGGGACACTTTATATTCATCAAAGGAATAATCTACCAGGAAGAACTCTCAATTCTTAACATCTATGCTCCAAATACTAAAGCTTAACGTACACATTGCATCTCACACAATAATTGTGAGTAACTTCAACACCCCACTCTCCTTAATGAATAGATCAGGGAAAAAAAAACTAAACAGAGACACAGTGAAACTAACAGAAGTTTCTGACCAAATTGATTTAATAGATATTTATAGAACATTTCATACTAAATCAAATAAATATACCTTTTTCTTAGCACCTCATGGTACCTTCTCCAAAACTGACCAGATAAGTGGTCACAAAACAGACCTCAACAGAAATAAAAGGACTGAAATAATTCCATGTCTCCTATCAGATCACTAAGGAGTAACGGTGGACTTCAATAGCAACAAAAACAACAGAAAGTCCACATACACATAGAAGCTGAACTACTCAATGATACTTTGGTCAAGAAAAAAATAAGGAAAGAAATCAAAACCTTTTTAGAATTTAATGAAAATGAAGGCACAACATAAACAAATTTATGGGACACAATTAAAGCGGATTTAAGAGGAAATCTCAAAACTCTGAGTACCTCCAAAAAGAAGCTGGAGAAAGCATACACTAGTAGCTCAACAGCTCACCTGAAAGCTTTAGAATAGAAAGAAGCTAATACACCCAAGAGGAGGAGAAGGCAGGAATCATCAAACTCAGGACTGAAATCAACCAAGAAAAAAACAAAAAGAAGTATTCAAAGAATCAACAAAACCAGGAGCTGGTTCTTTGAGAAAATCAACAAGAAAGATAAACCTTTAGCCAGACTAACCAGAGGGCACAGAAACAGAATCCAAATTAACGAAATCAGAAATGAAAAGGGAAAAATAAAAACAGAAAATGAAGAAATTAAAAAAAATAATCAGATCCTACTACAAAACCCTATATTCAACAAAATTGGAAAATCTGGATGAAATGGACAATTTCCTAGACAGATACCAGCTACCAAAGTTTAATCAGGATCAGATAGACCATTTAATGGTCCCATAACCACTAAAGAAATAGAGGTGGTCATTGACAGTCTCCCAACCAAAAAGAGAAGAGGACCAGTTGTTTTTAGTGCAGAATTCTATCAGTCCTTCAAAGAAGACCTAACACCAGTACTCTTCAAATTATCCCACAAAATAGAAACAGAAGGAACCCCACCTAACTCATTATATGAAGCCACAATTTAGATGATACCAAAACCACACAAAGATCCAAAATATAAAGAGAACTTAAGATCAATTTCCCTTATGAATACCAGGTTAAATTATTCAGTAAAATTCTTGCCAACTGAATCCAAGAACACATCAAAATGATCATTCACTGTGATCAAGTAGGCTTCATCCCAGGGATGCAGGGATGGTTCAATATTTGGAAATCCATCAATGTAATCAACTACATAAACAAACTCAGAGGAAAAAAAAAACACATGGTCATTTCTTTAGATGTTGAAAAAGCATTTAACAAAATTCAGCATCCTTTCAGGTTAAAGGTCTTGGAAAGAACAGGAATTCAAGGCCCATACTTAAACATAGTAAAAGCAATATACATCTAACCACTAACCAACATCAAACTAAATGGAGAGAACCTTGAAGCAATCTCAGTAAAATCAGGGACTAGACAAGGCTGACCTCTCTCTCCATATTTATTCAATATAATACTTGAAGTTCTAGCTAGAGCAATTAGACAACAAAATGAAGTCAAAGGGATACAAATGGAAAGGAAGAAGTCAAATTATCACTATTTGAAGATGATAGGGCAGTATATTTAAGCGACCCAAAAAACTCCACCACAGAACTCCTACAGCTCATGAATAACTTCAGCAAACTGACTGGATATAAAATCAACTCAATCAAATCAGTAGCCTTCCTATACTCAAAGGATAAACAATCTGAGAAAGAAATTAGGGAAATGACACCCTTCACAATAGCCACATACAATATAAAGTATCTTGGTGTGACTCTAACCAAACCAGTGAAAGATCTATATGACAGGAACTTCAAGTCTCTGAAGAAAGAAATCGAAGAAGACCACAGAAGATGGAAAGATCTTTCATTCTCATGGATTGGCAGGATTAATATAGTTAAAATGGCTATCCTTCCAAAAGCAATCTACAGATTCAATGCAATCCCCATCAAAATCCCAACTCAACTCTTCATAGAGTTAAAAAGAGCCATTCTCAAATTCATCTGGAAAAACAAAAAACCCAGGAGAACTAAAACTATTCTCAGCAGTAAAAGAACTTCTGGGGGAAATCAGTGTCCCCAACCTCAAGCAGTACTAGAGAGCAATATTGTTAAAAACTGCATGGTATTTGTACAGTAGAAGGCAGGTAGATCAATGAAAAGAATTGAAGAACCTGAAATGAACCCACACACCTATAGTCACTTGATCTTGACAAAGGAGTTAAAACCACCCAGTGGAAAAAAGATAGACTTTTCAACAAATGGTGCTGGCTCAACTGGAGGTCAGCATACAGAAGAATGCAAATTGATCCATTCTTATCTCCTTGTACTAAGCTCAAGTCCATGTAAATCAAGGACCTCAACATAAAACCAGAAACATTGATACTAATAGAAAAGTAATTGGGGAAGCACATGGCCACAGGGGAGAATTTCCTGAACAGAACTCAAATAGCTTATGCTCTAAGATCAAAAATTGACAATGGGACCTCATAAAATTACAAAGTTTCTATAAGGCAAAGGATACTGTCAAAAGGACAAAACGGCCACCAACTAATTGGGAAAAGATCTTTACCAACCCTATATCTGACAGAGGGCTAATATCCAAGATATAAAAAGAACTCAATAAATAGACTCCAGAGAGCCAAAATTCCCTATTAAAAATGGGGTACAGAGCTAAACAAAGAATTTTCACCTGAAGAATATCAAATGGCTGAGAAGCACATAAAGAAATGTTCAACATCTTTAGTCATCCTGGAAATGCAAATCAAAACAACCCTGAGATTTCACCTGACACTTGTCATAAGGGCTAAGATAAAAAACTCAGGAGACAGCAGCTGTTGGCAAGGATGTGAAGAAAGAGGAACACTCCTCCACTGCTGGTGGGATTTCAAGCTGGTACAACCTCTCTGGAAATCAGTCTGGCAGTTCCTCAAAAAACTCAACATAATACTACCAGAGGATCCTGCTATACCACTATTGGGCATATACCCAGAGGATTATCCAGCATGCAATAAGGATACATGCTCCACTATGTTCATAGCAGCCCTATTTATAATAGCCAGAAGCTGGAAAGAACCCAGATGTCCCTCAATGGAGGAATGGATACAGAAAATGTGGTATATTTACACTATGGAATACTACTCATCTATTAAAAACAATGAATTATCGAAATTCTTAGGCAAGTGGGTGGGACTAGAAATGTTATCCTGAGTGAGGTAACCAAATCACAAAAGAACAAACATGGTTTGCACTCACTGATGAGTGGATATTAGCCCAGAAACTTGGAATACCCAAGAAAAAGATCACATATCAAATGATGCCCAAGAAGAAGGAAGGAGAGGCCCCTGGTCCTGGAAAGGCTCAATGCAGCAGTGTAGGGGAATAACAGGACAGCGAAGCAGGAGGGGGTTGATTGGGGAACAGTGGGAACAAAGAGGGTTTATGGGACTTTGAGGGATGGGAGATCCAGGAAAGGGGAAATCATTTGAAATGTAAATGAGGCACATATCTAATTAAAAATGATATATAAATATCAAAAATCTCTAGTCTCTGTAACAAACTGAAACTTGAATCTTGTATCTTCTTTGGAGAAGTCTCAGGCCTACATCACTGAAACAAAGAAATCAAACTACAGAGCAAAGAACTCTGAAACACTATACAAAGCAGGGAGCTAAGTAGTCAGATTATAGAGACTCTTTTTACATTCTTTTCTCTACACTGACCAACAGAAAATCAAGTGAGTGGATCACTGGAGCTGATTCTATTTCCAGCTCGGTCAATCTATATACAAGTAGTTTGCCAGAGTTCTTCTCTTTCTTTTTGAGCCTTTTTGACATTATGTATTCTCTTTCAATTTTTGCTGCCTGCTGACTAATTGTGATGGGCCTGCATGCCCTCCTCAATTGTTTCTCTTGTATTCTTTGATTATAGCCTTTCCTAATATAATAATATTTAACAATGTATCCTCAAATAGGTTTTGGAATACGTAGTGCAATATTCTTCCAATACACTGTTCCAACTGTACTCAGTTTGCATGTGACACAGGAGTTTCTCCTAAATATGCATAATATTAAGTGATATTCAGAGTTGCTAACAAGGTTTATATACTGTGGATATTTCCAACAATACATGGTGTGTAAGAAAATTTATCATGTGGTTATAAAGAAGCCAGAAGATATTTTGACTCACATACAGTTGTAATTTGTTTACTACTACCAGGATTATCAGAGTCAAAGTAATATATTTAATAAATATCCAGAATATACCACAGAGACCTTGAAACTGTAGACAGAATGCAGAAAAGGGACAACATAGGTGTCTAGGTATCTACTAGAACAAGGTCTCAATCAGAATTATTGCATCTATATATTTTTTATTCTGTATGTAATACTAAGTTGGATGCCTTTATGAAAGGATGCATTGATCTATCTAAAGGGCTCATGACTTCACTGCAGAATTAGTTAATAATAAACGGTCATGGAAGAAAAAAACATGCTAGAGATTCTAGCATATTAAAAATAAAATAATACTATAAACAATGGTTGAATTGTTGAATGATTTTTGCCATTAATGGTAACATGCTACTAGCATCATTGGCCTAAGGGTGCTTAGCTTCTGGTTATGGTGATATATGTGTCTCTTAGTTACATCAAGATTTTTCAGAGAATTCATGGTGGTATGCTGCAGACATTTGTTACAACATTTTCACAGTGGCAAACTGAAGGTTGTGAAAATGTCTAAAATTCCCAAGTCTGTCTCACAAGCTTAAGCTTGAATCTTGTAAGTTATTTGCAGAATACACAGCCCAACATGACTGAGGAATGGACATCAAAAAGCTGAAACCTGATTTTCACATATGGTAACAATTCCAGTACAGGAACTAGGAACCAAGGAATCAGATTATGGAGGCTCTGAAATAAACTATCTATTTCTTTGTAGCTTTCCACTGACTCTCTCTACTGTCAGTTACAGAAGCACTCTTCTTTATCTTTAGTATCATATAGTCAGGCTTTGGTTATAACCAGAACCAGGTAAGTCCTGTAATATAGCCAGCAGTCTGACTGAGTTTTTTTTCTGAACCTTTCTGAATATGAAACATACCTTGTAATTGTTGCATTCTGCTAATTGTGATGTAGATATGTAAGCTTGCCCAATTGTTTCTGTTGTGTGGTCACATTATAGCTTTTACTTATTCACTTATATCTAATAGTGTATCCTCCAGGAGATATTGAAACACTCATTGCAATTATCCACCCATGACTTCCACCACCTTTACTCAGTTCGCATCAAGAAATTCTGGAGTATCTTCATGAATATTGACAATATTGAGAGGAATTCATTGTTGAATTCAATGTTTATATACTCTTGATATTCATAACAATACAAGTTGTATGTGAAACATTCAAGGTGTGGCTGCACAAAGACTATGACATTTTATGAAGCATATTCTTTTGTAAGTTGTTTACTACTATCAGGAATACTCTAAAGGAGCAAAATTTCAAAAATATCCATGATATACCACAGAGACCTGCTGCTAAAGACAGAATGCAGATAAGAAGAAAAGGCTAAGTCTCTTGGTATCCACTAGTACACAGATAAAATGAACATTACTCTGTCCACTTCTTTCTTATCAGTGTGGAAGACCAAGAGGTAGACAATCTGGACAAGATGCATTGATTTCCCCAAAGGGATCAAACACACCTGAACTGTTAGTAAGGTAAGTGATTACATGGAAGCATAAACATGCAAGAGAAATTTATAATAGCTAAAGGACAATAACAATGTAAACAAAGATTGGGTTCTTGAACATATGTGAGGAATAATAGCAACAGGCTGTCAGCATCGTTGTCCCAAGAGTACTTGTTTTCTGCATAAGGTAGAATCTCTATCAGTTACATCATGAATATACCTAGTCTCTGTCACTAACTGAAGCTTGAAATCTAGAATCTTATTTGCAGAAAACACAGCTCTGCATGACTGAAATAAGGAAGCCACACCCCAAATGTGATACATGAATTTCACATAGGGTAACAGTTCCTGTACAGAATTCAAGGTATCAGAAACAAACATCACTGTGTTTGCAGGTTTTCTCTGACTGTTTCCTGTCAGTTACAGACATATACTTCCTTCTCTTTGGTACCATACAGTCGAGCTTGGCTATACCAGGACCAGATAAGTCCCGGAATATAGCCAGCAGCCTGACTGATAAAATCCTTCCCTGCAGTGAAATTTATTTGCTCTCCTTGCTTCTGATTGATGGAGGTTTTGTATTCAAATAGATAATGGAACCAGATCCAATCAGAAGAGAGATCTTGTATCTAGGCATGGACATAAAAGTCTGCTATAACCTTTTAGATCTCCATTAGAGCTGCTGATTCATCCCCCACCCACTCCCTGGGTTCTCTGACTAAAGCAAATAATCAAAAGTGGATGGCAGGTAAACTGCTTTTGCCTTCTTTTGTGTCCACATTGACGAAGAGAGATACAAGTCAGTGACATGTGATGTCTGATCCTATTTATGGCTCTTTCTGCCTAGATCTAAGCCATTTTGATAAGAACTGCTGTTTTTCTGTGAACTTTTCAGACAGTGAATCTTCTCTTTCAATTTTTCCTTCCAGCTGACTAATAGTGATGTGCCTGTGTCTGCTTCTCCAAGTGAATCTGTTGTATGCTTTTATTATAGCAGTCCAAGGATATCCATGTTTAGTACTGTATTCTCAATTATTTGATTGGATCCTAATGTAAAATATTCTGGCCTGGCGATGTTCACGATAAAATCAATTTGTATGAAGACTCAGGAGTGTCTTCATAAACCACCACAATATTATTAAGAATTCAGTCTTGAAAAAAATTTATACGCTTTGAATATTCCCAAAATAGCATCATGTATATGAAATGTTTTATATGTATTTGCAATGACACCCAGTGGTTTTCTAAAATAAATACTGTTGCAGTGATTTTTCCTGTTCACAGCAATACCTCAGACAAAGATAGTTTCTTAAATATCTGATAAATACCATGGAGAGCTGATTGCTAAAGACAGAATGCTACTAAAAATATATTGGTTAGTCTCTAGCTATCCTCCAGTAAAAAGGCACAATGAAAATCACTGTGTATATTTCTTTCTTTTTTTATTAAATATTTTCTTTATTTACATTTCAAATATTATCCCATCTCCTGGTTTCCCCTCCAAAACCACCCTCTCACTTCCCCTTCTCCCTCTACTTACCAACCTACCCACTCCTGCTACCCTTTTTTGTCATTCCCCTCTACTGTCCTAACATTGCCCTATACTGGGAAATCAAGGCTTCTCAGGAGCAAGGGCATCTTTTACAGGATTTAATACTAAGCTGAACATCATGAGGCTACAATGTATTAATTTCCCCAAAGTTATCAAACATCCCTGAACTCTTAGTAAGAATTCGTTTAAGAATAGATATTTAGAGAAACTCGTAAGTGCAAAAGGACAATAACAGTGTAAACAAAGATTGGATCATTGAACATCTGTGACTATGAACAGCAACAAGCTACCAGCTTCAGTGTACCAAGAGTGCTTATTTTCTCCATATAGTAGGCTCTCTGTCTGTTAGTTACATCTTGAATTTTGAGGGAGTCCAAGTTTGAATGCTGAATACATTTGCTGACATAGTTTTCCTCACAGTGGGTGAACTAAGGATATAAAAATGTCAGAACACACCTAGTCTTTGTCATTAGCTGAAACTTGAAATCAAGAATTTTATTTGCAGAAGAGAGAGATTTGCATGACAGAGACAAGAAAGCCACACATGAAATCTGATAACTGAATTGCACATAGGGTGACAGTTCCTGTGCAGGAATCAGGAATCAGGAGTGCAGGAATCAGGACTGCAGGAATCAGAGAATGGAGGCTCTGAAACATTCACTACCTTTGACAGTATCCACTGATTCTGTATCCTGTCAAATCTAGAAGCATACTTCCTTGTCTTTTGTACCATACATTCGGGCTTTGGTTATACCAAGGAACTATAAAATAGCCAGGAGCTAAGTCCTCGAAAATAGCCAGGAGCCTGGCTGATCAAATCTATTCCTGAAGATAGATTTATTTGATCTCCTTGCTTCTGATAGATATAGGATATGAATTCAAATAGTGAATGGAATTGGAACAAATAAGGAGAGATCACATATCTAGGTATTGACATCAAACCTGCTGTAACTTTGGAGATCTCCATCAGAGTGGCTATATCATCTCTTACCTTCCTCCCTGGGTTTGGAGGCAGAAGCAACAAAATCAAAAGTGTTTGGTAGGAAAAATTTCTTTTATTTTCAACTATCACTCCCCTCTCCCTCATTTTTTACTTCAGAAGCAGTAGATATGAATGTGTACTCCAGGAACTACATGATGCTATCCTGGGCTCTTGACTGAAATCTATAGTTGCCTATGTCTGGCTCTTTGGTAACAGATTGTGACTACATCAAAAAAAAATTCCCTCCTGCATGGACTTTAATATTTATGACTCTCAGGAAATTCTCCCCTGTGCCCATATGTTCAAGGTTCTTCCCTAGTTTCCTTTCTATTAGTTTCAGTGTGTCTGGTTTTATATGGAGGTCTTTAATGCACTTGGAATTGAGCTTAGTGCAAGAAGATAAGAATGGGTCAATTTGCATTCTTCTGCATTTTGACCTCCAGTTGAGCCAGCACCATTTGTTGAAAAGGCTATCTTTTTTCCACTGGATGGTTTTAGCTCCTTTGTCAAAGATCAAGTGATGAAGGAGTGTGGATTCATTTCCGGGTCTTCAAGTCTGTTCCATTGATCTACATGCCTGCCACTGTACCAATACCATACAGTTTTTAACACTATTGCTCTGTAGTACAGCTTGAGGTCTGGGATAATGATTACCCCAGAAGTTCTTTTACTCTTGAGAATAGTTTTAGCTATTCTGGGTTTTCTGTTATTCCAGATCAATTTTTGAATTGCTCTTTCTAACTCTATGAAGAATTGAGTTGGGATTTGATGGGGATTGCATTGAATCTGTATATTGCTTTTGGCAGGATGGTCATTTTTACTATATTAATCCTGCCAATCTATGAGCATGGAAGATTTTTCCATCTTCTGAGGTCTTCTTCAATTTCTTAGCTTATGCTCTAAGAATTGAGAAATGGGACCTCAAAAAATTACAAAGTTTCTGTAAGGCAAAAGACACTGTCAAAAGGACAAAGCAGCAACCAACTAACTGGGAAATTATCTTTACCAACCCTGCAACCGACAGAGGGCTAATATCCAATATATAAAAAGAACTCAAGAAGTTAGACTCCAGAGAGCCAAGTAACCCTATTAAAAATGGGGTACAGAACTAAACAAAGAGTTCTCACCTGAAGAATATCTAATGGCTGAGAAGCACCTAAAGAAATGTTCATCACCCTTAGTCATTAGGGAAATGCAAATCAAAACAACCCTGAGATTCAATCTCACACTAGTCAGAATGGATAAGATCAAAAACACAGGAAACAGCAGTTGTTGGCGAGGATGTGGAAAGAGGAACACTCCTCCACTGCTGGTGGAATTGCAAGCTGGTACAACCACTCTGGAAAGCAGTCTGGCGGTTCCTCAGAAAACTGGGCATGACACTCCCAGAGGATCCTGCTATACAACTCCTGGGCATATACCCAGAGGCTTCCCCTGCACGCAATAAGGACACATGTTCCACTATGTTCATGCCGGGCGGTGGTGGCGCACGCCTTTAATCCCAGCACTTGGGAGGCAGAGGCAGGCGGATTTCTGAGTTCGAGGCCAGCCTGGTCTAGAAAGTGAGTTCCAGGACAGCCAGGCTACACAGAGAAACCCTGTCTCGAAAAACCAAAAAAAAAAAAAAAAAAAAAAAAAAAAAAAACCAAAAAAACCACTATGTTCATAGCAGTCTTATTTATAATAGCCAGAAGCTGGAAAGAATCCAGATGTCCTTTAATGGAGTAATGGATTCCGAAGGTGTGATATATTTACACCATGGAATACTACTCTGCAATTAAAAACAATGAATTCACGAAATTCCTAGGCAAATGGTCAGAACTTGAAAATATCATCCTTAGTGAGGTAACCCAATCACAAAAGAACACACATGGTATTCAGTCACTGATAAGGGGATATTAACCCAGAATATTTGAATACCTTAGACACAATTAGCATATCAATAGATTTCCAAGAAGATGGAAATCTTCTTTGGTCCTGGAAAGACTGGGTGTAGTGGAATGCCAGGATTGAGAAGTGAGAAGGGGTTGAATGGGGTAAAGAGGGAGGGAAGGGGGCTTATGGGACTTTTGGGGAGGGAAGAAACAGGAAAAGGGAAATGATTTGGAATGTAAATAAAAAAACTTAGAAAATAAAAAAAAATTAAAAATAAAAAATAATAATAATTATGACTCTCTGCTTTCATGTGCAGCTTGCTGCTGACTTTGATGAGTTTATGGTCTGCTTTTTAATTTTTGTCAAGTGCATTGAATTAAATATATATGTTTACAACAAAGTAATTCTGAATTTTAAAATGAAATATGCCTTTCAAACCCTGATCATAATTTATGCAACTTATCCACAGTTTCATAATAATAAGGAAACAATGTAGGTATGTATTTAATAATGTAATACTTAAAATATTCATATATTGCCAAAATTTCTACTTGGTTTGTTTGATGTATGCTTGCTAAAGCATTTGCATGAAGGTGACACTATAGTTGATTTCTCATGTAAAATATATATTCATATTTGTTTAGTATTCATATATGAATATTGAATCTTCGGATAAACCCACCCTTTTCCCCTAGATTTTCCACACAGTTCTCCACTTCTATCTAGTCCAATTAGAAGTTTATGTACATAATCTCTGTTGCCATTAGAAGAGGCGTTAGTGTCAGCCTCCAAATCTAGCAATGATATTACATTTAGGCAACATGGACCCTCTTTTATCTGTGGCCATAGCAACCACCCTAAACTCCCAGTGTGTGCCTTACTGTGTGCCTTCGTGCATGTGATTACCTGGCATCTATGTCACACAACAAATAAAAGACAATGACCCTTGACACCTTTTCCTTCTTTTTGTTCTTTTGTCTCTTCCTTGCCTCCCCCCAATAAAACCACTTCTCATGGGTCTGTGGTGGTCTAGCATGGTCTGTCCGGATATGAGCTACCTTCTAAGACAACATTTCCTGTCAAGACTCAGGAATTGCTAATGACCACCCAGGTGTTCACACAGCAACCTCCACTGTGGCCAAAGCAACCTAGATTAACTGTCAATGACTGTCAACCAACTGCTTGACTACTGGCACTGAATTTTTGTCACACAGAGACATCTACCACATGGAATAGCTGCTACTAAGTGGGTTAAGCCCCAGGTGCCTCAGTCAGACTGGTCCATCAGTACCACAGGATCACTCTTCCTGCTACCAGATCTCCAGACTTCGCACAACAATTGGTAGATTGGTAAACTATTTCTTCCAGTCAGTAGGTGGGTCACTTTCTCCCAGAGAGGTCTGACCAATCTCTATGGGCATAGGGGTAGGCTGCTCATGGTCCCTATGAGCAGACTCTCACCCGAGTTACAAAATAGGACTTCCACCCATGGGTGACTCCCCCCTCAAAAGCAGTTTTCATAATTGCCCACATTGGCTCTTGAAATCATTTAATAAATCCTAAAGCTTAAAAGGGCCACATTCTTTGGTGAGTCTGTTACACATCTCAGCCCCTAACATTACATAGTGACCTGGTATGTCTTGCTGCCTTGTACCAAAACAATCTCTTTTTTGTAAAAATTAATTTTAACTTAGTAACAATGAATTCATTTAAGGCACCTCTGTGTACATTTATATGGAACTATTAGAATATGGGTAGCATTTAAAGGAATACACACCTGCAATTCTCTATCCTTTTTTGCATCATCAACTCATTAAATAACATTATCCATTATGAAATGGACTTCATGGATCTTGCCTCAGGATATACTAGAACATTGGCTCTGTTAATATAGCTTAAGTATTGTGATTGCAATCTCAACTGTTGGGATACAACTGTTTGACAGTGCTTAAATAAACACCATTACTGATTCTATGCAGATGTATATTATAACATGCTACGAGGATAGTGTTTCTCACATGTATAGAATTTTGCAAACATGTATACAAGCTGGCTAATAAATTCATGCAATCATATTGTTACAAAAATATCCCACATGTTCTATGATGGACTACTAATATCAGCATGGTTTTAATAAGGAAATTTTAGAAATAAATGCCACATACTAAAATTTCAAAGCCAAAATGGTGTGACTTAGCCAATTCTCTGGCTATGCATATTACAATCATACAAGCAAAAGACAACATAATAAATATTACTCAAGGGCAAAGTATTTTTTTCTCTTCGTAACAATATAGTCTACTTCCTCCCTAGTTCTGATTCTATCCTGTGTTCATTCATGTTCAAACTTTTTTTTAAGGTGTCAACCTTTCTAGCTTTATTCTCTGCCATTGATTTCTTTTTTTATTTTTTTAATTTACATTCCAAATCACTTCCCCTTTCCCGTTTCCTCCCTCCCCGAAAGTCCCATAAGCCCCCTTCCCTCCCTCTTTTCTCCATTCAACCCCCTCTCGTTATTCTGTCCTGGCGTTCCCCTACATCCAGTCTTTCCAGGACCAGGGGTCTCTCCTTCCATCGTTTTAGAAATCTATTGATATGCGGATTGTGTCTAGGGTATTCCGAGATTCTGGGTCAATATCCCCTTATCAGTGACTGCATACCATGTGTGTTCTTTTGTGATTGGGTTACCTCACTAAGGATGATATTTTCCAGTTCTGACCATTTGCCTAGGAATTTCATGAATTCATTGTTTTTAATTGCAGAGTAGTATTCCATTGTGTAGATATACCACATCTTCTGAATCCATTCCTCCGTTGAGGGACATCTGGGTTCTTTCCAGCTTCTGGCTATTATAAATAAGGCTGCTATGAACATAGTGGAGCATGTGTCCTTATTGCAAGCTGGGGAAGTCTCTGGGTATATGCCCAGGAGTTGTATAGCAGGATCCTCCGGGAGTGTCATGCCCAGTTTTCTGAGGAACCGCCAGACTGCTTTCCAGAGTGGTTGTACCAGCTTGCAATCCCACCAGCAGTGGAGGAGTGTTCCTCTTTCTCCACATCCTCGCCAACAACTGCTGTCTCCTGTGTTTTTGATCTTAGCCATCCTGACTGGTGTGAGATGGAATCTCAGGGTTGTTTTGATTTGCATTTCCCTAATGACTAAGGATGATGAACATCTCTTTAGGTGCTTCTCAGCCATTAGATATTCTTCAGGTGAGAACTCTTTGTTTAGCTCTGTACCCCATTTTTTCACACAATAATAGTGGGTTACTTCAACACCCCACTCTCTGAAATGGATCGTTAAGGAAAGCAGAAACTAAACAGGGACACAGTGAAACTAATTGAAGCCTTGGACCAAATGGAACTAACAGATATATATAGAACATTTCGTCCTAAAGCAACATTTCAAAGTAAGCCTATTTGCAGGGACGAATAAAAAATATATGTTGTACACACACACACACACACACACACACACACACACACACACACGTTTATGTGTGTGTGTATATATATATATATATATAAATTGTTTTATATATATTGATTATATACATATAATATTACAGTACTTTACAAAGTATATTAAATATTCATTCTGCATTGTTTCTGAATTTTTGTTTGATTTGCCATTGGTAATCTTGTTTCATAAATTTTGTAGTGCCTGTGGGTAAATAACCAATAAAATAGTATGTTTTGATTTTCCAAACTTTGTTATGTAGACATTATTTTGTGGAGAGAGTCTGACAGGCAGATGCAGAGAGGGACCCTGTATACAAGGAGACATTCATTATACTATGGTGGAATAAATGTCGCTTAAATACACAGGACTATGCTGACACACATAAAGGGTCTATGTGCAGTAGTACATTAATTCAAAGAATGAAAACAATAATTTCAAAACTTTAATAGGAATTGTCACATGTATAGATCTTAATTTCCTTAATGTATCCGTAATTTTAAAAGTAGTCTAAGTATACTGTTTCCAACTCTAACGGAGATTAATCGAGAAAGAGTCCAATGGTGTCAAGACAGAAAATATATACTAGGCACTTTAGTCTTTTTAATATCTTATGCTTAAGGCAAAGGAAATAGTTTGAAAATTTTCTAAAGGACATACCTCTTTTGTATAGAGAACAATAATTATTAGTTTTATATATAAATATATGTTTAACAAAATTCTAGTAAATAAAAAATATAGATATCCATTGAATTTTATTCACAAGTACTCACAATACTAAAAAGAATTCATAAAGGAAGTGGTTATACAATAACATCATGTGAATATTGATGTCAACATGAGGAAGGCAGCTTCTCATGATGCTTAGAAGAAGCAGACGTTCAGAGATTAGTTTATAGTACCAATGAGGAGCACAGTAAGACTATCTTAGAGAAGAATGGGAAATACATTAGAGAGCAATGGAAAGAATGTACCTCTGTACATTATACTACTAACATATTATGCTACTAACATGGAGCTAAAAGTCCTGTCCCCAGAGTTCTTGTATTTGGCTATGGTAGGATCTGTGTCTTTTAGTTACATCTGGATTTTTCAGACACTCCATGGTGGTATGTGGAGTACATTTGCTACCATAGCAGTTCTCACAGTGGATGATCTAAGGATGTGATAATGTCAGAAATCCCCAAGTCTCTGCCACAAGCTGAACCTTAAATCTTGTATCTTTTTTGAAATATCACAGGCCAGTGTGACTGAAGCAAGGAATGCAGTCTAAAAGCTGATGTCTGAATTTCACATGTGGTGACATTCCCTGTATGTCATCTTGGATCTAGGAGCCAAGGAATCAGAGCATGGAGGCTCTGAAACAAACAAGCACTCTCCTTGCAGCTTTCCACTGCCTCTCTCTCCTGTCAGTTACAGAAGCACACTTCCTTTTCTTTAGTACCATACAGTTGGGCTTTGGTTGTACCCAGGACCAGATAAGTCCTGGAATATAACCAACAGCCTTACTGATTAAATCCTTCCCTGAAGACAAATTTATTTGCTCTCCTTGCTTCTGATTGATGGAGTTTGTACATTTAAATAGAGAGTAGAATCTGCACCAATCAGGAAGGAGATCTCATATGTAGGCATTGACATCAAAGTCTGCTGTAACCTTCGAGATCTCATTCAGTGATGCTGAATCATCTTTCACTCTCTCTTCACGGTCTTCCCAGACTGAAGCAGAAAATTCGAAAGTCGATGATAGGAACAACCATTTTCTCCTTTTTCTATGTCTACATTGATCAACAGAAAAATAGTCAGTAGACTCCTGGGGTTGATTCTCTTCTAGGCTACTTATGCCTAGATCTGAATAATTTTCCAGTGATCCTCTGTTTCTTTCTGGGCCTTTCTTATTGTGAATCATTTCTTGAAATTTTTACTGCCTGCTGACTAGTTGTGATGTGCCTGTGTTTGCTTCACAAATTTCTTCTGTTGTCTGTGTTTTCTGATCTGATTATAACATTTTCTAAAACATTTATTTCTTATAGAGTATTCTCACAATTATGTTGGAATACTAAGTGAAAATTTTGGCCCAAGCCGTGCTCCACATATACTTAGTTTGTTTGAAAAAATTCTGGAATGTATTCACAAATCTGCACAATATTAAGAGTAACATATTTTTGAAAAACAGTGTTTATATATTGTGGATATTTCCAACAGTATGTGATGTCTGCAAAATTTAATTTGGTGTTGCAAGAGTCCATGACATTTTCTAAAGCTTACACTGTTGTAGGTGTTTACTACTGTCAGGAAAGCATTAATCATTGTATTAGAATTTAGCTAAAACAGAATGCAAATTATGTGTCAGGACTCAGTCTCTAGGTATACACCACTACACAAACATCATTTCTTTCTTTTTCCGTAAGTAATACCAAGGTCGAGACTATCAACACATGATGTATTTATTCCCCCACAGGGCTCATGACTCCCCTGAACAGTTAGAGAGCAAAGGAGTTACATGGAAGAAAAAGAAACATACTAGAGGATCTGGAAATTGCCAAAAGACAATAATATTAAAAATAATGGTTGTATTATTGAATGTCTTTTGCCATTAATGGAAACAGGCTACCAGCATCAATGGAGCAAGTGTAATTCATTTCTGGGTTTGGTATAATCTCTGTCTGTTACATCTAGATTTTTCAGATACTCTAATGTGGTATGTTGAGGACACTTGCTCCCATAGAAGTTTTCACAGTGCCTGACATAATCACAAGAAATTGTCAGAACATCCCCTGGCTCTGTCAAGACTGAGGCTTGGATCTTGTATCTTGTTTGCAGAGGACAAAGTCATGCATGTTGTTAACAAGGAAGATACACCATGAAGTTGATAGCTGAATTTCACAAAGTTTCCTGTATAGGAACCAGGAGTCAAGGAAACCGAGTATGAAATCTATGATTCAACCAAGCACTGTATTTACACTTTTCCACTGTCTCTGTCTCCTGTCAGTTACAGAAGCACTCTTCTTCTCTTTAGCACCATACACTTGGGCTTTAATTATACCCAGGACCAGATACATCCTGGAATATAGCCAGCAGCCTAACTGATAATATCCATCCCTGAAGACCAATTTATTTGCTCTCTGTGCTTCTGATCGATGGAGAATGCGCATTCAAATAGAAAATGGTATCAGACCCAATCAGGAGAGAGATATCATGCCTAGGCATGGACATCAAAACCTGCTGTAACCTTGGAGATCTCTATCAGTGCTGCTGATTTATCTCTTTCTCCCTCCTCCCTTGGGTACCTGACTAATGCAGAAAAACCTTGGTTGAATGGCAGGAAAAGCTGTTTTACATTTTTTTTCTGTCCCACAAACAAACAGAAAAATAAGTCAGTTTATCCCTGAGGCTGTTACAATTTCTGAATCCTTCTGCCTAGATCCAAGCTATTAGACAGAGTACCTCTCAGATTTTCTAGGCCTTTCTGAATATGAATCTTACATTGCAATTATTTCAGTCTGCTGGATAATTGTGATGTGACAGTGTCTGCTTCCCCATTTGTTTCTACTGTGTGCTCTAATTATAGTTTTTCCTCATAGAGTCATATCTAATAGTGAATCCTGAAAGAGATGATGGACATTAAGTATAATTTTCAACCCATCTCCTGATGAAGAATCTCTGGAGTATCTTCCTGAATCTGGACAATACTAAGAGAATTCATTGCTGAATACAATGTTTATATACACTGGATACTCCTAACACTATGTGGTATATGTGAAACATTTACTGTGTGGTTGCAAGAAGACCATGATATTTTATGAAACATATACAATTATATGTTGTTTATTACTATCAGGAAAACTCTAGTCAAAGTAATAAATTTCACAAATATCCATAATATACCACAGAGACCTGATTGCTAAAGACAGAAAGCAAATAAGATGAAAATGCTAAGTCTCTTGGTATCCACTAGTACACAGACAAAATGAAAATTACTGTGTCCATTTCTTTCTTATCCGTGTGGAACCAAGCTGTAGACAATC
The DNA here is from genome assembly GCA_036184795.1 of Tokudaia tokunoshimensis. NCBI lineage: Eukaryota > Metazoa > Chordata > Mammalia > Rodentia > Muridae > Tokudaia > Tokudaia tokunoshimensis. Next base: position 36,955,588 of record BTHU01000001.1, read on the forward strand.
AGGACAAGATGCATTGGTTTCTCCAAAGAGATCAAACACACCTGAACTGTTAGTAAGGGTAGTGATTATGTGGAAGAATAAACATGCTAAAGAAATTTGTAATACCCAAAGGACAATAACAATGTAAACAAAGGTTGGGTACTTGCACATCTGTGACAATTAATAGCAACAGGCTGTCATCATCATTGTCCCAAGAATACTTGTTTTCTGCATATGGTAGGGTCTCTGTCGGTCAGTTACATTATGAATTTTTAGAGAATTCAAGTTTGAATACTGAGTGCATTCACTGCCATAAAATTCCTACACTGGGTGATCTAAGGATATAAAATGTCAGAATATTCCTAGTCTCTGTCATTAGCTGAAGCTTGAAATCTGGAATCAGATTTTCAGAAAACACAGCTCTGCATGACTGAGATAAGGAAGTCACACCCTAAATGTGATACATGAATTTCATATAGGGTGAAACTTCCTGTACAGAAGTTAAGGTATCAGCAACAATCAATGTGTTTGCCCGTTTCCTCTGACTGTTTCCTGTCAGTTACAAACATATACTTTCTTTTCTTTGGCACCATACAGTCAGGCTTGGCTATACCAGGACCAGATATGTCCTGAAATATAGCCAGCAGCCTGACTGATAAAATCCTTCCCTACAGAGAAATTTATTTGCTCTCCTTGCTTCTGATTGATGGAAGTTTTGTATTCAAATATAGAATGGAATCAGATCCAATCAGGAGAGAGATCTTGTATCTAGGCATGGACATAAAAGTCTGCTGTAACCTTTAAGATCTCCATTAGAGCTGCTGATTCATCCCCCACCCACTCCCTTGGTTCTCTGACTAAAGCAAATAATCAAAAGTGGATGGCAGGTAAATTTCTTTTTCCTTCTTTTGCATCTACATTGACGAACAGAGAAACAAATCAATGGCATGTGACGTCTGATCATATTTATGGCTCCTTCTGCCTAGATCTAAGCCATTTGGATAAAAGCCTCTGTTTTTCTCTGAACCTTTCAGACAGTGAACCTCATCTAGCAATTATTTCTTCCAGCTGACTGATAGTGATGTGTCTGTGTCTGCTTCTCCAAGTGAATCTGTTGTATGCTTTTATTATAGCACTCCCAAGGACATTCATGTTTACTAGTGTATTCACATTTACATGTTCGAATTCTAATGTAAAATATTCTGTCCAGGCCCTGTTCACTATATATTCAAATTGTATAAAAACTCAGGATTTACTTAATAAAACACCACAATATTAAGAATTCAATTTTGAAGAAAAAATTGTTTATATGCTGTGGATATTCCCAACCATACATGTGTGTATATAGAACATTTAATGTGTATTTGCAATGACACCCATTGATTTTCTGAAACATAACCTTTTGCAAGATTTTTACTATTCACAGCAATACCTCATTTACAGTAACATAGTTAATTAAATGTCCAAGAAATACCATGGAGAACTGATTGCTAAAGACAGAATGCTACTAAAGAGACCTTGGTCAATCCCTTGATATCCTCTTGAACAAGGACACAATGAAAATCACTGTATACATTTTTTCCTTTTACAAGACTTCACACTAAGCTGAACACGATCAGGCCACAATGAATTAATTTCCCCAAAGAGATCAAACACCTGAATTGTTAGTAAGAGAATACTGACATGGAAGAATAGACATCTTAGAGAAACTTGTAATTGCTAAAAGACAATAACAGTGTAAACAAAGTTTGGATTGTAGAACACCTGTGACATTAATAGCAACAGGTTGCCAGCATCAGTTAACCATGATTGCTTATTTTCTGGGTATGGTAGGATCTCTGTCTGATAGTTACATCTTGAATTTTTTTAATTAATTTATTTATTTTTTTCCACTCTATATTTTATTCCCCCTTCCCCCATCTTCCCTCTGACAGTTCCACATCCCATACCTCCTCCCAACAATGAGTACATTCACTGCCAAAGAATTCTTCACAGTGAGTGACCTAAGCATATAAAATGTCAGAACATCCATAGTCTCTGTCACTACCTGAAGCATGAAATCAAGAATCATCTATACATAAGACACAGCTTTGCATGACTGAGCCAAGAGAGACACACCCCAAATGTGATACCTTGATTTCACATAGGGTGACAGTTCCTGTACAAGAATCATGAGTAGAGGAATTGGAAAATGGAAGTTCTGATACAATCACTGCCTTTGACACTTTCTACTGGTCCTGTCTCTTGTCAAATCCAGAAGCACACTTCCTTTTCTTTTGTAACATAGAGTCGGGCTTTGGTTAAATCCAGGTCCAAATAAGTCCTGGAAAATAGGTAGAAGCATGTTTTCGGGGTATGGGCTCGATAGCTTAATTAGTTGACGTTACTATGTTAGGATTAGGTGTATTAGTAGCACAGAGTATTTTGAATTCTTAGGAATAGGTTTAACTCCTATTATTCTAGAAATAAGAGAATTTAAACCTCTATCATTTACTCTATCAAAGTAACTCTTTTGTCAGACATATGTCTACATGTAAGTTTACATGTATGGTGGAATGCTTGCTATAAAGATAAGTAGGGAGATATGTCATATGCAGAATGCCAGTGTTAATGGTAGAAAGTTTTTTTCATAAGAGATGTATTAGTTGATCACAGTGGAATCGTGGATATGAAGCTTGGGATTCATAGAAATGTTGTTGATAATAGTAGAGTTTCTGTTATAAAGTTAGTTGTGTACTGTTCTGGGAAGTTACTCTTCTGTAATGGGCCAAGGAAAACAATGGTTGTTAGGGCATTTATTAAAATAATGTTGGTGTATTCGGCTATAAAGAATAGTGCAAATGGACCTGCAGCGTATTCAACATTAAAGCCTGATACTAGTTCTGATTCTCCCTCTGTAAGGTCAAATGGAGCTCGATTTGTTTCTGCTAAAGTTGAGATATATCATATTATGGCTATGGGTCATGCTGGAATAATAAGTCAGATATATTCTTGGGTGGCAATGAGTGTTTGTTAGAGAGAATGATCCACTTATTAATAGGACTGACAGTAAGATAATGGCTATTGTTTCTTCCTAGGAAATTGGGCTACTGCTCATAGGGCACCAAATAGTGAGTATTTTGAGTTAGATGCTCATCCTGATCATAGAATAGAATAGACTGAGAAACTTGATGTGGCTAAGATAAATAAAATTCCTAAGTTCAGGTTGATTAGTGGATGAGGTATAGGCAGTGGAATTCCCAGGCTAAGGGCTAGTGTTAGTGATAGGGTAGGTGTGATGATAAATAGTGAAATTGGTGTGGTTAAGGGACCTATTGGTTCTTTGATGAACAGTTTTATGGCGTCAGTGAATGGTTGGAGAGTTCCGTATGGGCCTATGATGTTTGGACCTTTTCGTAGTTTGGTTGTACTAGTAGTATGATTTTTCATTCTACTAGTGTTAGAAAGGCTATAAAAATTAAAATGGGAACTAGAAGAGTAAGGATATTAATAAAGTACACTATTAAGGAGAGGATTTGAACCTCTGGGGACAAGGTTTTAAGTCCTGGTTCTGCCACCCTAATAACCTTGTCTAGGTTAGATGTTGTACATACTTACTTTATTCAGATGTGTTCATAAATTAAGTAAAGAGCGGTTATTTATAAGGGGGCTCTATTTCTCTTGTCCTTTCGTACTGGGAGAAATTGTTAATAGATAGAAACCGACCTGGATTACTCAGTCTGAACTCAGATCACGTAGGACTTTAATCGTTGAACAAATGAACTGTTAATAGCTTCTGCACCATTGGGATGTCCTGATCCAACATCAAGGTAGTAAACCCTAATTGTCAATATGAACACTTAAATAGGATTGTGCTGTTATCCCTAGGGTAACTAGGTCTGTTGATCAAATAGATATTGGGTCAATAAGATTCAGGAGATACTTTGACTTGTGTGTCTATGTTACAATCATTCAGAGGATTTTTTTTTTCTCCGAGGTCACCCCAACTGAAATCTTAAGTTTATATTATTGTTGTTGGTCCACTAGGGTTATTGTGGTATAATTAAACTGTTTGATTAAAGCTCCATAGGGTCTTCTCGTCTTATTATTATATTTCACCCTCTTCACTGAAAGGTCAATTTCACTGATTAAAAATAAGAGACAGTTAGACCCTTGTTCAGCCATTCATACCAGTCCCTAATTAAGGAACAAGTGATTATGCTACCTTTGCACGGTCAGGATATCGCAGCCCTTAAACATAAGTCACTGGGCAGGCAATGCCCCTAATACTTAGTATGCTAGAGGTGATGTTTTTGGTAAACAGGCAGGGTTCTAGTTCGCCGAGTTCCTTTTATTATTTTTTTAATCATTCCTTGAAGCACTCCTGTGTTGGGCTAACAGATTGTTTTTAGGTAGTTTAATTTGTGGTGTATTACCTAAAGTCTGATAGCTAACAATGGACATCCGAGTTGTTATACACTTGTGCTAGGAGAATAAGTATTCTTGTTACTCATACTAACAGTATTTCATCTATAAAATAATAGATTAACCCAATTTTTAGAATAGGAATTTATTTTAATTCTTAGTATTATTGGTTTGTTAATGTTGAGCTTGAACCCTTTCTTTATTGGTGGCTGCTTTTTGGCCTACAATGGTTTAGTTGGATTATTTAATTTATTCACTATTTAAGGGTTTTTTTTTTTCCCATTCCTAAAGAGCTGTCCCTCTTTTGGCTGTGTTTTAAACTTACTTTTGGATTATGCATTCTTATAGTAAGTTTAAAGTTGAACTAAAATTCATTTTTTGGGTAACCAGCTATCACCAACCTCATTAGGCTTTTCACCTCTACCTAAAAATCTTCCCACTATTTTGCTACATAGATGGGTTGATTTGTAAATTGTTTATAGGTAGCTTGTTTGGTTTCGGGTTTTTTAGGTTAAATTCTTTTAGCTAAATTTTTTTCTAGTTAGTTCATTAAGCAAAAGGTACAAGATTCAATCTTTGCTTATTTTTATTTTTAGTCATTCTTTCATCTTTCCCTTATGGTACTTTTTCTATGGCTCCTAGGGTTAAAAAATTTCTTTCTCCAATACTTTTTTGAATTAAATGTTTTAGTTTATTTTATGATGTAGTTATGTTTATTATTGCTAGGGCTAGAGCTAGTTCAAAGTGTTTATCTGTTTTGAATTCTTCTGGGTGTAGGCCAGATGCTTTGCTATTAAGCTACACTGTGATTATTCCAAGCACAGTTTCTAGTATGCTTACCTTGTTAAGACTTATTTCCTCTCATAAATATTAAGTAATTATTTATAGTATAATGAATGTAGTTTGAGGAGGGTGATGGGCGGTGTGTGTGTACTTCATTGCTCTATTCAATTAAGCTCTCTATTCTTAATTTACTACTAAATCCTCCTTTGCCCTTTAGTTTCATTAATGGTATTGTTAATGTTCTTTTGAAAGAAAATGTAGCCCATTTCTTTCCATCCCATTGGTTACACCTTGACCTAACATTTTTATGCTTGTTATTGAGCTTACTTTAATTACTTTTTAGGGTTTGCTGAAGATGGTGGTATATAGGCTGACTTAGCAAGAGATGGTGAGGTAGAGCAGGGTTTATCGATTATAGAACAGGCTCCTCAGGATGGATATAAAGTACCGCCAAGTCCTTTGAGTTTTAAGCTATGGCCAGTAGTTCTCTGGCAAATAGTTTTGTTGTCAATTATTTAGGTTTAGGGCTAAGCATAGTGGGGATCTAATCCCAGCTTGGGTCTTAGCTATCATGTAGTGTGAGGTGATTAGAATTACCTTTGTTTTTGAGTTTAGGTCCTAACGATGAATTTTCACATATAAGTTGGATTTTAATTCTCTTTGTTTGTTTTTAGTTAATACATTTTACATCAGGAAATAACTAGATTGGGTTAATCGTATGACCGCGGTGGCTGGCATGAAATTTACCAACCCTAAGAGGTATAGCTTAGTCAAACTTTCATTTATTGCTTAATATCTATCACTGCAGAGTCCCATGGAGGTGTGGCTAGGCAAAGGTGTCTTGAGATATTTTAAATGTCCTTGATACCCTCTCCTTAAATTTTATTTAAATGTTTAAGGGATTTTACACCGGTTTATGGATGTTTGCATGTGTAATCTTACCTCCAACTAATTATAAGTCTAGGACCAAACCTTTGTGTTTATGGGATAAAATATCCATCTAAGCATTTTCAGTGCTTGGCTTTATAGTTAAGCTACATTAACTTAATATATTAAGTCTATTGGGAAGTATTAATAAGGTAAGTTTTGGGATAGGTGAAATTAAGTCTTGAAAAATTTTTGACTAGTACCGAGATATATGTCATGCTTTGTGAACTTCTAGAATAGATCAGACTTGGAAGGTTTAGAGTATGTTTTGTGTAGTTTTATGTTTTAGGGGTTTGGCATAAGGGGAAGGGGTTTAGTAAATTGAAATGTGTTTTGTAAGGTATAATGTCCATCAAGCATTAACCTATAGTCTTTGGTGGTTGTTTCAGTGGATAAATGATCCTTAATTTAAAGTCCAGTTACATGATAAGTTGTTCTTCATGCCTTGATGGCTATGCTGAGTCACAGCATCCTAAAAATAAAAAAAAAAAACAAATGCATGGGTGTGCAGTTATGTTGGGCATAGCTGATTAGACGTGTACCATCGAGATGTCTTATTTAAGGGGAAACATATAGACGGTAGTATATTTAATGGCCCTGAAGTAAGAACCAGATGTCTGATAAAGTTCCAAGTTAGATACCCCCAAGTTTAATGGGCCTGGAGCAAGAAATAGTGCATTGGTGGACAGGTTGTTGGTTTCACAGAGGATGGTAGAAATATAGACCAGATGTGGAAGGGGATAGACATATGGAAGAGAAGGGTATATAACTTAATGGTGTATGTCTGATAACACAAGTATATCTTTTTGTGATTATTTGAATGTGATTATATAATAGTCATGATGTAAATAAGTTATGTTGGGTTAGGTTTTATGTTTTAAATAATGAATGGTAATTACTTGCTTATATGCTAGGGGAAAATAATTTAATGTACTATATACATATATATGTTTTAATGTTTTATGTAATTTTATGTACATTCAAGAAGTAGTTTAATTAGAATATCAGCTTTGGGTGTTGATGGTGGAGAGATATTCCTTCTTCTTGATGCCTTGAGAGGATAGTTCTTCATTTCTTGTTTACAAGACCAGAGTAATATTGCTTATACTATCAGGGCATAGGTTTCATTTTAGTATTTTGTCTTCTATAATTCCTGAGATTGACATTAATATGAGGATAATGGAGAAATAGCTAATGGAGGCTAGTTGTCCAATAATAATAAATGGGTGTTCTACTGGTTGTCATCCAATTCAGGTTAGAATAAGTAGATTTGGTACTATGATTCAGTATAGGGTTTGTGTGATTGGCAAAATATTAAACTGTGCTGTTTCAAGGTATGAAGGAATGGTAGTAGTGTGAGGATTAGAATTGATAGGATTAGGGCAAGTACTCCTTCCAGTTTGTTAGGGATTGAATGTAAGATAGTGTAGGAGAATAGGAAGTATCATTCTGGCTTGATGTGTGGTGGGGTGTTTAGAGTTGGCTGGTATGTAGTTGTCTGGGTTTCCTAGTAGATCTGGGAAAAATAATACTAGGATTAATAGGAATATAATCATTATGAAGATTCGGTGGAATGGGATTTTATCAGAGTCTGAGTTTAGACCTCTTGGGTTGTTTGAACCTATTTCATGTAAGAAAAATAGTTGAACAATTACTAGAGCTGCAATGATTAATAGTAGGATAAAGTGGAACGCGAAGAAGCATGTTAGTGTAACTTTGTCTGCTGAGAATCTCCCTCAGATTCATTCTACTAGTGTTGTTCTGATGTAGGGGATGGCTGAAAGTAAATTTGTAATTATTGTTGCTCCTCAGAATGGTATTTGTCCTCATGGGAGGACATAGCCTATGAATGCAGTGACTATTACTGCGAATAATAGAATTACTCCAATATTTCATGTTTCTATAAATGTATAGGATCCGTAGTACATACCTTGTCCTACGTGTAGAAAAAGGCAAATCAAAAATATTGAGGCTCCATTTGCATGTATATATCGGATTAATCACCTGTAATTTATGTCTTGGCAGATGTGTGCTACTGATCAGAATGCTGTTATTGTGTCTGATGTATGGCTAAGAATAGGCCTGTAATGATTTGTACTATCAAGCAGATACCTATGAGTGAGCCAAAATTTCATCATGAGGTGTTTGAGGGAGTTGGAAAGTCAATAAATGAGTGATTAATAATTTTGAATAGGGGGTGTGTTTTTCAGATGTTTGTCATTTAGCGTTTTCATAGTTGAATTACAGCAATGATTTTTCATGTCATTGGTCACAGTTAAATGCTGTGTGGAAATAATGAATAATTATATTTTTGTTTTAAGTTTATTATTTTTAACTGGTTGTCTAGGGTTGGCTTTAAAGCCTTCGCCTATTTATGGGGGCTTTGCCTATTTATTTATGTTAGTGGCTTTATAGGGTATTTGATGGTTTTAGGGTTTAGGGGTTCGTTTTTAGGTTTAATAGTATTTTTTAATTTATTTAGGTGGTATGATGGTTGTATTGGGTTATACTATTGCTATGGCTTCTGAGGAGTATCCTGAGACTGAGGTTCCAATTGGTTAGTTTTTAGTTTTTCAGTTATTGGGTTTTAATGGAGATGTTTGTTATATATTTATTAGATTATTATAATGAGGTGAAAGATTAATTTTGGTAGTTTGATTGATTGGTTAATATATGAGATTGATGATGTTGGGATTATATTAGAGGGAGGGATTGGGGTTGCAGCTATAAATAGTTTTGCTCCTTGAATAATGGTGGTAGCTTATAATGATCTTTGTTCACTGGGATTTTTATTATTATTGAGATTACTCGAGATTAATAATGTATAAGATGGAGATTAGTATGAGGGAAATTAGGAATGATATAAAGTATAGTTTTACTAGTCCTTTTTGGTTGGTTAGTGTTTTTGATGTAGATGCGTGGATAGTTGAGGTGAATTTTGGAATGGATTTTTCTATTCATAATACTTCTAGAAGGTTTAGTGATACTTTGAAGCTTGGGTTTAGGGTTTTTAGTGGGATAGTTCGGTGAATGATTGATGGGAAATATCCTAGTGAAGTTGAGAAGGATGAGTATGGGTTTATTTTGTTTGAAGAGAAGTTTAGTGTGAGGTTGTTTAGCTCTAGGGTTATCAGGAATCCTAAGATTGAAATCAGTATGGTTATAGTTTTAAGATATCATAGTATTGTTAGGATTTGAAGGTTTATTGGAGGGATGTTGTATGAGATTAGAAACCCGGCAAGGATACTTCCGAATGCTAGGCATTTGATAGGGTTAATAAGGTTTGGGTCATTTTCATTAATGGAAATTATTGGTAGAACTTGTGGTTTAGTTATGACGACGAAATAGATAATTCATATGCTATAAATAGCTGTAATGGATGTGGTGATTAGTGTAATTAGTAGGGCTCAGGCGTTGGTATTGCAGGTATTAATAGCTTCAATAGTTAGGTCTTTTGAATAAAATCCTGTTAGGAACGGTATTCCTATTAGGCCTAGACTGCCAATTGTTAGGCATGATGATGTAAATCGTATAGTTTTGTTTTTTTTTATATTGCCTATTTTGCAAATGTCTTGTTTGTCATTGAGGCTATGAATAATCGATCCTGATCATATAAAAGGTATGGCTTTACAAAATGCATGGGCGCAGATGTGGAGGAAGGCCAGGTAAAGTTGATTGATTCTTAGGGTAACTATTATTAAGCCTAGTTGGCTAGATGTGGAGAATGCTACAATTTTTTAATATCATTTTGGGTAGTGCACAAATGGCTGTAAATAGGGTAGTTAGAGCTCCAAGGCATAGCATTTTTGTCAAGATAGTGTTGTTGTTTGATGTTAGTGGGTGGATTCGGATTAGGAGAAAGATACCTGCAACTACTATAGTGCTTGAATGTAGTAGGGCTGAGACTGGGGTTGGACCTTCTCTGGCTGATGGGAGTCATGGGTGAAGTCCAAATTGAGCTGATTTTCCTGTGGCTGCGATTAAAAGTCCGAGGAGTGGAAGAATGTTTTTGTTGTTGTTAGTTGAAAAAATTTGTTGGAGTTCTCAGGAGTTTATGTTGAGGCAGAATCATGTTATAACTAAAATAAATCTGATGTCTCCAATTCAGTTGTATAGGATTGCTTGTAGGGCTACAGTGTTTGCGTCTGTTCGTCTGTATCATCATCCAGTTAGTAGAAATGATATAATTCCTACTCCTTCTCATCCAATGAACAGTTGAAATAGGTTGTTGGCGGAGGGTAGGATACATATTGTAATTAAGAATAGTATAAGGTATTTAATAAATTAATTAATCTTGAGGTCAGAGTGTATGTATCATGAGGAGAATTGTGTAATGGATCAAGTTACAAATAGTGTGACAGATAAAAATAGAGTTGAGAAGTGATCTATTTTGAAGCTTATTGTGAATTCTATGGAGTTTAAAGTGACTCAATATCAGCTAGTAATCATATATTCAGTGTTGTAGAATAAAATATTAGTAATGGTAGAAGGCTTAAAATAAAGGAGAATTTAATTGCTGTTGTAGCATACAGTGGGAAATTAGTATGTTTTGTTAGATTGGTTATAGAGATTAGGATTGGTATAATTAGCATGATAAAAATTGCTATAATAGAAGATGTTATAATATTTATTACTTTCGTTTGGATTTGCACCAGGTTTTTGGTTCCTAAGACAAACAGATTTCTATTATCCTATAAAAGTAAGAAAGCCGTGTGTTTAAGCACAGAGGCATGAGTTAGCAGTTCTTGCATACTTTCTTGGTAAATAAGGAGGGTAAATTCCTGTTGTCAGATTCACAGTCTAATGTTTTTTGTAAACTATATTTACATATTGTTAGTCCTGCAATAACTTTTGGATTAACGGTTAGCAAGGCAAGAGAAATGATGTGTAGGGCTATTAGTGTAAGTTCTTGTGTGTGTGAGGGTTGAAGATTGTTTATGTATATTGAGTACATGGCTGTAATGTTAATTCCTATAAGGATAATTGAAAAGATGGATCAAGAGAATAGTGATATAGTGATGAATAGTTCTCCAATAAGGTTGATTGATGGTGGGAGGTCTAGATTGGCTAGGCTTGCTATTAGTCATCAGGTTGCTATGAGTGGAAAGATTATTTGAAGGCCTCGGGCTATAATTATAGTTCGGCTGTGAATTCGTTCATAGTTAGAGTTTTCTAGGCAGAATAGTAGTGATGAGGTTAAGCCATGGGCAATTATTAGTATTGTAGCTCCTATAAAACTTCATGGGGGTTGGATTAGAATGGATGCAATGACTAAGGCTATGTGACTTACAGAGGAACAGGCAATTAATGATTTTAGATCTGTTTGGCATAAGCGGATTGAACTTGCTATCATCATTCCTCATAGGGATAGTAAGATAAATGGGTAAGCTATATATTTAGTTAGGGGATCGAGGATGATGGAAATTTGTAATATGCCATAGCCTCCTAGTTTTAGTAAGATAGCTGCTAGAATTATGGATCCTGCGATAGGTGCTTCAACGTGGGCTTCTGGTAATCATAGATGAATTCTGTATAGTGGTATTTTAATGAGGAATGCTATTATACATGCTAGTCATAAGATACTATTAGATCAAGAGGTGTTTAGGGGGTAGGCAGTTAGTGAGAGTATGATAAAATTTAATGTTCCTATAGAATTTTGGATTGAGATTAGAGCAATTAGCAGTGAGATGGAGCCGATTACAGTATAGAATAGGAAATATAGTCCTGCATTTAATCATTCTGTTTGGTTTTCTCATCGTGTAATAATAATAAGAGTTGGGATTAGGGCAGCTTCAAATAGGATGTAAAATATAATTAGTTCAGTTGCTGAGAAGGTTATGATGAGTAGAATTTGTAGGGTAATTAGTATAGAAATATAGTTTTTGATATGTTATTTCTTCTTCTTTTTAGGTGGTTTTGGCTAGCTATAAGTATAAGTGGCAATAACCAGGTTGTTAGGATAATCGATGGCGCAGATAGTAGGTCTGAGGAAAATATAGTTGAGAACTTTAAATAGTTTTCATCATTTTGTCATATAATAGATAGGCTAATGAGGCTTACTATGAAGCTGTAGGAAGTTACATTTGTTCAAGTTTTTTTTTTTAAGTTTAGATTGCCAAGTTAATGGGAGAAGTATCGATGATGGGAAGATAATTTTAGCATTGTAATAGGTTGAGGTTTTGTATGTAATCAGTGCCATATGTGTTGGATACTTTTACTAATAGGGCTAGTCCAACTGCTGCTTCACATGAGGCAAACACTAGAATGGTAATTGGAATAGGTATTGATGCTATAGAGTTGGAATTTAAGGTGGCTATTGAGGATATAATAAATAGAGAAATTATTATATGTTCTAGTCATACAAGGGTGGATATGAGGTGAGAGCAGAATATTAGTGTACCTAAGAGTGATAGAGTGAAGGCTAGTGTGAGGTTAAGGAAGGCAGATGTTATGTTGGTAATTATGAATGCAATCATGATCTAATGAGTTGGAATAATTAATTTTGTTTAAACTAATTCCTATTTATTCTGTTCATTCTAATCCTTTTTGTAGTCATTCACAGGTTAATCCTAGTGAGAGAATAGTAACTAAAATGAAGGCCAAAATTATTATTGTGGTAATGTTGATTGTCTGGATTGCTCAAGGTAAGGGTAATAGAAGGGCAATCTCTCAATAAAATAGAAGAAATGTAATTGCTACTAGAAAAAATTTTATTGAGAATGGTAGGCATGCAGAGCTTATTGGGTCAAACCCACATTCGTATGGATTTGCTATTTCTGAGTATAGGTTTATTTGAGGAATTCAGAATGCAACTGAGATTAGGATTAGGGATAATAAGATGTTGATGCAGATAATAATGAATAAATTGATTACTCTCTTCTGAGGTTTATCAGAATCTACTAATTGGAAGTCAGATATATTAATTTATACTAAGTGAGTAAGATCCTCATCAATAAATGGATACACTAAGGAAAAGTCATACTACATCTACGAAGTGTCAGTATCATGCTGCTGCTTTGAACCCGAAATGATGTTTGGATGTAAAGTGAAATTTTAGTTGTTGTAAGAGACATAAAATGAGGAATGTGGATCCAATAATTATGTGAAGTCCGTGGAATCCAGTTGCTATAAAAAATATAGAGCCATAAATTCCATCTGAAATGGAGAAAGAGATTTTGAAATACTCTGAGGCTTGAAGTATGGTAAAGTAAAGGCCTAGTATGATGGTGATTAGTAGGGCCTGGTTTATATGATTTAGTTTTCCTTCTATTAGGCTATGGTGGGCTCATGTAATTGAGACACCTGATGCTGGAAGGACTGATGTATTTAGGAGTGGGACTCCTAGTGGGTTAAGTGGTGTGATTCCTCTTGGTGGTCAGCATCCTTCTAGGTGGTGTGTTGGGACTAGGCTTGAGTGGTAAAATGCTCAGAAAAAACGGCAAAAAGAATACTTCGGAAACAATAAATAGGATTATTCCATATTGTAGTCCTTTTTGTACAATGGGAGCATGATGGCCTTGGTATGTTCCTTCACGGATGATGTCTTGTCATCATTGGTATATAGTAAGAGTGTTTGTTAGAAGACCTAAGGATAAGAGTATAGTTGAATTGTAGTGGAATCATATTACTGAACCTGATGTAAGTAGTAGGGCTGAGAAGGCTCCTGCTAGTGGTCATGGGCTTGGATTAACTATGTGATATGCATGGGTTTGGTGGGTCATTATGTATTATCATGTAAATATAGGCTAACTAGAAGGGTTGAATTAGCTTGAATTAGGGCTACGGCAAATTCTAGAATTGTAAGGAGAAGTAGAATTATAAATGTAATGGTGTCAGTTGGTGGGCTAATGTTTATTAGTACTAGGGTAGCCCCTCCAATTAGATGAATTAATAGGTGCCTCGCTGTAATGTTGGCTGTTAGTCAGACTGCTAATGCTATGGGTTGAATAAATAGGGTAATCATTTCGATGATAATAAATATAGGAATTAGTGAGATTGGAGTTCCTTGTGGAAGGAAATGTGCTAGGGAGATTTTTAGTTTGCATTGGAATCCTAGGAGCACAGCTCCTGCTCATAGTGGAATTGCTATACTGAGATTTATAGATAGTTGGGTGGTTGGTGTAAATGTATGTGGGAGAAGTCCTAAAAGGTTTGTTGATCCAATAAATATGATTAAGGATACAATTATTAATGTTCAGGTTCGTACTTTAGGTGTGTGAATTAGCATTATTTGTTTGATGATAAGTTTAATTAGTCAATGTTGGAATGAGTATAGTCAGTTATTGATTAGATGTTCTGATGATGGGAATAGGATGGATGGGAACATGATAATGGTGATTACAATTGGTAATCCTATTACTGTAGGGGTAATGAAAGAGGCAAATAGACTTTAGTTCATTTTGATTCTCAAGGGTTTTTTGTTTTTTTGTGTTGAAAAGGTTTTAGGTGATGGTGAAGCTGGGAATGATTGGGAAGAAATTTTTAGTTGAAATAGAATGAATAGAGTAATTATTGATGAAATAATGGTAATAAATCATGTGGATGTATCTAGTTGTGGCATGTCACTATGGAGATTTTAGGGTCTCTAACTTTAACGTAAGAGGTTAATGCTCTGAGCTTCATAGTGAGATTAGATTATTGAGGTTGAACAATTTTCGAAGTGTTTTAGAGGTACTATTTCAAGAACAATAGGTATAAAACTGTGGTTAGACTCACAAATTTCAGAACATTGGCCGTAGAATCATCCTGGGCAGTTAGATGTTCCTGTAGCTTGGTTCAGTTGTCCTGGGATTGCGTCGGTTTTTAGTCCTAATGAAGGTACGGGTCATGAATGAAGTACGTCTTTGGATGAAATTAGTATTCGGATTGGGTATATCACTTCCTGCAGGTAAATTTATTTGCTCTCCTTGCTTCTGATTAATGTAGTTTGTGCATTCAACTAGAGAATGGAATCAGAACCAATCAAGGGAGAGATCTCATATCTACGTATGGACATCAATGCCTGGAGTAACCTTTGAGATCTCCATCAGAGCTGCTGTTTCATCTCTTTCCCTCCTCCCTGAGTTTGAAGGCAGAAAGAGCAAAACCAATACAGTCTGGCAGGAAAAACATTTGTTCACCTACTTGCTGTCTACATTGACCCACAGAAAAACTAATCAGTGGTACCGGGTGGCTGAATCTATTCCTGGCTCTCTGTACTTGGCAGCTTATCACTTAATATGAACCCCCTATTTCTCTCTGCATATTCCAGACTTTGATACTGATCTTTCAAATGCAGCTGCATTCTGATGGTTCAAGATTCCTGTGACTACACTGATGTACAGCATAGCAAGTTGTTGTTATCTTTCAGCTGATCCTATGTCTGACTCTTTGGTTCTAGATCCTAACCACTTATCTGGGTGTCTCTATTTCTGTCTGAGTATTTCTATTTGTGACTCTGATCTTGCGAATGTGTCTCCCTGATCCTGTTTGTGATGTACATATGTCTGTTTCCACATGTGCATTTATTGAATGCTTGCATATTAGTGCTTCTTAATACATCAATGTCTATTAGTGTGCTCCAATAAAGATGATTGGATAGCTATTTGGAATATTCCTTCAGTTCTTTTTCTGAATATACCTAAATTCTCATACTAAATTCAGAGTGTTTGCATAATATATAAAGACATTGATATTTGTAAGGGAATTTTATACTATATACCCATTCTCAACAATCCCTCATTTATTTGTTGAATTAATGTATTTGCCCTTGCAATGTGTACATTCACAAAATACCACCAGATTTCTTGAAATATAAACAGATGCAAGGGGTTTATAATGTAGAGTACCTTAGGCAAATTAGTATAATTACATAAATATCAATGATATGCCTCTCAGTACTGGTTTACAAACACAGCATGGTAATAAAGAGACAATGACCATTTACTACCAATCCACTATTAAAATGAGAAATAGAAAATGACTGTGCAAATTTCTCTTTTTAAGTCTATGTCCCCAATCTGACACCATCAGCTGATGGTGGTATATTGATGATATATTGATATCCCAAATAAGGTCATGTCTCCCCTTATTTTATAGAAAGGAATGAACTAACATGGATTAAGAACCATGCTCCAGAACCTAATATTTGACAAAGCACAATAACAGTGTAAACCAAAGTTGGATAATCGAACAAGTGTGGCATTTATGACAAGAGAATGGGGACCTCTCTCTCCAGAACAAGCTTTGGTTGCCAGGTTCAATAGTGTCTGTGACTATTAAAGCTGCAAATTTTCATTGACTACAAGGGTGACTGCTGATAACATTTATCATCGTAGCAATTTGATGACACAATTTTGTGAATAGATAAGCATATCCCTTGCATCTTTCTCAAGATGGAGCTTAAAATCAAGTATCTTTCTAGTACTACATGTTAAAGACAGGGGTGACACACCTTAAGGATGATAACTGAGCTTCACATAGGGTCAGAATCTTTTCTCATATCAGGAGCAGGCAAATCAGAGCATGGAGATTCAACTGCTGATTCAACTATCAATTCCCTCTCCCTCATTATTACTTCAGAAACAATGGATCTGAATGTGTTCCCCAAGTAAATACATGATGTTACTCTGGGCTCTTGTCTCAAATGTATAGTTGCCCTGTATTGGTGTCTTTGAAGATAGAGCCTGGTAACCTTGAAGAAAATATTCATTCCTGTCTGGACTTTAATAATTATGACTTTCAGCTTCCATGTGCACCTTGCTGCTGACTTTGCTGACTATGATCTGCTTTTAATTTTTCTTCCAGTGCCTTGAATTTAGGCTAGAAATACACACACACACACACACACACACACACACACACACACACACACACATACACACACCTATACATATACATATATTATTTTACCACAAAGAGGATGTTGTATTTTAAAATGAAATAATGAAATATCCCTTGATCAGAATTTACATAACTTTCCTACAGATTTTCATAATTATAAGTATATAATGTAATAGGTATTTATTTAGGAATATAATGCTTAAAATATTTGTTTTATCACAATTTCTTCTTAGCTTGTTTGTTCTTTTGTATGCTTGCTAATGAATTTGCATGCCATTGCATCATTTTTGGTTTTTCACGTGCAATATATGTACATATTTGTTTAGTATAAATATATGAATACTGAATGTTTGGATAAATCCATCCCTTTTATACCCTAGATTTCCCCCTCACTTTTCCACTTTTATCTCCTCCAATTAGAAGTTTGTGTACATTATCTCTGTTGGCATTAGAAGCAGTTTTATGATCAGCTTCCAAGTTCAGTGATAATGTCATTTCTAGGCAACAAGGACCCTCTTGTGTCTGTGGCCATGGCAGTTCCCACACATTCCTGGTGTGTGCCTACACTCTCTGTCTTGGTGCATTTGATTATCTGGCATCTATGTCACCACCAAAATAAAAGACAGAGAGCCCATGACTCCTTGCCCATTTTCCTTTTTATTCTCTTCCTTGATTGTCCCCAACAAAACCTCTTCGTGTATATCTGTGTTGGTCTTGCATGATCTGTCCAGCTCATAGCTACCTTCTAACACAACATTTGGTGCCAAGACTCAGGAATTGCTAGAGAGCACCCAAGAGTGCCCATGGTGACCACTTCTGTGGCCACAGCCAGTGCTGGCAGCCAGTGTAACCACCTGCCGAAAGACTACCCTCTCTGTCACTTGGGTGCACATGGATCTCCGCCATGTGACCCACAAGAGCTGTCATGGGTCACTGTTGTTGCTGCGCCTGCAACCTCAGCTCCTGAGCAGACAGACCTCCTCCATGTAGACTACCTGCTGCCAAGTGGGTTAAGCTACACAGGCCATACCTCATTCCAACATGTCCATCAACCAGTCCCACTTTTACATCTAACAGATCATCAGACTTTTGCACAAGCATATGAAGATTGGTAAGTTTTTCGTTCAGGCAGCAGGAAAGGTCCCTTCCCCCAGAGAGGTCAGACCAACCTTTATGGACTTACAGGTGGGCTTCTCATGGTCTCTATGACCAGCTTCCCAGGAGACTTACAAAATAGGTCTTCCACCCTTGGGTGACTCCCCTTCCTCAAGTGGTTTTCATAGCTGCTCACTTGGGCTCTTTCAGTTATAGAACAAATCTTAAAGCTTAGGTAGGCCACTTTCTTTGGTTAGTCCATGACACATCATAGTTGCTAGAACCATATGATGATGTGGTTGGTGCCTCTAGCAACCTTCTAACACAACAATCTCTTTTTTGTAACAATTTCAATTTAGAAACAATGATTTGATTTAAGGCACCTCTGTGAACATTTTTGTGGAACTATTAGAATATTGATAGCCTTTAAGGAATACATACATACAATTCTCTGTCTTCTTTTTTGTCAGGTCATTATATATGTCATCCATATGGAATGATATGGGCTTCATGAATCTTGCCTTAGGACATACTAGAACTTTGGCTCTGTTAATGTAGCTTAAATATTGTGATTACATTCTAAACTATTGGAATACAAGAGCTTCAATCATCATTACTGGTTCCATGCAGATGTATATTATAACTTGCTATGAAAATAGTATTTCTCACATGTGTGGAATTTTTCAAACCTGTATACAAGCTGGCTACTAAATCCATGTAATCTTATTGCTACAAATGCTCGAGCATATTTTATAATTGCCTGCTAATACCAGTAGGGTTTCAATATGGGAATCTCACATACTCAAGTTTCAAAGCCAACATGGGTTGACAGAGCCAACTACCTGGCTATGCATATTACAATCATATAAGCAAAAATCAACATAATGAATGTAACTCAAGGGCCATAGTATTGTTTGCTCTTCATAACAATATAGTCTACTTCCTCCCTAGTTCTGATTGTATCCTGTGTTCCTTTATGTACAAAGTTTGTTTTCTGTATTGTGGATTAAAATCCAAGGAAATAAGTAAGTGTCTGTGATGCTCAATTGTGATCCCTACACATAAATGGACAAGTGTAACACAGAGATATATGCTCTTATAAAGTCCCAGAATTTTGTAAAAATATTCAGCTTCTTACATTCTACTTTACAATAAGTTCTCATTAAGGATTTCTCTCAATGATAAGGTCTTAGAGAAAATTCCTTATGTCATTCCTATTGGATATTTTCCTACAGATTACTACGATATTGGGTTAATGTAAGCACTATAGTTAACATACAAAGGACAGAAGGAGTATAAATGTCTAAGAAATAGGACAACTCTTCTGAGGAATGTGTCTACTAAGAAACATGAATATCAAAAATTAGCACAATGACACCACAATTTAGCACAATGATAGCACAAAAAAGAGGGAGAACCAGTCTTCTTCTGGAGTAATCCCAATGGCAAGCTATTCACTACAAAGAGGTGAGCACTAAGCAGAGTTACATATGATCAACAGTCAATGTATAAATACCAGATTATTTATTTATAACTTTCTACATTTAAGAAAGTATAATTTTTAATAAGTAGTAAACCTTTCCTCACATTTATAAGCTATAAACCCTTGCAAATCATATAGAAATAAATATTTCAGCTACACAGTTGACAAATTCACATAATTATGAGAGTTGTAAATTATAAATATGATTATCTTGATAAGATGGAAGTCACACATTACATTGCTAAAATAGTTATGAACCCAAGACTAGATATATCAATGACCTATACAAACTTATTTTTCACTTATTCTGCAACAGGATTATCAATATTAAGTAACTACTAATTATGTATTGATATCCCCACAGACAAATGCATTACTTTTAAGATTTCAGGAATATTTATTCTTGCAGTAGATTTAAAAATAGAGGTATTCAAATAGAACTTGAACAGGGACTTTGTTGTAATGGGTTCTAAATAGGATATTTTCATCAAACTCATCTCCTAAAGTCTCATAGATGTATTGAAAAAGGGGCAGAAAGAGACTAATGCAGCCAGGGATGGTTAAAGGTTACATGAAACAATGCTTTCTAGACAGAACATTTCTGAAAGATATAGGAAATCAGGAAGTCTGTATCAACACATACACACAATGTTCAGTGGTTCAAAGCAGAGAAAAATATGAGAACAAAAAATAGAAAGTAGACAAAACATATCAGCCATTAAGGAGAAGACATACACAATTGATATCTACAATGAAGAATGGGATAAACCAGTTTGTACTGCTGAGTGAGTGTCTACAGTTTTATAAGTCATACATAAAAGTAGGCCCATGTGCAGGGACAAATTAATGAAAAAAAGTGTATGTGTGTGTAATTGTTTTATGTATATATACATATATATGTATATATATAAATATGTATATATATTTGTTAAATTGTTATATATAATGATTATAAACATAGAATATTAAAGTACATTACAAAGTACATTAAATATTTATTTTGTGTGTTTCTGTTTGCATTGCCATTGGTAATCTTATCACAAATTTTTTGTGGTGGTGGTTAAAATAACCAATGAAAAAGAATGTTTTGATTTTCCAAATTTTGTTGTGTAATTCAATATTTTGGAGAGAAAGCCTGAGAGGCAGAGGTAGAGAGGGAACTTGTATACAAGGAGACATTCATTATACTATGGAGGAGCAATGTGACTTAAATATGCAGGACTAGTTTAGCATACATAAAGCATCCATGTACAGTAGTACATTAATTCAAAGGATGACAAAAATTATAAAATATTTGACAATCCCTACCCATATTCATGATTTGAAGAATAATGTCCAAATGTTACCTACAAAACTTAAATTCCACTGGGCATAGTAGGGCACATCTTTAGTCACCATACTTGAGAGGCAGAGGCAGGCTGTGTGTTTAAACCCAGTCTCAACTACAAAGCTCTTCCTAGAACAGCCAGATCTACACAGAGAAACCCTGTCTTAAAAAATATAAATAAATAAATAGATAGATAGATAGATAGATAGATAAATAAATAAATAAATAAATGCCATGCTTCTGTCTCTTGCTGATTTCATGAACAATCTTCTTTCTCTGTGACAGCTTGTAGTCAGGCTTTGGGTATACCAGGGACCAGGTGATTCCTATATTATAGCCAATAGCCTGAAAGTAAAATCCTTTGTTACAGACAATTTTATTAGGTCCCCTTATTTCTGCTTGAAGGAATATATGCATTCTAATAAAGAATGGAATAAGAAGCAATCAGGAGAGAGATCTAATATCTAGGTTTGGAAAGCAAAGGATGCTGTGTCTTGGGACATCTCCATCAGAGATGCTGATTCATTTACATCTCCCTTCTCCTTGGGTGTCACAATAAGTTAAAATGGAGGACAGGAAAAAAATGTAATTTAACTGGGGCTTTGCCTTCCATTGACACTAGACAAAGCCAGCCAGTTGTACTTGGTGGCTGATCATGTATCTGGCTACTTGGACCTAGATGCTTGCTGTCTAAAAGAAAGTCTCCAATTTTTGGAATTTTCTGATTGTCTCTGCAGACTGCTATGTGCAGCTAGCAGTTGACTCATTACTTATCTCTGTTCATTTCCCCAAGTTCAATAATTATAGGTCTTAATTATAGTAATATATAACATGTTTATGACTGTTAAATCATAACATAAAAAGAAGCTTGGAATGTTTTTAAGAATGCACTTTTAAGTCCAGAGGTAAATATACCCCCTTTGCCTACAGGATCTCACAGTGTCATAATGATGTTGAAATATTTTAAGAGGTATTTACTTTAGAAAGAAATGATTAAAATATATTTATATTCTCAACAATTCCTTGCTTGTATGTTAGTTTTTAAATGTGATTATACACATGTCTGCATTCAGTCCATAGCCATTTTGGTTTCTCAGGTGTAATTCATGTTCAAATTATTACTATTTGAAAAATGAACATTTGAAAACAAATAGTTTCATTACATACTCTAGAATTTCCTTCTGTCCCTTCTGTCCCTTCCATTACCCGGTTCTTTCTGCTTGGGGAGACACTTGGTTGGTCTGCTCCAGTGAAGTCACCTTATCCTGATCCATCCTAGAGAGCTCATTGCACTCAGAGCACTTGGTAAGAACACCCCCAACCCCTCTGGAATCCCAGAGCTGCTGTTGGGGGTCCAGCGGACACAGGACCCAGCAGCCACCAAATCCTCCACCATCCAGAATACTACTCCCCTTCTGCCCTTTCTGCCACCCTGTCCTTTCTGTTGGGGCAGACTCTTGGCTGGTCTGCTCCAGTAAAGACACCATATATTGATCCAGCTTAAGGAACCCGCTACACTCAGAGCAGTTAACCCAACAGTCTGATGGCCTCCCAGGAGATATACAGCAGACAGGGTAACAGATCAGCACTCTCTCTGCCTCTGTGAAGAGACCCCCATAGGAAGGCCCTGCAGATGGACTGCTACAGCCAGGGTTGCAGGCCTACCAGAAAACCTGAATCAACCCAGGGTCAAAAGAAGCAGACTCTACACAATCATCCAGACCAACAAACACCAGGGTTATCCAGATGGTGAAAGGCAAGCACGAGACCATAAGCAACAGAAGCCAATATATGTGGGCATCATGAGAACACAGTTCTTCCACTACAGCAAGCCCTGAATATAAGAACACACCTGAAAATCAGGAAGCTGACCTAAGACACTATCTCATGAAGCTAATACAGTTCTTTAAGGAGGATATAAATAACTCACTGAAAGAAATACAGGAAAACAGGTGACAGAATTGAATAAAGTGATCCAAGACATAAAAGTGGAAATAGTAGCAATAAAGGAAACACAAATGGAGGCAAACCTGAAAATGGAAAACCTAGGAAAGAAGTCAGGAATTACAGATATAATTATCGCCAACAGAATACAAGAGATAGAAGAGAATCTCAGGTGTAGAAGATACCATAGAAGAGACGGACACAACAGTCAAAGAAAATGCAAAATGCAAAAAGTTCCTGACCCAAAACATACAGGAAATCCAGAAAACAATGAGAAGAACAAACCTAAAGATTACAGATAGCGAAGAGAGCAAAGATTCCCAACTTAATGGGCCAGTAAACATCTTCAACAAAGTTATATAAGAAAAGTTCCATAACCTAATGAAAGAAATGCCCATGAACATACAAGAAGCATACAGAACTCCAAATACACTGGACCAGAAAAGAGATTCCTCCCATCACATAATAATCAAAACATCAAGTTAACTAAACAAATTAAGAATATTAAAAGCATTAAGGTAAAAAGGTCAAGTAACATACAAAGGCAAACCTAACAGAGTTACACCAGACTTCTCACCAGAAACTTTGAAAGCTAGAAGATCCTGGGTAGATATCATTCAGACCCTAAGTGAACATAAATGCCAGCCCAGGCTGCTATACCCAGCAAATCTCTCAATTACCATAGATAGAGAAAACAAGATATTCCTTGACAAAACCAAATTTACACAATATCTTTCCACAAACCCAGCTCTACAAAGGAAAATACCAACACAAGGATGAAAACTACACACTAGAAAAAGTGTGAAGGTAATGTTTCAACAAACCCAAAAGAAGAGAGCCACAAAAACAAATTCTACTTCTAACAACAAAAATAACAGAAGTATCAATCACTTTTTTAAATATTTCTTAACACTAATTGACACAACTCCCCAATAAAAAGACATAGAGTAACAGACTGGATACATAAACAGGACACAACATTTTGGTGCATACAAGAAACCTACCTCAGTGACCAAGAGAGTCACTACCTCAGAGTAAACGTATTGGAAAACAACCCAGATTATGCTCCAACATCTAATAAGGACACATGCCCCACTATGTTGATAGAAGCCTTATTTATAATAGCCAGAAACTGGAAGGAACCCATATATCCTTCAACAGATGAATGGATACAGAAAATGTGGTATATTTTCCCAATAGGGTACTACACAGCTATTAAAATCAATGAATCCATGAAATTCTTAGGCAAATGGATAGAACTAGAAAATATTATCCTGAGTGAGGTAACCCAATCACAAAAGAACACATATGGTATGCACTTACTAATAAGTGAATATTAGCTCTAAATCTCAGAATAAACAGGATACAATTCACAGACTTCATGAAGCTCCAAAAGAAAGAAGACAAAAGTGTGGGTGCTGCAGTTCTTCTGAGAAAGTGAACAAAACTCAGAGGAGAAGTTATGGAGATAAAGTATAGAGCAGAGACTGAATGAAAGGCCATTCAGAGACAGACCAACCTAGGGATTCATCCTGTAAACAGTCACCAAACCACAACACTATTGTGGATGTCAAGTAATGCTTGCCAGAAAAGAAAATAAAAGAAAGAAATGCTTGCGAAAAAGAAGCTGATATGGCTGTCTCCTGAGAGGCCCTGCCAGAGCCTTACAAAAACAGATGAAGATGCTAGCAGCCCACCATTGTACTGAGCGCATAGTCCCCAATGGAGAAGTTAGAGACAGGACTGAAGAAACTGAAGGGGTTTGCAACACCATAGGAAGAACCACAATATCAACCAACCAGATCCCTAAGAGCTACCAGGGACTAAGCCATCAACCAAGGGGTACACATGGCTCCAGCTCCACTTGTAGCATAGTATGGCCTTGTCAGGCATCAATGGGAGGATAGGACCTTGGTCCTATGAAGACTTGATAGAAGTCCCAGCATAGGGAAATAGAGGGAGGGTAGGTAGTTGTGGGTTGGGTGGAGGAATATCCTCATAGTCGCAGGGGGATGGAGGTTGAGTTAGGGGTTTTTTGGAAGGGGGGAACCGAGAAAGGGAAAAACATTTGAAATATAAATAAAGAATATGTTAAAAAAATATATAACTTGGATATTCATTCCGTGAAGCCATCTTTTCTACTTCCTTCCCAGCTCTGATTTTATCCTATGTGTTTCTTCAGTTTCAACATTGTTTTCTGAATACTGGATTAAACTGTTAGAAAATAAGCAAGTTTCTGTATGTGTGGGGTTTTTTTTCTTGTCATCACTAAATAATTTGAAATTAGAGCCACACTGATGACTCTCTTGTGTATAAAAATCTCAGTGTTTAGTCATAATATCCCTCTATCACACTTTACTTATTGATAAGCTTCATTTAAATGTTTCTTACAATATTAATGTCTTAAAAGCAGTCACCAATGCTATTCACATTGCCAGAATTTCTACTCACTAACACCCTGACATGAAAATGTAAATCTTGAAAATAAGAGTAATATAAAACACATAATATGATTTTATCAACTTTTAAAAATCATATAATTTGTCAAATTTTATTCCTTATTAGGGTATAGGTTGTTTGGTTATTAAAGCCATGTCTGAAGTTTTTACTATAGCATTGGTGGGTAATGCTTATTTATTATTATAATGTTTACTTATTATTGCCTGAGAGATAAATTATGTTCAATATATTAATCATAGACAGCTATAAATTGAAAGTGAGATCATGGATTTTATTAGGTTATTTGTAAGCTTTGTATTCTATGATAAAAATGGAGGGAAAAAGTAGCATCATTATTTTATATTTCCAAACTGGGTTCTCAGGTTTTTGGTCTATACATAAAACTTATACCCAGATTTATGTAGGCCACTACAAGGTGACAATACTCTGCCCCAAGAAATTTTATCACTTTAGATTACTCTAAGGTTTTATTTCTCTGAAATCCAGGGTCCAAATAACCTTAGAATCATAATGCTGGTGAAACCTTCATGTATTCCTTAGAAAAAGTTAATTCATTTCCCCCTGGACAGATTTTTCTAGTGTTACTGAGAAAGTTCCATGCTTTAAATTTAGAAAACCTTCCTCTCAATTGGCCACACCCTTTGGCCCTGGGATTATTACTTTTATTTTCTTTTGCTTTTTATTTTATTTTTCTTTATTTATATCTCAAATGTTATTCCATTTCCCAGTTACCCCCTCCACCCTGGAAACCCACTATCCCATTCCCCCTCCCCCTGCTTCTATGCGATGTTCCCCCATGCACCTACCCATTCGACCTCTCCACAGTTCCATTCCACTTTACTGGGACATCAAACCTTCACTTGAACAAGGGCCTCTCTTCCCATTGATGCCTGAAAAGGACATCCTCTGCTACATATGTGTCTGGAGTCATGGGTTCCTCCATGTGTACTCCTTAGTTGGCAGTAGTTTGGAGAGACGGCTCAGTGGTTAAGAGCACTGACTGCTCTTACAGAGGTCCTGAGTTCAAATCCCAGCAACCATATGGTGGCTCACAACCACCTGTAGTGGAATTCAATGTCCTATTCTGGTATGCCTGAAGATAGCTATGGTGTATTCATATCCCTTTTTAAACATTTTTTCTTTCACCCACATAATCAAGAAGAACTCTAGAAGGTAGTTGCTTTGGCAAGTCATGCAGAGTACTTTGTACACACAATTGGGAAGGAGATAACCTGCAGTGGAAGAGACACATATATATAGAGGGATGTCTGCAAGTCCATGGATATTATCCATCAGAGAGTCTAACTCAACACATCCTATCTTGCTGTACTATTTTCCTCATGCAGAGGCCTTTTAGTACATCCCATAATGAGAACTAAGTAAAGTAAAGTAAACAAGTCTATAACAACACTGTGGAGTTATCATGCTCATGCCTCTTTTACTGAGGTCTCTAATGAAATATCCAGAACAGCTTCTCGTAGTACTGTGAGTTCTCAACAAATCCTCGAATTCCCTTAGGTATACCAACTACTCTCAAAACATTACTATACAGAGATATAACCTTCCCTGATAACTCACTCAAAGCACTTCATCTTGATTCCAGACCTAGTCCAGCTTGAACTCAAGACAAACTTACTGAAGTCTATTTTCACTACATTGAAAACCAACAAGTTTATTGCAGGTAGAAAAAGATATAGAAAAGTGAAATTGTTTGCTTTTGTCTAGACTGTAGAAAGAGTATTTTCTGTCTGTATGAATGTGGCACTTAGCAATTAAAAAAGCTATGGCCTATAGGAAGAGGTAGAATAGAAGATGAGATATCCAGAAGGCAGAAGATTCACATAGGAAGATGGGACAAGATGGACACATGGTACCTGGACACAGGTTACCAGCCATGTGGCAGAATGTAGATCAAAATAAATGAGTTATATTGTTATGATCTAATCACAGAAGAGCCTAGATACATGGCCAAAGTATATTTTGATCATAAATATATTTTATGAAAAATCATAAATATATTTAGAGTTTGAGTTATATTATCTGGAGCATGGGTCTGGGAGGAAGTACAAAACCTAACTCACATGAGATAACTTAGACTTAGTGGTTACACATAGATATTCACAGCTTATGGTCCTTCAATCAGAGTGTGTGATAAGAAGGGACTGAGTGGTACAGTCTAATCACTTTGACAGTTTTTAGGCATATATAGGGAAAATGGTTCTCAACCTTTTTAATGCTGTGCCATTTTATAGAATCCCTTGGTTACTACAAATCATAAAATTATTTTCATTCTACTTCATAAGTATAATTATTTTGCTGCTGATAAAATTGTTACATAAATACCTCTGTTTGCAGGTGTTCCCGGAAAAGTTACATTTGACCCCATAGGTGGTGTGGTACTACCCACAGAATGAGAAGAATTTATCTAGTTGGATTTTACCAATGTTACTCAACGCATGAAAAGTACTGAAGTCTTTGACTACAATTTCAGTCATCTTTCTTTTTTTTTCTGTGTAATTGAGGAGAAATCTCCAAATATGGATACTAAATCAAACCTCACAAGTCCATGGAGATAGAATCACACTCTTCATTGCTGCTGAACATGAAAAATACTAGGTTTCCAACACTACTACCCATAGTGCTTTCACTCACTCAGCAGGAGCACTGCATGCATGGCAGTCAGGGTCACATCCAAGTCTTTCTCCAGAATTGACTATATTGTTTATTAACCATAATAGAATTACTCTCTAACCTGAAAAGGAATTTTCCATAAACTAATCATGGATGGATTTTTCCTTAGAAATAATAGAAGACTAAGTATTGGAGAACATAAAATCAAAATCATTTTTCTAGTATTAGTTAGGGATGGAATCACACCAAATATAAAGTATTGCTAATTAAAGCATGAATAAGATGTGTCAAAAGCGCCCCAGTTCCTTCCATTTTTTGTTATTCATCTAAATGCTTCTGTCTCTTAGCATTCTCTTGATTTTTTTCTAGAACATTTTTTAAGAATAAGTAACTCCTGCCTTGTCCCATTTTCATGTCAGTGGCTCATTTCCATTTAAAACAGAAATCGTGATGGAGAAAGATACAATATTTGATTTATTGTTATATTTACCATTATAAAGGTGTTTAGATGAGCTACATATCCATTTTTAAAATACAGCATTCATTGGCAAAAAAAGAATTGTGCATGAGTCTTTCTGTGGCTTGCAATGTCTCTAAACTTCTTTTCTAACTTCCCTAAGTGCCAGTCTGTGGTAATAGGGATAACTAGACAACACTATGGTCTTTTCTAGTCCATTAGTCTCTAGAAGTAAAAACTCTAATGAGAAAACAAATCAAACAAAGAAACAGAAAGAAAACAGTGAAGATGCAAGAGGAAAAATGTGTTGGAGAGGTGGGAGATACTGATGTTTCAACTTGGCATGGCTATTGGACATTGAACTCACAGAAAAACCTACAGACAAACATCATAAAATCTAATTAGTTAAAATTTTTCAGCAAGTGAAATGAGGTATATGGAGTTCTTGTTACATGTTGGGGGAACTCATGCAGTGGATATATACAGGATATAAGGTCACATTTTTTTGGAGCCTATACTATTGTTTGTGGCATAACACTAGGAATATGACCTCACACAACTGTTTATATGAGCAGCACTAATTGACCTACATGGGTTTAAAACAAACCAACAAACAAACAAATGTGAGCTTGAGGTCCAAGAGAATAATACATTGGTGTTTCTTTTGATTTATTGGGATATGGTTAGATATACAGATTTATGAAAGACTGGTAAACTATCATATGCAAAAACACAGACTATCCACAAATTAAAGAAAAAAATAGATTTGGAGAGGACATAGAGGTGGATCTGATTACAATAAACATTTTGTCAATTCTGTTCTTGTAGAGAATAATGACTAATACACATAGTATATTTTGGAAGTGGACAGTCTTCTACAACTGATTCTGAAACAACAATGTCTGTTAATTTATCATGTTACATTTAATGTCAACTTTTTATTTAATTAATTTACTTATTTACATCCCCAAAGCTACTCCCACTTGTAACTCCACCCTCAGAGAGTTCCTCCCCTATACCCCTTCCCTTCAGCTCTGGGAAGGCCACCCTGCCCTGGATATCATCCTATCCTGGTGCATCAAATCTCTAAATGATTAAGCACATCATCTCTCACTGAAGCTAGACAAGGCAGCCCTCTGCTACATATGTGCCCTGGGCTTCAGATCAGCCCATGTATGTTCTTTGGTTGATGGCTCAGGTTATGGGAGCTTCTAGGTGGTCAGATTAGGTGATACTACTGGTCTTCCAGTGAGGTTGCCATCAACTTCAGGGTCTTTAATTCTGTCCTGTAACTATTTTATACAGTTCGACAACTTCCATCCAATGTACCTCTACATGTATCTGCATCTGTCTCAGTTAGGTGCAGTGTAAAGACTCTCAGAAGACAGCTCTTTTTTTTAAAGATTTATTTATTTATTATATGTAAATACACTGTAGCTGTCTTCAGACACCAGAAGAGGGCGTCAGATCTCTTTTCGGATGGTTGTGAGCCACCATCTGGGTGCTGGGATTTGAACTCGTGACCTTTGGAAGAGCAGTCGATGCTCTTATCCACTGAGCCATCTCTCCAGCCCCATGAAGACAGCTCTTTTACATCTGCAAATATAATATAACACTAATAGAGTCAGGGATTGGTGCCTATCCATGGTATGGCCTCAAGTTGGGCCAGTCAGTGGTTGCTCATTTCAAAAGTCTTCATTCCATCATCCCTGTCTATGCCTTTCTTTTGGATAGGACCACTTTTGAGTTTAAAGTTTTGTAGGTGGGTTGCTGTCCCATCCCATTTTGGGTAAAGTTACCCACAATGATTCTGGGAATATCCCCTAACCCAGGTTTCTGAGATTTCCTAGAGATTACCCCTTACCCCCAGAAGCTGCATATTTCCATTCCTTCCTTTCATTCCTTCTCTGGGCCTCTCCCCCCATACCTGATCCTGTCCCTGCATCCCCCCTCAGCTTCCTGACTCCCTCTGCCTACCACAACTATTTTGTTTCCCCTTCAAAGTAGGATTCAATCATCATCACTTGAATATTCCTTTTTGTTTCACTTCTTTGGTACTGTTTGATGTATAATGCATATTCTGAACTTTTTGACTAATATCTACTAATCAGTGAGAACATATCATGCATGTGCTTTTGAGTCTGCATGTAGAAGACTCATATAAACAAATAAATCATATTTATTACCTGCCACAAAGCTCAAGTCCAAATGGATCAAGGACTTTATCATGAAACAAGATACAATGAATCTAATAGAAGAGAAAGTGGGAAATATCCTTTAACACACTGGCACAGGAGAAATTCTTTTGAAGAAAAGAGCAATGGTCAGGCTCTAACATTAGTAGTTGATAATTATGACACCATAAAACTGAAAGCTTCTGTAAGGCAATGGAGACTCTCAATATGATAAAACGGCAGGCTAAGGAAAGAAAATATCTACACCAATCTGACATCTGATAGAGGTCTAATATTCAAAATAAATAAAGAATCCAAGAGGTTAGAGTTCCAATCACCAATTTAAAAACTGTTATAGAACTATACAGAGAATTTTCAATATCAGAATCTCAAATAGCCAAGAAGCACTTAGAGAAATGTTAAACATTCTTAGTCATCAGGGAAATGCAAATCAAACAACACAGAGATTCTGCCTTACACCAATAAGAATGGCCAAGGTCAAAACCTCAAGTGATAAAACATGCTGACAAGTATACAGAGCAATGGAAACACTCGTACATTCCTGGTGGTATTGCAATACTTCCATACACTCACTCTGGAATCAATCTGCCACTTCCTCTGAATATTGGAAATAGTTTTACCTCAAGATCCGGCTATCCTGCTCTTTGACACATACCCAAAAAATGCCCCACCATACCACAGGGACATGTGTTCCACTGTGTTCACAGCAGCCTTACTCACAGAAGTCAGAAATGCATATAAAATAGATGCCCCTAAACTGAAGAATGGATACAGAAAATGTAGTACATTTACAGTATTCAGCTACTAAACATAAGATGTCATTAAATTTGCAGGCAAATAGATGGAACAAGAAAATATGAGTGAGGTATCCCAGACCAAAAAGGACATGCATGGTATAAGCTCACTGATAAGTGGATAGTGCTCTGAAAATCAAATGAAGTCTGTGGGCTTATTAGTAAAGCATGGTTGATGGGCTAACTACTGGAGTGTGGAAACTGCCATAAAAGGCTAAACCAGAAATTCTTTTCAAAAAGAAATGAATGTATTTTCCATAGCTTCATATATAAAACCTTCCTCAATTAAATTACCGTGACATATATATGCTACACCACTCAGAGTGCATGTTAGCTAGGACAGAATTGCTTATAAGAGCAGAGATGGAGAGGCTGGAAATACAGGTAAGGATTTCTTGATTCTGCTTCTCCTTATCTACGTACCTGAGGAAAGTCAACAAGCCAAGCTGGAATAATCTGCCACACCTAAAATCACCAATATGTCAATTTATGGCTGAAAGCATAGTCCTGTGTAAGACAACCTTTTACAGAAATCACAGGGAAACAGTATGGCAGGATTAATATAGTAAAAATGACCATCTTGCCAAAAGTAATATATAGATTCAATGCAATCCCCATCAAAATCCCAACTCAATTCTTCATAGAGTTAGAAAGAGTAATACAAAAATTCATCTGGAATAACAGAAAACCCAGAATAGCTAAAACTATTCTCAAGAGTAAAAGAACCTCTGGGGGAATCAGTATCCCGGACCTCAAGCTCTACTACAGAGCAATAGTGTTAAAAACCGCATGGTATTGGTACAGTGACAGGCATGTAGATCAATGGAACAGAACTGAAGATCCAGAAATGAATCCACACTCCTTTGGTCACTTGATCTTTGACAAAGGAGCTAAAACCATCCAGTGGTTTTTCAATAAATGGTGCTGGTTCAACTGGAGGTCAGCATGCAGAAGAATGCAAATAAATCCATTCTTATTTCCTTGTACTAAGCTCAATTCCAAGTGGATCAAGGACCTCCACATAAAACCAGACACCCTGAACTAATAGAAAAGAAAATTGGGAAGAGTCTTGAACATATGGGCACAGGGGAATATTTCCTGAACAAAACACCAATAGCTTATG
Source organism: Tokudaia tokunoshimensis (assembly GCA_036184795.1). Taxonomy (NCBI): domain Eukaryota; kingdom Metazoa; phylum Chordata; class Mammalia; order Rodentia; family Muridae; genus Tokudaia; species Tokudaia tokunoshimensis. The sequence continues at coordinate 36,988,011 of BTHU01000001.1, forward strand.
CTCTAAGGTAAAGAATTAACAAATGGGATCTCATAAAATTGCAAAGTTTCTGTAAGGGAAAGGACACTGTCAATAGGACAAAGCAGCAGCCAAAAAACTGGGAAAAGATCTTTAACAACCATACTTCCAACAGAGTGCTAATATCCAATATGTAAAAAGAACTCAAGAAGTTAGACTCCAGAGAGCCAAATAACCCTAATCTTGGAATACCCTAGACACATTTCACATAACAATAGATTTCTAAGAAGATGGAAGGAGAGACCCCTGGTCCTGGAAAGACTGGATGTGGGGGAACGCCAGGACAGAGAAACGAGAGGGGGTTGAATGGGGAAAAGAGGGAGGGAAGGGGGCTTATGGGACTTTCGGGGAGGGAGGAAACGGGAAAGGGGAAATGATTTGGAATGTAAATAAAAAAAAACTTAGAAAATAAAATTAAAAAAAAATCACAGCTAAGGAGGAAAAAAATGGGGTACAGTGCTAAACAAAGAGTTCTCACCTGAAGAATATCTAATGGCTGAGAAGCACCAAAGAAATGTTCAACATCCTTAGTCATTAGGGAAATGTAAATCAAAACAATTCTGAGATTCACCTCACATTAGTCAGAACGGCTAAGGTCAAAAACACAGGAGACAGCAGTTGCTGGAGAATGTGGAGAAAGAGTAACACTCCTCCACTGCTGACGGGGTTGCAAGCTGGTACAACCACTCTGGAAAGCAGTCTGGTGGTTCCTCAGAAAACTGGGCATGACAATCCCAGAGGATCCTGTTATACCACTCCTGGGCATATACCCAGAGACTTTCCCTGCATGCAATAAGGACACATGCTCCATTATGTTCATTGCAGCCTTATTCATAATAGCCAGAAGCTGGAAAGAACCCAGATGTCCCTCAACAGATGAATGAATAAGGAAGTTGTGGTATATTTACACAATGGAATACTACTCTGCAATTTAAAACAATGAATTTACAAAATTCTTAGGCAAATGGTCTGAACTGGAAAATATCCTTAGTGAGGCAACCCAATCACAAAAGAACACATATGGTATGCACTCACTGATAAGGGGATATTAAACCAGAAACTCCAAATATCCAAGACTCAATTCACATATCAATAGATTTCCAAGAAGTTGGAAGGAGAGACCCCTGGTCCTGGAAAGACTGGATGTAGGGGAATACCAGGACAGAGAAGCAAGAGGGGGTTGAATGGGGAACAGGGGGAGGGAAGAGGGCTTATGGGACTTTCAGGGAGGGAGGAACTAGGAAAGGGGAAATCATTGGGAATGTAAATAAAAAAATATAGACTATATATATATATATATATATTCTTAAATAAAAAAATAAAGAAATATAAGCTACAGCTCACAGGAAGGGTTTATTTCCAGCCCAGGATTGCATTGAAGCTCATTGGTCCTTTCAAATTATGTCAGTAAATTTTCACACTTATATTTGATCTACATTCAGGCAACTAGAATTTTACTCATTGCTATCAGTTTCCAAATTAAATTATGTATTATTATCTACTTTCTAGATTGTATTTTACTACATTCATGAGCCAAGTATCTAAGGTTAAGTCAAGTACCAACGACCCAGAAATCAATCACAGAGATGTTGGAATGTTAACAAGAAGAGATCTATAACCATAATGGGATGGGGGTTCTATTTGAGGGAGAAATTTGTAATGATAATAAGGATCATCACGATTGACTAATCCATGTTTTGACATGTAGACATTTCCAAAGACAGTATTTACCATCAAGACAAGAGTGATTCCTCCTATTTAGAATAGCTGAGATACAGGTCAGAAAAGAATGTTGTTAAGGAATGGTGTCTAAGTGGGAAAAGTAATCTGAGAGACCTTATAGAAGTGAAACTAGATATGACACATTATTCAGACACAATGGGAAGCAAGAATTTTTGAAGGAGAATCACCCCAGTTGCTCAGAACAGAACAATTTGATTTCTGAACCACAGTGCTTAAATTCTACTGAAATTCCATATCTTGCAATATGGAGTGATTATACTTAACACCTAATGTACTACTCTGTTGTTTGTAGAAGATGCTCTGAAAATTATTCTTCTAATTCCAATTCCAGTAATATTAATTGATTCTCAATTTTATCTCGTCTGTGAAAGCAGTCTTGCGGTTCCTCAGAAAACTGGGCATGACACTCCCGGAGGATCCGGCTATACCACTCCTGGGAATATACCCAGAGACTTTACCTGCATGCAATAAGGACACATGCTCCACTACATTCATAGCAGCCTTATTTATAATAGCCAGAAGCTGGAAAGAACCCAGATGTCCCTCAACGGAGGAATGGATTCAGAAGATGTGGTATATCTACACAATGAAATACTACTCTGCAATTAAAAACAATGAATTCACGAAATTCCTAGGCAAATGGTCAGAACTTGAAAATATCATCCTTAGTGAGGTAACCCAATCACAAAAGAACACACATGGTATGCAGTCACTGATAAGGGGATATTGACCCAGAATCTCGGAATACCCTAGACACAATCCGCATATCAATAGATCTCTAAGAAGATGGAAGGAGAGACCCCTGGTCCTGGAAAGACTGGATGTAGGGGAACGCCAGGACAGAGAAGCAAGAGGGGGTTGAATGGAGAAAAGAGGGAGGGAAGGGGGCTTATGGGACTTTCGGGGAGGGAGGAAACGGGAAAGGGGAAGTGATTTGGAATGTAAATTAAAAAAATAAAATAAAAAAAAGAAAAAAATGTTTACAAATAAATATCATACTAAAATTATACAGGTCTGTAGTTTATACATCTCAACAAACACATGTATATTTAAAATGCCTATTCTGAGTTTCTTCTTAAATTTCTTCTTCTTTCTTTATATTTTTCCTTTTTCAAACAGTTATTTTTTCCTTTGTCTTTTTTTGTACTTTATCTTTTTTTTTTTTACAGTCCAGTCTTTATCCCATTTTTGTTCTGCCCTCTGACTGTTACACTTCCCTTACTTTCTCTCCCCATCTCCATGAGTATTTACTCAGAGTCTAACCCCACCCCAACAGACCTCCCCGCTCCCTGGGGCCTCATGTCTCTTGAGGGTTAGGTGCATCTTCTCTCAGTGAGTCAAGACCTGGCTGCACTCTGCTGCATATGTGCTGGGGGCCTCATATCATATGGTGTATGGTGCCTGGTTGATTATTCAGTGTCAGAGCAATCTGTGGGGGGGGTCCAGGTACGTTGAGATCGTTGGTCCTCCTACAGAGTCACCCTCCTCCTCAGCCTCTTCCAGCTTTTTCCTAAGGCAACCACAGGGCTAACCAGTTTCTGTTCATTGGTTTAGTGCAAATATATGCATCTGACTCTTTCAACTGCTTCTTAGGTCTTTTGGAGAACATTCATGCTAGGCTCCTGTTTATAAGCACACCATAATAATAGTAATAGTGTCAGACATTCAGGCCTCTCCTTGAGCTAGATACCAATTTGGGCCTCTCACCTATTCTTTTTGTTCATGTTTAGATATCTGACCCTGGGTCTTCTTTTCATTTCTCTTAAAAACATTTTTTCATGAATAAGAATATTCTATGCCAACAAGTTTATTTCTGTTTTTTTTTTATTTTCTATATTTTTTTATTTACATTCCCAATGATTTCCCCTTTCCCGGTTCCTCCCTTCCCGAAAGTCCCATAAGCCCTCTTCCCTCCCCCTGTTCCCCATTCAACCCCCTCTCACTTCTCTGTCCTGGTATTCCCCTACATCCACTCTTTCCAGGACCAGGGATCTCTTCTTCCATCTTCTTGGAAATCTATTGATATGCGAATTGTGTCTAGGGTATTCCAAGATTCTGGGTTAATATCCCCTTATCAGTGACTGCATACCATGTGTGTTCTTTTGTGATTGGGTTACCTCACTAAGGATGATATTTTCCAGTTCTGACCATTTGCCTAGGAATTTCGTGAATTCATTGTTTTTAACTGCAGAGTAGTATTCCATTGTGTAAATATACCACATCTTCTGTATCCATTCCTCTGTTGAGGGACATCTGGGTTCTTTCCAGCTTCTGGCTATTATAAATAAGGCTGCAATGAACATAGTGGAGCATGTGTCCTTATTGCATGCAGGGGAAGCCTCTGGGTATATGCCCAGGAGTGGTATAACAGGATTCTCTGAGAGTGTCATGCCCAGTTTTCTGAGGAACCGCCAAACTGCTTTCCAGAGTGGTTGTACCAGCTTGCAATCCTACCAGCAGTGGAGGAGTGTTCCTCTTTCTCCACATCCTCTACAACACCTGCTGTCTCCTGTATTTTTGATCCAATCCCCATCAAAAATCCCAACTCAATTCTTCATAGAGTTAGAAAGAGCAATTCCAAAATTCATCTGGAATAACAGAAAATCCATGATAGCTAAAACTATTCTCAACAGTAAAAGAACTTCTGGGGGAATCGGTATCCCGGATCTCAAGCTGCACTACAGAGCAATAGTGTTAAAAACTGCATGGTATTGGTATAGTGACAGGCATGTAAATCAATGGAACAGAATTGAAGACCCAGAAATGAATCCACACTCCTATGGTCACTTGATCTTTGACAAAGGAGCTAAAACCATCCAGTGGAAAAAAGATAGCCTTTTCAACCAATGGTCCTGGTTCAACTGGAGGTCAACATGCAGAAGAATGCAAATTGATCCATTCATATCTCCTTGTACTAAGCTTGATTATTTCTGTTTCATCTTTCTACATATGTCTCTGCAAGAATCCTTCACTTTACCACTTTTGGAATATTAATATATACTAGCTAAACAGAAAGAAAGGAAGTAGGAACCAAAGCAGGGAGAAAATTTAAGAGCTAGGAAATTTGGAAGAGAAATATCAAATCTTTCTTCTGGACTTGGAATGGCTATTACAAGGTGAACTCACAGAAGAAAATGCTTAAATATTTCAGAAAATCAACTGAGTAAAAAATTTTAAAAAGGCAGGGAAGCATATATAGAGATCTTACTACATGCTCGGTGACTACTTGTGTAGATGCAGGAAAGGGAGAAGCACATTTGTGGGAGTATAAATTATTATATATATATATATATATATAATATATATATATATAGTTAGTTAGTTAGTTAGTTAAGAACAATATGGGGCCTTGAATATGACAGTTTGGAGAGATAAAAGAAAAGTAGTGAAATGTATGTAAGTATATTATTATCTGAAACCAAAATGAAATACAAGTGCTCTACTAGTTTAATAGAATATTCAAAAACTTGATAGTAAAGACACAATTACATTCTTTCTGTTTGCTTCCTCATCAGGCGCAGAGCAGTGGCCAGACAAACTCTCAAAATCTACAGCCTGTGTGTCTCCCAGGACGTCCACAGTAAGCAGCGACACAGGTAAGAATCCAGCACAAATATTCATGCCAGCAGGGAGTCCCACAGAACCGAGCTGAAGTAGGACCTAACTGTCCAACCTCCTAAGATTCACCATTTTTCCATTCTGTTTCTCCACCTAAATAAGATCATCTGGCTCAATATCTTCCCACATACTATAGCCTGCTTGCTTCCCAGTAGGTCCACAGTAACCAGGGACACAGATTGCCTGCTTCCTAGGAGTTTCACAGTAATCAGGAATACAGGAGGTCTGCACTAACTGGAGGCATAGAAGTCCCACTCTAAACACAGATAGCAGTGCCTGCTTCCAAGGAGAATGGCTATAATCTATGTCAAAGAGCTCTACCTGCCTTCAAGGAGGAGGGCTCCAATCAGAGACACCCAGGTCAGTTAACACCAGAAATAACCAGATTATTAGGGGCAAGCACAAGATCATAAGGAACCAAACCCAATCCAATTCGACAACATCAGAACCCAGTTCATCCATGACAGCAAGCCCAGGATAACCTAATTCCTGTAAAAGCAAGATAATAACCTAAAATTCCATCCCATGCAGATTATAGAGGCCTTTAAGGTGGATACAAATAACTCCCTAAAAGAAATACAGGAAAACACAGGCAAACAGATAGATGCACTTAAATAATAAACAAATAAATCCCTTAAAGAAATATAGGAAAATACAACCAAGCAGGTGAAGGAATGGAGCAAAATGTTCCAAAGACTAAAAATGGAAACAGCAACAATAGAGAAAATATAAATGGAGGCAATCCTGGAGATGGACAACTTAGGAAAGGGATCAGGGCCTATAGATTCAAGAATCAACAACAGAATACAAGAGATTGGCAAGAGAATCTCAGGCATAGAAAATAACATAGAAGATATTGACACATTGGTCAAAGACATTACAAAGTATAAAAAGCTCCTAACCCATAATATCCAAGAAAGTTGTAACACAATAAAAAGACCAAACCTAAGAATAATAGGGATAGAAGACAGTGAAGATTCCAAGCTCAAAGAGCGAGAAGACATCTTCATCAAAATCATAGAAGAAAACTTCTCTAACCTAAAATAAGAGATGGCCATAAATGTAAAAGAATACTACAGAACACCAAATAGTTCAGAACAGAATAGAAAAAAGAGTATATTTAAGGGTATAAGGGAAAAAGACCTAGTAACATATAAATGCATACTTATCAGAATTACACCAGCTTTCTCAACAGAGACTCTGAAAGGCAGAATACCCTGGACAGATGCCATCTGGACCACAAGAGAACACAAAATCCAGCCTAAGATATTGTACCCAGGAAATCACCATAGATGGAGAAACCAACATATTTAAACAATATCTTTCTACTAACCTGGCCCTACAGAGGACAGTGAAAGGAAATCTCCAGCACAAGAAGGGTAACTACACCCAAGAAAACACAATTAATAAAACATGTCACAACAAAACTCAAAAGAAAAGAATCATATACACATAATACCACCTCCAGCAACAAAAATAACTGGAATTAACAATCATTTGTCATAATATTTCTCAACATTAATTCCACAAATAGACACAAGCTAACATACTGGATATATAAACAGGATCTAGCATTTTTCTGCATACATGAAATATTTCTCAGTGACATAGACAAGTACTACCTCAGAGTTAAAAGCTGGAAAATGTTTTCTAAGCAAACGGTCCCAAGAAATAAGAGGGAGCTGCCATTCCAATATCCAATAGATTTTCCTTTTTTTATTTTCTATATTTTTTTATTTACATTCCCAATGATTTCCCCTTTCCCAGTTCCTCCCTGAAAGTCCCATAAGCCCTCTTCCCTCCCCCTGTTCAACTCTCTCTCACTTCTCTGTCCTTGTAGTCCCCTACATCCAGTCTTTCCTGGACCAGAGGTCTCTCCTTCCATCTTCTTGCAAATCTATTGATATGTGAATTATGTCTCGGGTATTCCAAGTTTCTGGGTTAATATCCCATTATCAGTGACTGAAAACCATGTGTGTTGTTTTGTGATTGGGTTACCTCACTAAGCATGATATTTTCCAGTTCTGACCATTTGCCTAAGAATTTTGTGAATTCATTGTTTTTAATTGCAGAGTAAATATACCATATCTTCTGTATCCATTCCTCTGTTGAGGGACATCTGGGTTCTTTCCAGCTTCTGGCTATTATAAATAAGGCTGCTATGAACATAGTGGAGCATGTGTCTTTATTGTGTGCAGGGGAAGCCTCTGGGTATATGCCCAGGAGTGGTATAACAGGATTCCCCTGGGAGTGTCATGCCCAGTTTTCCGAGGAACCGCCAAACTGCTTTCCAGAGTGGTTGTACCAGCTTGCAATCCCACCAGCCATAGAGGAGTGTACCTCTTTCTCCAATAGATTTTCAACCAAAAGTTATCAAACAAGATTGGGAAATGAACTTCATATATATCCAAGAAAAAAAATCCACAAAGAGGAATTCTCAATAATGAACATGTATGCCCCAAACGCAAGTGCATGCACATTCATACTAAAGATCAAAATACACATTAAAACTCACACAATAATAGTGGGAGACTTCAACACCCCACTCTCACCAATGGACAGGTCATTGAAACAGAAACTAAATAGAGACACAGTGACACTAACAGAAGTCATGAACCAAATAGATTTAGCAGATATCTGCAGAACATTTCACCAAAATCAAGAGAATATACTTTCCCAGCAACTCATGAACCTTCTCCAAAAATGACTATATAAGCAGGCACAAAACAAGCCTCAACAGATACAAGAAGATTGAAATAATCCCATGCAATGTCTTAGAATACCCCAGAGTAAAGCCAGACTTCAACTCAGAAAAACAACAGAAAGTCCATATACTCATGGATACCACATTGCTCCTCAATGATAACTTGGTCAGGGAAAAAATAAAGAAACCAATGAAAGCAATGCTATGAGGAAAAGGCATAGCACTAAATGCCTTCCCCCAAGAAATTGGAGATCCCATAAAAGCAACTTAAGAGCACACCTAAAACTCTAGAACATAAAGAAGCAAACAAACCCAAGAGGAGTAGATGGCAGGACTAAAATCAACCAGTTAGAAACACAAAGAATGATACAAAGTCAACCAAGAGCTGGTTCTTTGAGAAAATCAATAAGATAGATAAACTCTTTGCCAAACTAACTAAAGGGCACAGAAACAGTATCCAAATTAGAAAATCTGAAATGTAAAGGAAGATATATCAACCGAAACTGAGGATATTTAAAAATCATCAAAATCTACTACAACATCCTGTTATTTACAAAACCTAATAATTTAGATAAAATGGAGGATTTTCTAGACAGATACCACATACCAACGTTAAATCAAGATTGGGTAAACTATCTAAACAATCACATATCCTTAAGGAAGTGGAAATAGCTATGAACCCCCCACCCCCACCAACCAAAATACCCAATGCCAGATGATCTTAGTGCAGAATTCTGTCAGATCTTCAAAAGAAGCACTAATAAGAATTCTCTTTAAAGTATTCCTCAACATAGAAACATAAGGAACACTACCTAATTCATTCTATGAAGTCACAGTTACTCTGATACCTAAACCACACAAAGACCCAACAAAGAAAGAGAATTATGAATATTGATACAAAAATATTCAATAAACTTCTCACAGTCTTAGAATACATCAAAACTATCATTCACAATAAAGTAGGCTTCATCTCAGGAATGTAGGGATGGTTCAATATAGAAAAATCCATTATTGTAATTAACTAACTGTAGAAATAAAGTCAAATAGTAACATGATAGTCACATTAGACTCCTAGATAGCCTTTGACAATGTACAAAACCCTTTCATGTTAAAAGTCTTGGACACATCAGGAATTCATAGCACATACCTAAAAATGATAATAATCGCAACATATATTAAACAAATAGCCAAAAACAAATGAATTGGAGAGAAATTAGAAACAATGCCACTAAAATCAGGGACAAGACAAGGTTACCCATCCTCTCCCTATCTTTTCAATATAGTACTCAAAGTTTTAGCTAGGGCAAATAGAGAACAAAAGAACAACTATTTGCATATGATATTATAGTATTCATAAGTGACCTCCAAAAGTCCACCAGAGATGTTAAACAACTACAACAATGTGTCAGGATATAAAATTAACTCAAAGCAATTAGTTGTCTTCCCTTTTACAAATGATAGTCAGGCTGAGAAAGAAGTTAGGAAAACATCACCCTTTACAATAGCCATAAATAGTATAAAATATCTTGGTGCAACTCTTACTAGGCTTGTAAAAGTTATGTGTGACAAGAACTTCAAATCCCTAAGGAAATAAATCAAAGAATAACTCAGAAGATGTAAAGATCTGAAATGCTCTTTGATTGGTAAGATTAGCATAGTGAAAATGGCCATCATACAAAAAGCAATCTACAGATACAATGCAATCCCCAACAAAATCCAACATGATCCTTCATAGAAATGGAAAGAACAATTCTCAACTTTATATGGAAAACCATAAAACCCAGGATCGCCAAAACAATTTTCAACTGTGGGGTAGTGGACTGTGAGAGAAAGTCTGGTAAAGTTGAGGTAAGACTTGACGCCCCGCAGAACCTGAAAATACAGTAGGTTCTTTGTCTGCTCCCTTGTCACATAGACATAGCTTCCCATAGAGAGAATTGTGGCCATCAGACACGTAAGGTCAGTTTGCCCAAGCCCCTCAAGCCAATAGGAATCACCTGTTGTCAGATCAATCTCACCCCAAAACTGTATATATAAGATCCTATCCAGAAGGTATAAAGGTGTGTGAGTATTACTCCATCATCTGAGATCATCTGTCACAAGAGCTGCCTGTGAAAAGACCACTTTCCTAAAGCTTTTGCCACCAGAAGCTCTCATGCATTCTGCTCACTGACAACCATACCTCCAGTTCAGCTTGGTTTGGCTCAACACAGCCAAAGTAGTTTCTTGTAGCAACAGCAGCTGCTAGAGCAGCAGTGGCAACAGCAGTGGAGGCAGTGGAGGCACTCCGCCCACCCTGCTCATTCCCGTTCCCCTTCACTTGAACCCTCCTGCCTGGCAAGACCAGACCAGAACTTTCCAAGAATAACTTCCAGTACACAGACCAACACTCAACAATAAAAGATCTTCTAGGGGAAATCACCACCGAGAACCTCAAACTATACTATAAATCAATAGTGAAATAAACTGCATGATATTGACATAGAGACAGACAGGTTAATCAATGGAAAGAATAGAAGATCCAGAAGTTATCCTTCAAAAAAACAAAAACAAAAATAAATAAAATAAAAAAAATGGGTACACAGCTAAATAGAGAATTTAGAACAGAGGAATCGCTAATGACTGAGAAGCACTTTCAAATTTCTTAGTCATAATAGAAATGCAAATCAAAACAACCCTGATATTCTATATCACAAACATCAGAATGGGCAAGACCAAAGACTCACTTGTCAGCAAATATTGGCTAGGATGTGGAAAAGGGAAAATACTCCTCCAGAGTTGATGGGATTGCAAACTGGTACAACCACTCTGGAAATCAATCTGATAGTCCTCAGAAAATCAGAAATAGTTCTACCTGAGGACCCAGCTTTACCATTCCTGAGCATGTACCCAAAAGATGTCCCATCATACCAGAAGAACTCATGCTTCACTATATTCATAACAACCTTATTTTTGATATATAGAAACTGGAAACAACCCAGATGTCCCACAACCAAAGAATGGATAGAGAAAATATGCTTCTTATATACAATGGAATTCTATTCAGCTATTAAAAATGAGGACATCATGAATTTTTCAGGCAAATGGATGGAACTAGAAAATATCACCCTAAGTGAGGAGGTCACTCAGGCCCAAAAGGAAATGTACGGTATTTACTCACTGATATGTTGACATTACCCAAAAAGCACAGATCTATGAAAGAAATCCATAGACCATAAGAAGTGTAACAAGCAGAAAGGCCCAAGTGAGGATGCTTCAATCACACTAATGAGGGGAAAGAAAATAAACACTGGAGGCAGAAAGATGAAGGGACCTAGGTGGGAGAGAAAAGCAGAGGGGTAAGGTATGGATCAGGTATGGCATGGGAACAAGAGAGAAGCCCAGAGGGCCAGGATAATAGTGGAAAGAAGTAGCCTCAGGGGTGGGAGTTCAGAGGTGGGGGGTGGGAGTTGGAAGTTGGGAATTGGGAGGTGGGAGGTGGGGGCACCTCAGGAAAGTACTATAGACCCAGGAGGTGAAACACTCTCAATACTCAATGGAGTTGACCTTAACCAAACTGCCCAACAATGGAGAGAGAAAACTAAAAGAGTCCACCTCCAGTAGATAGACAGTGTCTCAAGTGGAGGGAAAGTGTTACCAAATCAGAGTCTAACTTTCTAATACGGAACTGTTCCTGTAAATAAATGGTAGCAACAAAAATGAAGAAGAGAGTGAAGGAAAGGCAGTCCAATGACTGGCCCAACTTGGGATCCATCTCATGGTTGGGGCACAAAGGCCTGAAACTATTACTGATGCTGTATGTGCTACCAGTTAGGAGCCTAGGATGGCTGTTTCCTGAGAGACTCTACCAGCAGCTGACTGAGACATATACCAATACACCCAACAATTGGCAGAAGTCAGGAACCCTGATGGTTTAATTAGGAGAAGGATTGAAGAAGTTTAAGGGGAGGGTGACCCCATAGGAAGGCCAGCAGTTTCAACTAACCAGGATCCTAGGAAGCTTCCAGTGACTGAGCCACCAATAAGCAACATACACAGGCCAGTGAGAATCAATCTACTGGCACGTATATAACAGAAGACTGCTTTGTCTGGCCTGAGTGGGAAAAGCTTAATCTCGAGAGACTTAGGCCCAAAGGAAGGACTCAAGTCTGATGCCTCTTAGGACAGACACCATGTAAGAGGAAAGAGGGAAGAGAAATGGGATGAAGATTTCTAGGCAGGTGGACAGAAGGGGGGCAATGACTGGAATGTAAACAAATATCTATTTAAAAAAAGAAACAATATAAACTTCAATATAAAAAATATTTGCTATTAATATTCATAATATATATGTTCTATAGTTTTCAAACATATAATTCATATATTGAAAAATGTTAATGTCCAAAAAATTTCTTGATTCTGTATAGACAAAGCTTCTACTAGAATTATCACATTAACTGTATATAATATAACATCTTCCAATCCAACACAATAGAAGGAGATAAGAGTTAACATTTACTTTGAAGTTCACAGGTAGATGTGTATAAATCACACAGAAATATGGAAGGTTGAATAAATGCTGGAAGAGAACAGAGAGAAAGTTGTTGGTAAGGAAATATATGCTGGGAAGTGGTGGCGCACGCCTTTAATCCCAGCACTTGGGAAGCAGAGGCAGGCGGATTTCTGAGTTTGAGGCCAGCCTGGTCTACAGAGTGAGTTCCAGAGCTACACAGAGAAACCCTGTCTCGAAAAAGAAAAAAAAAGGAAATATATATATATATATTTATAAATGTATATATATATTATAAATATATATATATATTATAAATATATATATAAATATATATATATATATAAATATATATATATATATAAATATATATATATAAATATATATATATATATGTATATATATATATATTTATATATATATATATTATAAAATATATATATAAATATATATATTATAAATATATATATATATTATAAATATATATATAAATATATATATAAATATATATATATATATAAATATATATATATAAATGTATATATATATATGTATAAATGTATATAAATATGTGTGTGCATGTCTCTGTGTCTGTATTTATAGATATATGTGTGTGTCAGTATATGCATAGGTGTGTTTCTCCCTCTCTCTCTCTCTATATATATATATATATATATATATATATATGTGTGTGTGTGTGTGTGTGTGTGTGTGTGTGTGTGTGTGTGTAGGGGGCAGAGAAATATTTATGGAATAGGTCATTGAAAAAGAAATTAGATAGGTGAGAAATTTATATGACTCTGGAGAATAGAGCAACTGCTATTAAAGTTTACAGGGTCTTTTAAAAAAGAAAACAAATTGTAATATTTTACACACACTAGAGAAATGAGTGATGATTTCCTGAGCTGCACATACATGTTAATCATTGAATCATCAACTGTTTTGAAACTTCAACTTTGTATCTAACTTTTCCTAACCACATGGGTATGACAATACATACAACATATTAATTCAATATATATGAGTGTATAAACTAAATAGTAAAGTCCTATTAAAATATTAGACTCTTGCTTACTCTAAACTCCATATTCTGTTTATACTAGTATAGTGAATGTATGGTAACTTCTATTTAACACTGTAGTTTCATGGTATTGTTTGCAATAGCTTCCTTTTTGGACTTCTCATTGACAGTCAGCATCTGAGAAACAATGTGAAAGGGACTTTTCTTAAATCCTGCTGTCCAGATTATCAGTGCTATGTATAGCAACAGGATAGGAAGTATCTTGTCTTGATCTCTTCATGTATTAAGACTTTTTAAACTTTGCTCTCTCTTACACCAGAATATTATTTTCCAATAATAAAATTTCCCTAAGGTGATATTCTTCCATTAACATTATATGATACTGTTGTATATGCTATGCTTTGTCTCCATTATTCCTATTTCTTTGTTTTCTTTTTTATTAGATATATTCTTTATTTATATTTCAAATGATTTCCCCTTTTCTGGTTCCCCACTCCCTGAAAGTACCATAAGCCCTCTTCCCTCCCCCTATTCCTCAATCAACCCGCTCCTGCTTTCCTGTCCTGGTATTCCCCTACACTGCTGCATTGAGCCTTTCTAGGACCAGGTGCCTCTCCTTCTTTATTCTTGGGCATCATTTGATATGTGAATTGTGTCTTGGGTATTCTGAGCTTCTGGGCTAATATTCACTTGTCAGTGAGTGCATACCATGTGTGTTCTTTTGTGATTGGGTTATCTCACTTAGGATGATATTTTCCAGTTCCACCCATTTGCCTAAGAATTTCATGAATTTGTTGTTTTTAATAGCTGAGTAGTATTCCATACTGTAAATATACTACATTTTCTGTATCCATTCCTCGGTTGAGGGGCATCTGAGTTCTTTCCAGCTTCTGGCTATTATAAGTAGGGCTGCTAGGAACATAATGGAGCATGTGTCCTTATTACATGCTGGGGAATCCTCTTGGTATATTCCCAGGAGTGCTTTAATGGGGTCCTCTGGTAGTATCATGCCTTGTTTTCTGAGGAACCACCAGAATGTTTGTGATATACATAGACCTAAAGAAATATGATGACTAAAGCGTTGATTTCATCCTAACACTTAAGGGAAGTTGTAACAGAAAGTTGTGGCCAAGACCTGTGCTAGTATTATTGTGGAGGTAGCCAACCAATATCTTGTCTTAAGGCATAGCCAATGAGATAATATTCACATCCAACATGACTTAAGTAACCAAAAACCAGAGACTAGATTGTGTAAGTCTAGTATCGTTCTAAAATTTTAAACAGGAGAGAGCAACAAACACAGAGACCCATAGCTAGACATTATGAAGACAATGAATGACCATAGAACACTCAGGCCAAATCTGAATTTTCCATCAAGTTCATTCCTTCAGTGATGAGAAACATGGTTGAAGAAACTATGGAAATACTATAAAAACTAAAGAGAGGGAGGAAACCAAGTAAGGTAAAATCTCTAAATCCTAACGTTACTAAAACATAGGAGCTCACAGAGACTGAGGCAGTATGTACATGGGTGAGACCAGGTCCTTACTGTATGTATCATAACTTCAAGTTAATTGTTGCTGTGGGACTTTTGAGTGGAAACTGGAAGGTACCACGCAGGAGGCGCCAAACAAAAGCTGTATTGGGAAAGTGAACTTTCTGGAGATAACCTACCATTTTGCATGGCTATGATGGTTGAACCTGGAATGGGATAGTTCCAAACTTTGTCCCAGAATTGTTTCTTCCTGATAATATGTCTTCTCATTTTGTCATTATTGTACTCCTCACCCTTCTGACATGGTGTGATTGGGCAAAGAAAGACTCTTTTAAATATGGTCTTTTAATATTGATTCTGAGGTATTAGTCTACTCTATTGGGCAAATTTCCTGCAGATTAAAATGAATATGTACTTTCATGAAATATTGCTGTTTGACGCTATTGTAGAATTCCTGATTTGATTCAAGTAATTTTAAGAAGTTAGGGTATAATAATTGATAGATAATCTAAGGAGATGATTTAAATTGTTTCACCAGAAAAATATAAAATCTTAAATCAAGCATAGAATATACCTGTCCTTAAAGACTAATAAGTAAATGCTCCATAAAGATGTAGAGTGATATTCTTCAGGTGAGAACTCTTTGTTTAACTCTGTACCCCATTTTTAATAGGGTTACTTGCCTCTCTGGAGTTTAACTTCTTGAGTTCTTTGTATATATTGGATATTAGCCCTCTGTCAGATGTAGGGTTGGTAAAGATCATTTCCCAGTTAGTTGGTGGCCGCTTTGTCTTTTTGACAGTGTCTTTTGCCTTGCAAAAACTTTGTAATTTAATGAGGTCCCATTTGTCAATTCTTGATCTTAGAACATAAGCTATTGGAGTTCTATTCAGGAAATTCTCCCCTGTGCCCACATGTTCAAGGTACAATTCGCATATCAATAGATTTCTAAGAAGATGGAAGGAGAGACCCCTGGTCCTGGAAAGACTGGATGTAGGGGAATGCCAGGACAGAGAAGGGAGAGGGGGTTGAATGGGGAAAAGAGGGAGGGAAGGGAGCTTATGGGACTTTCGGGGAGGGAGGAAACGGGAAAGGGGAAATGATTTTGAATGTAAATAAAAAAAACTTAGAAAATAAAATCTAAAAAAAAAAGATGTAGAGTGATCTTTCATATACTGAAATCCCTAAATAGCACTAGGAAGAAAAATAGGCTTGAAAATAATCAATGATTAAGAAAAGCATTCATTTTAAATCAGTCCCAAAAATGAGAGGCCATAGCTGTGTGCCATGAGAAGACCATTAATCTGAAAAAAACTACTACTTTAAACCTAAAATGAACATATGATATAAAAAATAGATAAAATTGTTGCTTTGAACTTATAAGCAGCTTATGAAATGAAAGATAGAAAAAAATCAGTTTTGAACTTATAATTAACACTGCTGGTTTTGGTGGTTTGGATATGCTTGGCCCAGGAAGTAAGTGGCACTATTAGGAGGTGTGGCGTTGTTGGTGTAGTTGTGGCCTTGTTGGAGAAAGTGTGTCACTTTCTAGGTGGTCTTTGAGACTCTCCTCCCTTCTGCCTAGAAGCCAGTCATCTCCTGTTTGCCTTTGGAAGAAGATGTAGAACTCTCAGCTCCTTCATCACCATGCCTGCTTGGATGCTGCCGTGCTTCCTACCATGGTGATAATGCACCAAATCTCAGAACCTGTGAGCTACCCCAAATTAAATGTCTTATAAGTGTAATTTATAACAGTTGCTTTGGTCATGGTTACTCTTTGCAGCAATGGAAACCCTAGCTTAGACACTGTTGTAACTCCCTCTTGTGTAACATTTTAT
This sequence comes from Tokudaia tokunoshimensis, assembly GCA_036184795.1. NCBI lineage: Eukaryota > Metazoa > Chordata > Mammalia > Rodentia > Muridae > Tokudaia > Tokudaia tokunoshimensis. The sequence continues at coordinate 37,004,937 of BTHU01000001.1, forward strand.
CTGTTTTTGAATGACATAATTCTTCTTACATAGAAAATTTTGTCTCAGTGCATATAAAGGGACTAAAGGAAAAAATAAAATTATTGGAGATAGCTTTTTGGAATTTACCCCATCCATCAAATATGTATATGATATGATATATGATATGATATGATATGATACGATATGATATGCTATGACATATGTGTGTTTACTTATGTGTAAAGTGGTTGAATCCTCCTTTGTTTCATTTACCCAATATGAGAAGTGTGGATGCTTATCTTTCTTTATACCTATCCTACTGTCTGGCTGTATGTGATATGTATGTATGTATGTATGTATGTATGTATGTATGTATGTATGTATGTAAGTAGGTATTTTATATATATAATATATATATATAAAACATATATATATATATATGATTGTTGGAACTTGCTTATCGGACCCTGCTTTGCTCCATCCAGTGTGTGTGTGTGTGTGTGTGTGTGTGTGTGTGTGTGTGTGTGACTTTTTTCTCCTTTCTTTTCTCTAATGGTCAGCTACCATAAGTGGTAGCTTAGCTAGCCACTATCAGTAGTAGCTTACGCCAGTAGTCATAAGCATCAATCTCCTTTTTCTTTTCCACAGTTGTCTGCTACCATCAGTAGAGGCTTACACCTTATCAGGCTTACTTGAATTTCTCAATGCTAAAGGCAATAAAGGAGAGAAAAGAGGAGGTTTACTGTAATACGTAACTGAACATGTACTTATAAATTAAGAGGATGCTTGTGGTTACTTGGGCTTCATAAAAACTTTGCAGATTTAAGTTCCTACAAAAATAGAAATTCAAATCTGAATTCTGCTTGAAGAAGGGAATGATGGTAAAAATGCAACTAATATATCAAAATAACAAACAGAAATTTCATATGAACCTGGACATGATTTTGTGCTCTTTGCCTTTTCCTAGGATGTCATGAAGAGATGTCCATTCATCTGGGAGAGGACATCAATAAAAGAATCTAAACAGACACCTCTTACCCAATACAAATTTTCTATTTATAGAAATGAAGCAAGAGTCTGAAATCATTTCAAAATAGCAAATTTATGAAATTCCTCTATCATGTACATTAATGAAGAAGTTGAATGTTAGCAAACATGTATGGGAAATTTTCAATTCAGACCAAGTAATCGCACAACTCTTGATGCAAGAAAATTTCTATAACAGCACAACTCTAGTCACTGTCATATAGAAAAACCTCAAGTGAATGACACTCAATGCACATGATAAAGGACTTCAATACTGAGGCATGAATGGTGGAGTTGTAATTAGAATAAGTGTTTTCTGATTCAAGAACAAGTTTTACAGAGATGACAGGAGCAGGTGACTCAATAGGACCAGGGAGAAGGTCAAAGAGTTCCTGCATATGCTGGGTTCCCTTTTTCTCCTCAAGTTTCACAGAAAGTCTTCATTCTGGGCTGAGCAGATTATAGTCAAGGCATGGCTAGAGCTTGGAACCAGGTGAGATCTGGATATCAGCCAGGAGCCTGACTGGTAAAAACCTATGTGCAGAGAGTTGAATTAGCTCTTGTTGCCTCTGTCTGCACTGAAATAGAGAATGGACTGAGAACTAATTAGGAGAGAGATTTCCTTTTTTGTTTGTTTTTGTTTATTTTATTTTCTATATTCTTTATTTACATTCCAAATGATTTCCCCTTTCCTGGTCCCCCCTCCCTGAAAGTCCCATAAGCCCTCTTCCCTCCCCTTGTTCCCCATTCAACTCCCTCCTGTTTCTCTTTCCTGGTATTCCCTTACACCGCTGCAAGGAGAGAGATTTCAAACCTAAAAGTAGGAGTCAAAAGACTACTGTTACTTGGGAGATATTAACCAGGACTGAGTTGATTTTTTTATTTTTGTTTTTGTGGTTTTTCTCTCTCACTGATCTCATTAGTTTTGTTTATTTTTCATAGCCATTCAGTTTTTGCTTTCTTCTATTTCTTTCTATTTTTCTTCTATTTCTTCTATTGCTTTCTATTTCCCCTTGCTTCCTAACTATTGCAGCAAAAGTGGTGAAAGTAAAATGAGAAAAACAAGAAAAACCTAATTTATCCTGAGTTCTCTCTCTGGTTCTAATTAACAACAGACAAAATGAGCCAGTGGTACCTGTGGGCATAGCTTCTAACTGGTTACTTGGACCTCGACCCTTGCTATGTACAAAAAATTACATTTCTGTTTGGGACCTTTTGTTTCTGACACTGGACTGTCCATTCCAGTTTTCTCCAAACATGTCCTGTGTCATTTATTTTATCCCACATGTTAATCTGAATTAATTCTAACATTGGATAATACATTTATGTCTATTTGAGTGCCATTTAAAAAGTGCCATTTAAAAATGTAAAAAGAAATATGTTCAAGCCCTGTTCCAGAAATATTCAATTAGCATAGTGTGTTTCATAATGACATAATGATATAGAAGCAATAATGGAGATGTTTATTTAAAATAGAAATGTTTAAGGTATAAATATTCTCAGCACCTTTTGTTTGTATGCATTTTGTTTGTATTGTTTGTTTGTTCTTATGTGGCATTGCATAAAGATGACCAATTTAGCATATACTCTGTTACTCTCCATCAGGTGTAATTGCTATCCTTTGAAAATATTCAAAACATTATTTGCACTATAATTCTACTAACACCACTATCACCTCAACATCCAAACTTCTTATGTTCTTTCTAATAACAACTGACATCATTCAGATCATCTGTGTGTACATGGATATTGCACCATCTACTGGAACATGCATCTTAGAGCATGCATCCCAGACAGAATAAATTTTACTGTTTCCTCCATTAGCTAATTAAATACCAATAACTACTCTAGTGAGATTTTTTTTCATTAGTCCTGCCAACAGCCATAATGGAATTTTATCTGGCATGCTATTGTAAAATAATTGTTCATTCAATGCCAGCTGATGGGAATTCAAGAGTGTCTTTTACCCTTTGGTCACTATACATGGGACTATATTCTAACACCAGTATCCCTTATTAATAATACTTACATCCAAAAAAAAATAAAAAAAAAATAAAAAAAAATAATACTTACATCCTAGAAAAATATCCCAGATGTTCATATTCCCAAGAAAGCAAGTTGCCTTCTGAACTTTCTACCTTGCCATGAATATGATGACATTAAAATGAAAAGCCACACACTGAAACAACTGCTGCTCATGCTAACGGACCATCTATTCTTCTTCCTTCTTTGTTATGGTGATGCCCTCTGCAGTCTTCCAGTTTCAGCTATTGTGTTTGACTACTGCACTGATTTCTTTGAAAACTGGCAAATGTTTCTGCTATTCCATTTTGGTCCCACACATATTCTCGAGCAACAGCAGCAGAGAGGACTAGCAGATATATTCCATCACAGTCTTCTGATTAAATCCTAAACATTACTGTTCTACTTTCCAGTAAAGTTGGTTTTAGAATTTATTACAATGCTAAGATGCTATTGAGTCTCCTGTGTCATTCAAGTCAGTAGTTCTATCCCATAGCACTATAGTACATCACTGTAAAATTTACACACACAAAAGTTCTAGGTAAGCTCTGTGACTTTTCCATACTATTTGAAGTGCTATAATTTTCTAAATCTTATCCCTTACAAGGGTATTAGTGCTTTGTATGCCTGAATATTTCACAACATTTATTATGGGTATTGTAGACCTACATCATGATTAAAGAGAGACTTAATGTCAGCTACTGTACACCTAGACAACTAATCATGGTTTTTGAAATCATAGAGCACAGAAAAGAACCTATTTCTGCTAATTGTCTGAAACAATAAAATTTCTAACTATTCTGTAAGTGCAAATGGCCATAAACATAGACATCTTTACCTGTCTTCCTCAGAAGAGAAGCTTAAATTTAAAGCAGAGATGATGATAGAATTCTAAAACTTGTCAAAATGCAAAGAACAACTGACAAGAGTATGTAAAACCACACTGGTATGTGCATTTGTTTCAATCAGTTGCTGGGTTTAGCCTCTCAGAGAATAGTTATGCTAGGCTCCTCTTAGCAAGCATAAGAGAGTATCATTAATAGTGTCAGAGATGAGTACTTGCCAATGGGATTGGTCTCAATTTGGGCCAGTTCATGGTTGATGATCCCTGTAATCCCTGAATTCTCTTAAACAGGAAACATTTTGGGTGTAAAGTTTTGTGGGTTGTTTGGTATCCTTATATTTCCACTGGGACTCTTACCTAGCTATGGGAGGTGGCTTCTTCTGGTTTCATGTCCCTAATGTTAGGAATGATGTCTAAGGTCACTTGCATTGACTCCTGGGAGCCTGCCCCATCTCATATCTGTGGTATTTCCTAGAGATTCCCCTCACCCCTCACAGGAAGACCAATAGAATAAACTAACCTGGACTCCTGGGGTCTCCCTGAGACTAACCAACCAACCAAACAGCACATATTTCTTGTACTGATCCCCCCCTCACCCACAAACTCCTGGAACTTATGTAGACAACATGCAGTCCAGAATGTCTATTATGATTAAATTGTCTTCTGTATACAATAGGGAATCTGTATACCTGAAATCTCAATGGCATGGATACCTAAACAAAATTGGAACAATTATCACACTGTTGTTATATAAATATTAATACAAAGCAGAAAGTTCTAATAATGCCCAAACTTTAAAAAAAGCTACAGAAAATTAAGTGATGCTAGGAGAGTCAAGGTCAGTGTTCCCTAGACAATCACACTAATAGGCTATTTAATACCGAAATGTCATTACTAAACAAATACACACATACATTAAATGCAAAATATACCCGTGCCTGGATCTGTATCTATATCTGTGTCTGTATCTGTATCTAATCTATATCTATTCACATTTACATTTATCTCTACACATATATACTACTCATACATATATATGTGAGTACATGTATGTATAATACTGAGTGTACACAGCACTGAGTAGTTATGCACATATGTAATGATTAATGAGAAATGGTAGTCATTCTAGTGGTGAATGGAGCTGGCATGAATGTGTTGAGGATATGAGAAATAAAGCTAAAAAGGTGATACAATATGACTGTAGGTAATTGTCTAGAAGAAAACAAAGCTTTCATGTATATACATATGTATATGGATAGATAGATAGATAGATAGATAGATAGATAGATAGATAGATAGATAGATAGATAGATAAATGATAGATAGATAGATGATAGGTAGACAGACATATACTTATACACATGAAAGGAGTTTAGATGCAGTCACTGTACATTTGGAGTGATATTGCCCCATCTAGGTAACTCATACTGCAAAGTAATCTGTCTGGTGCCAGTAATAGGTTATTTTTTAATGATCTGATAAAGTGACTTTATAGTTCATGACTCAAACATTGCAGACCCTTTCCAAAGGTATGATTGAACTTCAACAACCTGATTGAATGCCCTGTTATTTTTAATACTACTTGTTTATGCCATAGAAGATGAAAGCATATTTTGGAAGCCAAACAGAAGTTTGGTCAGCAATGACTACATTCATATGGCTAAAATATATGCTTCATGTTACTAGAAGAAAAATGCAACATCAAGATCAACATGTAAAAACTTTCCAACTTAAAATAATGACCTGTCTTCAAGATATACTGGTGCCAGAGTCACAAATATTATGAGAGTAACCAACTACATTTTTCTTGGATTTATGACTTGTACCACGTGACAAAATCTATAATGCACACTGCCAAAGTGACCAAGATTCTGAGACTATATAGTCACATGAGAGGAGTGAAAAAACTACTATCATTTTTGTAAGGGATATATAATCAAAGGACTCCTAATAAATGTATTACGCTATCCACATATCAGTGAGTTATTCCACACTTTTCAGCAATGATTCTTATTCACTAGATGGGAAATAATAGAGAAATGTTTTATATAGAGGCAGAAAGATTTTGGAGCACTGGGTCTGAGATGTCTTCATCAATCTACTCCTGTCAATACTCATGGATCCTTCTGGAAAAGTAGCCAAAAATATTGTAAAGAGTTTGAGGTGTTGGATGACTCAAAAAAATCCTTTATCTTCCTGACCCAATATAAATGATACCTAGGAACACACTTGCAGTATAACAGCACACAAAATAACCTGTTTATGTTTAATCCAGACAAAAATATTAGCACTGAGAAGGGAGAGTAACAAATATTCACCTGAGATATTAAAAAAAAATAATGTGTTATACTACACACATAGACAATTATAAATTGGTGATGTGTATTCACTGAAAATTTCTGCTCAGTATTTGGTCCAAGGTTATTATCAAGTGTATTATGAGAAAAAATAACATACAAAATTTTGAGTTTAGTATAGCCCTTTGATCCATGATAAATAATTATGAAATTAACATTATCTTATCGATACAAAAATCCTTTAAAACCCACAAACTAGTTTTTAAAATGTAAATGATATTAGTATCCAGAAATGCATTGTTCAAAGTCAATGTTAGCTGTATTTCTCACAAAATTCATTTTAAATATTGAAAAATTATTAAAGTTATATATGCCAGTGTTTGTGTTGTTTTTATGCTTATAGCTCATAAGAGCCTGAACTAGAAGAATCACATGATTGTAAGAGTTGGAGGCATTTTGGGCAATTCAGAGTACACACAGAATTATTGGCTTTAATTAAACATAATTTAGTTTAATGACATTTAAATAGGCACAGAACACTGAGGAATTCTTGCCATTTTATATTAATTGAATAGCCATTTTAAAATGAATTTTAACAGTGTTAAAAGATCGTCAACCTTGACTATTTACAAGTCTCTATCTCCTGTAACTTCCACAAAGGCTACCATGCAGCTATTCATAGTCTTCAATAGTTGCCTCATAATAAGCACTAGAAAATGTAACACTAATAACATCCATCCATGAAATAGTACACAAAACCATCATCTCCTTAGTTACAGTGTGATCTCTTAAAACTTTCTCTTCCTTCAAGTACATGTTCAAAAACAAGTGCTATGAAACCTCATCAATTTGGTACTTAGCCATTGCATTCACATTCTTTTCCTTTTCTTTCAACCATGTCCTGGTTTGCATTTCTGTGCCTGTTATAGAACACTGACCAGCACCTACTTGAAAGTAGAGATTAAATTTTTATTACAATCTAGATTCCATCATCAACAAAAATCAATGTTTAACTCAAGACAAATACCTAAATTCAGGAACAAAAGCAGAGTCCAAAAACATGTTCACAATATCTTTATTATTAAAACCAGGACTGCTTCTCCAAGAGTAGCATCACCCACACTATACTAGCCAACCCACACCAATCATAAATTTGGAAATGCACCAGTCATTGCCACAGGACAATCAGACAGAAGCAATCTATTGATTAAGGCATTATCTATCCATTTCACTCCATTTTCATGGAACTGATAAAACCTCAAAAGCATACCCACTCATCACTGTGATTCTTCCCTCTTTCATTTTTGCTCCTCTTCTACCCATACCCCTGATATTTCTATCACCACTCCTACACACACACATGCACACAACCACACACACACATACACACACACACCCCTACACTCTGTTACAATCAGGTAAGCAGTATTCTTTTCAACTCTTTTATCAAAACCTTATTCCATTAACCTACCATCCTTGCTGCACATGTGGCTCCAATATCTCCTAGTAGTACTGACCTACTTAAAATACCCATTCCTTGATGAGTTGTTCTTTCCCAGAGGATCCTGTTATACCAATCCTGGGAATATACCCAGAGGCTTCCCCAGAATGCAGTAAGGACACATGCTCCACTATGTTCATAGCAGCCTTATTTATAATAGCCAGAAGCTGGAAAGAACCCAGATGTCCCTCAATGGAGGAATGGATTCAGAAGATGTGGTATATTTATACAATGGAATACTACTCTGCAATTAAAAACAATGAATTCACGAAATTCTTAGGCAAATGGTCAGAACTTGAAAATATCATCCTTAGTGAGGTAATCCAATCACAAAAGAACACACATGGTATGCAGTCACTGATAAGGGGATATTAACCCAGAATCTAGGAATACCCAAGACACAATTCACATTTCAATAGATTTCCAAGAAGATGGAAGGAGAGACCCCTGGTCCTGGAAAGACTGGATGTAGGGGAATACCAGGACAGAGAAGTGAGAGGGTGTTGAATTGGGAACAGGGGGAGAGAAGGGCGCTTATGGGACTTTTGGGGAGGGAGGAAAAAGGAAAGGGGAAATCATTGGGAATGTAAATAAAAAAATATAGAAAATAAAATAAGAAAAAGAACTTTCCAAAGTGTCTAGTTTAGCTGACTAAAAAAACTCAAAAATCTTTATGTTCATAAACCTTCCATCATATACTGACACTGCATGCTAGTACCTGTATGCCTGGTTTTTATTATGCAACTTCTTCAAATAAATGGAAGATTTTTGTATTTCTCTGTGAACATGTTGTTGACTGAACAGTCTACCTGTCTTCCCTTAAATTGCTTTATCATGAGTAACTTCTATAGACAGGAAAGAATTTAAATTTCATTCATTTTTCCACTTAGCAAGGAAGTTTCAATACAAATCTTGACATTTTTGACTCTATTACCAAATGTACACTTTTTCCTGCCTTTGCCCTTGCATTCCTTTATTCTGATTACAATATGAATTTATATACACACTTTTTGTGGCTGTCATTGTCAGACCTGACAAAAGATTTCAGTGAAAAGTCATATAAAAATAATTACATTTCCATGATAATCTTAAGATATAGGCTGAATCTCCTTTGTTTCTTAAATCTCTCCTGCTGAGTATACTATTTATTATGAGTGATCAACTCACCACACATTTATTTCCCTGTTCCTGGTTTTATAGGTCATGCCTATTCCATCTCTACACTTATCTTGACTTTGCGACCCAACAGTGAGTGTCTCTCTGGTAAATCTCAAATATTTTAATGTCTCATGTGAAACAGTTCATCAGGGAATAATTTTCCTTGCACTATCTCAGCTTGTACAGCAATTGTTCCAAGGTGAGTAGTGTTGTATTGCTCAATTTCTCCATTTTCATAAATTTTAGACTGTTCCTTTCTTCCCCCATGTCCTATAGCCAAAGCAGGAAGTCTGTAAGTGGTTCTTTGCTCAGTTAAAACTTTAGTGTATTTCCAGAAAGTACAATGTTTACTTTGCATTGATTATACTTATCTGACTGAACTTAAGACTAGGATCTACATGGTTGCTTACTGATTCTCTCTCTCTCTCTCTCTCTCTCTCTCTCTCTCTCTCTCTCTCTCTCTCTCTTTCCTCTCTCTCTCTCTCTCTCTCTCTCTCTCTCTCTCTCTCTCTCTCTCTCTCTCTCTCTCTTTCTCCACTCACTCTGTTCCATATTGATATGAGAAACCTCCCTATGGTTCCAGGATTTGGGTACCAAGTTGTATTCTTTACTATTGATCTCATCTGGTCCTTCTCTATTTTTGTCTACCATGAGCTAAAAATAAAACAAAACAAATAAAGAGCCCAAATTTCCATTACCCACATTTTATCCAATTCACCTAATATGATAGAGGCCAATATCATGGATCTCAGCCTGGTATCACTTTCTCATGCAATTTCCAACTTAAAACAGAAGTCTCATCCAGAGCTGTCGTCTTACCTAGTGACAAATCTCTTAATTCAAAGAATATAACATATATTGCCTCAAGGAGACACGCAAAGATCTTTTTTTTCCTCGGAGAAAATGGCAATATCTGCATTTCAGGAAGTACTTTGATTGCCTATAATAAGGAAATAGATTGCCAGCATGTAATCTACTATAAGGACATCCTCTGGCTTGATGGTTTCAAAGCATTCACATGTGTCATTCGCCTTCATACTAAGAATGCCTCTGAATTATCATTAAAGAGGATACTGTCAAAATGCAAATATTTTATTAGACACCCCATGCCCTAATTCAACATTCTTTAGTTCCCTAATTCCCTATCTAATGGGCAGATTCTAACATCAGGATTTATTCAGATGACCTAACTACCTCAAGTTTATTGTCTCAGGAATTCTGCATCCATGATTTTGAATGACCTATGCTCAAATTAGTAAAACTCAATATCAATCATGGCAAAAATGTGGATGTGGACCTTACTGACATGAAATCTCAAGGGTTCACTTTGAGTAAGGGGCCTGACACCACCATAACTACTATAGTTGCAACCCACAGTTGGTCTCCACTTCCAGTGGAAGTAAAGAACAGGAAAAGGATTGTGGTTCCTGGAACTATGTGATTTGTTATAGAATCATAGTATGGATGTTTATCCTCAATAATTGTGCAATGGTTTCTTCAGAAACTCATCCTATGCTTTCTTAACTTCCCAATCACCTCAAGTGTTGCTAAAAGTCCATACCTTAGTGAGAATAGTAAATAATGTCTAAACTTCATCCGAGGCAATACTGGCAAACTAATATACAATTCCATCAATTTTCTGGAAGAATAAATGAGTATTTGGGATTTGCAAAGCATAAGTGATCAGTGTGGAGACTCAAACACACACACACACACACACACACATACACACACACAAACACACACACAAACTATACCCAGCAAAACTCTCAATCACCATAGATGGAGAGACCAAGATATTCCATGATAAAACCCCACACACAAACACACACACACGTATATACAAGACCTCTCAGAGACCATATTAATTTAGAGTAGAATTGCATGTAACAAGTTGGAGGGAGAGGCTGGATACTCCAGTCAGGGCATCTTGATTCTGCTTGCTCTACTCTGTGAGAAGGAAATCAGTAATAAAAACCAAGCTATGATGATCTTTTACAAACTAGTATAACTATATTCATTATGTCAGTTGAAAGGTTTAGAGATATTTATTTTCAGATTTTCCTGAGAAACAGAATTAAACGCCACAGCTGACAGTTAGTACTGTTACTCATGCACAAGTTTACATTAGGTGTTCATCAGATGAGCAGGTTGGGAGTCTTCCTGAAAGACCACTGCTAACATTTCAAGCTTCACACCGGTATCCTAGCCCCATTTGGGATTAGACAAGAGAAGCTATTTACATGCAGCTCAGTGGTTCCTTCAAACTTAAACTGCAAGATTACATACAAATGGCTGAACTGCATTTGGGTCATTGCAATTTGTCCAGAAGTGTCCAGGTTTCAAAACAAATTGTCTATTAATATCCATGCCCCTATTATCTTTTACTGCACTATTATTAGAATAAGTACTCAAGGTTTAGTCATGTTATGTACAGGAAGCAGTCAGAGTGGCAGTGGGTGGGGATTGCTTCAACAAGGAGAGGTAAAGGCAAAATGGTAGGGGTTCTAAGTCTGAGAGAAAATGCTGCTACTGCCAAAGATCATTAGAATAATATGGCACCATCCGAACCCAACTCTCCAACAGCAGCAAGTCCTGGATACTCCACCACACCCGAAAGACAAGATCTGGATTTAAAATCACTTCTCATGATGCTATTAAAGGATCACAAGAAGGACACAAATAAATCTAATAAAGAATTACAGGAGACCATGAATCAACAGTTAGAAGCCCTTACAAAGGAAACACAAAAATCGCTTAGAGAAATGCAAGAGAACATGGATCAAAAGATGGAGGACAACAAGGAGACAACACAAAAATCGCTTAACGAGATGAATCAAGGGGTAGATGCACTCACAAAGGAATCACAAAAATTTCATAAAGAAATGCAGAAGAATATGGGTCAACAGACGGATGCCCATAAGGAGGCAGCACAAAAATTGCTTAAAGAAATAAATCAACGGATAGATGCCCTTACAAGGAAACACAAGAACTGCTTAAAGAAATGCAGGAGACGATGTATCAACAGATGGAATCACATGAGGAGGAAACACAAAAATTGCTCAGAGAAATGCAGGAGAACGTGGGTCAACAGGCAGATATCCTGAAAGAGGCAATGCAAAAATACCTTAAAGAAATACAGGAAAATACAAACAAACAAGTGAAGGATCTCAGCAAATCCATCCAGGAACTAAAAAAGGAAGTAGAAACAACTAAGAAATCACAAAAGGAGACAACTTTGGAGATAGAAAACCTTGGGAAGAAATCAGGAGTCATAGATGCAAACATCAACAATAGAATACAAGAGATGGAAGAAAGAATCTCAGGTGCTGAAGATTCCATAGAAAGCATCGACTCAACAGTCAAACGAAATGCAAAATGCAAAAAACGTGTAACCCAAAACATCCAGGAAATCCAGGACACAATGAGAAGACCAAACCTAAGGATTATAGGTATAGATGAGAGTGAAGATTTGCAACTTAAAGGGCCAGTAAACATCTTCAACAAAATTATGGAGGAACACTTCGCTAACCTAAAGAGAGAGATGCCAATGAACGTACAAGAAGCCTACAGAACTCCAAACAGACTAGACCAGAACAGAAATACCTCCCGTCACATAATAATCAAAACACCAAATGTTCTAAACAAAGAAAGAATATTAAAAGCAGTAAGAGAAAAGGGCCAAGTAACATACAACGGAAGACCTATCCGAATCACATCAGACTTCTCACCAGAGACTATGAAAGCCAGAAGATACTGGTCAGATCTCATGCAGACACTAAGAGAGCACAAATGCCAGCCTAGACTACTATACCCAGCAAAACTCTCAATCACCATAGATGGAGAGACCAAGATATTCCATGATAAAACCAAATTTTCACAATATCTTTCCACAAATCCATCCCTGCAATGGATAATAGGTGGAAACCTCCAATACAGGGAGAGAAACAACACCCTGGAAAAAATGAGATAATAACCTTCTTGAATAAAACCCAAAAGTAGATAACCACTCAAACATAAAGATAGCGTCAAGAATGGCAGATGGCAATAATCACTATGCCTTAATCTCTCTTAATATCAATGGTCTCAATTCCCCAATAAAAAGACATAGAATAGCAGACTGGATACGTAAACAGGACCCAGCATTTTGCTGCATGCAGGAAATGCACCTCAGTGCAAACACTACCTCAGAGTAAAAGGCTGGAAAACAATTTTACAAGCAAATGGCCACAAGAAACGAGGTGGAGTAGCCATCCTAATATCAGATAAAATTGATTTTCAACCTAAAGTCATCAAAAAAGACACAGAAGGACACTACATACTGATCAAGAGAAAAATCCACCAAGAAGAATTCTCAATTCTGAATATCTATGCTCCAAATGCAAGGGCACCCTCATTCGTAAAAGACACTTTACTAAAGCTCAAAGCACACATCGCACCGCACACAATTATAGTGGGTGACTTCAACACCCCGCTCTCTGAAATGGATCGTTCAGGAAAGCAGAAACTAAACAGGGACACAGTGAATCTAATTGAAGCCTTGGACCAAATGGAACTAACAGATATATATAGAACATTTCATCCTAGAGCTAAAGAATACACCTTCTTCTCAGCACCTCATGGTACCTTCTCCAAAATTGACCATATAATTGGTCACAAATCAGACCTCAACAGATATAAGATAGAACTAATTCCATGCCTCCTATCAGATCACTATGGAATAAGGGTGGTCTTCAATGGCAACAAAAAATAAAGAAATTCACGTACACATGGAGGCTGAACAATGCTCTACTCAATGATAACTTTGTCAAGGTGGAAATAAAGAAAGAAATCAAAGACTTTTTGAAAGTTAATGAAAATGAAGGCACAACGTACCCTAATTTATGGGACACAATGAAAGCAGTGCTAAGAGGAAAATTCATAGTGCTTAGTGCCGCCAAAAAGAAACAGGAGACAGCATACACTAACAGCTTAATGGCACACCTGAAAGCCCTCGAACAAAAAGAAGCAAACACAACAAAGAGGAGCAGAAGGCAGGAAATCATCAAACTCAGGGCTGAAATCAATCAAGTAGAAACAAATAAAATCATACAAAGAATCAACAAAACGAGGAGGTGGTTCTTTGAGAAAATCAACAAGATAGATAAGCCCTTAGCCAGACTAACCAGAGGGCACAGAGATAGTATCCAAATTAATAAAATCAGAAATGAAAAGGGAGAGATAACAACAGAAACTGAGGAAATTCAAAAAATCATCAGATCCTACTACAAAAACCTGTATTCAACACAACTAGAAAATCTCGAGGAAATGGACAATTTCCTTAACAGATACCAAATACCAATATTAAATCAGGATCAAATAGACCATCTAAACCATCTTATAACCCCTGAAGAAATAGAAGTTGTCATTGGAAGTCTTCCAACCAAAAAAAGCAGAGGTCCAGATGGTTTTAGTGCAGAATTCTATCAGACCTTCAAAGAAGACCTAACACCAATACTCTTCAAACTGTTCCACAAAATAGAAACAGAAGGAACAGTACCCAACTCGTTCTATGAAGCCACAGTTACACTAATACTAAAAGCACACAAAGATCCGACAAAGAAAGAGAATCTCAGGCCAATCTCTCTTATGAATATCGATGCAAAAATACTCAATAAAATTCTTGCCAACCGAATCCACGAACACATCAAAACGATCATTCACTACGATCAAGTAGGCTTCATCCCAGGGATGCAGGGATGGTTCAATATGAGGAAATCCATCAACGTAATCCACTATATAAACAATCTCAAAGAAAAAAAACACATGGCCATTGCATTAGATGCTGAGAAAGCATTTGACAAAATTCAGCATCCTTTCATGCTAAAGGTCTTGGAAAGATCAGGAATTCGAGGCCCATATCTAAACATACTAAAAGCAATTTACAATAAACCGGTAGCCAACATCAATCTAAATGGAGAGAAACTTGAAGCAATCCCACTAAAATCAGGGACTAGACAAGGCTGCCCTCTCTCTCCATATCTTTTCAATATAGTACTTGAAGTTCTAGCTAGAGCAATTAGACAACAAAAAGAGGTCAAAGAGATTCAAATTGGAAAGGAAGAAGTCAAACTATCACTATTTGCAGGCGATATGATAGTATACATAAGCGACCCAAAGAACTCCACCAGAGAACTCCTACAGCTGATAAACAACTTCAGCAAAGTGGCCGGATATAAAATCAACTCAAGCAAGTCAGTAGCCTTCCTATACTCAAAGGATAAGCAGGCTGAGAAAGAAGTAAGAGAAATGATACCCTTCACGATAGCCACAAACCATATAAAGTATCTTGGCGTGACTCTAACCAAACAAGTGAAAGATCTGTATGACAAGAACTTCAAGTCTCGGGGGCAGTGGTGGCGCATGCCTTTAATCCCAGCACTTGGGAGGCAGAGGCAGGCAGATTTCTGAGTTCGAGGCCAGCCTGGTCTACCGAGTGAGTTCCAGGACAGCCAGAGCTATACAGAGAAACTCTGTCTCGAAAAACTAAAAAAAAAAAAAAAGAACTTCAAGTCGCTGAAGAAAGAAATTGAAGAAGACCTCAGAAGTTGGAAAAATCTGCCATACTCATCGATTGGCAGGATTAATATAGTAAAAATGACCATCTTACCAAAAGTAATATACAGATTCAATGCAATCCCCATCAAAATCCTAACTCAATTCTTCGTAGAGTTAGAAAGAGCAATTCAAAAATTCATCTGGAATAACAGAAAACCCAGAATAGCTAAAACTATTCTCAAGAGTAAAAGAACCTCTGAGGAAATCAGTATACCTGACCTCAAGCTGTACTACAGAGCAATAGTGTTAAAAACCGCATGGGATCAGTACAGTGACAGGCATGAAGATCAATGAAACAGAATTGAAGACCCTGAAATGAATCCACACTCCTATCCTCACTTGATCTTTGACAAAGGAGCTAAAACCATCCAGTGGAAAAAAGATAGCCTTTTCAACAAATGGTGCTGGCTCAACTGGAGGTCAACAGGCAGAAGAATGCAAATTGACCCATTCTTATCTCCTTGCACTAAGCTCAATTCTAAGTGGATCAAAGATCTCCACATAAAACCAGACACACTGAAACTAATAGAAGGGAAACTAGGGAAGAACTTTGAACATATGGGCACAGGGGAGAATTTTCTGAACAGAACTCCAATAGCTTATGCTCTAAGATCAAGAATAGACAAATGGGACCTCATTAAATTACAAAGTTTTTGCAAGGCAAAAGACACTGTCAAAAAGACAAAGCGGCAACCAACTAACTGGGAAATGATCTTTACCAACCCTACATCCGACAGAGGGCTAATATCCAATATATACAAAGAACTCAAGAAGTTAAACTCCAGAGAGGCAAGTAACCCTATTAAAAAATGGGGTAAGAGCTAAACAAAGAGTTCCCACCTGAAGAATATCTAATGGCTGAAAAGCACCTAAAGAGATGTTCATCATCCTTAGTCATTAGGGAAATGCAAATCAAAACAACCCTGAGATTCAATCTCATACCAGTCAGAATGGCTAAGATCAAAAACACAGGAGACAGCAGTTGTTGGCGAGGATGTGGAGAAAGAGGAACACTCCTCCACTGCTGGTGGAATTGCAGGCTGGTACAACCACTCTGGAAAGCAGTCTGGCGGTTCCTCAGAAAACTGGGCATGACACTCCTGGAGGATCCGGCTATACCACTCCTGGGCATATACCCAGAGACTTTACCTGCATGCAATAAGGACACATGCTCCACTATGTTCATAGCAGCCTTATTTATAATAGCCAGAAGCTGGAAAGAACCCAGATGTCCCTCAACGGAGGAATGGATTCAGAAGATGTGGTATATTTACACAATGGAATACTACTCTGCAATTAAAAACAATGAATTCACGAGATTCCTAGGCACATGGTCAGAATTTCAAATTATCATCCTTAGTGAGGTAACCCAATCACAAAAGAACACACATGGTATGCAGTCACTGATAAGGGGATATTAGCCCAGAATCTCGGAATACCCTAGACACAATCCACATATCAATAATTTCTAAGAAGATGGAAGGAGAGACCCCTGGTCCTGGAAAGACTGGATGTAGGGGAACGCCAGGACATAGAAAGGAGACGGGGTTGAATGGAGAAAAGAGGGAGGGAAGGGGGCTTATGGGACTTTCGGGGAGAGAGGAAACTGGAAAGGGGAAATGATTTGGAATGTAAATTTAAAAAAATAACTTAGAGAATAAAAAAAAGAATAGAGGGATCCATAGCAGGATATATAGACATTTGCAAGGATTCTTTTTTTAATGGAAATGTATTTTTTTATTATTTTCTATATTTTTTATTTACATCCCCAATGATTTCCCCTTTCCTGTTTCTTCCCTCCCCGAAAGTCCTATAATACCTCTTCCCTCCCCCTGTTCCCCATTCAATCCCCTCTTGCATCTCTTTCCTGGTATTCCCCTACATCCAGTTTTTCTTATTACCATTAGGATAACAGTAAATCCTCACTACTGGAGAAGCTCTGCCTGTAGAGATCACACTAGTGGTATGCTAAAAGTTGGGATCTAAATTAGAAAGGTAGTGATACTAACAGAAGACTAGTGAAACTATGTACAAATCACTATTAAAATGAAAATCAAGAATGAAGGAGTATAAATTCACCAGGTGTTCAGAACAGAGCAGTCTGTCTTTAGAACCACAGTGTTTGACATCTTCTGATTTTCTTGACCATGTAGGACCAAATATACCTATACCTGGAGTAGCCCTCTACTGTTTGTAGGGGATACCCTGAAAATGCTTCCTTTTATAAAATTCTGTGAATCATAAATAATTCATAAATGTATCTTGCCTGTAAAAAAGCCAACATTTATAAATAAAATGAACTAAGTGTTTTTTGAGAGGACATTTTGTTCACTCAAACTTATAATATGTAAGGAAGAAAATGAGTAGTGGCCCAAAAATTACTTCATTTCCCTAGATTCTCTATCGAATGTTCACTGGGTCATGTCCAGCTGTTTTTGCTTGTTTGTTTGTTTGTTGTCATGGCAAATTGAAAATTAATACAAAAGTGAAAAATTGGATACAAGATGGCTCTGAAAACACAGGAGGCAACATGGAGAAAGAATATTCCATCTCCTTAGATTTCATGAAAATATATAGAGGTTGGAGTTGTTAGAAAGAGGGCAAAGTGTGGTTGTTACAGCTTGCAATCCCACCAGCAGTGGAGGAGTGTTCCTCTTTCTCCATATCCTCGCCAGCACTGGCTGTCTCCTGAGTTTTTGATCTTAGCCATTCTGACTGGTATGAGGTGAAATCTCAGGGTTGTTTTGATTTGCATTTCCCTGATGACTAAGGATGTTGAACATTTCTTTAGGTGCTTCTCAGCCATTCGATATTCCTCAGGTGAAAATTCTTTGTTTAGCTCTGTACCCCATTTTTAATAGGGTTATTTGGCTCTCTGGAATCTACCTTCTTGAGTCCTTTGTATATCTTGGATATTAGCCCTCTGTCGGGAAATTAGTTTGGTGGTTCTTCAGAAAATTCGGCATAATACTACCAGAGGACACAGCTATACCAATCCTGGGCATATACCCAGAGGATTCTCCAACATGCAATAAGGACACATGCTCCACTATGTTCAAAGCAGCCTTATTTATAATAACCAGAAGCTGGAAAGAACCCAGATGTCACCCAACAGAGGAATGGATACAGAAAATGTGGTATATTTACACTATGGAATACTACTCAGCTATTAAAAGCAATGCATTCATGAAATTCTTAGCCAAGTGGGTGGAACTGGAGAATGTTGTCCTGAGTGAGGTGACCCCTCTTTTCACAAAAAGATGACACATGATATGCACTCACTGATAAGTGGATATTAGCCCAGAGCTTTGAAATACCCAAGGAACAATTCACATATCAAATGATACCCAAGAAGAAGGAAGGAGAGGCGCCTGGTCCTGGAAAGGCTCAATGTGGCAGTGTAGGGGAATACCAGGAATGGGAGGCGGGAGTGGGTTTGTTGGGGAGCAGGGGGAGGGAAGAGGACGTATGGGACTTTTGGGGAGGGGGGCAACCAGTAAGAGGGAAATCATTTGAAATGTAAATAAAGAATATATCTAATAAAAAAGAAGAAAAAAAAGAAAGGAAGAGGGCAAGGAATAAGACAGAATGAGTCGCTCTAAATTTTGAATTGCATCAGGCTGATCATTCTTTTCCTATGATTATTATTGTGAGTGGCTTGTCTAGCACCTACTCCTAGACTACATCAGATAGCATGAGTTTACTGGTTGTAGTCATCTCTGTGCTACATGCACAAGGTTAGGGAAACTGATAAATCTCCTTTAGACAAAGTAAATTCATTTTACTTATGGACAGACTCTTGTGTTATGGAGAGAACACATGTCTTCATATATCCAATCAATTTTCTACAAGGAAACCACATCCTTCAGCCTTACAGCTCTTCTTTCTTACCACTTCCTTTCTCCCAGATCACCATGGGGAACTCTAGAATCTATTATCCTTCCTAAGGTTAGCAAAAGTTCTTTGCCCACAGGAAACTGAATGAGGAAGATTGTAATAGCACATGTATAGTGGATACATCTACATAGCTGTAACTTGCCGGACAGTCCAACCACACAGATCCTGGTCCTGATGTAACATATACTACCTTAGACATCATATATTTTATCCCAAATGGAACAAACAGAAAATTAAAGGCCCAGATGCTGCACATCAGCACTGTGGTGGTGATAACACCTTGAGGCATCATGCTCATGTTTCTCTTCCTGAGGTCTTTATGGAAGAAAAGGACTCGCTTGTACAAGATTCTGTTATTTTTCTAGAAAAGTTAAGTCCTCCTGTCCACAACAAATGTTTCCTACAAAGAAACAAAGCCTTCCATCCACACTCAAGCTACTTTCTCCACTTTTTCTTTAATTGCAGACACTGCTAACTTTTTACTCAAAACAAACTTGGTAACATTTATCGTCAGTATGTCAGAAAATCTTAGGACTATTTCAGTCTGAGAGTTTTCTGAATCTAGCCATCTCAGACAACTTCTCCATCCTTCTGGCAGGTAAAACAAGTTTAGGGAAAATACCTCTGCTCTTGGAGAGCTCACTATTTCTTTTTGTCTGTTGACCATGGGATTACAAAAACAATGTAAAGAAAGAAGTGGCCTATTATTTAAACTAAGGTACACAAGTTATAAAAGTATTTACTATCATGTCGTAATTAACTATGTGCAGTTGGCCCAATCCCCTCTTCTTTTGTCATTTTGATTTACAGACCAAATGTCCATGATGAGGCCTGAACACAGAGGCTGAAAGTTGAAGACCTTGAAATCTAGCGCTGCTCTTGGAGCCCTACACTCATAGCTAGGAGCCGAGCACTGTTGGAGAAGTAACTCCTGCATGAATCAAACTGAAAACAAGCCTGAGGTTGCCCGATCTGTACAAGATGCGCCTAAAGGGTAGCCAGCTGTTTCCCAGCTTTCTCTAGTAAGTAATCTGATGACTAGTTCAGCTGCAGAACTGCTGTGTGCATGAGAAAGAGATTCAGTAGGTAGCAAGTGTTTCGTATCTTGAAACTATAGCTGGAGGAAACAAGAAAAATTTGGTCTGTCTGTTTTAAATATATAAATATATGTGGCCACTACATGTTAACTTTTAACTGCTCTTAAATGTATAAATTTACTATATTCTGTGCATCTTTTTATCAATTATTGGCTTATAAGTAATTATTGGGGATGGTTAAAAATCTGTATTGATTGTTACAAAAAGTTAGCTTAAAACAAGTAACTCAGGGTGGGAACCATTCTGGGCAGCAAAACATGAAATGAGGGAACCACAATCAGGTCTAAAAGATGCTTTAAGATTGGAAAATATTTTTATGTAATTCCTGTCCAGTCTTAGAAGTCAGACTCATGAAAGACAGGATTAAAACAATGATTCTTTAATGAGGTCCCTCCATGCATTTCTAAACAAAACTTTTCTACTTGTCAGATAAACTTTGTAATATAAAAATAACCCAGTTGATATTAATTTTAGAAACACTAAATTTTTATAGTGTTAAAATTGTATTTTGACTTTTGAAAGAATATGGTTGTGCTTTTTGTCTATTGTTTGTTTCCTTTGCCCTCATTCTTTTCTTTTATTTATTTTATTTTATTTTTTTTAATTTACATTCCAAATCATTTCCCCTTTCCCGTTTCCTCCCTCCCCGAAAGTCCCATAAGCCCCCTTCCCTCCCTCTTTTCTCCATTCAACCCCCTCTCGTTACTCTGTCCTGGCATTCCCCCACATCCAGTCTTTCCAGGACCAGGGGTCTCTCCTTCCATCTTCTTAGAAATCTATTGATATGCGGATTGTGTCTAGGGTATTCCGAGATTCTGGGTCAATATCCCCTTATCAGTGACTGCATACCATGTGTGTTCTTTTGTGATTGGGTTACCTCACTAAGGATGATATCTTCAAGATCTGACCATTTGCCTAGGAATTTAGTGAATTCATTGTTTTTAATTGCAGAGTAGTATTCCATTGTGTAGATATACCACATCTTCTGAATCCATTCCTCCGTTGAGGGATATCTGGGTTCTTTCCAGCTTCTGGCTATTATAAATAAGGCTGCTATGAACATAGTGGAGCATGTGTCCTTATTGCATGCAGGTAAAGCCTCTGGGTATAGTTTTTGCAAGGCAAAAGACACTGTCAAAAAGACAAATCATAGCAGCCTTATCCCAATCACAAAATAAAATAAAATAAAATAAATAATAAAACAAAACAAAACAAAACAAAACAAAAAAAGAAACATGGCAAGAATCTAAGAGTGTAAAACTATGGAGAAGTAGGAAACATTTTCTTCTAGTATTGCCATGGCTATTGTACAGTGAAGTCACTGAAAAACTTGCTTAAGGATTACACAGAAGACAATGGGTTAAACACTTTCGGGAAGGATAGAAAAAGTATATTATTTTCCATTGCATATTCAGGGAATATTTCCAGTGAATACATGCAGGGCATACAAATCACAGTTCTTAGAACTACTGTTTTTTAAAATGACCATTCCCAGTGAGTGCACTCACACACTTGTGCATATGAAGAACATTAATTGGACTCAGTGGGTTTAAAATTAACTAAATAGCTAATTAATAAATTATTTAGAGTTAAGATTTGATGGAGTAGTTTGAGGTTGGTAGCAGGTATAGATTTATGGGAGACTGGTGCCTTAGCATATATGAGACAATGGGTTCCACTGTTCTCTGGGAGGCTGTACCTGAGCATTAGCAAAAGAGATGAGAATTGGACTACTCACAAGACAACAATGAAGAAGTGAGGGGCAAGACTGAAGGAGCTGAAGGAGTTACCAACCCGACAGGAAGAACAACAATATCAACTAACTAGACCCCTCCCCAAAGCTCCCAGAGACTAAACCACCAACCAAAGAGTACAGATGGAGGGACCCATGGCTCCAGCTGTATTTGTATCAGAGAATTACCTTATCTGGAAGCAATGGGAAGGGAGACCCTTAGTCCTGTGGAGGTTTGATTACACAGTGTAGGGAAATGGTAGGGTGCTGAGACTGGAGGGAGTGGGTAGGGAAGCACCCTCATAGAAGCAGGAGGTTCAGGGGAGGGAATAGGGAGTTTATTGTTATAGATTGGGTCTAAAGATGATAAGACATACACCTTTATTATACCTAACACTTTTACAAAGTTGCTTTGCTGTCAAACACATATGGCAATTACTCAATTTTTCTCTCTGCTATGGCAAACCATGTCCTCACTGAGATCTGAACATAAGTATCTGCAGAATAGGGTCCATTTGAAGTCAGTGTGGTTCATCTTCAGTTTCTACTCATGACCTTTCATGATGGATTCCATGGTTCTTAAGTGAAATATTTAGAGAATTACAACAAATATTTTACACTAAACATAAAAATAAAATTTTTCCCAAATATTTCTAGAAAGATTTAGATTATGAAATGTCAAATAATTGAAAATGAGAGAAATCCATGTCTCCATAGGTATATGAATAAAATATAACAAAATTATGAAGGTGCAATAGAAAAAATGGTAAAAAAAAATAGGTAATAGTCAAGACTTATTCTAGCATTTGGAGAACTTCCAGAGTTTCTATTAGGCTACTACACTATTATTTTCCCAAAATAATTAACTGAATTTCTATCTGAAATTAAGTCTCACAAAATTAATATGGAGAAAAATATAGGTAGACAGCTTCTGTAGTTGTTTAACGTCTAGAAACTAGCTCCCACAAGTATATAAAATGTCATAATGTGCACAACTATAAGTATATAAGAACACATTAACTCATACCACACAAGGTCAACAACAAAGGAAAATTTAAACTAAACTGCGGTGAGATAGTGAGGTCCTATGTGAACATGTCTTTATCTCATAGGCACAACCACATCAAGGCATCCCAAAGCTCAGGCACATAGCATTTGGAAAGAATTATTCAGGTAAGTCTCAGTGGGATGGCTCAAACTTGCAGTGCTGGGAATTTCTCAGTTGATAGTGTATGTAGTGCCCATCAACCACAGCTTCTTTCTCCCAGGATAATTGCAGCCTAAAGATGTTTCCCTACAGACATTTCCTTCCTACATTAACTTGTTTCTATATTAACTTACTATAACAACAGATGACTCCTTGTTCATCTGTATATCACAAACAAACCTCATTGTTTAGCTGTAAACAATAAACTGTCTTCCTGATCAAGAAAGAAGGCCCTAAAGCACTGGCTTCTCAGGACTTCCAACCTGACATGTTTCACCCACAGAATACATTCACTTACCTAATGACTATGCCCACTTCCTAACTTCCAGCATAGAAGTCCAAGTTCAGAACTTGAAATCTAACCAATAGCTGGACTCACCCAAAACTCTGGACTTGAACCTCACAAGTCCATACATTGGAAATCTGTACCCAAAAAAGCTCTGCCCCACTAACATGAGATCCCATTTAAAGTCATCTTCAGCTTAGATTACTACTGCTTCTGACCCAAGCAAAAGCAGCCACCCACCTGTGTTTCTTTAACCTCCCAATTAATGTATTATGTGCTGCTGGGGACAGCAAACAATGATGGACTGCCTGCAGTAGGCCTGGATGGAGACATCTCAGAAGCCTGCAGCAGCTACTTGTAACAACAGTTGTTCCCATTTCTCCTAACCTTAGCCTTGGACAATTGCTCTATAGATTTCATTTGTGTGTGACTGTTTTTCAGTTGACCTTGGTGTGCGTAATTATTCTATTATATCTGACTTTCTTACTTTCTATTTCTGCTCTGGCAAATTCTGTGAAACTAGGTGTTCCCAGATGTAATGATTCTTAAACAATTAAAAATTGAGGCATGGAGCAAAGCACAGTACAGCACAATAGTAATGGCCCAGGTGCATGCAGTGTGTTCTCGTCTTAGAAACAATGTAATAATTGCACAATAGTAGTTCCAGATTAATGCTTGACTTGCAAAGAAAGTTTGACAAAATTATTAGAAATTGAATTAGAGCCAACATTGGGACCCCAAAGAAAGGAAAAAAAATCAATTAAAGTTATGAAATAAGTTTTGCACAACATTTGAGAGTGGTTCCTGGATAAGCAAGTACAGAATATGTAAAATCTTAGATTAGTAAAACTAAGTCAAAACTCTTAGGAGACCCATTGTGTGCAATGTGTAGAAGCATAAAGCTAGGGGAACTACCAAGTTAAGGGTTAACATGATTCTTTCTGGCCACCGCCTGGCAGCTTTGCCCACGTCGTTTATCATTAGAACTTAACAAGCTGGCTTTGGAGCTCTGAGCTCTAAAGTATAATAAGTTAAAGTTAAAGTTTAAATAATGATAAATTTGCAATTATCATTATTTTGACTATAGGCCTAGCAACAGAGAAGCTTGAAACTTTGGGGAACAATTGTAATTCTTGATTCTTTGTGGGATGTGGTTATTCTTTTGAGTTTGATTTGGCAATGATTATACAATGTCTTTTTTACCTGCTTTTGAAGTA
The DNA here is from genome assembly GCA_036184795.1 of Tokudaia tokunoshimensis. Lineage (NCBI taxonomy): Eukaryota > Metazoa > Chordata > Mammalia > Rodentia > Muridae > Tokudaia > Tokudaia tokunoshimensis. Next base: position 37,029,779 of record BTHU01000001.1, read on the forward strand.
TCAATAAAAGACTGGGGCAAGAAGAAGGCAAGAGAGCATGTAGAGAGTGAGTAGTGAGCATGTGAAGAGCAAGTGAGAGAGCAAATGCAGAGAGCATGAGAAAATCTTGTGAAGAGTGAGTGAAGAGAGAATGCGAGGTATGTATGAAGAGTGTGTGTGAGTGAAAGGAGAGTGCATGTGGTATGTGTGTGAGATGTGTGTGAGGAGTGTGTGTGAGTGAAAGGGGAACACACTGGGGTGAGTATGAGCATGAGAGTGCAAGAAAAGAAAAGTACACAGGAGAATGCAGAGTGTGTACAGCTTCAAGCTGTGGGCAAATGAGCAAGAAAGCAGAGAATGAGAGAAGAGAGAAACTAAGCCTTCAAAAATTGCCTGTCAGTTTGTACCCAAAAAGTAGTCTGAGTATATTTATTATGTTCCTTACAGATATCCCTGCTTCCAGTTGAGAACTCTGATCCTGTGTCAAGGCTGGACCCCGAAAACGTGCATATTGGTTTATGGTGTAACATTGAGGTTTTCCTTGGCTCCCAAACCCAGTTTATCTTTTCCTTCAGAGCTGTAAAATGTATATACAAGATGAGGCTTGGATAGGCTCTCTGGGTGCTAGAATTCCTCTTCAGGGTGCATTCTGCACTGGGATTGTATCAGTCACCTCTGTTGACTGCAGCCCACCTGTAACAAACTCACCTACCAATCCACTAATCACTTAGCCTACCCTCCAGAGGTGGAAATTAAGTAATTTTCCTCCTTGTTCAGTGACAATATATTCCTGAATCCAAGAAAGTGACCAATGAGGGTCTATCACTCCTCTGGTATTTTTGGATGTGAAAGTATATCCAGACATGGATTTCAACGTTATGTTGGCCCTCTTCACCTCACCCATCCATCCTCCTACCATGGGAGCTGGAATCCTGTAGTTTCTTAGGCCTAATCAGACTTTTGTTCTCCTGTTATTTACCTTCTATTCAAAGATGCCTATAATCCCACTATTTATCAAGTATATTGTAGCACTTTTGGTTCTGTGTCAAGTTCTTTCCTGTGGTTGAGACGCTGTGCCAAGAGTTCAGTTATCATTTTTGCTCCTGCCCACCAGCAAAGTCCTCTGACTTAGCCTCTTACCCCATTGACTGCAGTGATAACCCACTGAACAGTTTGTGTCTTACTCTAGTCCTTGCTGAGTCCTAGGGATGCCCTCAACTACAAGCTGAAGTGATATTTTCCCTGAAAGTCTCTTTTTATCCTTGGGAAGTCTCATTGTGCCTTGGAATGCCTTTGTGAAAACATTCAGATTCTTCACCTGATACTCAATATTAAGGGCAATAATTTATTCACTTTGCAATAGTATTTAGCTTCAGTACTCTCTAGATAATCAATACAAAGTGCTGCCTTATGGCACCATTAGATGCTAGTATGATTTGGGACATTTACAATTTCCATGATGGTTCAGAGAAAAAGAAACAGGTTCCATATTACCAATTAATCTTTTCTCCTCACCCAGTTATATTTTTTTGTCTGATAGCCATCTCCACATACCACAAAGTGTAATTACCCTACCTTTTAAGTTACATTGACAATTTTGTATGTTTTTTTACAAAGTGGAAACATGTAGCTAGGCATAGCACAAGGGAAGAAAGCAAGAGTGCAACTGCAGCATGCACACACCCTTCACACACTTCACTGGCTCTTACACCTTTCAACTCCTCTTTCAACTTCCTCTGCCTATGGCCAAGGCACAAATACTTTATATTTTATAAATTTTTAGTCTTAGCTTTTTGGATTCAGTTTTACAGTTATTCAGGTGTTTTGTTTTGTTGTTGTTGTTGTCTTTTTGATTTATTTTGGTTATGAAGGGCCTTAGACACTTGTTTTATGCTCTTCCACTTCAGTTAAAAGCTGGTTCTGGAGTTGGGGTATGGCTCTTACTCCTCTATATCCCAGCATTCTTGTTAATAGGTTTCCTCAAAAAATCCATGTCCTATATCACACAAGTCACCTGATTATATGACAGAGAAATGACAGAAAAACATGATAGAAAGACAAAGTACACCCAGTGGGTACTATTGCTATTCATCTCATATGCTTTCAGTTTTAATTTAATACTTTAAAACCTTTGCTAAAGTGTAAATCTGACTTTAAGATTTGTACATGTCGTGGGTATGATTAAAAACCTGTCAAGTCTGTAACAAATGGGTTATCTTAAAACTTGGAAAAATCTATGCATTGTTAATCTTAAAGGAAACATGTGACTTCCTTGCATCTTAACTGCTGTGCCTACCCCTTCCCACATTGGTACTAACACAGCCATGTGGCCAATAACCATCTTTGCTACAATTGGAAAGGATGGATTTTGCCAAGACTTCATTTCTATCTTGATTAAAAATGACCACAAAGGATATGCTAACCAAGGATAAAACAATTCTTCCTAGTCACAAAGCACAAACTAGATGGTCTATTTACATTTTTGATAATGCTAAAAAGCCTCTCCAATATTAGCCTTAACCTGCAGTCCCTTGTTTCTCTCTGACCTCTTCAGTCTCCCTATCTTCACTATCAGCAAGTGGGTTACCCAGTTCAACTCTCTCAGAAGCCCACTTTCAGCTCTATAGCAGTTATTGGTCTTCCAAATATTTGCTCTGCTTCACCACAAGACTCCCTTTACCTCCTCCAACCTGGCCAAAAACAGAGTTGCCAGGGTTTGTGGCTTACTCAGGATACACATCCCATTTTCATTAAGTGAACTCTCTCAAATAAATAAGATATTGGAGTCATACTGTTAATTTTTTTCACACTACTTAAATAATTCAAATAAATTATACAATCTTGCCTTCCATGATGTTTATGTGATTCTTACCAAAAATCCCATGCATACAAGTCTGTAATGAGACTAGGATATATGCAGATGAATTCCACTGAACTAACGCTACCCTCCCATCTGTGACTGAGGCAGTCCCTGATAGGTAACCTGAATAGAATTACAATGTTCCATGGGCATCCTTACTAGGAATCAATAGTCTCTGCAAGTCTACCCTTTTTTTTTAATTTTTTTTTATTTTATTTTATTTTTTTAATTTACATTCCAAATCACTTCCCCTTTCCCGTTTCCTCCCTCCCCGAAAGTCCCATAAGCCCCCTTCCCTCCATCTTTTCTCCGTTCAACCCCCTCTCATTACTCTGTCCTGGCGTTCCCCTACATCCAGTCTTTCCAGGACCAGGGGTCTCTCCTTCCATCTTTTTAGAAATCTATTGATATGCTGATTGTGTCTAGGGTATTCTGAGATTCTGGGTCAATATCCCCTTATCAGTGACTGCATACCATGTGTGAGTCTACCCTTAAAGCAGTAAATTATGAAAAGATACAAAAAGTCATCCAAGACAAACATGAAAACCGTTCTCAATTCTCAGACTGCCCTACAATTGACCTTTTGCAATATAGCAATCTGCATCCCAAGTCTCCAGATAGAAAACTCCTTATGACCTACCTCTGCTCCCAGAGTTTCCCCAACATTAGGCACAAAAACTAAATATAAAAAAGTGCCCCTGACTCCACAGCAAAAGGTTTGACTGTGACCTTCAAGGTGCACCATGGGAGAAATGAAGAAGCTTGAAAACAAATATCTGATGCTGACTAGGAATTTTCATCTCTACATAGTGGCTATCCAGGTTTTCAAATCTTGATAACCTTTAAGTCCCTGTTTCCAATATACTCAGGAGGATCATTAAAACAGGATCTATCTAAACCCTCACAAACCATTCTGTCAACAAACCATGGGATCATCAAGAGGTAAATTACTCTGAGGACTGTCCTTATGTCCTTCTGACCATAAGGACATCAAGAGCAGTTCACATTCTAGCTGACCTTGTAGGTCTGTCCGTAGATGATTGAGGACACTCAGGTTCTTTTGTCCTAACCAACACCATCTCTGATAGGGAGCCTAAGGTAGTCATTGCAGTATTAGGGTGATCAAGTTTCTCCCTTCTAGACACTGTAGCCATCTTTTCAGTCCTGACAAACTTTTAGAAACTCATTTCTTCTCTTGTTCCTTTATTGTTAAAGTAGGGGGACAGTATTAACAGCCTCATCAAACCCTACCACTTTGCTATAATTTTATGGATATTCCTCTTATTCACCCTTTTTCTAGTGATATCAACCTGTCCTGTCCAATTTCTCAGAAGGGATATTCTAGCTAAAATAGGAACCCCTATTTCTTTTGCTCTCATAATCCAATTGACTCCAGGTTAACAGGTCATCATCTTCCTCCTTATCCTCCAAACCACACAGTCTGACACCTTTTCCATTATCAAAATCCCAGGTAGATCCCGAATACGGGACAAGCAACCCCTCCTCACCAACTCATAGTCAACCATCATTCCCCAATTATTTATTTAAAAAAATCTTTCATTCTCATTCATGGGAAAAAGTGAGACAGCTTGCTGCTTTAATGTAGTTGCCTGGAAAATCTTGTCTGTTTTCTGTGCGCAGATGACTCCGTGGTTTCAGATCTATCCATAGGTTCCTTTATATACATGGGTGCCTAGATAGAAAGCAGTGATGTTCAATTGAATATACGAATGATGGTGGCCAACTTTTATTTTATTTCTGACTGGTATTCTTTGAGTGTGTGGCATTCCTGTATCCTGTGTTTATTGGGTTTTTCTTGTTTTCTTTCCTGTGCCACTACCTCTAATATTTCTTCCTATGGAAGCTATTTTGACCAGAGGTCAGAATTTATATCTCAGCTTTCTGGTCACTGTATTCAGGTTCCAAATGATATTTAAAATGCTGCTTTTTAAATAAGGTATTAAATTTATACATCAATGCATTCATATTCAAGAATACACTCTGGCAATAGCCCATCTAGTTATACGTGGTGCAAAGTAGGTAAACTAATGCTTTATTTTCTATGGTGACACTCCCTGCCATTGAATAAATGATCTATAAATATTTTATATCTAAACATGCTCTTTCTTGTTATATTTCTTCCATTCTACATCTGTTCACTGTTCATGGTAGCTCTTACATATAGATGTTTAACATTCAAGAAACCTCTACTTCTAACCAATAGCCTTTACTAATAAGGTGAGACTATCCTTCTGTTTCAGGATGCAAAAGGCCATTTTCCCAATGACCAAAATGAAGATTATTATAATAGTGGCTATAAAATTAAAGAGGTTACCCATATTGCTCTTGCATATACAATGATAATAATCTGGACTTTCATAACTGCATATCAGCTATGGAATAACTGATGGAATGGATTCAGAAGATGTGGTATATCTACACAATGGAATACTACTCTGCAATTAAAAACAATGAATTCACGAAATTCCTAGGCAAATGGTCAGAACTTGAAAATATCATCCTTAGTGAGGTAACCCAATCACAAAAGAACACACATGGTATGCAGTCACTGATAAGGGGATATTGACCCAGAATCTCGGAATACCCTAGACACAATCCGCATATCAATAGATTTCTAAAAAGGTGGAAGGAGAGACCCCTGGTCCTGGAAAGACTGGATGTAGGGGAACGCCAGGACAGAGTAACGAGAGGGGGTTGAATGGAGAAAAGAGGGAGGGAAGGGGGCTTATGGGACTTTCGGGGAGGGAGGAAACGGGAAAGGGGAAGTGATTTGGAATGTAAATTAAAAAATAAAATAAAATAATAAAAAAAGTAAGTAAGAATTAGATTTACTAAGAGAGGAGAGAGGTAGTCTTTTGTCTCTTTCTCAGGGAGAAAGGTTACTTCTATATCAACCAGTCAAGTATAATAAAAATATAAGATCTGACAAGTCCAATTTTATCTCTGGAAATGAGAGTAACAGCTCAATGACTCTGGTAAGTGCATCATTGATAGTTAAATATGGAATTCGATATTACACCTTTTAACTATTCTTTTCTTAATCCCATTAATCAAACTTGGTCTTAAAAACCTCATGTCTAGAATTCTTTAATAACACACCCAAAATATTTCTACACAGACTTTTAATCAGTTGCTATCATAGGATAACTGGTCATTAGCTATGTAGTTAGAGGCTGGCCAGTTCCAATTATACACTAACAATATAGGTCAAGCTCAAATCAAGTGTTGTAATAGTCCAATTTTTGAGAAAGTAGTATAATGATAATATTACTTCCTTTTCTGAAACAAAAATGGCAGAATGTAAGTTCCTTGAGACACAGAGTGGCCAAACTCCTCCAAAGAGGACCTCCACCTACCCACACAGATTCTTCTAACTGCATGAATGGCTGTACTGGGCCCCTGACCTACACGGTAAAAAAACACAAGGATCAGGATTTGAAATCCCACCAGTCCCTGGGCACATTTCATCAATTCTCACTCTGGAAAGCTCCACCCTGGAAAATGCTGATGCCCATGAAATACTATAAAAAAAATTGTCTTTGTCTCAGTGCACTGCTGCTGCTCACCAGAATGGACACAGCCATTCTGCTGTGTTTTTCTCTCCAGTAAATGCCTGATGTGAGATTTGTTGTGCGTTACAACTTTGTGGTATTGCTTGGTTCCCAGATGCCAGGATACTTTTCCCCTCCGAGCTATAATACTTACAGACGCAATTAAATTCCTAATATTCTCATGCCTGATCTAAAAATGAATGAGCAGACATGAATGGGGGCTCAAACCATAAGAACTATTATTTACAAAAGTGACAATTTAAACCTTACTTTAGCACCACTTTGGAAATCAATCTGGAGGTTCCTCAGAAAACTGGAAACAAATCTACTTGAAGACCCAGAATACCACTCTTGGGAATATACCTAAAATATGCCCCACTGTGCTACAGGGCCAAGTGTTCCACTATGTTCATAGCAACCTTGTTTGTGATAGCCATAAGCTGGTAACAACCCAGAAGTCCCATAACAGAAGAATGGATACAGAAAATGTGGTTCATTCATGCAATGGATTTGTGTAACTTACTCAGCTATTAAGAATGAGGACATCCTGAGTTTTGCGGGAAAAGGGATGGAACTAGAAAATATGCTGAGACCCAAAGGACATGCATGGTATGTACTCACTAATAAGTGGATATTAGTCAAAAACTAACAAACAAACAAAAAAAACAAAACAACAACATCAAAAACACTGCCAAATACCTAAGATACAGCCCACAGAACTCAAATAGGTCTACAAGCTGAAGGACCAAAGTGAGGACGTCTCAGTCACACTTGGGAGGGAGAAGAAAGCAATCATGGCACAGGGAAGGAGGGATCTGGTTCAAAAACGGGGGATGGGAGCAGGAGAAGAGGGGAAATGATCTGGTATCAGGTAGGGGAAAAGGACTGAAGCCCTGAGAGCCAGCAGAAAGAATAGAAGCAGGCAACCTCTGGAGGTAGGAGGTTGGCAGGATCCTCCAGAATGTACCAAAGACCTGGGAGGTAAGAGACCTTCTAGACACAAAGGGAGGGACCTTAGATGAAATGCCCTACAGTGATGAGAGGGAACTTGTAGAGACCACCTCCAGCAGAAAGGCAGGGCATAAAGTGAGGAATGGGGTTGCCATGAGCAGTCAAAAACTCTGACCCAGGATTGTTCTGTCTGAAAGAACTGCAGGGACAAAAATGTAGAAGAGCCTGAGGAAAAGAAGGTGTGGTGACAGGCCCAAGGTGGGATCCAGCTTGGAGATGGGGAGAGGCCCCAAGTCCTGACACTACTACTGAAGCTATGGAATGCTCACAAAAAAGTTCCTATCGTGACTGCCCTCCGAAAGACCCAATAAGCAGCTGTAAGTATCAGATGTAGATATTTAAATCCAATCAATGGACAGAAGCTTGTGACCCCTGTGGTTGAAAAAGGGAAAAGCTGGAAGAAGCTGAAGAGGAGGGCAACCATGTAGGAGAACCAGCAGTCTCAATTAACCTGTACCTCCGAGATCTCTCAGACACTGGACCACCAACCAGACAGCGCAAACCTGCTGATATGAGGCCCCCAACACATATACAGCAGAGGACTGCCAGGTTTGGGTTTAGTCAGAGAAGATGCACCTAACCCTCAAGAGACTGGAGGCCCCAGGGAGTTCAGTGGTCTGGCAGGGTGGGGGTGAGGGTGGGAGTGGGGACATTCTTGTGGAGACAAGGGGACAAGGAGTAGGTATGGGGTTTGGATCAGTCAGAGGGTGTACCAGGAGGGGAATAAAATCTTTAGTTTAAAATAAATAAATAAATTAGTTAATTCATTAGTTAAAGAAGAAACATTGTATCTCTTAGACCTCTGATAGGATTAAGATTATAAAAAGTAAGAATCCAAGTAATGTACTTACTTGACCTAAGTGGTCCTTGGGTGAGAGATATTCTAGTGTCTTCAAACACTACAGCTTGAAGTTCTGAAAGCATTTCATGTTGTCAGTTAAGAACAGATCCTGGCAGAACAATTCATCACAGTGTCTTCCATAAGGGAGAGAAAGGAGCAGCACATCCCTATATCTGCCAGAAAGTGGTATCCCAAATGAACCATCCTCCTTGCAGATGAGACAGTACACTTAAGACTGAGGAAGGTATGACAAATCTTAAACCAAGAAAAAACAGCTTATAGGCTTAAATACATTTCCTTCCTAGTAAACAGGAACAGGTGACTCAGCATAGAAGTGCAGGGAATCCTACCACACACCTTTCTATGCTGTGGTTCTATTGCCTCTATCTCCTGAATGTTTCTGGAACAGCCATCCTTCTCTGGAGCCGCTTACACTCAGGCTTTGGCTAAAACCAAATGATGGCTGGACTCTAGCCAGGAGCCTGACTGATGAAAATACTGGCTGCAGAGAATTTTATTTTCTCTAGTTGCTTCTGATTGGAGAAGTATCTATATTTAAATAGAGAATTGAATAAGAACCAATCAGAGAAGAAATCTCAAACCTAGGCAATGAAATCAAATGCCTGCAGTCACCTTGGAAATCTTCATCAGACATGCTGATTCATGTACCTCAGCCTTCTCCCTGGGTGTTACAGTAGAATCGGGGAATTGGAAAGGGAAAAACAAGAAAAAAATGCAATTTATTCTCGTCCCTGGTTCCAGTTGAAAAGAGACAAAATCAGGCAGTGCTTAAGGGCTGATCAAGGACCTCATTATTTTATCCTAGATCCTTGCTATCTATGAGAAAAACTCTAATTCTGCTTCCTTCTTTATTATTTGACTCTGGGCTGCCCAGTGAAGCTATCTGCTGATTCTTTCTCATGTGTCTTTTTCGTTTCCCCAAGTTCCACGATGATCTGCATGTCATCACATTTTATGACATATTATGTCTATTATAATGACCTGTAAAGGCTGCTTGAAATTTAAGTAGAAATGTTGCTCACAATCAATAGTCTAAATCGACTCATTTAGCATTGTATATTTCCAAGTCATAATGATAGAGAATAATTTAAGACGTATTTCTTTTAGAAAGGTTTAAATATATGCATGTTCTATACGTTCAATAAAATAGAGAAAAAACTCCGTCCTAGCTACCTTCTTGATTTGAATAAAAACATTCAGATATAAGTTACAAAGTGAAATTTCATAATCTTAATTGGAAATACTGCAGAGTGCTCGCTTCGGCAGCACATATACTAAAATTGGAAATACTGCAGATGCAAGTTCTAAATGCCACATTGTATCTGAAATTTAAAATAATTCAAGGACATCAATAGTTGCCATATTCTTTGGACATTATCTTAGAGAGCTGTTTCTTAAATATGTTTTGCTTATGAAAATTAAATTATTTTCAAGTTTTAAAAAGGATATATCATTTATGCAGAAAATGCTGACTTAAAAATATGGTTACTTCTAAACATAATTTCAACAAACCAGTAGAAAATAAGAAAACATAAATTTTCAATAGACGTTTGCAGACAAGCAATCTAAAATAAAATATAAAAGTCAGAAGGCAGGTTGTTTTAGAATACCATCAGCTGAGTGTAGTGGACTGCATCAACATTGGGGGATTCTCATGATGCTGATGGGACACATAGCTTTATTGATAAATTTTAGATAACAATGGGCAGCACAGTGAGATTTTATCAGAAATCTATGGCAATAAAATACAACCCATGCATAGCTTGAACTACAACACCAAAAGTAATATGTATTTTAAATGTTCCAGCAGGAAGTGCTGAAGTTTTGTAAAGAAGGCAGTGTAATCCCTCTAAGAAAGCTAAAATAGTACTCAGAAAAAGATGTGAAAATGCTAACCTGAATATAAAAACAGATTATGAAGAATGCTTCTATAGTTCATGAATAAACATAATAAAATTATCAATGAAATTTTAACAAATGAGTAAATTAAAGCATATCTGACATGTTAACAAACCTGCAATATTTTTAATTTAATTGTTTTATTGTATTATTGGTAGACAACACAATCTCATTCTAAGAAGAGGACTTTTAAATTCTTCTTTGTGATATCTAAATTTTCAAATATTTTATTGTTTTAGATGAAATATCAGAAGAATATGATTTGCTTGCAATAATCCTTTCTTATATTGAGCAGCTGTATAAATCCCTCTATTGGTATGATTAATACTCAGTTTAATTTCATGTGCTAACTTCATTCAGTTAGCAGGTACAGATTTCAAAACAAGTTGTGAAAACAAGTTTCAGTGCTGACAGTACTATGGATAATTAACATGTTAAACCAGACTCTTTAAAGTGGGTAGATTGTCAGCTGACTGAAACTTAATATATATTGAGCCAATAATAAAATTATTTTTCATGTGTTCTATTTTCTGAATCCATAATGAAATTACTCAGACTTTGATTAACGTACCTACCATAAATTGCATAACCACCAACTCCTTAATTTTCCCCTTTGCTTTATCTCTACTTGTTATTTTCAGATTGATATCTTTATCTAATCATCATATTCTCAACATTATCAGCTTTTGCTTGAATGCATCATTCTAAGAGTCACAAGACTCCTTCCCCTGATGTTTCTCAGTAATGCAATACTTGCATTGCTGTTATGATTTGTTCATTTGTCTCTATCTCAACTAACCATCAGTTCTAACCCTGCATTTGTTCACTCTCAAATGCCTAGAAGAAGAGAGAATCTGAAGGAATCAGATGGACATAGAATGCAAAAGACTGCCAGATAATATCTAAAGTATACAACTGAAAATTATTTCTGTTTCAAGATGAAATGTTCTATAGATATCTGTTAAATGCATTTGGTTCGTAACTTCTGTTAGTTCAATTTTGTCTCTGTTTAGTTTCTGCTTCCATGATCTGTCCATTGATGAGAGTGGGGTGTTGAAGGTTGACCCATAGTTTCTGTATTTAATAAGTTATAACAAAGATATACTCTTACCATTGTGTGGTTAAAGTATATATAGATGGAAAACAATTTATTTCTTAAAAATGAGTAGTTAACCAAATATAGTGGTGCATTTCTTTAATCTTTGCAAACTATAGCCAGACGTGAGAAGATGTATGTGAGTTTGAAGCCAACATTGTATAGATGGGAAATGTCTAACAATTCAAGCCTGCATTATTATGTCATAACTTTAAAAATTGGGGAGAATTATTCCATATTGTATATATGGAAGACATGCATGTATTCATATATCCAAGGAGACATGGTGTCTGCACAAATATTTATGAATGTGATGGTAAGTTCACATATCTTCCTCTGCAAATGACAAAATTTTTGAGACAAACTATATCAATAATATCATAGATATTAATAATTTAGTCTGAGTAGCCCATATGGTACTACAGATTATGCCAGATTAATTTATTCTTTGTTTATATTCAGAGTCAAACATTGTAAACACAAGTCCTTTCACAGTACACAGATCATAGACTAAGGAATCTACCTCATCCTGAACACTGAATTACAGAGCAAAATAATCTTATAATCTAATTAATGCTGCAACAAAATATCATATTTAAAATATGTGGTCAAGATATAGCATAATTAGTACAAAGTAACTAGTTTTGAATTTGAATTATAGACCCCATATATCTCTAGATTTGAAATAGAGAGTAGGACCCTTATGAGTGTGCATCTAAGTGAAGAAAAATATGCTGTGAAATAACTTTTGATGAGCCAATAAATAAATCTTAGGATGTTATTTTACAATGTATAAATAACTGTGTGTTAATACCCAAGACACAATTCACATATCAATAGATTTCCAAGAAGATGGAAGGAGAGACCCCTGGTCCTGGAAAGACTGGATATAGGGGAATACCAGGACAGAAAAGTGAGAGGGGGTTGAATGGGGAACAGGGGGAGGGAAGAGGGCTTATGGGACTTTCGGGGAGGGAGGAAACAGGAAAGGGGAAATTATTTGGAATGTAAATAAAAAATATAGAAAATTAAAAAAAAATCCTGAAGGTTTTTGGATATTTTTCATTTATTTTATTAGAAATTCATGTATGTCCTGTTTATGTACACAATTTCATATCTTCTCTCTCACCCTTCAAACTCCTCCCTTGCTAACTAGTCTCACTTAAACTCATGTCATAACCATTTTAATTTTATAAATTATGAATGCAGATAACAACTATAGAGCATTTCAAATATCAACTCATGCATCATTTACTTGTTACTGTTCAGGAATACAGATTGAGGTATAAGGTTGTCTGAGTGGTGGCTCATATGATCATGTCTTCATTCAGGATCATGTGCTATTTTGGAGGACTCACACCATGTTGGGCAGATATTATTTATTGATTTAGTAATATAATATCTTTCTACCAGAAACTATTTGGAAAAAGATTAACAAATCATAGCTTAATGGCTTTCAAAGAAACTATTGTATTTATAACTATTTCAGAAAATCACATAACAAATATGGCTTAAGAATACATGGAAGGGAAAAACAGATGGTTCAGCAGTTTAGAAAACTGGCTGGTTTCAAAAAAAAAAAAAAAAAAAAAAAAAAACCTCGTTTGACAACAAGCACCTCAAATACGATTCTAACACCAGGGCACAGTGAAAGAAATTGGGAACAAGAACCTGGATGAGGGCAAGAAAACGTGGAAGAGATTGGAAAGGTGATTTTCTGAGGCAAAATGATTTTCTGAAGCAAGACTGAAACACAACTCACAGCAAATTGATATCAGGAACAAGTCTGGCACAAAATCAACTAATTTAAATTTCCAGCAAAGAAGTAAACAGTGTATAGCTTTCCTGCTACATATTGAGAAAATGTTTACAGTGGATAGATTCAATAAATAATGAGTCACATTTCTTGGGGCCTAGACCAATGCTTTTGTATTGCCAATGTACCAAAGAATAATGGAGTACTAATTGAAATCAGTTGGCTTAAAGTTAGAAGTTCTCCACATAAAACCAGACACACTGAAACTAATAGAAGGGAAACTAGGGAAGAACCTTGAACATATGGGCACAGGGGAGAATTTCCTGAACAGAACTCCAATAGCTTATACTCTAAGATCAAGAATAGACAAATGGGACCTCATTAAATTACAAAGTTTTTGCAAGGCAAAAGACACCGTCAAAAAGACAAAGCGGCAACCAACTAACTGGGAAATGATCTTTACCAACCTTACATCCGACAGAGGGCTAATATCCAAGATATACAAAGAACTCAAGAAGTTAAACTCCAGAGAGGCAAGTAACCCTATTAAAAAATGGGGTACAGAGCTCCACAAAGAGTTCTCACCTGAAGAATATCTAATGGCTGAGAAGCACCTAAAGAGATGTTCATCATCCTTAGTCATTAGGGAAATGCAAATCAAAACAACCCTGAGATTCCATCTCACACCAGTCAGGATGGCTAAGATCAAAAACACAGGAGACAGCAGTTGTTGGCGAGGATGTGGAGAAAGAGGAACACTCCTCCACTGCTGGTGGAATTGCAGGCTGGTACAACCACTCTGGAAAGCAGTCTGGCGGCTCCTCAGAAAACTGGGCATGACACTTCCGGAGGATCCGGCTATACCACTCCTGGGCATATACCCAGAGACTTTACCTGCATGCAATAAGGACACATGCTCCACTACATTCATAGCAGCCTTATTTATAATAGCCAGAAGCTGGAAAGAACCCAGATGTCCCTCAACGGAGGAATGGATTCAGAAGATGTGGTATATTTACACAATGGAATACTACTCTGCAATTAAAAACAATGAATTCACGAAATTCCTAGGCAAATGGTCAGAACTTGAAAATATCATCCTTAGTGAGGTAACCCAATCACAAAAGATCACACATGGTATGAAGTCACTGATAAGGGGATATTGACCCAGAATCTCAGAATACCCTAGACACAATCAGCATATCAATAGATTTCTAAAAAGATGGAAGGAGAGACCCCTGGTCCTGGAAAGACTGGATGTAGGGGAACGCCAGGACAGAGTAATGAGAGGGGGTTGAACGGAGAAAAGAGGGAGGGAAGGGGGCTTATGGGACTTTCGGGGAGGGAGGAAACGGGAAAGGGGAAGTGATTTGGAATGTAAATTAAAAAAATAAAATAAAATTAAATTAAAAAAAAAAAGAGATGGCCAATAAAAAAAAAAGAAAACCACCTTCTAAGAATGGGGGTATAAATATGATGTCAGATCAGTTCAATATGAATTTACAGATGGTTTGTGAGCCACCTGACTTAGATCTACAAACAGAACCCAGGACCTTTATAAGAGCAGTAAGTGCCCTGAAGTGCTTAGTCAAATTTCTAGCCCTATAGACTTAAATACTTTATATTACCACACAGATAATTTCAGTCTAAGAAATATTCAGGTCCCTTGTATTATGCTTGATATATCAGTCTTTCTGGTTGTAAACCTAAAGCTAGTTTTTTGTTTGTTTGTTTTTGAAATTTTTAATTAGTTTCTTTATTTACATTTCAAATGTTATTCCCTTTCCTGGTTCCCATCCCCCCAAAAAACCCCTATCCCATCTCCTCTCCATCTACTTCAATGAGACTGTTCCCCCACCAACCCACCCAATCTCTGCTGGTGTTCCAGAATAATATGACACACCAGGAAAAAAAAATTAAAAAAAAAAACTGAATGAGCACCGCAGAGCTGAATCTGAGGACCTGTGGCATCCCTATGATTATTCGAATCTTCACTTATAACATCTAGACTTGCATCCCAGAATTTGTATGTTTCATTTTATATTTTGAAAATATTTAGGAAACTGATGCTGTTCTAAATGAATATATGGTGCCACAAACACCTCCGAACCAATTCTAATACAGGTAATGAAGATGTTGATCTGTAGGTAACATGATAGAAAAAGTAGTGCTAATATGGTCATGAGAAAAGAGAGCATGTTAGTTATGCCAATGCTTCGTAAACTTCACCAGGAAGCAAAATAAACACATATCTTTCTAATTGGCACAAATTGGACACTATATGGGTAGAAGTAGAAGCTAGGCTCCTTTGCAGCTCTCAAATGACATACTCACATTCACAAAAACATACACATTAAAACATTGAAAATGCAATGTGTAATGTAAGAATGAATACTCCAAAATTAACATTAATCTATATTGTTGGAGAAATTAACCAGTATTTGAACTCTGTAAACAAGATTCTACTCTTCCTTCCTACATCATACATATTATAACATAGCATAAGTTAGTAATGATTTCTATTTTTGATCAAAGTTATCATTGATAGATAAGTGTTTGATTTATGTTCAGTGGTATGGAGACATCATAGACTTTAATTGCTACAGTGGAAAAAATTAAATTTCCCTGCATGCAACTACAAAACAAATATCTTATGAGAAATGTACGTGGACACTCAAATAACATGTAAATAACACAAAGTTTCTACAAGGTAAACATTTTACTCCTGTAACATGAGTTGTATGTGTCTGGATTTAGGCTAGAAGCAAGCACACCCATAAGTTTTCTAACACAAAGTTGTCCTGTGCCTCCCTGTGATCTGAAGTCAACCTGCAATACTTATGCAGTTGGATAATACAGAGCTAAACAACTTCGAAGGAAAAATGAAACCCCAACTTATATTTTAACTTCATTAACTGATGAACCTAAAGGAGTCTAAATTTCTGGCAAGTTGATTCCTTAAAATTTGTTTTAATAGAATTTTGTGTTAATTACCATTTGAGCTGAAATTGTGAATATTCTTCTTACATATCTAACAGCTTTCTCTAACTCTCCAAGTACTTGTAAGTGGCAGCAAGGGTACTGATGGTTTTTAAATGTGAATACTACTCAGCTATTAAGAATGAGGACATCCTGAGTTTTGTAGGTAAATGGCTGAACTAGAAAATATCATCCTGAGTGAGGTAACTCAAACCAAAAAGGACATGCATGATACATACTCACTAATATGTGGATATTAGCAAAAAATAAACCAAAAAAAACAAAAACAAAAACAAAAAACCCAGAACACCCAGGGTAGCATCCACTGAACTCAAAAAAGTTAACAAGCTGAAGGGCCCAGGAGAGGATACCTCAATACTACTTGTAAGGGAGAAGAAAGTAGTCACAGGAGTGGAAGGGAGGGGGGGGTCCTGATGGGAAAGGGAACAGGGAGGGGAATAGGGGAAGATAATGAGGCATTGGGTAGGGGAAAAGAAGTGAAGCCCTGAGGGTCAGAAGAAAAAATAAAATAAGCAATCTCAGGAGGTAAGAGATGGGGGCAACCTACAGAATGTACCAGAGACCTGGGAGATGAGAGACTCTCCAGACTCAAAGGAGGGGCCTTACATGAAATGTCCTACAGTGGGGAGAGGGAACATGTACAGACCACCTGAAGCAGAAAGGCAGTCCATCAAGTAAGGGATGAGGTTGCCATCTTGTAGTCAAAAACTCTGACCCGAAATTGTTCCTGTTTGGAAGAACTGCAGGGCCAAAAATATAGAAGAGTCAGCTCATACTGGATGTGGGGGGGTATAGGCCCCAAGGCCTGGCATTACTACTGAGGCTATGGAGTTCTCACAAAAAGGTTCCTATCATGATTACCCACCAAAAGACCCAATAAGCAGCTGAGTCAGATGTAGATATTTACATTGAACCAATGGACAGAAGTTTGTGACCTGTGGTTGAAATAGGGAAAAACTAGAAGAAACTGAGGAGTAGGGCAACCAAGTAAGAGGACCATTAGTCTCAATTAACCTGGACTCCTGAGCTCTCTCAGACACTGGACCACCAACCAGGCAGCATACATCAGCTGATATGAGGCTCCCAACACATATACAGCAGAGGACTGCTGGGTCTGGATTCACTCATAGGAGATGCACCTAACCCTCAAGAGACTGGAGGCCACAGAGAGTGGGGAAGTCTGGTGAGGTGAGGTGTAGGTGGCGGACACATCCTCATGGAGATGGGAGGAGGAACAGTCAGAGGGTAGACCAGGAGGGGGATAAAATCTGGAGTGTGAAAAACAAAAAATTAAATAAAATTTAAAAACAAAAGTCTTTCCAGTGGGTTAAAATTCAGTTTCAGGATCACCCAGTTGCCAAGCACCCTTTCTCTAGACTGCTTTTCCTTGAAGGTACCTGTTCCACTTATCTTTCCCCTTATCACCTGTTTCACAATGGCCTTTCCACATTACAGAAATGTATCAAACTCAGGTTCCATCGTTGTATAGTAACATATTTCCATTTATGTATCCTTTCTCTAGTACTCTTTATAACTCTATAACTTTATAATATCTCTGAGGACATATTAATTTACGAAAGAGCTGCATATAACATGCTGTGTGGAAGAGACTGGATACAAATCTGAGTGTGTTTTGACTCCATTTGTTCTTCTATGTGGGGATGGAAGCAGTTATGAAGCCATGCTAGAATGACCTTTTATAAGTTGTCACATCTATACTCTCCATGATATTGATTGTATGTCTGAGAGTGTAATTCAAATATTGTTCTATATTAAAAAAATCCAAAGAAACCATTAGAATTATGAGCTAAAGCTTATAGGCAAGGTTGAATCTTTCCACAGGATCTTATTTGGTTCTCTTTATATTCTTATCTGATCTTCAGAGGAGTAGTGGGAGGTCTCTCGGAGAGTCAACAGCTACTGTTTCTCACTTCATATCTGTAACTTTGTACGCAGTTAGGACCAACCAACATAAAATAGATATATAGGTCAGTGATCCATTCATACTCAGTAATCTTTCACATAAATACTTGACATGTATTCATAGCTAATTTTCTCATGACTGTTATTTTTCAAAATGATTTTTATATTAATGTCTACTTTCTGTATTGTATTTTACTATACAACTATGACAGCAAGAGAAAAATCTTGGATCAAGTAGCACCTGCAAAGGGAGCAGTCCTAAAGATGGTGCATTATTCACAAGGTGAGCTCTACAGCCATGATGGGAGGGAGAATCAAACTGGGGAAAACAAACAACAGTCATAGAGATCATCAAGATAAAGTGACCCATGATATGACATGTAGGCATTTTTGTGGACACTATTTACTACAAGGGCAACAGTAATTTCTCACATTGGTAGTGACAATATTGGTACTAATCACACTAGAGTTTTGCCAAGTGATGTTGACTGAATTGAAAATCCTGCTTGAGGAACTGAAGAGAAGTAAGACTAGATATGATGCATAAACCATAGCTGAAGAATACAAGACTTAAAAGTAGAATCACTCCAGGTGCTTGGTACAGAGCAGTCTGATTTCATGGCCCCAGTTCTTAAACTCTTCTAGTACTCTTGTCTCTGCAAGACTGAGTGATAGTACCTACACCTACTACAGCCTTCGGTTTCTTGTAGTTGATACTATGAAAATGTTTACTTAATCCATGTCCAGTAATATTAAATAATTCATAATCTTGTCTTGCCTATGTAAGAGCTACCATTTTTTTTAAAAAATCCTTCAGTAATAGTGTTTTCCTTAACTGCTTCTCCAAGATTCATAAAATGTAAGCAAGAAAATATGCAATGAGTCACTAATTCATATCATGTACGATTCTAGGTGGTCTTTATGATAGATGTTTCAAAAGCACCCTGGAATCTCCTAGTTCCCATACTCTTTTGACCTCTGATTGTGTCTTCTCTTCTATTTTCTCTAGAAATATTTTCCAATAATACAATTTTCCCATATCACAACATTAACTTTGGCTTCAATTATCCACCTATGCCTCTGCAAGTCTCCTTCACTTTTCCATTGCTTTAATGTCTATATATACCAAAAAAAAGGAAGGGAGAAAGAAAGTAGAAGTACCAACACAGGGATTATGTTAGAGCACGAGCATGTAGACTGCAGGTAGGAAATACTGCCTTTTGAACTTTGCATGACAGTTGTGACATAAAATCATAGGATATCTTTGGTAGAACCTTGGCAAAAGCAAGTAAGTTAAGAATTCCAACAAGCCAAGGCAGGGGTGGTATGTATATAGTTCTTACATGCTGAGGAAATATTTTAATATGTAGATGCCGGGAAGAAAATCATATTTCTTGGAGTCTGAACTATTCTTTGGAGAATACCAACATACCAGTGAATGATTCTAAAACCATGTCTAAATGAAGAGTACTTATTACATACTAGGCATTAAAATCAAATTCATGAATAAGTAAATATTAGATTTGAGCCTATTTTTCATGGGAGTATTTTGGATGATGTCTCCCTTCATTATAGGTGGACAGGGCTTCAGATCTATATCAAGGGAAGAATGATACTATAGCATATGTGAAAAAAACAAGGTCTATAAAAATATTAATAAATGATTTGGAGAGAACAGTATAGGTAAATCTGATTATAATACACATTATGACAGTTTTGTTCCTCTAGAGAACCCTGATGAATGCACAGAGAAATTTTATGAAAATTGCTGCGGTCAGTGTTCAAAAACTATTTATGAAATCATTAATATCCACTAATTTTAACATTTCCTGTAGTTTGATCATCTTTACAATTACTTATAAACATTATACCAAGTAAGACCTATATCCACTTTATTTTCCCTTGATTATGTATGTGTGTGTTTGTGTGTATGTGTGTCATGTCTCCATGTCTCTTTGTGTTTAAAATCGCATGCCAACTACTCACAGTCTTTCTATCCAGGAAGGCAGATGCAAATCATGGAGAAGGCTGAGGTCTGAATTTTGGTATCGCTGACTGGTCTTCTCCAAGTTGATGTGTTTGTTCTTTTTTTTTTTTTTTCATTCCTGATCATTCAAAATAATTTTTTTATTAATTGATGAAATACAGAATTAATACATTGTTATAATACATGTAAAATAAGGCTCAAATAATTCTATAAGAAAAATTTCATTTTAAAGAGTTAATATAATAGCTTCCATATCAGAAATTGATGTTTCCATTGGCATATAAATAACATAGAAGCAATACACAAGGGGTTATATGGATAAAAAAAATATCAAGCATAGGAGTATTCTAAGAATATTCTGGCATTTAGAGAGAGTTAAATTTTACTTCAGGGGTTATTACATAGCTGATCTCTACACCCAGTGAACTGAATTTCAGTCAGAAATCCAACCATATAAAAATGGAGGGGAATCCAGGAAACGGGATAACATTTGAAATGTAAATTAAGAAAATATCTAATAAAAATGAGGATAGAGAAAAATACAGGAAGAGAGCTTCCACGGACTTTAACTGTGGGTTCTGTGTTCTCCCTCCCTACAGGGCTGTCTGAACACCACCAGTACACTAGCAAGGCAAAATTCATGTTAAAGAGATTTTATCTTTGGGTTGTGATAATCCTACTACACTCCAGACTGGAAGTCTGGGGTTTGGGATGAATGCTGTATTTTCAAAAGCTCCTCTTGAGGTACTTTTTTCTCTTGTGTATTGAGCATAACCTATCTCTGATACATTCTGTCAAATCTTTATCTGATTTGTCACTATGACACTCAATTAGACATCACTTTGAAACATACCTGCTTCTTTCTACAATTTAACCTTACCTTCATTGTTAGGGATTAAAGGTGTACATTAAATGTTTGTCTGCACCCCAACTGAATCACATAGACCTAGAAAGTCCTTGGATATAATACCTTTCCACAGGAGCCATGTTGCAGGATTAAAATTGCTCTAGAGAAAGATATTGATGATATATATAAAGACAGATGAATTGGTGGAGTAACATATTTCAAACCACATTATGGATGAGTGTCTTCTGTCCAGTGAATGCAATAAACCAATGTACAGTTATCAGAAGAATGTCTTAACTATCAAGAAAACTATATTCATAGACAATTTCCAAAATGACCCTAACAATATGCAGGAAAACATATTTTTCTTCAAAATTTAAGCAATAATGAGATACAAATTGAAACAACCTTGAGACTAACTATTCAAAATCACCAGCCACACTGTGTAGTAAAATGTAAGTTCACTTAGAATGGCACTGGATTTGTGTTATGATGTGTGCTAGTGTTTTCTGATATTGCTGACTCCTAAGAGGCTGTACAAGAGCCTGACAAATACAAAGGTAGATGCTCGCAGTCAACCATTGGACTGAGCACAGTGACCCCAATGGAGGATTTAGAGAAAGAACTGAAGGATATGAAGAGGTTTTCAGTCCCATAGGAAGAACAACAATGTCAACCAACCAGACCCTCCCTGAGCTCCCAGGGACTGAACAACCAACCAAAGAGTACACATGGGGGGACCTATGGCCCCTGCTGCATATGTAGCAGAAGATAGCCTTGTCTGGCATCAATGGGAGGAGAAACCCTTGGTCCTATGAAGACTCAGTGCCCCAGTACAGGGGAAGGTCAGGGCGGTTAGGTCGGAGTGGGTGGATGCGTGGGTGAGCACCCTCATAGAAGCAGGTGAAGGGGGATGAAATAGCAGTTTTAGAGATGGGAAAGCAGGAAATGGGATACCATTTGAAGTGTATAAATATGGTATCTAATAACAAAGAAAAAGGAAGATAAATGAAAAAAAGAAAAGTAGCACAGTAGCAGAAAATGTGGGACTCAGTGGGGAGAGTACTTATAGGCTAACAATAAAATATACTATTTGATCTGTGGAAAAATAAGATGTGTGTGTGTGTGTGTGTGTGTGTGTGTGTGTGTGTGTCTGTGTCTGTGTGTATCTGTGTGTTGTGTAGGGGAATCCAACATAAAACTACTGTACTCCAGTCTTGCATAGAAGAAATTTCTGAGGACACAGAAAATCATTAGCTTTGCTACTTTAACCCAGGAAAATAACTAGTGTAGCAATTATATTTAATTTATTGAATATATTTAAAAGTAAAATATTCTTGAGTAGCTGTCATATATACTTACTAATATTACTATGTGTTGTCATTGGAAAGCTTACTAAGTGTATATCAATATCCACCAGATCCACTGTAGTAAACAAATTATGTATAAATGCCCTCTATATAGTGTAGAAAGTATTTTCTTGTCCAGGAATGGGCTAATTTGTTGAGTAATTTGCTAAAGAGGTACTATATTACCTTACTAAAGCACCAAAAAATATATACAAATCTATTATTAAGACTCAACAACCTGATGGTAAGCTACATTAACTGAAGAAAGCATGTATTTATATCATAGAACAAAAAAACAACAGTCTGGTGTTCAAAAAGAAGTTTTCTCAATACAGACTACAACTGAAGTTATGCTGCATGTTACTGGAGTAGGGAAAAGTAACAGGATCAAAAGCTACAAACTGGCACAAATATTATGGGATTAACCACCTACATTTTTGTTCGATATGTGATTTCCTCCATGGGATTGAATCCCCACTGGACCTTACTAATTTAACTGTAGGTTCCAAGCTAAAAGTGAGCTTCTCTTATTTTTGCTAAGCGCACATTGAAATAAGATGACTCCTGATGACAAAATACTGTACCCATATACCAGTGAATTGCTTAGACCATATCAAAGATACTTCTTGCACTACATGTGAAATAACAGAGGGATACTATATGGGCTATATGTAATGAAAGAGAGACCTTGGAGTACTAGTTCCTAAGTGGGATACCATTAACAAATGCCTACCCTCAAGTCTCATGGATTGGTGTAGAAATAAAGGCAGAATGATTGTAAAGGGTCTGAGGGAGTGGATGACTCCAACAAATTGTTTTCGAGAGGAGAAGTCCACAAGTGATCACTCAAGATTTAAAAAACAACAACAACAAAAAAAACAATGTCTTATTATATACATAAATGTTATTAAGTGGTTTTCTTAAAAAAAAGAAAAAATATTCTCAGATTCAAATTAATCCATAAAAAAACACTGAGAAAAGTATGTAGAGAAATAAACAATGCCTGGAAATATATTCCTGCTGTTTGTCTTTTCTGGGAGTTTCATACAGAAAAGTCTGTTTGGTCTAGATAGAATGTGCATGTCAGAGAAGAAAGTTAAAAGTTAAAAGGTCACATAATGTTCTTACTGGTGAAAAATTGCTTAATGGGGTTACTTACTGAACCATCACTAAGAGTTTACAACACAGAGGCAGCTGGATTATGTAAAAACCTACAGCAATATGGAAGAAATCACCTGGGAACTGCAGACTTATACATCCCTAACTATTTGTGAAGACAACTAACTCCTCTAAATTGTCTGTGGATAATTCATGATTTACTATTTTCATAAAATGCAAAAGATTAAAATATCTGACCCTACAAATATAGCAAATAACTGATGTGACTATAGCAAAGTTACTGCTTTCCAATACATTCTGCTATAATATACCCATTGTGATTTGTGATATGGAAAGTGTAAGGTTCTGATAGAAAGATTTATACAAGCAAGTATTGGAGTATTTAAAAATAGTTACATTGAGACTACTGTCTACGATATATACTATCACCATTGATGAAAATATAAAGTGGAACAAAATGTTCTATGTGATATAAAATTTCTAATGAAAAGCTAAGAAAGTTCAACTGTAATCTTGTTGAAACATATATCATTAAATTAAGAGAATTGATTTGACCTCTATCAAGTGGTATGTATACTAACTACAATGAAACTATCACAGTAAAAATTGTGAATGACATGGTGAACTTTTGCCATCTGACACTGTGTGTTCATCCATTTTGTTATGAATTTAGCAGTGATACATTGAGAACAGTACAGTCATCCCCTACTCTTTCCAGATCACTGGCTCCTGCAACTTCCTTGAAGATGTCCATTATGCTGTTGAGGTTATTCAACATTTGCCTCATGATAAGCACCTAGAAAAGCATGAAACATAAGATGTCAGTCATTTCTCTTAGCAAATCCCTCCATGAATAAATTTACATGAGTCAGCTTCTTAATAGTTACAGTGTAAACTCCTAGAATCTTGTAATTCCTTCAAACTAATGCTTAATAAAAGGGCTTAGCACCCACAAAAAAATGCTCTAGCATGTGACCAGTAGAGAAACTGCTTCTGCACCCTTTACTGTTTTATTGATATTGCCATAAAGTACTAAGCAATAGCAACTTGAGTAGTATAAATTAATTTCTTTGCAAAGCTTCAAATTTATCATACATGAAAAGCAAATTTTCAACTCAAGACATTTTTCTTGGGACAGGAACTGAAGTAGAGAGCATGGCATGTTTCCTATTGCTTACTTTATTATAAAACCCATGATGAAATCCTCAAGGGGAGAACCACACACATGTCTAGTCTTGCCACATGGATCATCAATCTGAAAAGCACCAGTCATGTACAAGGGATGATCAGATAGAGGCAGTTCATTAATTTAGGAACCATATACCCATTCACCCCTGTTTTCATGAATTTGATAAGACCAAACCAACATTTTCTCCCATTTCATTCATTTTTCACTTCCATTCCCATGGACCCTCTTTCTTTTAGACATACCTCTACCCACTTAACCCTACCAAACCGAGTTTCTGCTATATCAGGAAAGACATAAATGTCTATAATACTTAGTTCCCATTATAGCAGGAACAGCAGATGCCTATTTTCAACAATCTCTTCAATTTTCATCTAAATCTAACCACTGTCCTACATGTTATGAACAGTAACATGTGGGTTTATTTTTTTAATTTTGCTCATCAGGTAAGGCAGATGGGTCAATTATGCCAAGGGGCTCAGATATGGTATGATTGAAAGGTAACCATGACCATACCTTAAGTCAGCTGCTTCTATCTACCCCACTACTCTATAACTTTCATTTTCCTGGATCTATGCTTCCTTTGTTTCTAAATCATACAGTATTTAATAATCTGCTTTGGTGAGCTGTTTTGCTTCTTGCATTAACAACAAGTGTGTTCTTGAACTCTCAGTGCATCCATTGATAGTAAAACCCTTGTGATAGTAAAATAGATGACAATGGGCAAATGCATGCAAATGTCAGAAAGAAAAAAGTAATGCTATATTGTTTTTGTATATGTCGTAGACATAATAATATTCATAATGTCTTGAATAAATGTGGTATTGTGTGTTTGATTATTATTTGTGAGTGGAATATGAAAGCATTTCAGAGAAATAATGATTCACTGTGCATTTCAAACAAAAGTTTTTGATATTGAATTTGGTGGTATATTTCTATATTCTGATTTCATCTCTACTCAAACAGCAGATGATATATATGGCATCAGTTGCTCTATAAAACTCAACAAAATATTTTATATTGCTTGGGATATATTCATTTGATTTAATAACAACTGCAGATAAACAGGCAAATAACCTCATTGTAATCAATATTAAAACATTAAGATTAATCTTATTTATTGGGCCATGCCTTGGTAACAGGATTGCTATATAACAGAAATCATGACTCTTACATATGTCATGGTACACATTTCTTAAAGTCATGTGATTGGCAACAAACATATAAAATCAAGAAAACAAAAATGGCTTAAATAGCAAGTTTAATAATAACTTACATTGAACATTTCACAGATAGATTTGAAGGGACTCTTTGATTGCAAAAATACAACAAGTTTCCTTATGCCTGAAAATAGAAGTAAACATATACCCTTTCTTTTAATTTAGTTTCCAATTAGGAGAAAAATTTTTGGATCTTTATGTTGAACTGTGTAATTTCATACCCTTCTATAAAAGAAACATCTCAAGGAATATCACACAATTACTGTATATAAATTTTATCAGAAATTCAAACTTTGATCATTTTGAATATTATATGAAAATATTTATGATTTTCAATGTTCTGTTCTAATATTGAATTCTGATATTGAAGAAGAGAGAAAAGTTTTGCTTGTGGTTGACTATTCCCTTCACATTGAGGATGTGACATATGGATGGAAGGAAGAAATGTATGGAGAAATTTTAATTACATTGTAATTTTAAAATATAGGAAATGATTAAAAAATATATTTCACTAAGTAGATGTGGAAACACTGTTTTCCCCTACACCTCCTCCTTCAACATCCTGCAATCAAGCTGACACTGAATTCCACCAGGGCTTTTTTGCACTCTTTTTTTTATATATATTTTTATTTACGTTCAAAATCATTTCCCCTTTCCCGTTTCCTCCCTCCCCAAAAGTCCCATAAGCCCCCTTCCCACCAATGGGAATACTGGCTTAACTTAAGACCACTGGGGATTGATTGGCTATTCGACATACCTATTCTGTATTTTATGTTCTCTTACCAAAGGCTACACCAGAAAGTTGTTGCCCTGCAAAGAAGTTGGATCTTAGATAAAAGGCTCCAATGATGGAGCCAACCTCTACTAGACTATCTTGACCTATATACTGCAGCCTACTCTCTAATGGCTACATTTATATTTACATTCAATAAAGTTTAAGATAATGTTGATATTCAATGGAGGGTTTTCTTATGCTTCCTGTCATTTTTGAAAAGATATAAACACTCTCCTAATCTAATTATTATATCAGTTTCCAAGCCAGAATAGAGGATTGCCCAAAGATCAATTTAGCTTGGAAGACAAGACTGTACAGCACCTTCATGTTTTAACCTCCATCCACCTCAAGAGTCCTTGGGCTCTGAAGGGTGCTTGTTAATTTTTTAACTGTTTTCAGTTATAGAAATTTATTGAAATTTGAAGCACTTTTTACATAACTCAGTCTCTGGAAAAATTGTTGAAATTTCTGGAGAATTAGCATTATGTTATATACATAGAAGCTTTTTTTTTTAAAGAGAGGATGGATAAAGTGAGGTAAATTCATCTGCTACCACACTCTGACTAACAATAGGATTCCAGAGAAGAAAAACTTTGTGAAGCACTTTGAAAGTCCATTTCAGTTCTGAGCAAGTATAGGAAACTGCAAAGTTAATGAGACACTAGCATCCAAATATGAGCAATATATACTATTATGTTGGTATATTTAACCTATTAGTATGATACCACTTTTAATATGATAGAATGCACATGAGGCACTAAGTTGTTTAAAAGTACAAGAATCAACATTTATTCTTACTGAGCCATGAGTGTTTCTTTCGTCCCCCAGAAATCTGTAGTGGAGCTCTCTTTCATGTTGCCACACTTATTAAATGGATGGTCATATTCCTGCTTCTCTCCTGTTCCTTGCTTGACTTTTCATCTTCAGAACCTTCTTCCTCCTACACTTCTTGTTAAGCCTATAGAGTGTTTTGTCTCCAAGGGTATAAACATTGCTATCCTAGTGCAGAGAGTTTCCTTGCAAATATCTATATATTGTCAACTAATATATTTTTCTGGGTGATATTAGGAACTACTGTCACTCCTTGTAGCAATTAGATCCAACATCCTATAAAGGATGCCTTAAAGCATTCACGATACACAAGTTTTTCCTACAGGTCTTACTAGTTCAAACATAAAAACTAGAAATCATGTTTAAGATATAGGGAAGGTGTAAATTAAATGACAGTTCATGTAGAAATTGGTAGCATAGTGAGCAATAACATTGGCTAAACTGGGGATAGGCTGTTTTCATGTATATTGATTATCGTGGGTGTCTACTACAAATTTCATGTCAGTCTTAAGTTATGGAAATAATTGTCCTAAAAGTAATTGGAAAATACAAGATGTGCAGTTACTAAATGTCTTAGACTATCTGCAGTTTTAAAGATAATCCAATAATGACTTCTATGGGTACTTCCATTGGAAGTTGTAGTAAATGATGTCCTTGAGGAAGTTATAGAGAATATGAATACAGAGCATTGATTTTCTTACATATGTGATGCTTAACCTAAGAAAACCATTTACCAGAGTTTGTGAGGTACATAAATTTCTGTATAGAAATGTTATAAGGACATAGCTAGATTTAAACATAATTTAACACAGATGTAGTAAATTAGAACATATAATTATAACTGAATTTTATACAGAAGAAATGCAAATAATACTTAAAGCAAAAAAGCAGGTGGTTTTCAATATATCAGCAGTAGAAGGTTATTTGCATCTGTTGGGAATGTCACATGATGTGGAGAGGCACTGTGGTTCCAATGATGAAGTTGAGACCTCAGCGAACAGCACAGTGAGACTCTGTATCAGAAATATAGGACATATATAAAATAAACAACAATACAATAAATGAAACCTGCACATGCTTTAAACCACAAATACAAGAGTAATATGCTAATAAATATTGAAGAACTGAAAAAAGCAGTAACTGTAGAATAATACATAAAGAAAGTAAGGCAATTCTTGTATGAACTATAAGACATATGAAAGGCAGGGGAATGTCATTGTCTATGTGAATACAAAAAGTTATGAAGTATTCTCTTCCAGATTAGCATAAGCATAAAATTCAAAATAAATTCTTAATCTTTGGGATAACATAAAATTAGTCATACCTGACTTCTTTAAAACATGCACATCCTTGATTATAATGTTCAGCCAGCTGAACATTATAATCCAGGACCAACACCTTTGCAATATATGGTTTACAAACAAGCCCTTGTATTATGATGAATTACAAACATTTCATTGTACAAGTAAAATGACGCAATAATAAGATACCATTGATCAATTAAAATGTAACCAATTGAATTGAATTAATAATGAAATAATACTCTATACAGCAGATTTTATCCACTGTAAAATCTTAATAATTTTTCAAAGCTTTGTTTGAGGATAGGCTGTCTTCCACAGATCCCAAACTCTGATTTATGCCACCAACTAGTAGTTTAGAGAAACTGGTTATCAGTGCTATTTTGACCTAATATTTTCTGTTAATGGATAATTTTGTTTATAACATCAGTATGTATGTATGTATGTATGTATATATGCATGTATGTTACAAAAGGTATTTAGGTCATATTATTAAAAAGTTATGCTAATCTGTTATATTTTATAAAATTCAGAAACATTAAATTTAGCATTTCAAACTCAAATAAATTAACTATTTATTTGAAATAAAAAAGACATGTACTTGCAAGGAGATAAGAATGGGTCAATTTGCATTCTTCTGCATGTTGACCTCCAGCTGAGCCAGCACCATTTGTTGAAAAGGCTATCTTTTTTCCACTGGATGGTTTTAGCTCCTTTGTCAAAGATCAAGTGACCATAGGAGTGTGGATTCATTTCTGGGTCTTCAATTCTGTTCCATTGATCTACATGTCTGTTACTGTACCAATACCATGCGGTTTTTAACACTATTGCTCTGTAGTACAGCTTGAGGTCCGGGATACTGATTCCCCCAGAGGTTCTTATTTATAATAGCCAGAAGCTGGAAAGAACCCAGATGTCCCTCAATGGAGGAATGGATTCAGAAAATGTGGTATATCTACACAATGGAATACTAC
Organism: Tokudaia tokunoshimensis; assembly: GCA_036184795.1. Lineage (NCBI taxonomy): Eukaryota > Metazoa > Chordata > Mammalia > Rodentia > Muridae > Tokudaia > Tokudaia tokunoshimensis. The sequence goes on from BTHU01000001.1 coordinate 37,059,326, forward strand.
TCTGCAATTAAAAACAATGAATTCACGAAATTCCTAGGCAAATGGTCAGATCTTGAAAATATCATCCTTAGTGAGGTAACCCAATCACAAAAGAACACACATGGTATGCAGTCACTGATAAGGGGATATTGACCCAGAATCTCGGAATACCCTAGACACAATCCGCATATCAATAGATTTCTAAGAAGATGGAAGGAGAGACCCCCTGGTCCTGGAAAGACTGGATGTAGGGGAACACCAGGACAGAGTAACGAGAGGGGGTTGAATGGAGAAAAGAGGGAGGGAAGGGGGCTTATGGGACTTTCGGGGAGGGAGGAAACGGGAAAGGGGAAGTGATTTGGAATGTAAATTAAAAAAATAAAATAAAATAAATAATAAAAAAACAAAAAAAACAAAAACAAAAACAAAAGACATGTACATTTATATTTTAATTTAATTTTTCATCTATTGATATAAATTAGTAGTTTATACTGAAACATGTTCTTTTCAAATTATTCATTATAGTATCAGTGTTTATGACTGCAGTGTAGTGCTGCTTTAGTTGGAACATGAATTGCTTACAAAGATCCTTTTCTTGAATTGATCACCCATGTAAATACCGAAGTTATTATTAAAACGAAAAATCAGTTTAATTTCTTGTGCTCATGTCATTTATATAGCATAGACTCACTAGAAGTTCTATGTTGTAAAAGCAGTTATTAGTAATAAGATCACTAATATCAATTAATACATTACATGAGAGTTTTTATAGAAGTCGGGTAATTAGAAAACTGGAACTTGGTTTAATGTAAGTCATAAATTTTTAGATGTATTCATTATGAAACTCCATTATGTATAAGAAATTTTTCAGAAAATAAATTATACCAAGTAATCTGAAAGTAGACACAAACAAAAATTTAAAACCATTAATATCACTTCTAAAAATTTACAATATTCAAATTCATTGGTTAGAATCTTACTATTATGAAATTCCTGAATTTCCAAATCTATTATTTATTAAGTCCATACCATTCCAAATCCTTTATGTTTCACATTTGACCCTATGGTCAAAGTCATCTCCAAGTCATAAGGAACTCCAAGATAGCCAACACTGGCCCAACTAACAGAAGCCAACTGTAAGATTCACACTTTGATAAGCACTTTCTGTATACAAAGGTATTTATAACACTGGTATTCTCTCAGCTTTATAAGGTTAAAGTATACTTTGATGGAATAAAATTTTGTGCTTTAAAAAAAGTACATAAAGGCCAAGTTTCCTTTAATCCCAGCACAGAAGTGCCAGACTCAATTGAAGTCAACTAATTCTATAGGAAATGTTTCAGTCCATTGAAGCCAAAATAGGATCTTGTCTCAAAAAACATAGACTAATTACATATCACTAGATTAAGTTGTAGGAATTATTTGTATTGGTTAATGCCTTCATGGAGGTGTCATGTGTGTCCAGGCATGAGAGAGCAATGATCAACTTCCAGGTATCTTCCTGTAGTGATATGTGTAATAAAGCCTTTATGTCTGGCTGTAAGTCAAATGTACAATAAAGCTTTTCTGCCTGACTTTGAAAAAAAATGTTTCAGCAAGATCTTTCCTGTGTTTGGATTAATCAGTGCAGACTGAAAAATTGTTTTGAGACTGTTTGAACCTTGAAGAAATATTGTCTTTCTCTAGAGAATCTACACTTGGTGCTCTATGAGATCTTCCAAGTGCACAAATCTTGGTCTTGGAAAACTTGAAGTTCTTACTTTTGACTATGACTTGCCATGATCAAAAGGGGCTGAGATATATGTGGGTTGTCTGCTCTTGTGGCCAGATACCTTTTATAATTGGGACCTTACCTGGCCCCCAAATAATTTTGTATAATATTTGAATAAAGTAACTGGAGTGAGCTTACGAGCTCACGGGGTATCAGGTTTTTTTTTTTGTTGTTGTTTTTGTTTTTTTTGGTTGATATGTTTTGTTTTGTTTTCTTTTCTTTTTATAAAGCTAAACCCCTCTGGTCCTTCAGAAAATGAAGGCGTAGCATCTTGGTGAGCTCCTTGCTCTACTATGGCACCTATGACCTACATCAACCAGTATATTCCTCATCTGATCTTCAAGGTATTTTTGATATATTTTATCATTAAACTGAATCATATATCAAATATATATCACAAATCAATATAAACTTGTTATCTCATATTGGAATTACAGATAAACAATGCCATGCTGATTTATTATTTTCATTTATATGCATATTCACTGTACCTGAACATTAGTCTTTGCACTTCACAGCATGAAGATTATAGAATAATTGATCTCTCCAGTTTGAACACTTACATATACAGTAGTTATATTACAAAATGATGGACTATATAACAGAAAGATTATTTATTAATATATACTTCAATTAATATTACATAAATATTATTGAAATGTATGTTATAGGAAAAAGGGTCTATGATATTGTGAAAAAAAGCTGTAGGACTCAATGGTCATACTGAGAGTGAAAATGAGTATTTGTAATATAACTTTCAAAATACCAATAGATCAATGAAGGTACCAATGACAAATGATATTACACCGAACTTTGTGCCAGCAGCATCTTGAATTCTATCTGATATCTTTCATTTATTTTATTAGAATTTCATGTATGAGTACTGCATTTCTAATATTTCTTCTTCTCTAAAAAAGAAGACAATCTCAAACTTCTCTTTGTTTTCCAAGGTCACCAAAATTTATGAAATAATCTACATTTATTATTTTAAAGGCTGAATATATTTATTAGCAATACTGAATCTCAAATATTTAACCCATGTACCACATAATTGATGCTCTGTTCATTAATACAGACTGAGATAGATGGAGGAATCCTAAATTTTCTAGACATTTAATGTCACTGGTCAGTCAAGTATTCAAAGATATTCCCAAAAGTAAAGTACTCACATATATAATTTTAAACCAATAATTTAATAAAAGAATATAAAAGGAAAGTTCTTGTAAGTATATTAGAGAAAGAAAGCCAACAAAGCTTGAATTTTTAAACCAGAATTCTATGGGGACATTAGACAAAAGCATAATATTAATATTAAATTAAAACATTAATACTTTCAAGGGCACATGTAGAAAATGTTTAAAAAATTTTTGTTAAGTGAATTGAAGAACAATATATATTTCAAAAACTTACAATTGTTTCATAATAAGAGACAACAAATTGATAAGAGAAATGAAAAATTTTAATCCAAAATCTATAAGTAAAAAAAAAAAACAGTAACCATTTTAACTTGAGAGGCTCAGTCTTCTAGATTAAAAGGGAGAGAAAGAAATTCAAATGTGTGTTCTCTGCACATGTCTACTCAATATATATGATCTAGGCTACTGTCACCAGTTGTATGGTGAGGAAATAATATAAGAAATTCTGTTTTAGTAAAGCCAGTAGATATGCTTTTGTGGATAAGGAATTATTTAAAAATGTTCTACAACACTCTTTGTGGAATTTCTAATTATGGATACATTCTTGCAAGCTGTGATATAAATGGTGTCTTTGTAATGGGATTGTAGAAGGATTTTAAGTATTTGTTTATTTAAGTATATTTACACTGTGAATGCTCTCTACATAATAAATCATCCCAGTCAATATAAAAATATACTATCATTAGTAGAATCAAATATCAGGCAGAGCTTGTGGAAACTTTTGAAAGATTATGGAATAGAATTGGGCAAGCTGAGCAGTTAGAATGACTACAATACAAACCACAAACCATAAGGAGCTTAAGAAGAAGGAAGACTGAAGTATATATGTGTTAATCATAAAGTGAAGGGATTCAAAATAATGACAGGAGGTAGAGAGAGCGATGGACATGCGAGGGAGAGAAGAGAGCAAGGGGAAAAAGGGGTCAGGATCAGGCATTGGAAGGGACAAAAGTACAGAAGATCAGAAAATCATTTAAAAATATGTAGCAATAGGGCATGAGAAACTAGAGGGTAGCCACTAGAAAGTCCCAAATGCCAGGGAAACGAGAGACTCCCAGGACCCAAAAGGTATGACTTCAGCCAAAACATGCAACCAAAGGGGGGATAGAACCTGGAGAAATCACTTCCAGTAGATAGGCACAGTCCCCATTCATCCCATCTCCAAAATTTTAACCCAGAAATGGTCCTGTCCAAAGGAACGACAGGGACGAAAAGTAAAACAGAGACTGAAAGAAAGGGCATCGAGAGACCTCCCCATCTAGGAATCCATCATATCTGCAGACACCAAACCTTGACACTATTGCTGGTGACAAGAAGTGCTTGTTAACAGTTGCCTGGTATGGTGGTTCCCTGAGAGGTTCTGCCAGCACCTGAGTCCGGGACTTGGATGGAAGAGTTAGGGGAAGGACTGAAGGAGCTGAAGGAGATTGCAACCCCACAGAAAGAACAATATCTACTAACAAAACCACACAGAATACCCAGAAACTAATTCATCAACCAAAGAGTATATATGAGGAGATCCATGGCTCAAGATACACATATCAGAGGATGACCTTATAAGACATCAATGGGAGGGGAGGCCTTTGGTCCTGTGGAGGTTTGATGCCCCAGTGTAGGAGGATGCTTGAGTGGTGAGGCAGAAAAGGGTGAGTGGGTTGAGTAGTGCCCTCGTAGAGGCAAAGGAAAGGGGGAGAGGGGGAATGGGATTGGGGGGGGTTGTGGTGATATAACTAGGTGGTATATATCATTTGAATAGTAAACAAATACAACAACTTTTTTAAAAAAGAATACAAGAAGACCTTAGGGTTCTGGATTCATGAGAGCTCACAGAGACTGAAGCACAAACCATGAGCATGCAGGGGCAGAAACTAGGCCCCTTCATATTTGTAGCAGATGTGTAGCTTGGACTTCATGTGGTGCCCTAACAATTGGAGTGGGTATTGTCTCTATCTCTGTTGCCTGCTATTGAATCCCTTCCCCTATCTGGGCTGCCTGGTTGGTCCTCAGTGGTAGAGAATGTGCATAGTCCTACTCAGACTAGATGTCCCAGGGTGGGATAATATCCAAGGATGTCTTCCCCTTCACTGAGAAGAGAGGGAAATGGTAGACAGTGGTTTGTAAGAGCTGAACTAGGAGGAGAAAATGTGGTAAGGATGAAATTGGGCTATAAATTGGATGAATAATAAGTAATTGAGAAAAAGAAAAAAATTTCCCTCATTTAGTAATTAGTGCCTTAAAACAATTTTAAGACTATCAGGATAACTATGTGAACGACTTTATTAATTATTACTTTTTGTGTAGCCCTGGCTGTCCTGGAACTCACTTTGTAGACCAGGCTGGCCTCGAACTCAGAAATCCTCCTGCCTCTGCCTCCCAAGTGCTGGGATTAAAGGCGTGCGCCACCACCGCCCGGCTAATTATTACTTTTTATGGTGAGATAACAACCATTTAAATATGAGTTTAATAGTTATATAGGAAGAAACGAACATTCAGTCTGAACTGTTCTTAGTTCATTTATTGTACTCTCCCTCTCTACATGAATACTTGGCAAATAGAGTAGGTCCCCCCCTCGGTAATAAAGGACAAGATGTTTTCATCATTTCACATTTGCTAACCATGTACTCTTATTTTTGTCTGTGCAACAAATATATACTCAGGTACACTTAGGTCTGTGAAGTGTTAAAGGATCTTGCCCTATTATGTGATAATGATTTAGACTATTCTAATGTTTACTCCTCCTAATTATTGAATTCAGCTTCTGTGACAACTCACATATAGTTTATCTGATAGTTTTAAACAAAATCTTTTCAGTAGGTCTTATTGGGGACTGCACAGCACAGGATCATCTGTGCCCATGGTATCACATTAAGACAAGTATATGTCATATGTTTCTCTTAATTCTGTGAAAGTGTAACTCACTGACTCTTTGTCACTAACAGATTCTGATTCCTTGTGATGACGTGTACCTCTTTTCTGACAGTCCAACTTTCCATAATTTTGTGAAATGTACATGATTTAGGAGTAATTTCATTTTATACAGTTTGAAAATACACCCATAAAAATAATGAGTTAAATGGAATCCTATACTTGTAAAAAGGATCTTACATACTTGTTTCAAGGTAAATTGATCCTGTTCTTTTATATACATTGATATTCTTCCTCTGGTGTAGAACACATTACAAATTGTTAATTTTCTTCCATGTTAAAATTATGATATGAAAATATTTGTTTCTATGTGATGAAATCAATTGTTACTATTGCTTTTTTTCTGATAATTTTAAAAGAGTAAAAACATCTTCCCAACACTTACTTTTTTTTGGTTTTAGGACTGTGTGTGAAAAATACAACATCTATACGTAAGTTACACACAGTAAATAGCCTCAGTAAATACATAGTACCTTCTGTATAATGAAATCTGCTAGTTAATTATACAGATTATAGTACAGTAGTTATGACTTGAATCTTTAAAGGATTTTGCACTAAGAACATACTAGTGCATGAAATTGAATTATCTTCCCTGTTATACAGATTGGCAGTCATGGTAGCAATATTTGATCATAATTGTCCTTTGTGGTCTCAATAGAATTTAAGGGTATGGTGGGATCCTTAACTTTTAAACACTGCTGAATCTTCGTGACCATTAAATTAGCAAGTTCTTTGTGTATTTCTTCCTTGCTGCACTGTATTCCAAATGTACAAACCTATAATACAACACAAACCGTCTGCAATCATAATCACTATTCCTTTCCATTTTTACAGATGTGACCCAAAAATCTAGGGTATTCATTACTGATGTAGTGTGGGGATATAGCTCATGATATTACAGTATTAAAACAATGAAAATGAGACTTTTCTTCAGGCCGCCATCTGAAGCAGGAAGCAACAATTACTATTCCTTAATATCTTATAACATCAATGGTCTCAATTCCCCAACAAAAAATAATTTAACAGAAATAGTTTTGATGTAAATCTTCAATTTTATCAGAAAATGTTTATAATTGTACTTTCGATCAACATAGGAATATTTTTATTCCTAACAATTTATCTGCATAATTTTCCATGAAATAGTCAATTTTAAAGTGTTTTTCTACATATTTCTATAATTTTTTCAGAAATATTTTTCTTGGAGATATTCAATTTTATCAGAAAATGTTTATAATTCCACTTACAATCAATTTAGAAATATTTTTATGCCTACAATTTTATCTGTAATTTTCTATAATAATCTTCAATCTTAATGTTATTATATATTTTTCTACACTTTTATTAGAAATAATTCCCATGTAAATCTTCAACTCTATCATAAAATATTTCTACTTCCTTTTTCAATTAATTTAGCAATGTTTTTATCTCTACCATTTTACTCTTTAATTTTCCATGAAAATTGTCAATCTTAATGTGTTTTTCTATATGCTTCTTCAATTTTGTCAGAAATATTTTCATGTAAATCATTAATTTTATCATGAAATATTTTTACTTCCTTTTTAATTAAAAATAAATAAATAAATAAGTAAATAAATTAAAATATCTTCATGTAAGACCATGAATCAGAGAGTAAATTAAATGATTTTCCAAGCTTTGTTAACATTGTCCCTATACATAGCCCATGTGTTGCCCAAATATACAGAGAATATAAACAGACTGAAACAATGGTGAACATATGTGTTCAGAATTTTGTGTGGTTTGTTTCAGCTCATATACAGTGTCTTCTTTCATTAACCATCATAATTCCCTAAAGAGGACTCATTGGTCACCCTTTCCTTCTTTCTTTTTTCATGAGGTACAACCACCTTTCCAGTTTACAGCATATTGTAAAACAAAGAATTTTCACCTGAAGACTATCAAATGGCTGAGAAGCACCTAAAGAAATGTTCAACATCCTTATTCATTAGGGAAATGCAAATAAAAACAACCCTGAGATTTCACCTCACACCAGTCAGAATGGCTAAGATAAAAAACTCAGGAGACAGCAGTTGTTGGCGAGGATGTGGAGAAAGAGGAACACTCCTCCACTGCTGGTGGGATTGCAAGCTGGTACAACCACTCTGGAAAGCAGTCTGGCGGTTCCTCAGAAAACTGGGCATGACACTCCCGGAGGATCCGGCTATACCACTCCTGGGCATATACCCAGAGGCCTACCCAGCATGCAATAAGGACACATGCTCCACTATGTTCATAGCAGCCTTATTTATAATAGCCAGAAGCTGGAAAGAACCCAGATGTCCCTCAACGGAGGAATGGATACAGAAAATGTGGTATATTTACACAATGGAATACTGCTCAGCAATTAAAAACAATGAATTCATGAGAATCTTAGGCAAATGGTCAGAACTGGAAAATTTCATCCTTAATGAGGTAACCCAATCACAAAAGAACATATATGGTATGCAGTCACTGATAAGTGGATATTAACCCAGAAGATCAGAATACCCAAAACACCATTCACATAGCAATTGATTCCCAAGAAGAGGGCAGGAGAGACCCCTGGCCCTGGAAAGACTGAATGTAGCAGTGTAGGGGAATACTATGGCAGAGAACCAGGAGGGGTTTTACTGGGGAACAGGGAGAGGGAAGAGGTCTTATGGGACTTTTGGGGAGGGTCGAACCTGGAAAGGTGAAATCATTTGGAATGTAAATAAAGACTATAGAAAATAAAAAATAAATAAATAAAAAAATTTAATTGAACTATGAAATGATGCACTGTAAATGATCATTCTTTGTATTATTGTTGACAAAATGGACACAAACTCATTTTAAATGTACTTGAAATTTTACTGTTGAAATTTGTAATTTTTTAATCAATGTAATATGTTTTATTTAGGCTTATCCTTGTGAAATATAATTGCAGAATTTGAAACAACACAAACACCTCAATGTTTATCTATAGATTAAATATTAAATTTGGAGGTATTATAGTATGCTTTATACATTAATGTGATGATGCTTAAAATGTATGTGTGTGTGTCTGTTCATATATCCACAATGAATATTTTTGCATAAATATAATTAGTGTTATAATTCTAATGGGTATATTTTTAAGATTATACAATCTCATCTGTCATTTAAAGAGGATAACAGGGGATATTTTTATACCAGATATCATTATCTACAGGATTACAGAGTTAATTTTCTGAACTAGACAGTTAATTGAATGTCTGCAAGTCAAAATACTGAAATTTGAAAATTATTTTCTTGTTTCTCTCATTAATCTGATTTTGATATCAGCCTCATGTTATCCCTCATTTTCTCCAAGTAAATATTAGAGTATAAGGGGCTACAGTTCTGGAGCAAGATATTACTTGCCACGTTTGACTGTTCATTTTATTTGTCCTTAATTTCTTCTTCTCAGACATCCATACCAGCAGCTCTTACAGGAGGTAACAGTGATTGTTCTAGCTAATTTGTGACTGGTGTGACAGAGTCTGGAATGTTTTTATCAAAAAGAATAGGAAAGGAACCTTCAAAGGTACTCTTCTGGGTTATAGTTGGGGCTGTGGAAAACAAACCACATAACTTCAGTTGGGTCCTTTCGGAATTAGAGCACAGGCATTTTTCCTCTGTATCATCTCCAAGCTTCTAATTTTCATTGGAATTGTTAAAATTTTCTTTTTTTTTGTTATTTTTTTTTATTTTTTTAATTTACATTCCAAATCACTTCCCCTTTCCTGTTTCCTCCCTCCCCGAAAGTCCCATACGCCCCCTTCCCTCCCTCTTTTCCCCATTCAACCCCCTCTCATTACTCTGTCCTGGCGTTCCCCTACATCCAGTCTTTCCAGGACCAGGGGTCTCTCCTTCCTTCTTTTTAGAAATCTATTGATATGCGTATTGTGTCTAGGGTATTCCGAGATTCTGGGTCAATATCGCCTTATCAGTGACTGCATACCATGTGTGTTCTTTTGTGATTGGGTTACCTCACTAAGGATGATATTTTCAAGTTCTGACCATTTGCCTAGGAATTTCGTGAATTCATTGTTTTTAATTGCAGAGTAGTATTCCATTGTGTAGATATACCACATCTTCTGAATCCATTCCTCCGTTGAGGGACATCTGGGTTCTTTCCAGCTTCTGGCTATTATAAATAAGGCTGCTATGAACATAGTGGAGCATGTGTCCTTATTGCATGCAGGTAAAGTCTCGGGGTTTATGCCCAGGATTGGTATAGCCGGATCCTCCGGGGGTGTCATGCTCAGTTTTCTGAGGAACCGCCAGACTGCTTTCCAGAGTGGTTGTACCAGCCTGCAATTCCACCAGCAGTGGAGGAGTGTTCCTCTTTCTCCACATCCTCGCCAACAACTGCTGTCTCCTGAGTTTTTGATCTTAGCCATCCTGACTGGTGTGAGATGGAATCTCAGGGTTGTTTTGATTTGCATTTCCCTAATGACTAAGGATGATGAACATCTCTTTAGGTGCTTCTCAGCCATTAGATATTCTTCAGGTGAGAACTCTTTGTGTAGCTCTGTACCCCATTTTTTAATAGGGTTACTTGCCTCTCTGGAGTTTAACTTCTTGAGTTCTTTGTATATCTTGGATATTAGCCCTCTGTCGGATGTAAGGTTGGTAAAGATCCTTTCCCAGTTAGTTGGTTGCCGCTTTGTCTTTTTGACAGTGTCTTTTGCCTTGCAAAAACTTTGTAATTTAATGAGGTCCCATTTGTCTATTCTTGATCTTAGAGCATAAGCTATCGGAGTTCTGTTCAGGAAATTCTCCCCTGTGCCCATATGGTCAAGGTTCTTCCCTAGTTTCCCTTCTATTAGTTTCAGTGTGTCTGGTTTTATGTGGAGATCTTTGATCCACTTAGAATTGAGCTTAGTGCAAGGAGATAAGGATGGGTCAATTTGCATTCTTCTGCATGTTGACCTCCAGCTGAGCCAGCACCATTTGTTGAAAAGGCTATCTTTTTTCCACTGGATGGTTTGGAAAGCAGTCTGGCGGTTCCTCAGAAAACTGGGCATGACACTCCCGGAGGATCCGGCTATACCACTCCTGGGCATATACCCAGAGATTTTACCTGCATGCAATAAGGACACATGCTCCACTATGTTCATAGAAGCCTTACTTATAATAGCCAGAAGCTGGAAAGAACCCAGATGTCCCTCAACGGAGGAATGGATTCAGAAGATGTGGTATATCTACACAATGGAATACTACTCTGCAATTAAAAACAATGAATTCACGAAATTCCTAGGCAAATGGTCAGATCTTGAAAATATCATCCTTAGTGAGGTAACCCAATCACAAAAGAACACACATGGTATGCAGTCACTGATAAGGGGATATTGACCCAGAATCTCGGAATACCCTAGACACAATCCGCATATCAATAGATTTCTAAGAAGATGGAAGGAGAGACCCCTTGTCCTGGAAAGACTGGATGTAAGGGAACGCCAGGACAGAGTAACGAGAGGGGGTTGAATGGAGAAAAGAGGGAGGGAAGGGGGCTTATGGGACTTTCGGGGAGGGAGGAAGCGGGAAAGGGGAAGTGATTTGGAACGTAAATTTAAAAAAATAAAATAAAATAAATAAAAAAAATAAAAAATGAAAATGCATTGCCTATTAACATCTGCCACTCTTGTAATATTTTAGTATAGAACCATGATACTAAGTATTAAAGTTTGTATAAAGTAGTGCTTTAAAGATAGAAGTCACAGGGAGGGTAAAAATTCAACAGGAGACTTCTAAAGTTACGGTGTATATAAATTTTGTGACAGAGGTTATAAATGCAAGAATCATTTGGAATGAGGAATCTGTGGCTCATGTGCATATCTGTAAGAATGCTGTTTAGCATTATGACAACATGATTTCTTACTATATGAGAAGCGCTAGTTATATCTATAAGACAAGAGATATGCTAAGTTATGGTACCCTAGGTAGAAACACAATATGTGGAAAAGGAAGAAAGTGAAATTTGACACTATACCTCATTGATAAACTCTGAGTAGGAAGAATTTAGAAGGAGAAATTCAGGAGATCAGAACAGAGCAGTCTGGCTTCAGAACCCAAGGACTTAACCTATTTCAACATGTTCTATTCCCCCTCCAGGCTGTTTGGCTAGACTTAGACCTAATTCATTTCTCTGTTGCTTTTGGTGGATGCCCTGAAAATTATTTCTGATTCTAATGCCAAAAACCTTAAAAATATTCAAATATTTTCTGGCCTGTGTAGGAGCTACCCATCATAAATAACATCTGCAGTATGTTTTCATTTTGATACTGTTTTCCTCAAATTCATAATGTGTAAACAAGCAAATAAGGGATGGGTAAATAGTTTATATCATCTACACATACTGTTTTGATAATCGAATGATCAACTTTTTTGTTTGACAGCAATTGGAAAATGAAAAATAAAGTGTAACTTCCCATGGCAGGTTTGACCAAAAATCAAAGCAGGAATCATGGAGAAAACAGTATTCCATCTCAGATATTTTTAAAATGGGTATAAGGAGAAAGTTGTCTGAATCAAGCCATTTCAGGGACAACTTCTCCATCCACTTGGCAGGGTCAAACTGATTCTATGGAAACAACTCCTACCTTATTTCACTTGATGTCTCTGTTGTCTGTTAATCAAAAATTACAAGTGAATGTAAAGAAAGAAGTTACCTGTTATCTAAATGAAGGTACACAAGTTGTAAAAGTATAATGCTGTAATTAAATATGTGCAGCTGGACCACTCCTTTGTACCCTTATCATTTTGATTTGTGTTCCAAATGTTCAGGATGAGGCCTGACCCAAGGTTCTGAGTTGAAACTTTGAAACCTTGTGACCTAGATAAGACCAGGTCACCAAAACTTACTCACTCACTCCACCATTGTGTTAAAATATTAGATAATGCTACAGTCCACCTTGCTTTGTGGTCTTATACTTTAAATACGCTGTACAATTTCTCTTCAGGGTCACAGTTCAGCTTCTGATCTGTTCTCTGTCCTTGATTGATCAGTAGTGGCCGGAGTACAATAAAATTTTGACAGCTGCTTTAATACATATTAAAATGATCTTTTGAAGACACAGAGAATTCCCTCCAGAGTCTATGCTGTTGTACCTGACTAGATAATTTTCGCTTCCTAACTGAAATAGAGATCTTGATTTGCTGGACTCTTGTACTTGCTTGGTTTGTTTTGATATTTTAGACTGCAACATAGGGAGTGATTGGTAGTGTTAGAAAAAGTTAGTATTAAGATTCAATGAAGCCTTAATATTTCAAACCTCTCACTCAGACAATCAGATTCTCTTTATTTTTGGTCATTACTGACAGCAGTTATCTACCACTTGACTTTGATATATTGCAAATTCACAAAAGCTTCTAAATTTTATCTGTTTTAATGTTAGAGTCACAAGACTGGGAAAACTGTTAAGTCTCCTTTAGACAAAGTAAATTTATATTCTAGCTATATAGACAGAGTACTGAAGAGGAAACTCTCATGTATCCAATCAAGCATTCTACCACCGAGCCACATCTTTAGTCACTACAGTGATTTTTCTCCCACACCATCATGTGATTCTATTAACATTGGCAAGGCCAGGAGTGTTATTTGCCCTTACAATGGGACAGACAATGCCTACAGCAGAGGAGAGTCACACATATAGAGAGATCATCTATAAAACATAGCTATTATCTGCCTCAAAGGTAAGCTGATCAGACCCTTCTTTTAACCCCATATATCATGTCTGATAAGGTGCTCACAGGATAGCAAGTCACAGGAAACCAACTATGGTGCAGAATACACTTACTCTTTTATGACAAGGGATTTCACTGTTTTAGTCATGGTGCTACCTCTCTGTTCACTCAGAAGGAGCCCTTATGATTGCATGACAGTCAAAACCACACAACAAGTCTTTTTCCATAATTGTCACTAAGGAGTATTAACATGAATAGAAATTATTCAAAATCATGGATGTCAGTCCCTAAAGAGGGTTACTAATGAGAGGTTGTTCAAATAGTTTTTTGCTGATGTTATTTCCTGGGAAGTACAGAGTATTAAATCTTAGAGAAGGCAAAATTGGCAAGGTTTTGGAGAGTTAGTAAGTGATAGATTTGCTCCAAATCCTGATTTCTGCTAAGTGAACTTTGGTGAGGTGTTTCAAATCTTCCTTTGGCCCTTCCCATATTCACCAGTATTCCTGTTCAGAAATTTCCTGTTAGACCTTCTCTTAATTTCTCCTAGAAATAAATTAAAGGAAAAACAGTACCAAATGTCAGCATGTTAAGATTTGAACCTTTGACAATTTCAAGATCTCTGCCTACTCCTCATTCAACAAAGTGATCCAAGCACTGAGTCCCTGCGCTTTTAACATAGTGTTCAGCTCGCAGCTGAAACCAGATTCAACCTTTGAGTTGTTCCAGTTAGTCTAGTCCCTCATATATATTAAAAAGGGCACAGCAATTTCATTGTTGAAAGCTATTATATAGCAAAAGCCTATGAGTAAGGTTGTGTTGAATAATAAAGATCTTGCTCTCTCTCTATTTCCTTTTATTTTATTTCTATTTCTCTTATATCCATCTCTATATTTATCTCTATAGCAACATAAACTAAGCTTTACTAAAATTTGCTATCAATGTTTAATTCTGTGAGTCAAGTAAACATATTCTTGTGATATAAGTATGCAATAATTGCATTTTTTCTCTATTATGTCTCAGTTGACTATGAGGTAAAATCCTAAATTCTTTCCCTCTAAAATGGTCCATGAGAAGGGTAATATGGAGAGGATAAAACTAGATAGGACATACAGAGATTCAGATAATGTATAAAACATGATATTGAAAAAATATTTTGTGATTGCAAGGGATTACTTAAACAAGCAATATAATTGCAGAAACACACCAGAAGTATCATGGCTCGCATCAATCATGAGACATAATTGAAGAGAAGAGAATGGTTATAAAGAGATACTGGTCAGAAAATGGGGATTCACGCCAAAGATTTACAAGAAAATCTGGTAAATAAATTTCTTTTGATGAAAATACAGAATTCTACTTTGACACCACAGACAGATAATTGGTTTTATATTTTTTTCTGACATTGTAGAAAGGAATGGGCAGCTGGAAAAGTGAGAACAAACTATAGTAACTACTTTTTGTCAAAGCGTAATGACAATATAATCCTTAATATAATACTCCAATTGGAATTCTGAACCTCTAATACTCTTCTTAAAGGCAACAAGATGATAATAAGTAGCATATTTAATGTTATATTTCATTGTCCAAGAAGGTCTTGGAAGATATGTAAGATAGTGGTTTGGAAATGTAAAAGGTTGGTCTCTCAGGGTTTATCAGTCAGCCATGTGAGAACTCTCCTTACCAGAGCAGTTCTTCATAGTAGATCCTGCACAAGAGTGTAGGAACAGAACATACCTAGTATCTGTCAGAAACTAACTGGCAAAGTTTATAATCCTCCTTGAAGCTGATGAAGGGTCCCAAGACTGGAAAAGGGGTGAAAATTTTAAAGGAAAAGCTGGCTTCACTCGGAGAAATATATTTTCTGTATAACAATCAGGAGCCAGTGACTCAGCAGGGAAGGAAGAAATCTCAGCAAGTCCCTGCCTATCTCTACTGACTCAGTCTCCTGCAGAATCAGTCTTCCTCTCTGGATCGGTTTACTGTCAGGCTTTGGCTAGATCAGGTACCAGCTGATAGCTGGGCTCTAGCCAGCAGCCTGACTGGAAAAAAACCCTTGCCGCAGAAATTTTTATTTGCTTCCTTTGGTTCTGATTGGAGGAGTGTGTACATGCAAATGTAGAATGGGTTAAGAACCAATCAGAAGAGAGATCTCAAACATAAGCATGGAAAGCACAGCCTGCAGTAACCTTGGAGATCTCAATTAGAGCTGCTGATTCATTTATCGCTCCCTCCTCCCTGTGTGTTGCCTCAGAAACAAGGAAAGTGAAAAGGGAAGCCAGAAAAAAACACGCACACAATTTCCCGAGAGCTCTTGCTCCAATTAGTAATTCACAGTACCAGTAAGTGATGATGAGGGCTTATAATGCCGGGGGCTGCTTTGGAATATATTGTGCCTATCTAGAAGAAAACCTCTGTTTTTGCTTGCATTTTTTCTGATTGTGACTCTGGGATATGAAGTGCACCTTTCTGCTGACTCTTTGGTCACTTCCTGTGTCTGTTTCTCCACTGGTATGAATATATGCTTGAATTATCATGCTACATAATATATTCATATCTATTAGACTATCTTATTAAAACTGCTAACTAAAAAATCTTATTAAAATCTGCTAGGACTGAAAGACGAAAATGCCATTTTAAAACACTGCTCCAAAATAAACAATTACCATAGAATGTCACCCAGTGTCATAGTGATAAAAATCAATTTTAGAAATATTGTTACCACAGAAAGACTTAAATTATACATATATTTTCAATAATTCTCTGTGAATGTATGTAAGATTTATGTGTTATTGCACATTAGGTTTGAATGCAGGTAGGGCTTTTTTTCATTTTTTTTCCTTAGGTGCAGTAGATAGTAAAAGAATTTTTTTATTTGGAATTGATATATGAAATTGTTTATTTGAAAAATCCACTCCATTTCCCTACACTATATTTTATTTCAGATCACCGCTATTCCTATTCCATCAGAAGCTAATACACGTTCTGTCTCTTTAATAAATCTGAGTTCGTATAAAGCACTTGGCTGTACATGGATATGGCACCATCTACTGGAAAATTTGTAGTTTATCAGATAAGGATCTCTGAGAAAAATCTGACTCTTCCATCATCTTATTAAATACCAAAGTCAGTCTGATATAAATGGGGATTCGTGAGTCCTGCTTATAGTCATACTGGGATTTTGGCTGGATGTACATAATATAGGAAATGTGCAATCTCAGATGATGTAAATTCATGATTGCTACAGAGTATACAAATCCATTACATACTGATTCAGTGTAATGTGTATTATTTAAGATAACGTTTAACCAAGAATTGGATTTTGGCAAACATTCTAGCCTAGCTGGTCCTCAAAACCCAGAGTTATTTTTGTCCTTAGCTCATGGCATAAGACTGCATGCTAATATATGTATGCCTGTTTTTTAATGTGAGAATTCTAGAAATAATTCCCAGATACTCATATTTCCATGTGGACATGATGTCTGAACCGTCTATCTGAATCTGCATATTATAACCTCAAAAGCAAAAGATAACACAATAAATGTAACTGGAGGACTACATTGCTTTCCATGCTATGGGACAATATATACTCCTTCTTTTCTAGTTATAATTCTGTCATTTGTACTCCACCAGTTTCAAATTATTATTTCTGAATACTGGATGGAAGTTTGAGGTAACAGGCAAGTGACTGTGCTGTCCTTCTATGACCCCCACACATATAATGGTACAAGAGTAGCACAGTGTATTCGCCTGCATCTTCCATCCTATACTTATTTAAAATCTTCACATTTTTAAATTATATTTTCCTATAAGTTCTATTTAAGTATTTCTTAGAAATTTAGGCTCTTAGAGATTGTTTGGTATATCAGTCAGACTGTTATTTTTCTAGTCCTTACCACCATGGTGTATTAAAGTAAGCACTGCAAAAATAAGTACTTCAAAATTTCAATGTAAATTTCATATTTTTACCTACTTTAAATTTTGCCAAATCTCAGTCTTTGAAAGGGTATTAGGACCTTGGTGCTCAAAGAAACTATCAATTTTTCATTATAACTTTGATGAGTAATTCAGACCTATATTATGGCCAGGGAGAAAATTGGTTCATGCCTGATACAGAAAATCCTAGCTTACAACACATGGTTTTGAGATCAGGAATCCTTAAAGAAAATTGTCTGCTGCTAATTTTCCTGATACAGTATACTTTTAAATTTATTTTAAATATCTAGGCTTATACTCACAGAGAAGCTTCATTATTACCTTTAGCAAAATATTCATTTTGAAGCACACAAAACCCATTACAGTATTGCATAACTTCTAGAACTTCAAAGAACAACTGAAAGTGTTTCTAATCCAACTGATGAATTCAGAAAACTCATAATTATTTCAAGAATGTGACAGAATTTCATGAAGTACATACATAGATTATAAGATCCAGAGAATAAAGATATCTGTAGTGAGGAGAGGATTTCTATATAGTATAAGAAAGCTACAAAACATTTCAAAAGCATAAATATCTAAAATGATTAGTACAATGACACCATAAATCATTTTTCCAACACTAATGAGGAAATTTCTCAAGGTCTCACACTTAGCTGAAAATCTAATGGCAAATGATGTATACTAAAAGAGATTGAATCATTCTTCTCTAAGAACACAATAATTGATAGACTATTGATTGCCACTCAAACAGCCCTAAGCACATATACATGCATATGATCACTACACAATTTACACAGCAAGAAGTAGTTATGTATACATTTATATCTGTACAAAACAATAGTAATTAATAAGTGAAAATCTTTTTGATAATGAATGGAGAAGAAATGTAATGGGAAGAGGTTAGGAGAAGGAAGGGTGGAAATAAGTTACATAAAGTATTCTAGTATAAAACTCAAACATAAATCGAAGAAGCATGTGTGTGTATATTTATGTATGCATATGTAATTGAATGAAAACACCCTATATTTGGAGAGATACAAATATGTATCATACAACACAAGATGAAATCTCCAGTGAAACCAATTAATTATTTTGTGAGTTATTGGCCAAATGGGTTTCACATTATCCCAATCAAGCATCACCCCACATTTCCAAAGCTATAGTTAAATCTCGACATTGTAAGGCTCTGCCGAATAAGATATATTTTATCATCAAAAAGAAGAAATATATCTGGTACCAAATTTGAAACTTCACTACTACTAAGTACATTTAATATGGATGAAAGGTAAGGTGCATATTTTTAGAGGAGGAAACAAATCACCAGTATCACCTTCAAAGCCTGTAATGTGCCATACTTTCATAATTATTGTCAGAGAAATCTGTTGGGCTAGTTGACCCTAACACCAAACAGATGACCTGATAAGTTTGAAAAACCCCAGGGAATCTCATAATTGAGAATGGCAGGTGCTGGAACCAGCTCCTGGTCAAGTTCTACCTGTCCTGAAACACATAACCATGTCTCTCCAATGAGAAGACCATGACATTCGATCATGTAGCATCAAAACCTAGAGTTCTCAGTGCTAATTAGGAACATATATAGGCTCCAAGCATTTAGCCAATGAGTTCCCATCCTGAGCATCCATTCCTGCAAAAGGTATTTAATCCCTGGTTCACCCTGAGTAAGACATATGCATTCACACCTGCCATAAATTAAGCAGTTGAACAAGCAAGACCATCTGCTTCATCAAGGATTACTGTGGGGGTAGTGTGAGGGGAGGCCTTCCTCATAAACAACCATGTCTAAATCTCCCTGACAAGGCCTTCTCTTTTTTAGCCCCTGTTTATTCACTCACTGGGAACCAGAAGTGATTCTGCTTCATCCTAGGGTCAGCAATCACCTTCCTGACTCTCAACAGGAAGGAGAGATCCATGGACCACTCTTTTCAATTCCTTGTGGTCCCCAGCAGCGTTTGGGTACACAAGAGAATGCGAACCAGAGCAAAAGTCCTAGATCTCTCTGCTTTTCATCCAGAAAAACTCAGGCTGGGATCCCCAATCTTGGACTTTGTTCTTCCTTCTCTGAGGTGCACAGTAGTATTCTGGCATCCTAGCTGGGAGGCAGGCATGCAGTTTTACTGTAATCAACTACTTTTGATTCTTCTATAATACAATACATCCAAGCTATTTTCCCCTCACTCCATCCCTGTTAGGTCTAGTCCCTCCATTTCCTTTTTTAGAAAGGAGCAGGATTCTAATTCCATGAGACAGAAGCCATAGCTCACAGTGCTGACATGGACAAGAACCTGAGTCTAATAAGTAAAATACCCAGGAAAAAAAACAAACAAAAACAAAAACAAAATTCAAAACAATTGATCATATTCTGGTAAAAAACATTAAAATAAAAGTAAAAAGTCCTAATTACATATTATTTTATCCATAAATCTGTGCATCACTTGAGCCTCATCAGCAGGGCTACTGCTTGCACTAGATGGGAAATAGGAAAGAGAAGTTCAGGTGGATTATGTGTAGAAAATGAGAGTCTGTAAGTACTAGGTCATAAGCGTGATGACTTCATCAAACCTCTCTACTTAAGCCTCATACGCAAAGGAGGCAGAAAAACTGTAAAAAGGGCCTGAAGTGGTGGATGACTCCAGCAGAAAAAAAAATTTTTATCAAGTATAACTTTTTTGATTAACATAGGTACTCACAGTGACTGTGGCAGCAAACACAAGATCTAATCTGGTTCAAAACACAGAAATACCAGCACGGAGAAGGGAAAGTAAACAACAATATCACTGCTAAGCAAGAAGGTATGTGCATTTCATATCTACTGGGAATAAAATAGAAAACTAAGGTAAATTTTTTTCTAATTTAGTGTGACTGGTTATAACAACTACACTATAGAACAGTACATGTTTGCAGAGACAAAAACCTCCTTACATTTTCTTTCAGGTAGTGTGTGTGTGTGTGTGTGTGTGTGTGTGTGTGTGTGTGTGTGTGTGTGGTTTGAATTTTATTTTATTTTGGAGTTCTTGAATAATTGTATTTTGTTAAATAGAGTAGTTGCTGTTATGGTGGTGGAGCTGGTGGTTTCTATCTTTCTTTCTTTCCTTCTTTCTGTCTTTCTCTTTTCTTCTTTCTTTTTGTTCATTTTGTTTTCTTTCTGTTGTTCTGGGAAGGCATACTGAAAGACAGTGGGACAAAGGAACTTTGCATAAAAACAGAAGTGTTGGCAAGGAGTTAGTGAAGTTGGAGAAGGAAAAAATCTGATGAAAATATTTGTTTAAAATGGTGTATATGTGTGTGAAGAAAGTTTTATATATATGTGTAGGTTTAGCTTAACTTTATGATATATGAAGAGTCCATGTAATATGTCCATATGAATACAAGGACTTACAAATCTATAAGATCATCTCCTTTTTAGTAAAAATAGGCTCTTCTATCATATGGTTCATCAAAGCCATGTTTCCCTCCCTCCACTTCTGCTAGTTCCAGTCCCCACTTCCATTCTCCACCAGTTTCACTACTCCTGCATTTCTTTTTCAGAAATAAACAGACCTCCAAAAGACAAAAGACAAACAGGAGAAATGATCATCTCAAAGCACAGAGGAAAAATCTCTGAGAATCTTTAACCACTATCATGGTTTGAAGAAAATTATTCAAATATTTCTCACAAAAATCAAATCCTATAAGTTTAAGTGGAAATACCACATGTATAGATTATAAATGATTCACTATACCTGTAATAAAAAATTATTTTAAGTATATCAATTGTTTTCTTTTCTTTGTCCATTGTCCTCGAAGGTGTGCTCAGGGCACTCATTAAAGAAAATGAATGAGTGGAATTTTTATTTCTTTGTTTTACACAAAGTGTAAATTTATTTTTTCCACTTAAGTTTACCATATATATATATACACACATATGTATATGTATACATACATATATACATATATACATGTATATATGTGTATATATGTATATGTATATATATATGGAAAAAACTACTGCAATCCTGAAATGGAGGGGCACACCTGTGAAAAATTTTCTGCTTTGTCTGAAAAAGGTGAATCCACTTTTAATCTGAACCATTGAGGTAGGAAGACACACATTTCATCTGGATCTTGAGGAAGGAAGACATATGCCTTTAATACAGATATGGAGATGAGAAGTCACACACTATTATTCTGAATCTAGAGTTGAGAAGACACGCCCTTTAATATTCATCATAATTCTGCTGGAAGCTTATATGATAACATGGAAGAAGGAAGCTCTTTGCCTTCTTGCCATAACCTTGCTAGCATATACATTCCTTCACTGGCATTATTGCCTACCTCTTTGGGAATACAGCATATACCGAAGACCAGCTGAGACACATAGCCTTATGGGACTGAGCAACTGCTGGATAACTAAACTTTCCATTTACAGCCAGCCTTTCTTAGATTAGTAGGAATTGGTTGCAGCTTATAAGTCATTCCAATAAATTCCATACACATGCATCATATGAATATACACATGCATGTATACCCAGAGAAACACACATATATACATATAAATTTATATATATATGTATGTATATATGCATATATATTAATATGTAAATTTATAAAATATACTTGAAAGGATAATATCTGCAAGGCAAACATTTTGATGGCTAATCTCCCTCATCAGTCTTTCTTACCAGGACTTTAAACCTAAAAATGATAGAGTGTAATATAACATTAGGATAGCACTTCTACTCACTGTATTGAATCATCTATTTTTCCTTCCTAGCTCGATGCTCTCCTAAGTGTTTTTCCAGTTTCCACTATTGTTTCCTTAATAGTGGACTTAAATATTTGGAAATTCTCAAGTGTCTGTGGTGTTCCTCTGTTATCTCTAAACTTGTACTTGGATAATACATACACAGAAGCCCCTTGCAGAAGGTTGTGGACAGCTATATGGCTACATCATATTTTGTAAATACTCCCTCTCTCACATTCTTATTGCTTTATCAAAAATTTGATGGCCTATAACAAATTCAGGAAGAAGGTGTGACTTCCTGGCAGAGTGAGAGGAACACTGGGAAAAAAGAGAGACATAGGAGATTAGCGACTGAGATGTGGAAGTCATACTATGGAGAGATAACCAGCTATGTGGCAGACATAGACTAGTATAAATGGGTAGAAACCTAGCTTCAGGTCTAGGCAATAATTTGTAAATAAACAAGCATGTAATTTTTTTTGAAAATGAGGCAGACATAGAAAAGAAATCTGGGTTAAATTCTACACTTTTTCTATATGGTTTGTCTTGGTATCAAACTAGCACCAGTATTTGTCATGTATTTTCTCATAATCTTGAGCATTTATCATCCACTAACTCCTATTTGTCCCAAACAGATTCTCATTTTTTCTGATCTATTGTGGCTCCTTTCTGACATTCTACCTAACCATGCTTTAGTGTGAAGTATATAATATAGGAATTCATTCAGGTCGTATAGTATGCTACTTATCCAGGTAAGACTCAGGAGAATGAATAAGAAGAAATGAATTGAATCATGTACATAATACAGAGTTTCACATACCTGTTACAGAGTAAATTTATCTTGTTCTTTTATATGTACCCAGATCCCTCCACCTGTGTAGAACACACTTCCAATTATTATCATCATGTCAAAATTAAGGGGTCCAAGTGTTTGGTTTTTGTATATAGTAGGCAATAATTACCTGACCTCCTATGTTAATGGTCTTTTCTTTTGCCATTTTTTAAGAATAAAACATACTCTCAACACTTCCTTTTGTATGCTTTTGAAGTAGCTATAAGATGTCCTTTCTGCCTGGGACTGATATAGAATAAACAGCTGCAATAAGTTTTTGGTACAGATCAAATAATAACATCTTATTAGTTAGTTAATGATGAAAGATTCGGCTACAGTTATGACTTGAAACTTAAAAGCAAAGTATGTCCCATATCACTCTAGTGCATAAAGGTCACTTATGTTACCTATTGTGGATATTGGCAATCATGGAAATATAGTTCTGATAATTGTCTGTTGAATTTTTACTAAAATGCAAGAATGATTTTCTGAATTTTTAAAAATTATCTTTGGAATTTAAGGCCATTAAACTAGTACTGTATTACTGAATTTATTCCTAGATATACTTGCATCCTTGTATATAAAAGAAAAATATAATCTGCCTGTCATATTGATCATTATAATTTACATCACCAGAAATCTGTTGTCTCTAGAACCTAGAGTATTCATTGATGCTGTAAATAATGTGTGGAATGTATTCCATCATTTGACATCATCAAAACAAGGATACTAGTTCTATACATAGTGAAAGTCTATGGATGTGAAAGATTTTTTTGTTAACATGGATTCTGGACAAAACCCATGTATTACCCAAAAGACAGTACAACAGTGTGTAAACAGAGGGTATATGATTATAGCAACCAATCCACTGTTTCTGTTACCATCTAGCTCATGTACAGCCAATTTTGGAAAAGAGTTCTGTCTTTTGAAAATGTCATGTTTGTGAATACACACACACACAAACACACACACACACACTTACACATAAGATTAATGAATATAATGATTTAGAATGCATTGATATGTGAATATATCCTTTAATGAGAAAAGAAACAAGGACAAGAACATCATTCAGCCTCATTCATAAAGGCAGAACCGAAAGAACTATGCAGAGAGTAACTGAAAGAGTGGCTGTACATAGCAGCCTTATTTATAATAACCAGAAGCTGGAAAGAACCCAGATGTTCCTCAATGGAGGAATGTATTCAGAAGTTGTGGTATATCTACACAATGGAATACTACTCTGCAATTAAAGACAATGAATTTACAAAATTCTTAGGCAAATGGTCAGAACTGGAAAATATCATCCTTAGCGAGGTAGCCCAATCACAAAAGAACACACATGGTATGCAGTCACTGATAAGGGAATATTAACCCAGAATCTCAGAATACCCAAGACGCAATTCACATATCAATAGATTTCCAAGAAGATGGAAGGAGAGACCCCTGGTCCTGGAAAGACTGGATGTAGGGGAACGCCAGGACAGAGAAACGAGAGGGGGTTGAATGGGGAGTAGGGGGCAGGAAAAGGGCTTATGAGACTTTCGGGGAGGGAAGAACTGGGAAAGGGGAAATCATTTGGAATGTAAATATAGAAAATAAAAAAAAGAAAAATTCTTATTTATTTTCAGTATTATTTCAATTGATTCTGATAAACATAAAAATATGATGCCATAATCACCTCTGGATGAATTATAAAACCGGATATGAAGAAATTGAATCCAAGGTAACAGAAAGGAAAAATAAGTTCTATCATGGTTATGAAAAAAATCAAACAGATTTGTTCCACCAATGCTCAGAAACAGAGGAATAACCAAAATCAGTGTTATTGAAACTTAAACAAGGAAATGACCATCAGTTTCCTGAAATAAAGGAATCCTGTCCATCAGTCTGATCAAAGGCCTGCTTCCAGTTATATAATTGGCTAGTACAAAGCTGTAAAGGTTTTAGGGAATGTAAAATCTGGAGAAGTCATGACCCTAAAGGAATTTATTTTCTGTATTCCATAATCCTTTGTGACTAAATAGACTAAACATCATATTTGAGTTTACCACAGCTTCCTCAGACTGGCCATGTGTTTAAGAATTTCAGCAAGGGGACTATGGGTTATGAAAAGGTTTCTTCCTTTCTCTCTCTCTCTCTCTCTCTCTCTCTCTCTCTCTCTCTCTCTCTCTCTCTCTCTCTTTCTTTCTTTCTTTCTTTTTAAATCACTGTTGACATTTAGTTTTTCAGTTGGACCATTTCTTTTTTCTATTATTATTATTATTATTATTATTATTATATTCTTTATTTATATTTCAAATGATTTTCCCTTTCCTGATTCCCCCCCCCCAAAAAATCCCATAAGCCATCTCTCCTCCCCCTGTTCCCCAATCAACCCTCTCCCTCTTCCCCGTCCTGGTATTCCCCCACACTCTAGCATCAAGCCTTTCCAGGACCAAGGGCCTCTCCCCCCTTTGATGTCCAACAAGGTCATCCTCTGATGCCTCTGCTTCTGGAGCCATGGATAACAATATGTGTTCTATCTGGTTGATAGTTTTGTCCTTGGGAGCTCTGGGAGTACTGGTTGGCTCAGTTGGACCATTTCAAATTACATGTGTAGGCTTCAATATTATTCTCATACTAGCAGAGATTCATTCAAATTCTTCTTGGATTGCTAACTTGATTCACAATGTAATACTTCCAGATGGTTTTTGTTTGTTTTTCTTGAAATTTTTGCATTTTAATTTGATGTATATGGTTGTTTGTCTAAAGATAGGTCTGTGTATCTCATATATGCAGTGCCTGCATTGGTCATAAAAGGACAATGCATCCATTGAAACCTGAGAAAGATAGTTGTTAAATCACCATACATGTACATGGGACTGATCCTGAAAACTGCAAGTGCTCTTAACTGCTGAGCCACCTCTCCAACACCTGCTCTTGTTTGTTTGTTTTATCTTTTGGTTCTTTTTATTTTTATGTTTTCTTCAGATTTATTTATTCATTTAATCATTTGCATCCTATATTATTTACTGCATCCTGAAGTTTTCTCCTCCCAGCCATCCAGAGTCCCTCCTCCATTCCATCTCCCCTTCTCCTTTGAGAGGGTGGGGTTCCCCTAGGTATCTCTCTAACGTGGTATATCACATTTTGCTAGATTAAACACATTATTTCCCACCAAGATCAGAGAAAGCAGCCCTGTTGGGTAACAGATACCACAGTCAGGATACTGCTTTAGGGAGAAACTCTGCTCCAGTTTTGGGGGGAACAAAAGGGAGACTGAGCTGTATATCTGTTCCATATGTGTTGGAGGCCTTCTTCCAGTCAGTGTATGTACTTTTGTTGGTGGCTCAGACTCTGAGAGCTCCTGGGGGATAGGAAAATGAGGGAGTAGTATCTAGTATGAGAAGAGATAGGAAAGAGGCGCAGAGGGTCAAGTGAATGAATGGAAATATGCAGCAGCCAGGGTGGTGGGTTGGAGGGAATCCTAAGAAGTAGGAAAGACCTGGGATGGGTGAGGCTCCCAAGGAGTCAATGCAGTGACTTTATACAAAATTTCCAATACTGGGGCTATGGAAACTGAAATGACTACCTCCTGTAACCAGGCAGGATCTCCAGTAGAGTGGTAAGGACATCAACCCATCCACAAAATTTTTGAACCAAAGGATTTTTTTCTATCTAAAAGAAATATAGTGTTAAAGATGGAGCAGAAACTGAAGGAATGGCCAACCAATAACCAGCCCAAACTGAAAGACATCCCATGGGAAAACACCAATCCCTGACCCTATTAATGATACAGTATTTGATTCATTAAACAAGTTCCTAACCCTCAATAACCTTCAACCCAAAGTTTATCTTGTTTACAAGAAATGGAGGCACAGAGAAGCATGCAGAGGCTAATGAAATTGCCAACCAATAGCCAGCCTAACTAGAAAACCAACCCAGGGGCAAGCACTAATCACTGACACTATTAATGATATTCTGTTATGCTTGCAGAGGGGAGTGTAACACGGCTTTCTCCTGAGAGGCTAAACTCGGCAGCTAACTCAGAGGAATGAAGAGAACCACAGGTAAACAGTGGATGGAGTTTGGGGTTATAATGAAAGAGTTAGGGGAAGGATTGTGGGCCTGAAAGAGGATAGGAACTCCACAGGAAGGCCAACAGTGTCAACTTACCTAGACACTTGAGGCTCTCAGAGATTGAACCACCAACAGAAGGGCATATACAAGCTGAATTTAGGCCTCTCTAACATATTTAGCAAATGTGTAGCTTGGTCTTCATATGCTCCAGCCCAAACAACTGGAGCAAGGGCTTTCCCAAAAGCTGTTGTCTATCCGCGGGTTGTGTTCTTTAACTGTGCTGCCTCAGTGGAACTGGATACACCCAGCCTTGCAAAGATTTGATGTGCCATGGTGAGGGCATACCCAGTTGGCCCCCACCTCTCATAGGAGAAGAGAAGATTGGGGGGAAGAATTATGGGTGGGTATGACCGGGTAGAGGAAATAAGCATGGTGTAAAGTGAATATATTTTAAAAATGCAATCTCAGGAAACTGGACATAAGGAAAACTCTCTAACATTGGACACAAAATAGTTCTACCTTAAAAATGTTGTCTATAGTTCTACCTTAAAAATGTTGTCTAAGTAACATATTTGTTGAAATATTGATATTTACTTTGTCTAGTGGATATGAGAAAATACCTAAATATAAGAGCACACAGATTACTGTGTGGAAGAAACAAGAACAAGAAAAACAAAATAAAAAATCCTAAAAATCAAATGCTATAAAATTTGAAATAATAATTTGTACCACTCAAATTCTTTTAAAATTATGATAATAAGTTAGTGTAAATAATATTTAAAGACATAAAGTCTTTATAAGTACAATTAAATGAATGTTTTCAATTCATTTCCAACCATGTTAAAGAATTTCCTATCTCTTTATCGTCCATTCACAAACTATCATCTTTTTTTTCCAACTTTTTTATTAGATATTTTATTTATTTATATTTCAAATGTTATCCCTTTCCTGGTTTCCCCTCTGAAAACACGCTATCCCATCCCCCCTCCCTCTGCTCACCAACCCACCCAATCCCTCTTCTCTGTCCTGGCATTCCCCTATACTGGGGCATCGAGTTTTCTCAGGGCCAAGAGCCTCTATCCCCTTTGATGTCCAACAAGGCCATCCTCTGCCACATATGCAGCTGGAGCCATGGGTCCCTCCATGTGTGCTCTTTGGTCGGTGGTTTACTCCCTGGGAGCTCCAAGGATACTGTTTGTTCATATTGTTGTTCCTCCTATGTGGATTCAAACTCCTTCAGCTCCTCGGGTCCTTTCTCTAGCTCCTCCATTGGGGACATTGTGCTCAGTCCAAGTTGGATGAGAGCATCCACCTCTGTATTTATCATTTTTTATACATGTCTTATGGTTTGCTGGTGCAGTATTTCCTTAAAAATCCCCATTACTCAAGTAATTTCCTTCTTCCAATATAACAACTCACTCAAGTTTGTATCAAAATTGTGTTACTGTAGGGAATAGATGGGAAACTTTTAAGCAGACACATGTATGATAATATAAGAAATGTCACATCAAGAATGATTTCTTGCTAAGATACCACTGTTACTTATGAAAAGTAAACTAGTAGATATGCAATATCAAGTACCTTTTATTACTTTTTTCTCCATTAAAAATATGAAGGCATAGCTATCATAAGGCACAGTATGATAACATGATTTAAAAAATTCTCTTAATAAAATCATTTCAGCTACTTAGTATTTAAAGCCATTAGAGTCACTATAAGGACTAATAAAATCACTATTCAAGTGATAGAGAAACTTTAAGGTAATGGTAGTGGAGAAACCATTGACAAGTTCCAGATCTCTGGCCTCTCCAACTTTTGCAAAGTACTCTTTCAGACACCATCCTCTTATTATGTCCACAGTTCTAAGCTTCTAGCTGAAATCAAATCCAACTTTTTAAAATTAATTTATTTTATCATATCCCAAATACTGACTCCCTCCTGGTCCCCCATCACAGGGTTTCTCCCCCATACCATTCCCTTTCACCACTGTGTGAGTCCTCTCTACACGGGGTACCACTACTCCCATATATCATGTCTCTTCAAGATTATGTGCATCCTCTCCCACTGAGGTCAGACAAGACAGGTCTTAGCTACATATATGTGGAATGGGGTTTGAGGTGGGGATAGATTGCTAGTTGGCCATTCTTTCAGTCTCTGTATATTTCTTTTAGAAAGGACCATTTTAGGGCTGAAAATTTTGCAGGTAGTTTGGTGTCCACATCCTTCCACTGGAGGTCCTGTCTGACTGTTGGAGGTGATCTCTTCAGGTTCCATATCCCCATTCTGACTAAGGTCATACACATCAACCTTAAGATTATACCCTACACCAATCAGAATGGCAAAGATAAAAAGTTCAAGCAACAGCACATGATGGCAAGTATGTAGAGAAAGAGCAAAATTTATCCATTGTAGGAATGGTCTCAAACTAGTACAACCACTATGGAAATAAATCTGGCAGTTTCTCAGGAAATTGAGACATGTTCTCCATGAAGACCTATCTATACTGCTCCTGAGTATATACCCAAAAGATGCTCCACCATATCACATGGACATATACTCCACTATGTTCATAGCACCTTTATTCCAAATAGCCAGAAACTGGAAGCAATCCAGACATCCACCAAATTGAAAAAATGGGTACAATAGATGTGGTTCACTTAAACAATGGAATACCATTCAGCTATAAAAAAAAAAGAGAATCATTAATTTTGTAGGCAAATTGATGGAACTTGAAAATATCATCCTGAATGAGGTAACCTAGACCCAAAAGGAAAAGCATGGTGGGTATTCAGTGTTAAGGGTATATTAGCCAAAACGTACAGAATATCCATGTTATATCCCAATTCCAAAGAAGTTAAACAAGAAGGAAAGTCCAAGTCAGGATGTTTAAATAATACTTAGAAGGGGATCAAAACTTTCATGAGGGTTAGAAGGAAGGAAGGAGCTATGTGGGAGAGGAGCATAGGAGGGGAAAAGGGGATAGCATCAGCTGTGCAAAACCGGGGTAAGGCTCAGAGTGCCAGGAGAATGAATGGAAATGTGCCGCTGCTGAGTTTGGTGGTGTGTGACTTAGAGATTACTTAGGAATTCACAGAGACCTGGGATGTGGGAGGCTCCCAGGAGTCAAATACATCTTTTGATTTGCTCCATTTGTACAAGTACTTCATTTCTACGAAGAAGAGCAACTCCAAGTTAGCTGTAATGGGAACAGGATTTCTGTTTTCATCGCCCAAAGCTAGTACTAAACAGAAGCCTTGAGTAAGGTCATGCACAATAATAAAGATGATCATTCTACCCCCCCTTTCCTCTATTTATTCTCTGTTTCTATTTATCTCATTTTGATTTCTATGTCTACACTTATCTCAACATACCCACAGCTTTGCTATCCTTTCTTTAAACATATCATTCTGTTAAGTATGCAAACTTCTTCGTCTGATGTTTCTCAGTGATGTAATACCTGTGTGATTGTTTATGCTTTCTTTGTTGAGTTGTCTTTATGGAATATATACTGATTATCACTTCTGACCATAAATTCTTTGGATCTCAGATGTTACACAAGAAGGGAAAACTCAAGAGAATAAAATTACATAGGGCATGAAGGTCCTCCATATAATATGTGATATATACCATTGAGAAAGTTTTTGTGCTGCTGTTTCAGTCTCTCTGAGCACATATCATAACTCCTTTCTTGATTCAGTGGCCCTGCCAGGGTCTTCCCCAGATCCTCAGTGTATAAATTATGGATATTGGTCTAGTGGTTTTGTGGCATTCCTGAGTATGAGCAGGTGTGTCTCTTACTCTTTTTCTTTCCCTTGGAAATCACTTCCTCCTATTGAATTTTCATGTTCAGTGTTGATATGAAGGTCTTTTTATTTTTCGTTTTCATGATGTATTTTGTTTTGTAGTGTTTGGTGTCTTTTGTAGGTTTTCTCTTTTCTGAAGGAAATGAAAAGTGAGTGAATGCATGGGAAGAGAAGAAGCTGTGAGTAGAGAAGGAAGAATAATCTGTGGTCAGGATTATTGTATAAAAGAATTTATTTTCAATAAATAATGACAAGAAAGCATGTTGTGGTTAAAAGGAACAACTCAGACAAAACAGTACATCTGTATAAAAAGACATGACATGCTGTAGAGAAGTATTTGGTTGAAACTGAATGCTGCTAATGAATAAGAGTCAGTCAGTGGAGGATATATTGTCAAAGTATGCTAAGAAAATCTAGTGGCTAAATTTCTTTCAGTGAGAGTTTGAAATACTAGTCTAACACTACAGAGAGACAGTTAATGTACAAGACACTCATCACATTCATAGACAGGAAGTGGCACACAAAGAAGAGAAAACAAACCATATAAACCATTATTTTTAAAAGCATGATCACAATTTATATAATATGGATTGGAAAGTTAGCATCTGAAATCCTTTATGGCAGCAGTGTGATAATAAAGAAGACTGCCACTGTTAGACTTCATTGCCCTCTGAGGGACTTGGGTAACAGATAATATGTTCAAAGTTGAGGCTCTCAAGAAGTCTGAAGTGTCTAAGTGATAATTATCTCTGACATACAAATTCTTCACAATATGTTCCCAAGGAAGAGTCATGAAAAGAAAATGCAAAGTTTCTAACAGACACTGATTCCCAAATCAAATTACATTCCTTATGTCTAAATCTACAAGATGTACAGGGATCTAAAACTGAGGCAGGGATGAAAGATCTTAAACCAGAAGCAGTACCTTCAGAAGCATGAAAACAGTTCCTACACAGGAAATAGGAGGACTTATCTCAGAGCAGGAGTGTAGGGAATGCCTGCAGGTACCAGTCTATGCTGGGATTTCACTAGCTTTGTAACTTGCAGGATTCATAAGCTGTCCTTCTCTGGAGCAGCTTATAGTAGGTCTTTAGCTAGACCCACTTGAGAGCTGGACTCAAGCTAGGGGCCTAACTATTAAAATACTGGCTGTAGAAACCTTTGTTTTCAGGGGGAAGGGGCAGAAAGGGGATACCATTTGAAATGTAAATGAAAATATCTAAAAAAAGACCTTCATTTCTGCATGCACTTCTGAGTGCAACTCTGAGATTTCAAAAGGAGCAATCTGCTGATTCTTCGTTACCGGTGTATGCCAGGTTCTTATTTATAGATGCTTAAATTATAATACATAATAATATGCTTATGTCTAGTAGACTACTATAACATGGATGTAACAAAGAAATGTTATCTTTAAACCTTGGTCCAAATACACAAAGTTAGCATAGGGTATCTCATAGGGTAATGATGATGAATCATTAATTAATTTTAGACAAAAATATTTAATATATTTGTATATTCTCAAAATTCTGTGCATGCATATGTAAGATTTTATGGTTTGTTGGACATATATCTGCATGCTAGTGACCTTTATTTTTGTTTCTCATGTGTAATTAATACTCAGGTGCAATTAATTATGATACATAATTTTCTTCAGTATTAGTATATGAATAAATTATGTTTGGAAACATCCAGATTGTTCCTTACACTAAATTTTTTTCTCCTATCATTACTATCACTATATCATTTGAAGATCATTTTTCCCTTTGTTTTAATAATAACTGAGTTCATTCAAAGCACCTGCATGTACATGCATATGGGACCATCTATTGGAAGATGGGGTAGCCTTCATGAAATCTACCTGACTATCCACTTCCATCAGATCAATGCATACAAATAGCTATTCTGTAAGGGTTGTCCTTTATGAATTCTGCATGTAGGAATACTGGGATTTTGGATTTCTGCATATATGAAGGCATTATGCATGTAATTCTAGCTTTGGAGAATTAATGAGTACAGATGTGCTTAAATACTCATCTAATACAGGTTTGGTGCAGATGTATATTACAACTAGTAGATTTGAGATTTTTTTTCCAAGACTGAAATTTGCCAAAGAGTCTAGTAAAACTCAGAGATCCTTCTGTCATGAACCTTCCTAATAAGCTAGTATTGCATGCTAATAGCTGTTTGCCATATTTTTCCTTATGCCATATGATTTATAATATTTGTATTCCAGAAATAATTCTGAGGTGCTCAAAATTTCACAGGAAAATGTTGCTGAGAGTCATCTGCATGGATGTACATATAACATTAGAAACAACAAAAACATGATACATGAGTCTCAAGGACCATGCTGATAGCCATTTTATGCAGGCTGTGGCCACTGCTTTAAAAACTTACTTAGAAAAAGGACTCAATATACCATTACATGAGTAATCAACCTCTTATAGGGAGACTTTCAAACTCCTCCTCCTAATTTAAAGAACAATTAATACCTCCCCTATGCTCTCTTGGATTCAAAACAGTCCCTCAAAAAATAGAGCTTATTCTAGCCATTGCATTCTTTGGAATAGAAATTTCCCTTACATTCATATGTCTTCTGAAAGTCATCTTTTCCTTACCCCCAAATTTAACTTATTCCCCACTGCAGAGCTTTTTGTGTCATGTTAACTGGCTTCCATCTTGGATTTCCCCTTTCAGCCCCCCCTTCACCCCTTAAAATGAAATAAAAGCCCTTTCTCTCTAAGAACCCTCTCCCCTGAGGAAATCCAAGCTCTAAATTTTGTTTAAATAGCAATGTTACTTGGTGGATATTATCCAAAAATGCCTGTACAGCTTATCTTTAATTCCTCCCTTATACTTATGGGACCTTTATATCAGGTCTGGGGAATGTTTCACAGCATATAGTGCACCTGCAATTTTAACTGAAGTAGATGCACTTGACATTATGATTAAAACGGGCATAAATAAGACCTACAAACCTTAAGGAAATAAACCAATGAATGGGAGGGTATATGAAGTTCCTAATCCATACTGGGGAATATTTCTAGAAGATGTGTGCAAAAATCTGATAGTGCACTGTCTTGAAACAACTATTTGTATAAAATTAATATCCCAGTGCATCATTAAACTCTTCTTTGCATATGATAAACACTATTTGAACACAGCAGATCTAAAATAAATAAAAATAAATAAACATGACCTTGAAATTCAGATTTATAATTTGGTTTATGTCTCCATGATTTATTAGGAAGAAGAAGCAAAAAGAGATTAATGCAATACTGTTTTAAGGGTATGGTGCCTAAAAATATGATCACTCAAATATGAAAAAAATAATCTTTCTAATGGAATGTTGATATTTATCTGATTATTATATGTGTTATACCAACTCTGTCATCCTGAAAAGTCTAAAGTGGTTTTTGTTTATTGTGGAAGCAAATATTCTAAAACTACTTATAAAATCACAATATGTGATAATTCTAACAATTTTTGATTAGTGCCATCGTATTTGTATAGATTTGTCATAAAGATGATACCACATAAGTTATACTGCCATCTATACTATCTCTTGATTGTACATAACAAATTTCCCATATGGATCTGATTTCAAATGCACATGGCAATTACTCACGTTTTTTTCTTCTACTAAAGCAGATGTGATGTCTGAAATTAATCAGCAGTATGAAGTCCACTTTCACATTCATTTTCTAAGACTGACCAGTTAGGATGCATTAACTTGTCAACAAATAAAACAGATAAGGAATTAATGCAAATATTTTAGACCAAACATACATATAACATACTCTTTCCAAAATAATTTGATAGGACTATTTTAATTATGAAACTTGTCAAACAGCTAAAAAGACAGAAATTTATCTCTCCAAAGGCATATGTGTAAAAATCAAGAAAAACATAAAAAATTTAGGTATAAAAAGTCAAGAACAGAGATAGTCAAGACTATTTTTTGGCATATTTTGAAATTTAAGAGTTTCTCTTTACTGATTACATTGCTAGCCTACCCAAAATAATTGGCTGAATTTTATTCAGTAATTCAACATTAATCTGGAGAGATATAAATGGTGCTTGCTTACACAGACTTATAACCTGCAGTATTTATAAATAAGAGATATAGAAAACTACACGCATATAGGAGCACAGTGATTTATATCTCATAAAACAAAGAAAAATAATATTTGTTTCTAATTGTAGAGAGATGAGAAATATTTGACTAAATTAGTTTTGTTTGTTATGGGCAGGATGATGTCAAGGAATGCAATACCTCAACTCATGGGATTTAATAAATCTTCTGCAGGTGAGGATCAGTGGGATGGTTAACTATGACACTGGTAATAGTTTGAGTATTAACATTTTATGTTAAAACTGTCATCTACTGTTTACTCTTTCCAGGATATTTCTATCCTGGGAATGTTCCCCTACCGCAGTGGTTTTCAACCTTCCTAATACTGTGACACTTTAATATAGTTCCTTAATACGGGGTGACCCCAAATCATAAAATCATTTTATCACTCCCTCAAAACTGCAATTTTGCTAGCTAAAGCCTTGCCTTTTTTTCATCTATATGCCATAATCCTGCCTCATTGTTTAACCATATTCAATAAACTTCCTCTATGATTGAGATGTGTAAAATAAATGTACTAAGGTTACTGGTACAGTTGATGCTCTACTTCAGCACAAGTACAGGCCACCCAATCTAAGTTTTATATTCTCCTCTCCTTTTCTAATTCCCTCAAAACCTCAGATAAGTAAATAGAGAGCAGAGAGGGAAAACTGTTACACAAACCTAGGATGATACAATCTAAAACTATAAGGAGAATGACTGTTTAAGGAACTTCACCAAGGAAGCAGACTGCATGTATGAAAGCCAAAGACTGGATGTAGGGGAATTCCAGGACAGAGAAGTGAGAGGGGGTTGAATGTTGAATAGGGAACAGAGGGAAGGAAGGGGGCTTATGGGACTTTCGGGGAGGGAAGAAACGGGAAAGGGGAAATCATTTGGAATGTAAATAAAAAAACTTAGAAAATAACAAAAAAATAAAAAAGAAAGTCAATAAGTAATTGATATTATCATGCATGTCCTCTGCAGAGGCACCACATAACAAACAGGAATAATAAACACTCCCATCATTCTCCCATTCTTACTCCTAAAATATGAACAACTTCATAATAGCTTTAAAAAAAGGTATCTTCAACAACAGAAAAAAATTTCAAAACAATAACATATAGAAAAGACAGCTCAATAAACAGAATAACATTCTTTCAAGTCAGAGAAGTATAGAGCATCTATTGTCCATAATATTAAAAAATACAAACACTGTCAAATTACCAGTTGATTGCATATTTCCAAAGAGCAAACGCCAAAAATAAACAAATCTCCAAAGTAGCTATGGCACTATGCGGAAAAATAAAAGTTCTCAATATTTTAGTCTTAGTGATTCACAATTATAAACATCATGAGACTGAGTATGTAAATCCCAAAGGCATATTTTTAAGTAGAGAAATAATTTTACTTAATACAACATTAGAAATATGGTATACCACATCTGTCTGTTGTGTGAAAGTTTCACAGCATCTGAGAATGAACTGCTAAATAAGTGTACAGACTGGATAGTTTTAAGAGCCAAATAGCCTCATCTGTCTGTGCACTTATTTCAGTTGAAAGTTCTTTTATAATGATGCTATCTTATGAGTGTGTACCTATGTCTGGAAGGAAACACAGAAGGCAGAAGTGAAAGGCAGAAGCCCTGGAACTAGAATCACAGTCTGCAGTAAACCATTCATTATGGAAGATGTGAACCAACCTGTGGACCTATGCATGAACAACTCATACTCTTAACCACTACACAACTATAAGCTGCTCTTTGACTTCAGACAGACCTCTATCTTTCACAGGATATTGGACTTTTATTGAAAAAAAATGTGTCAGTTCTTTTGACTCTCATGGAACATTCCTGAATTTAAATAAACAAAAGCATATGTAGATGGTGTTCAATTTTGGCATTTATATCACCAAACATTTCCTGGATGCATTTCTCACATATAGGTACACTTAGGCTCACAGCATTTTCATCCTAAAGTGAAATCAGGGTAGACCCTGATCTTAATGGCCTGGACACAGGAAATGAAAAAAAAAATCAATCACATTTTCTAAATGAATATATGAATGTAGTGGATAGGCACTCTAGCCATAAACATTAAAGTAGGAGTCCTAGCTGTGTGTGTGTCATAGTGCTTCCTATTATCTCACAGCATACTGAGTGTCATTTGTTAGTAACTGGACAATTTCCTATGGGATGTTATTTTTTGTTTTACTTCCTGATTTGACAATAGGTGCATGGCAAAGCGAACTGTGTGACAGGGCAAGGGTTAGCGAGCCTAAACAAGAAAGAGGTTAGACCTGTACAAACCATTAAAATCTCATCTTGACACTGACAGGAGTGAGGTATGCTTACTCCTAGTACTGGGCCTATATGTCATGGTACACATAAACATGTAACCCCTACTTCCACCATGCATTTGGTAGTCATGTACTCTTGTGGCCAAAATACAGTTTTAATCACTGAAAACCATCTCAATGGAGGTTTATTTCTCTCTTCTGGCACCCAAGACAACCTAGTTCCTATAAACTTAACTGCCATCTGGACAAGCATAGTTACTTTTATTCCAGCTATATTGACACAGTGCCAGAATACTGCAGTGTTGCATTTCTCCTTCGTGGCAAAACTCAGAGCTGTATAAACCTTGGTGCGTGGGTAGATTTTTTTGTAGTGAGTGTACATTGTTGGCTGGGGCCAAAGTACAAGACATGCTTCATTTAATTCCAGGTAATTAAATTCATAATTTGGCCATGAAGGACAGAGGTGGGTGTTCACATGGATATGTTTACTGTAGCATACAGACACACAAAAGAGAAGGAACAGTCCTTACCCCTGCCAGTCTCAAGATGAGATTTTGAGGCTTTGGATAAGTCTCAACTTCATTCTTCTTTCAGGCTCACTCCCCTGGTCACAGAGCTCACTTTACTCCACAATTAGGTTTAATTATGTTTTAAAAT
Organism: Tokudaia tokunoshimensis; assembly: GCA_036184795.1. NCBI lineage: Eukaryota > Metazoa > Chordata > Mammalia > Rodentia > Muridae > Tokudaia > Tokudaia tokunoshimensis. The sequence goes on from BTHU01000001.1 coordinate 37,097,326, forward strand.
GTAAGGACCACACAGCCTGTAATAATGACAGCCTTGCTCTTCATAAAACATTTTTTTCTGTGAAGCTATAAAAGAAGATTACAACAATTCAGAACTGATTAATAAAAAACAGATTGCTAATGAGAAGATACTGTCAGCACAGATTTCTTGTAAAAGAGTACCAAAGAAATCTGGCGGGTAAATTTCCCTCAGTGGAAGTACAGAATAGTACCCTGACAATATAGAAAGAATATAAGTTTCCAATAATCTCAATCCCTTCCCTACTTCATAGAAAAAACTGGGCAGAGAGGGAAGGATAAGCATCAATAAGAACTCTTATTTGCCAAAGTGCAATGACAATTTAAACATTACTCTAGAAACCAGATTGAAATGTTAAAACTCTGACCCTTGATGGCAGCAGGATGAGTTTATCAAATAACATTTCCAGTTTATAATTCTTAAACCACTGAAGGCCTTATGTGACAGAGAATCAGCAAATGATAAAGATCAAGGCTGTTAGAGAGTCTCAGGGAGCCATGGAAAAACTGCCTCTCCCATAGCATTCCAAAACAGTGGATCCCTCAAGGAAGTGCAAGAAACAGCACAAATCCATGGTCTCTGTCAGAAAGTGATGTCTAACTGTAACACATTCCATGGAGACGATACAAGACCATAAGACTGCGACATAGATGACTGATATTGAAACAAAAGCAGTGACTTCAAAAGCAGGATCAAATTTCCTATACAGGAAGCAAGAGCTTGTGACTCAGAAAAAGAGTGTATGGGTTATCAGAAAATCACTGCATATACTGGGTTTTCACTATCTCTGACACAGGGTTTAGGAGCAGTCTGCCTTTGTTTTCACAGCTTACAGTCAGGCTTTGGCTAGATCAGGTACCAGCTGGTACCTGGAATCTAGCCAGGAGCCTGACTGGTAAAAACCCTGGCTGCAGAGATTTTTATTACCTCTGGCTGCCTCTAATTGGAGGAGTGTGGCAATTCAAAGGGAGAGTGGATTAAGAACCAATCAGGAGAGAGATCTCAAATCTAGCCATGAAACGCAAAAGCCTGCTGTTACCTTGGTGATGTGCACCAGAGCTGCTGATTCATCGCTCTCCCTCAGCCCTGTGTGTTGCAGCAGAAGCAGGGAAAGTGGAAGAGGAAGACAGGAGAAAAATGCAATTTACCCTAATCTTTTCCTACAATTAATAGTAGACAAGACCAGACAGCAGTGCCTGAGTGCTAATCACTTTTCTAGCTGCTTGGAGAAACATTCTGCTTATTTAAATGAACGCCTCCATTTCTGACTGCATCTTTCTGATTGTGAGTCTGAGATGCCAAATACAGCATGATGCTGACTCTTTATGATCTGCCTGTTTCATTTTCTCCAATGCTATCATAATATTCTTGAATTATAACACTCTATGATAAGCTGTGCCTATACAGTACCCTACAAAAAGCGGCTTTGATTGCAAAAGGAAATGATTTTTCAAGCCCTGTTCCAAATATGACAAATAAAAGAGAATCTCACAGAGTCATAATGATAAAAAATAATTTAAGAGTTATTTAATTTAGAAAAGAAAATATATATATATATATACATATATATATCTTAACAATTTATTCTTTTTAAGTTTTTGTGTGATTATACACGCATTTGCTGGCAAGTGGCAATCATTTTTGTTTTTCAGGTTCAATTGATATTCCTAAAAATTGTATTTAATATTAATATTAATATATAAAATTGTGTATCTGGAAAATTCCCTGCTATTCTCTACAAGAGAATTCTTCCCCAATCACCACAATCATTATTTGATCCAAAGTACATGTATGTTCTTTCTCTTTAATAACAAATGAATTGATTTAAGGCATCTGATATACTTGGATATGGGACCATCTAGTGGAAAATGAGAGCATCTCACTGAAAGCATCCCCGAAAAATTCTTACTTTTTAGCCGTACTAAGATTTTGGCTAGCTAGATATAATTTACTAATGTATATACAATAGCAAATTTGGGGGGAATTCATGGAGGTTACTGTGCTTAAATACTCATTAAATATGATGCAGATATAGATTACAAAAATACTTAAATGGTATAGAATTTTTTCAAAATGGAATTTGCCAAACTGCCTAGCATATCAGGACAGTAAAACTCATAGATTTTTCTATAACTCCCCTCCTTCTTGTCCTTGGATTGCATGTTAATACCAATATGACTAATGTTTAATGTGTTATTCTAGGAACAAATTACAGTTGCACACATCCAAGTTTTAATATATTAATCTCGGAACAAATGGCAGGTGCTCACAAATACAAGCAAGCATATTGTCGACTGAGTTAACTACCAGGATCTTCCTGGCTCTGCTTATTATAATCTCTATAAAATATATATATATATATATATATATATATATATATATATATATATATGCTTTCCAATAAGTTTCACTTAAAAATTTCTTACAATTATAAAGCCTTGGAAGCAGTCCCCTGTGTCATTAAGATTTGTAATGTTTCTACTCCTTATAGATGCATTGAATACATATAAACATTACAGTTAACAATATTAAAAATCTTCAAGGTTACATCATGATTTTACTACCTTTTTCTAATTACTTTCTTTCCCAAATCTTAACTACTATTATGTTTTTCATGGCTTGGTCTCATAAGTTTAAGTTGTTTGTGGTACCTTTGCTGAGTATTTCAGAATTATATCATGATCGAGGTTTGAATTTATAACTAATACTGTAAATCTAGACAACCACCAGTGTCTGGTGAGACCATGAATTCTAGATGTGGATCTACCTCTGCCAATTTCCAGAAATAGAATCATTTTTAACTCTGTTCCCCATTTCTATCCATATATCCAAAGACAAGTTTAGACGTCACCCTCAGGAATAATCTTCATTTTGCACCAGAGACCAATAGAGAAATTTGCAATTGATCAAAATGCAAAAATAACTGGCAATGCTGAGCCCAACCCCAGTTGAGAAATTTAAAAACAAAAAGAAAATGTCATCAAGCCAAGACCCAGGTAACTTTCAAGAAGTACAGCAGGACAAATTTAAGATTCCAAGTAACAGCATGTCTCCTGTAAGGAAAGTGTCTTCTATGTAGAATAGAGAAGCTGAACCTGTAAATCAACACAACAAGTATACCTAAGGAAGTTGAGCACAGTGCCATCACAAGTTGACATGCCAATTCAACTAGAGAAATCTCACATGTCCCATACTCAGTTGAGGGAATTACCTGACAATAACCAAGAGAGAATCAGAATTCTCCTCCGACAAGCACTATGATAGGCTATTTGGTACCAAGAAGTTAGCCTAAACACAGATACATATTTTCAACCCTGAATAAACTCAACAGTGATTTGTTACATACATGTATGTGTATATAAGTAAGAACGTGGCTGAGGGTAAAGCTAGAAGAAGGAAACATAGAAAGAATGTCAATGTAGTTCTTATCTATCAATTTCTCAAATAAAATATAGAAGCTTACATATGTGAAAGGAATTAAAATGAAACCATAATATATTTGGAGAGACATTGTCCCAGCTAGAAGTATTATGCCAACAAGCAAAATCTCCCCATGTAAGGAATGGGTTGTATCTTGTTCAGTCATTGATCAAAGAAGTCCACTAGCCCTCCAAACAAAGATCGCATGTCATATCCAAAGTTATGTTTTAACATAATGGTATAAGTGTATAGCTGAGGATACTCTCACTTATATCATCAAAAATGAGCAAATTAAACCTTGCCACAAGAAAGCTTTACCCCTATTGACTAGTGTTCATGATGCCAGAAGATTCAACGCACATAACTGTAGAAGAACTCATAAATATCACTATCTATAAATAAATTACAAACCTAAAATAATGATCTGCCTGCATGATATACTAATGTACTAATGACACATATAATGAAGTAACCAAATACCAGAAACCAAATAGTTTTACTGTACCATCTGCAGAGTCTTGTGATCTGCGTTTCATTGTAACAGCTCTCATATGCTGAGGAGAAGCACGGATTCTTGATGAATTTGAGAATGCACTGAGCAGCACAGTGAGACTCTGAATCAGAAATACATGACACATTAAAAGAGCAACCATGTGATTAATGTAAATGCAGTGTATTCTAAATTGCAAATGAAAAAGTGATTTACATATGAATATTCTAAAATTAAATAATAACTGCTCAGAAATTAAGCAAAGATAGCTGTGAAATCCATCAATGAAAGATCACCTGAAAGAAAGGGGAATAGGATTGGTTTTGTCAAAATATATTAGAGTATCAAGTGCTCTCTTGTAGTTTATGATTATAAATAATAAAATTCCAAATAAATGACTTTAATTTTTGGAATCATAAAGATAATAATTTCACTTTACAAAACCTTCATGTTCAAATAATTTTAATTTAATATTATTCTATTTGTAGACAACATTATGAAGTGGGAATTATTGGTTTTGTTAGAGATGAGTTGTGTAATGTGATGTTTTTCTGGAAGATGTCTTATGAGAGCATGTTTACCTGAAGCAGACACATGAGAGGATGTTTTACTGAAGCAGACACATAAGAGTATAATTTGCTGAAGCAGACACAAGAGAGGATAGTTTACCGAAGCAGAAACATGAGAGGATGTTTTACTGAAGCAGACATGTGAGAGGATGTTTTTCTGAGAAGAGACAGCTGGTGTTTTACTGAAAACTGCCTGGTGAAAGGGCATGTGAGTTTTGCTGAAGTGGATGCTTGAGAGGACATATGTTTGGAAAGAATATAAGAACAACACAACAGACAATGGACAACACTCTTGCATTGGTTTGCCTTGCTTTCTTAACTGATCTTTGCTTGTTATGACTTTGTAGAGAGAAACACACCAAAAAAACAACTGGTGGTATTCCAGCTGCTTCTTTTTACTTCAGTGCACGGGTTGCAATTGGCAGAGCCTCATGGTTTCTTTAGGATCAAGCTGCTGATACCTGTTTGTGTTTGCTGTTTTGCTTTTGTACTGGACTGCTGACCACAGATTGGAATTGCCCCCAAAGAACTCTTTTTAAACAAGTCCACAGTCCCCTATTAATATAACTTTTCCCCTATCTCTGCTGGGTGGTGGGCTAGAAGTGAGGTTGAAATGAAAAGCTAATGAAAGTAGCTTTTGAAAATACAAGACTACAACACAAAGAGAATATTTTGCCTGCCTTTTAAAATATTATTTGACTGTGTATGTTTGTAGTTACTCCCATCTGCTGACAAATACCTTTCTGACCATGCCTGGATAAGTCACCATTCTATGAATATACCAGAATAACATTAAAAAGAATATCACTGATTTTTGGAGGCCTTTCCTTTCTTTTTAGCCTGTCATCATCATCATCATCATCATCATCATCAGTAGTAGTAGTAGTAGTAGTAGTAGTAGTAGTAGTAGTAGTACTAATCTTTTTTTAACAGTCCAGTCATTATTCCCCTACTGGTCTACCCTCCAACTGTTCCTCATCCAATTCCTCCTCCCATCTCCAAGAGGATGTACCCACACCCCATCTCCACCCCAACAGACATCCTTACTCCTTGGAGCCTCAAGTCTACAGGGTTAGGAGCATCGTATCTCACTGAGGACAGACCAGGCATGGCACTGCTATATGTGTTGGGGGCCTTATATCAGTTGACATATGCTGCCTGGTTAGTGGCTCAATGTATAAGAGATCTCACAGTTCCAGAATTGTTGAGACTGCTGGTTTTCCTATGGGGTTATTCTCCTCCTCTGCTTCTTGTAGCCTTTCCCTAATTCAACCACAAGGGTCCCTGGCTTCTGTTCATTGGTTAGGTGTGAATATATGCATCTGACACTTTCAGTTGATTGTTTGGCCTCTCAGAGGGGCAGCCATGATAGTCTCCTTTCTATAAGTATACCATAACATCAGTAATAGTGTCAAACCTTGGAGCCTCCTCTTAAGATGGATCCCAAGTTAGGCCGGTCACTGAAACTGTTTCCTCAATCACTTCTCAACTTTTGTCTCTGCAGATCTTTCAGATAAGAACAATTCTGGGTCAGAGTTTTTGACTGTGGCAAGGCAACCCTATTCATCCACTTGATGCCCTGTCTTTCTGCTGGAGATAGACTCTACAGGTTCCCTCTCTTCACTGTCGGTTATTTCATCTAAGATCCCTCTCTCTGAGTCCTGAGAATCTCTCACCTCCTAGGTTTAAGGTACATTCTAGAAGATTCCCCCACCTCCTACCTCCCAAGAATGCCTATTTGCATTCTTTCTGCTAGACCTGAGGGTTTCTTTTCTGTTATTAGTGTGCGTGTGTGTGTGTGTTTCTCCAACTAGAGTTTCATTGTTTGAGAAAGAATGTCATTAGAATATACATTGATTCCAGTGAACCTTTTTGGGTATTGATCATCTATGTAAATAACTGAGTTATTGAGAGGATAAATCCATTTAATTTCATGTGTTATCTTCATTCAGAAATCCAAGACTGATTTAGAATTCTCTTCTGTAAAAACTAGGTTTCAATTCTGACAATATTATGACTAAGGAATTAACATTTAAACCAGAGTTTTTAAAATACTTGAATTGTTAGCAGATAAAAACATGGTGTAATATTATTAGTTTTAAATATATTCAAAATGAAATACCATTATGTATAAGTATTCGTTTACAGAACAAATTATACCAAGTAATCTAAAAATATCCCAAAATACATTTTGAAACTATTAATTGTACCTACAAATACTTCAAATATTTTAATTAATTGACTATATTCTTAAGATTTTCAAGAATCCCAAAGTTCTAGATGTTATTTGATATGAGGACTATTTCTTTCTAAAGTCTCGATGTTTTAGTTTTTGTCCCATTGTCAAAATAGTCTAAAATTTATATGGGTCTACAGGATAGCCAATACTGACAATATTCAGAAATCAAGGGTGATCATATTGAGTTTAATACATACTTTCTGAACTCAACGTCATTAGAACCAAGATATTCTCATATTGTTGGTTGGATAAAGTATACGTGGATGGAAGAAAATTTAGTGCACAGACATGAGCTAAGAGGTGAGGGTTAAAGGTGTATACATTTAATCCTAGTATTAGAAGGGAGTGGAAGATTTCACTCTGTCGTTTGAATCAACTGATTTCTATATGAGAACTATCATAATATTCAAACCTATATAGGGGTCTATTGTTTAAAAAAACAGGAAATATGTTACATTTCACATGTTGGAATGTGCATGTATATGTACTTGTTCGTATGTGCATAGATGTGATCTGTGTACAAAGGAATTCAGTGCAAGAGGTCAAGATCATATAGTCTGCTCATCCAAATACCAACTAATTGTTAGAGACAGAATCTATCAATTAACTCAAAGCTCAGCAGTGTTTGTAAACTTTTTATTCCAGTCTGGGATTATACTAGACAATACCATGCTTATTTACATGTTTATTCAAGGGATCTGAACTCATCCCCCTATGCTCAACTGCATGGGTTATAGACTAAGTTATTTTCTCTAGTGTTGAACAATTATATATAAGGGAAATAATTTTAACTTGAGGTAAAAATTAATATAATAACATTTGAAGAAGGGGTGGAACAGAAGTTATAATAGTTAAGAACACTGGCTTTTCTTTAATAATATATAATATATTATATTATTATATATATAAATAATATATAATATAAATAATATATTTAATAATAATATTTTAATTCTGAGCACCTACATAGCAATTCCAAAATGTGGATGCCTTAAGGGCAGGGGTTGCCACAACATTTTTTGTCTATTAAAAGGCACAGAATAGGTATTAAAAATATTCATTAAAACAAAGTACTCATATAAATAAAATTAAATTAATAACTTTAAGAATAAAAAAATTCTTCACAATATACCATTAAAAAACCATCAATGAAAGAGGAGTAAATTTTAAAAAGAATCAATGGTAACAAGAGCCACAAACACTCATAACATTAAATTAAAAAGTTAATTTGTTGCAAAATACATAGAAAATAACTAAATACCAGTTATTATCCAAAAGGAAAAAAAGGAAATAATTCAGAAATGCACAATTTATGTATAATATAACTCTCAGCAAATTAGATAAAAAACAAATTTCTTAAAAGTAAATGGCATTAGGAAAAAATTACATTAACACTTTATCTTCATAATATCAATCTCCAAGAATAAAGACCAAAACAGAGGTGCATGCCTTACATACTTTAAATAAATTTTAACCTATTGTTATTTTTAGGTGTAATGGGTGATGAAATAACATAATAAATACTGTACTTAGTGTAGCCCTTTCATAAATAAAAAATCCTAATACACATATGTGAAGGTAAAATGTTCATATTTATGAAAATAAAATAAAAACCTGTTAAACTATAAAGAAACTTTATCATTCATTCAACTCACACTAAATAAATGACTACTTGCATGTCTATGGAAGTGACATTGCAAATGGTAACTCAAACACCAAAGTTATTAAAGAATTACATGCCAGCTTTTTTTCTGTCTTCATGGTCACATCTCACTAGAACATGAAAGAGAAGGACCATATGAATGTAAGAAATGAAGACTTTCTGAGAAATCAGAGTGAAGAGTGGAAGATTCTAAATATAATGACTCTTTTTTCAAAAAATCATTATTAGTTTTTATTTTAGAACCAACATATTCCTATAAATTTTGAAAAATATTTTGGTGGTAAATTGCAAGAGACTACTTTTAAAGGAAGTTTAGGAAGTTGCCAGTGTTGATATAAAGAATGGCATGCTGACATGTTCTAGAAGTCATGAAGGTTATCAAACTAAACAGAGTCATGGAATCATGGTGTCCAGTCAGATGGAGCTTTACCACCAAGCTAAGAGCAGAAACCATGAATGCCTTTGGGTCTGCTGAGAAAAGTTCATGCTGAAACTCCTACACAAATCAAGTCACTGAAACAAACCCAAGCCTTAGAGAATGGAAGTGGGCAAAACTCCATCTACCAACACAAGTAGAGTCAGGGAACTGTCTGTCTCAGTGTGGCTATGGAAAAAATTTCTGCCATGAGAAATTAGGATCATGCCTATTACTATATTAAAAAAAATGCTTCCTGGAAAAATATTGGGTCTAGTAAAAATTCCTCAACATATATCAATAATCAACTGCAACTAAAAAAATAAAATAGCAATATACACTTATAAGAAGAAAGAAAATTGATGTTTCCAAAGATGATGGTAAAGGAGGGTAATGGGTATGTTCACTTGTTAACATAAGGAGTACAGACTGGTGCAGTTATTTTGTACATCAGCTTTATACTATCTTGCAAAACTAATATTATTATCGTAAGGGTCAGCAATCTTCCTTTGTATTAATCACATAGGCTGAAAAGTGTGACCCAGCATAACTCTGCGGAGTTTCTGTGATTGCCTATAGCTGAAAACAGTGGAGATTCTTTTCTAAAACAAAATAAGCAAACTAGGTTATAACAGAATATTATGCATCAATACAAATACAAACCCTGGCCACTTTGCTGCAGTTGTTTATCAGCTGTAGGAGTTCTCTGGTGGAATTCTTTGGGTCGCATAAGTATACTATCATATCGTCTGCAAATAATGATAATTTGACTTCTTCCTTTCCAATCTGTATCCCTTTGACCTCCTTTTGTTGTCAAATTGCTCTAGCTAGAACTTCAAGTACTATATTGAAAAGAAATGGAGAGAGAGGGAGCCTTGTCTAGTCCCTGATTTTAGTGGGATTGCTTCAAGTTTCTCTCCATTTAGATTGATGTTGGCTACCGGTTTGTTGTAAATTGCTTTTACTATGTTTGTGGAGAAAGAGGAACATTCCTCCACTGCTGGTGGAATTGCAGGCTGGTACAACCACTCTGGAAAGCATTCTGGCGGTTCCTCAGAAAACTGGGCATGACACTCCCGGAGGATCCGGCTATACCACTCCTGGGCATATACCCAGAGGCTTTACTTGCATGCAATAAGGACGCATGCTCCACTATGTTCATAGCAGCCTTATTTATAATAACCAGAAGCTAGAAAGAACCCAGATGTCCCTCAACGGAGGAATGGATTCAGAAGATGTGATATATCTACACAATGGAATACTACTCTGCAATTAAAAGCAATGAATTCACGAAATTCCTAGGCAAATGGTCAGATCTTGAAAATATCATCCTTAGTGAGGTAACCCAATCACAAAAGAACACACATGTTATGCAGTCACTGATAAGGGGATATTGACCCAGAATCTCGGAATACCCTAGACACAATCTGCATATCAATAGATTTCTAAGAAGATGGAAGGAGAGACCCCTGGTCCTGGAAAGACTGGATGTAGGGGAATGCCAGGACAGAGTAACGAGAGGGGGTTGAATGGAGAAAAGAGGGAGGGAAGGGGGCTTATGGGACTTTCGGGGAGGGAGGAAACGGGAAAGGGGAAGTGATTTGGAATGTAAATTAAACAAAATAAAATAAATAATAATAATAAAAAAAAAGATATGGGCCTCGAATTCCTGATCTTTCCAAGACCTTTAACATGAAAGGATGCTGAACTTTGTCAAATGCATTCTCAGTCGCTAATGAAATGACCATGTGTTTTTTTTCTTTGAGATTGTTTATGTAGTGGATTACATTGATGGACTTCCTTATATTGAACCCTCCCTGCATCCCTGGGATGAAGCCTACTTGATCGTGGTGAATGATCATTTTGATGTGTTCTTGGATTTGGATGGCAAGAATTTTATGGAGTATTTTTGCATCGATATTCATAAGAGAGATTGGCCTGAGATTGTCTTTCTTTGTTGGATCTTTGTGTGATTTTGGTATTAGCGTAATTGTGGCTTCATAGAATGAGTTGGGTAGTGTTCCTTCTGTTTCTATTTTGTGGAATAGTTTGAAGAGTATTGGTGTTAGGTCTTCTTTGAAGGTCTGATAGAATTCGGCACTAAAACCATCTGGACCTGTGCTTTTATCCCAGGGGCTTTGCCTGCATGCAATAAGGACACATGCTCCACTATGTTCATAGCAGCCTTATTTATAATAACCAGAAGCTGGAAAGAACCCAGATGTCCCTCAACGGAGGAATGGATTCAGAAGATGTGGTATAATTACACAGTGGAATACTACTCTGCAATTAAAAACAATGAATTCACGAAATTCTTAGGCAAATGGTCAGAACTTGAAAATATCATCCTTAGTGAGGTAACCCAATCACAAAAGAACACACATGGTATGCAGTCACTGATAAGGGGATATTAACCCAGAATCTCGGAATACCCTAGACACAATTCACATATCAATAGATTTCCAAGAAGATGGAAGGAGAGACCCTTGGTCCAGGAAAGACTGGATGTAGTGGAATGCCAGGACAGAGAAGCGAGAGGGGATTGAATGGGGAAAAGAGGGAGGGAAAGGGGCTTTTGGGACTTTTGGGGAGGGAGGAAATGGGAAAGGGGAAATGATTTGGAATGTAAATAAAAAAATTAGAAAATAAAAAAAAGAAAAACAAAACAAAACCAATACAAACCCCATCATCGTTTGTAAGATTAATTCTGATGAATTTCCTGTGGCTTTTGACTGTATTGCTAATTTTAAATATTGTCCTATGTTATGGTGGGGAGATGTTTGATCAAATACCTGTAGTATAGTAGTAGGAGAATATTTTTAGATGTGGTTCACATTGAAATTGGTAGACTTTGAGCAAAGCATATTAATTTCCACTATGTGTTAGGGTTTCATCAGATGTATTGATAGCTTGATAAGATAAAGATTGAGGATGAGTCCCTCCTTTCCTCAATTTCTATTCACAGTGTGCCTTTAACACAGTACCAGATAAAAAGTCACAGAAAGGGATATCTCTGAAAAGACACTATTCTCAGTCTAAATTGAAATATAAATACCCTTTAGTTAATTTTTCAAATGGTTAGATCACTCAGAAAGCATCATCACCATTGCCACCAGTAGCACCTTCAAAAGCAAAGTTAGCAGCAGCCATCTTACCAATATCTGTAAATGGACAGCAGAATTAACAGTCAGAATGTAGGCTTGACAATTTATCTGAAGACATTTAGGAAACCAGTATAGAAGTCCCTCTCCCAAGGCAGCCATCTCTTTTCAGGTAATCTTCCCTGTGATATCATAGAGGAGGAATTGAGGAAACTTTTTGAGGTATATGGGAAAGCAGATGAAGTTTAAATTCATAAGAATAATGGTTCTGGCTTTATTCTCTTAGAAATGTGAACCCTGATACCCCATGAAAAACAGCTACACATGAACATTGTCTTAATGAATTCCTTAAAATTAGCCATGAGACTTCTTCAGTACTTGTTCAACAAATTGATTGGAGAAGCCTTTTCTACATTTGGCCAGGTGGAGAGGGCTGTGGTCACTGTGGGTGACTGAGGAAGGCCTTCAGGGAAAGGTATTGTTTGGTCTGCAGTCAAGCCAGCTGCCCAGATACCTCTGGGCTGATATAATGCAGGTTACTTCTTGCTGAGCACATTTCTTTAGCCTAGACTTTGGAATCCATGCTCAAATTAGATTATGAAGAGAGAATACCACACAAGTTAGCTATGGAAAATGAAGAATTCTTAATGGTATTCTGTCATATTAATTGAACAGTGCCTACCCTTTTTGTTACCACAGCAGCTTCCTCTAGTAGCTGATCAAAGCGGATATACAAACCCACAGCCAAACATTAGATTGCTTTAGAAACTCTGCAGAAGTGGAGGATGTAGGATTCAGAAGGAGTGATAAAACTAGGAATACCTGGTCCACAGAATAAACTAAGCATTGCTCATATGGGCTCAAGGAGACTGAAGCAACAACCATGGATCCTGCGTGGTTCTGCACCAGGCCATCTACATTCATGTTGTGGTTGCTTTGATTAATGCTTTTGTTGGACTTCTACTAGTAAGAATGTTGGTGTCTCTGACACTTTTCATCCTTGTGGTTTGTCACTTCCAGGCTTCACAACATTCCAAATATGAGGGTTTATGCCTAGTATCCATGCATATTGTTATTTAGGATTTATTGCTATCATTGGAAGGAATGCTTTTTTTCTGAGGAGAAGTAGAATAAACATGGTCTGGGGTAGAATTGACTTAGAGGGGGATTGGTACAGTGGAGGAAGGGAAGGCTTTAGTCAGGATGTATTTATTGTATGGAAGAAAAAATAAAGAAAAAGAATTAAAAGATTCAGAATGACTCAATCAATAGAAAAATATGAGGGTAACTTCCATATCAGCCAATATGGACTGAAACAAATGATAAAATTGTTTTCTCCATCCATTTTTTCTGAAATTTCAGAAATAAACCAATTTGAAACCATAGGATGGCTTCTAAGTTTTTTGAACTCCATTTGCAATTACAGCCATGTTGCAACAATATGCTTGAAAGTACTTGGAATATTGACCTAAAAGAGAGCAAATAGACATATTTCCCCAAAGGAAATGGGTTTAGAAGGAAAGTAAGTATACTGACTACAGAGATATAAGAAGGAAGAAACAAAAGAAACAAAGCAGAGAACAGAGTAAAAGGGAAAAATAACACTGAACAAGAGGAAGTATACAGATGATGAAATATTAGAAGTTGGGAATAAAAAATCCCTTTAAAATTGAAACAAAGTGATGCTTTCGAGATAACAATTACTAAGAGTGTCACTAAACTAGATGTGTTAGTGAGCTGCACTGGAGAACACCAGTGTTCCTGGCAAAATCCAGAAAGATATGTATTTAATAACTCACTGCTATTTTCTATTGTTTTTTCAGTCAGATTATATTCTATTCAAATTCTCTGCTTTTGGGGACCATAAAAGGCAGCCTGATTCCCAGTTGAGCTAAAGCTAGTATCCCCAGTGACTCAACTGGCAGTGTAGGCACTTTGTCTGATTCCTGGGTAGCAGGTCCCTGTCAGCAGCCACAGCCTTCCATAGATTTGTGACCATCAGTCACATAAGGGCAATGCCCCAAACTCTTCCACCTTGTGGTCAAGTAGGCTCCAGACAGATCTCCATTATAATGAGACCATTTATTATACCTAAAGGCTGGTAGGCTTAGTCAATAAGCTTTCCTTTCCAGACACTTCTCCCTGAAAATGGTATTTAATCTCAAACCTACCCTGTGAAGTTGGGGATGGTATTATTCATCCACTTTCTGTCATAAAATATAAATACGTTAAAACGATGGAAAGTCTCTTTTCATCAGGATCTGCCATGGGGAGCCATGGAAAAGGCCGTTGCCTACAGAGCTGTCATCTAATTTCCTGTAGAAGGCTTCTTTGTGCTCTCAGCTATGGCCACCACCAAACCAAGCCCTAGCCAGTCACCCGCTGAGCCAAGAACTCTCTCCATGGAGCCAGCTGGAGTCCCCTTTCCCCCTATTCCCCCAGCCCCAGGCCAAACCCAGCCAAGGGTTCCCCACTCTTTTTTCAGCTCTTCTGCAGCATCCAGTGGTGCCTGGGTTTCCAAGAGCCTGAGAACCAGATGGCCCCAGCCTAGTCACAGGCCCTGGGAACCCTGAACTAGCTCTGGTGGTCCCATGCCTCAGACTGTGCTTCCCCACCACTGAAGCATTGTCCTGGACTACCCTATGGCCAGCAAACCACCCAGTTGACAGTGTGAGATAAGCTTGGTTAACTCCCACATCCTGTCTCCCCAGCAGTTGAGCCCTGTAGCAGATCATATGCAGGAATCCATAACCCTACATCTGCTTACTTTTATCCACATTTTTTAATTGCTATACAATGAGGCTTTCTTCAAGAAAACAAAATAATACAACAAAACAAACAAACAAATATGAGAAACAACAACAAAATCCCCACCCACTTCACAGGGAGTAAGAGCAGCTGCCCAGGTTTGCATAGCCTGGATCACTCTGTATGACTGTGGCAGATGAGGAAAATCTGTGGTGACAAGAAGAAATGTTGTGGCAACAGCTGGAAGGATTCAAGGAAGCCTTCCCTGATGCTAGAGAACAAGAGATACAGATAGGTTAAAAGCTATGGGAACTCCTATAGGCATAAACAATAGAGGGATCTTGCCCCCTTCTATGTCAATACATATTCTAGCTGCTCCAGTACATGACACTATGATACCAGATGGAACCCTGGCATTGACACCACTAACAATCAAATGTTTTGAACAAGATGCTACAATGGAAGGAATTGGAGCAATGGGTCTAACTCCTGCATTCAACCATACACCTTCTGGACCTGAAATTCCTCTAATATTCAGCATCTATGCTAAATAAAGCTACAGTGTCTAATTCCCTTTAGCCCTTAAAAGAAGGGCTTTGGTCCAGCCAGATATATACAATAAAGTGTTATGGATTCTTCCCAGTAGATAGGTCTTCGCTGCTCTAATACTGTAGGGGGCATGCTTGGAGTAAGATAGCAAGGAAGATGTGGTATTAACAGATCAATGTCTAACATATATTGCTTTATCAATGTTTGGTGCATTCCTGAAGTTTGTTGATGAGAGCCTGCAGAACCATAGCAAAATGGACATAGAGCTCCATTAATCTTGATCACTTTCTTTGGTTCTTTCTTTCTTTTTCTTTCTTTCTTTCTTTCTTTCTTTCTTTCTTTCTTTCTTTCTTTCTTTCTTTCTTTCTTTCTTTGTTTCTTTCTTCCTTTCTTCCTTCCTTCTTTTCTCCCTCTCTCCCTCCCTCCCTCCTTTCTCTTTCTCTCACTCTTTCTTTATTTCTTTCTTTCTTTCTTTTCCCTCAATTAAATAGATACAGCCATTTATACTGCAAAACATAAACATCCTCTAATGAGTTTGCCCACATTTCTCCATTAACTCCCAGATGACAATTCAGACAAATGTTCTGAGAGGATACAAGATAGTTATGGCTTTATCTCATATATGACCCCTCTTTGTCTTAAGGAAGACATTTTCTCTTAGAGGTTTCCATTTTAGCATATCTCTAAAAAAATCTTGTGTTGGAGGGATAATGTGCTGGGAGGAAGGAAAGAATGAAATCTGAGAGACCACTGAGATTAGAGAGCATATTGATGATGTTAGAAGCCTACTGCAATGGAAACTGCCAGGAATCTCTAAGGCTTACCATAGCTAAGACTTCCAGTTATGAGGATATGGGGTGTGAACAAGTCATTTTCTGTAGCTAGTCAGGGCTTCTAGTGGAAATATTGGGACACCAATCCACCCTCAAATCCTGTGATCTACAATTTGTCATGCTAGCAAGATGTGTTGAAATAAAGGTAACATACAACTTGTAGTAGTGGTCAACCAATGAGTAGATTCACTTGAAACCAATATCATGAGAGAAGGTCAACCACTGACAATGCTTAGAGGGACAAAAATCAGATGCTATATAGCACAGAAACCAAGGACAGAGTCAAACACACCTGCCAAAATATGTCAATGAAATGATTCTAATAATATACTTGTAGTTGGAGTCTAGCATAATCATAATCAGAGAAGATTCATCCAACAACTGAATGAAGAAGACAAACATTAGGTGGACCATGGGGAATTCTAAAGAACAGTGGAAGAAAGGATTATAGGAACAAGAAGAGTCAAGGACACCAAAGAAAATCCACAGAATCAATTCATCTGGGCTCACAGGGACTCACAGAGAATGAACCAACAATCAGAGATCCTGCATGTATCTGACTTATTTTTTTTGGCATATATGTTATGGTTGTATAGCTTAGTACTCTTTGTATTTTTGTGGGATTATTACCATGGGAGCTGTAGCTATTTCTAACTCTTCTTTTTATTTTTCTTCATACTGGGATAACTCAACCAGCATTAATATGAGGGACAGTGCTTATTCTTTGGGAACTTAATATTCCATGTTTGGTTGATATCCCTGGAAGATCTGACCTTTTCTGAAGAGAAATGGGGAAGGACTAAATCTTGGATGATACATGAGATGGGGGAGTAAGTAGAATACAAGGAGAGAAGGGAGGTGAAATGTCATTTGGGGTGTAATATATGAGAGAAGAATAAATATTTTTTTTTTAAAAAATCATGTGTTAACTTGTTTCCAGTTTTTTTCATGCATAAGGACTACCCAAGAGTGAATGACCATTTGTGTCTATAATGTTGCTGTTCACAGATTTTCTTGATAAACCTAGTGCAATTCATTGCTGTATTGAAATACAAGAGTAACTCTTAGCTTTGCCTATCTTCGGTAGTTTCTCTGTACATTTTTATTGTATTATGTTTGATTTGTTCACGGTACCCTCAATTTTATTTATTCTGAGAAATGGAGTAGGAATAGATAATCAACTTGTTAAAATGAATTTGAAGCCTTAAACAAAAACTGGAATCCACAACTAGGTCTGAAATTCTTTCTTTCTGTGTATTTTTTAACTCAAGAAACAATGAACAGTTTATTTGGACCAGACAAGTTGTAGATGACATGTCAAATATTAAAAGTGTCCCTAAATTCCAGGCTGGCGAACTAATTAATATGGTCAATGCAGAACCATAAGTAAGTGTGTCTGACAGAAGTGAAACTATATTATCCAAAAGCCCACAACAATATCGTAGAAAGGTTGTAAAACCTGAAGTCCTACAGTTCTCTAAACACTGTGAAGGTAATTCCAATAATAATTATGATTTTTTACAAAACAATTCAAGCTACTATTTAACTATATAACTTATCTTGACTGCCATTTTTACTCTTAAACCTAGAATATCAACACTAAGTAGAGCCTTACAATGTAATTCTTCCCATTAAAGGTGATATGTTTATAAAAAGCTGAAGAGAGGAGATATGTTTTGGTGGATGTGTGGTGAGATATGGGGAAAGTCAGTGCCTTGGCTGGCCTATGCTGAGGTATTTCTTTTCCCTGAGGAACCAGACACATGATGAGGGTATAGTATAGAATAGAGTTTTTTCAGGGCAAGGGGAGGGGAGCTAAGAGGGTAGTAGAGACAGAGAAAGACAGAGAGAGAGAGAGAGAGAGAGAGAGAGAGAGAGAGAGAGAGAGAGAGAGAGAGAGAGAGAGAGAAGGAGAGGAGAGGAGAAGAGTAGAGAAGAGAAGAGAAGAGAAGAGAAGAGAAGAGAAGAGAAGAGAAGAGAAGAGAAGAGAAGAGAAGAGAAGAGAAGAGAAGTAGAGGCTAGCCATGAACACGTGGAGAGAGAAGGAGGGAGGGAATGGGAAGGGAGAAGAGCTGGAGCAGGAAGGGAAGAGAGAACAAGAGAGGGAGGAGGGGGCAAACAGTCCTTCATATAGTGAGTCAGGCATAACTGGCTGTTGCCAGGTAACTGTGTGGTGGAGTTTAGACAAAATACTAGACAGTGCATTCAGGGACAATAGGAGATAGCTCATATAGGGAATGTTTCTGTTTAGTCATAGCTTTATTTATCCAAGTCCCACACCAAAAGCAATCAACCTCCTCAACAATAGGAGCCTTCCAATGAGTCCTAGAAAGGAGCTAGCAAATGCCACAAGAAAAAGGACATCTGTGGGCAAATCCTACTAGGGAAGTAACCCTCTCCTCTCCCTGAAATTAACAAGTGACAATGGTAGAGCCCCAACAAGCGTGTGTTTTTCTCTTTGTTGTAATTTTTAATACTTACAGAGGAAGTTAATTATAAATTCTCCCAATCATGTAGTAGGTATCACTTATGTCTACTCAACGAAAAAGCTCCTAAGTATTCTTTTTTAATTTTTTTATCTAAAAGAAGTAAAAATATTTCATGATAAAATTGAAGATTTACATGGAAAATGTTCCTGACAAAATTGAAGAAATATATAGAAAAACACAATAAGATTGACAATTTTCATGGAAAATTAAAGAGTAAAATGGTAGGCATAAAACATTATTGCTAAAGTAATTGAATAAGGAAGTAGAAACATTTTATGATAGAATTGAAGATTTACATGGAAAATATTTCTGATAAAATTGTAGAAAAAAAAAATCTCAGACCTGAATGATGTGTCGTCATCAAGCCCCTTGCTTCAGAGTTCAAGTAACCCCACACTTGAGGAGGCAAAAAATGTTTTCAGAGTCAGGAACATGCAGGACACCACAAAAATAAAGCCTATTAAACCATTCTTTAAGTGCTCTTAGGAACTCACAGAGACTGAAGGAATAAGCAGGTCTATACCAGGTCTTCTTTACTTATAGCTTCCTGTTTAGTGTTTTTATGCTTTGCCTGATGATGCAAACAAATGATATTTGACTTTAGTGCCTTTTCATCAGCTCTTTCAGTTCTGTTGGTTTGTCTTGTTCAACTTTTATTTGATAGTCTTTGGTTTATCATACTATATTTTATTATACATTTAAAAAGGAATAAATTGATAAATAAAAACCAGCCACTAGCATATAGTATAACAAACGAACTCTATCTTCTTCTTGCTGACAAAGTGAAAATCAGTTTTCCCCAAGAAGATGACACTAGCTATATCAAGCACTTCGGGAAAGCCCTCATGTCATGCAGTTGTTGGTTAACATGTAACAGACTCCACCAGGTCTTTGTGTGCTTATACTTGGCTATAGTTTAGTTGTTTTTTTCCTTAACTTTTTACATACGGACTTTTTAATTTTTCTTAGTTTTGATGTTTTATTGGGTTTTTTTTTTTTTTTTGGTTTTGGAGACAGAACTTAAAGATGGGTGAGAAGGGAGGGGGTGGGGAACTGGAATGCCTGGGAGGATGGGAAAAGTATGTTTAAAATATATTTAAATAAGAAAATTATACTAGAAATAAAGACCTGCAAGATTATGGGAGACAAAAAGTTATGCACATTTGTTTACTTGTAATATGTTTTCTTTATGTTAATATTATGAAAATTTCTGAAAACATCATTAATATACTTTTTCAACCTTATTAGCATTGAATAAGCTCATTAACTACTTAGCAATTTTATCTTCTTTAGAATAACATATTTTTAAATACATAAATCATATTAACAGATAAAATACATGTCACCTTGAAGTATGAAGGAAGTAATTAGGAGGGTGTTTTCATTACTCAATGGGGTTGCACCTATAGTTTCATGTAAGAGTGATGGCCTTGCATATATGAGAAAATAGGAACTATCCCAACATAAAAATATGATTTTGAGTTAACGCTTGGATTGGATCTGGTCATGATATACAACATACAACATTTATATTTACCAAATTTTGAATAATTCAGAATATTATATTATGAAAGGCAGAGTCAAACTGAAATGTATACCAATATTTTGGGATCCCTATTTCCTGGCAACAGACACTTTATAACCAATTGCTTCAACCTGACTCCTACCACATCTCTATCTGTACTCAGTCCATAGCTGTCCTTCCATGATCGAATATATCATCACAGATTAGCTTCCTGAGTTTGAGAAAATCATTTGTGATTGTTATGCAGTCAGCTTGAAAATTCTTATATTTCATTCAATAGATCCTTCTACCCAGAATTTCCTCAAAACTACTACTAATTTCTCCACCTATTCGATACCACTGGTATTCTACATTGGAACTACTGTGCAAACTGTGAACTCTTGATTTCATTCTTGTATGATAAAGGTGGATATCAATAAGCAGTTCATGTTGATATATGGTAGAATATTTCAGAGAAATAGCATTTGATATTGATAGACGTAACTGTATCTATATTACTTTATCACAAATGCCTTCTAAGAAATTATCATCTGTCTTTAAAGACTCCCCAAGTAGCATTAGCATAGAATGTGGTTTCTCTATTCCCTTCTTTTGTTTTTCCTTTCCTTTCTTTTCTCTTCCTTTCCTTTCCTTTCCTTTCTTTCTTTCTTTCTTTCTTTCTTTCTTTCTTTCTTTCTTTCTTTCTTTCTTTCTTTCTAGAACTTCGTTTCTTTGTAGATCTTGTTATCCTTGTGTGGTGTTTTTTTTTTGTTTTTGTTTTGTTTTTCAGTTTGCTTACAATGGCCCTTTTCTTAAGCATTGGCTTCAGTAAGCCGTCTAGTCTGCAGCTTGGTAATTATTTTTTTACATATTTTCTATATTCTTTATTTACATTCCCAATGATTTCCCCTTTCCCAGTTCCCCCTTCTCTGAAAGTCACATAAGCCCTCTTCCCTTCCCCTGTTCCCCAATCAACACCCTCCCCCTTCTCTGTCCTGGTATTCCCCTACATTGCTACATCAAGTCTTTCCAGGACCACAGGTCTCTCCTTCCTTCTTCTTGGACACAAATTGAAATGTGAATTGTGTCTTGGGTATTCCAAGCTTCTGGGTTAATATTCCCTTATCAGTGACTGCATACCATGTGTGTTCTTTTGTGATTGGGTTACTTCACTAAGGATGATATTTTCCAGTTCCAACAATTTGACTAAGAATGTCATGAATTCATTGTTTTTAATTGCAGAGTAGTATTCCATTGTGTAAATATACCACATCTTCTGAATCCATTCCTCCATTGAGAGACATCTGGGTTCTTTCCAGCTTCTGGCTATTATAAATAAGGCTGCTATGAACATAGTGGAGCATGTGTCTTTTGGCATGCCAGGGAGGCCTCTGGGCATATGCCCAGGAGTGGTATAACAGGATCCTCTGGGAGTGTCATGCCCAGTTTTCTGAGGAACCGCCAGACTGCTTTCCAGAGTGGTTGTACCAGCTTGCAATCTCACCAGCAGTGGAGAAGTGTTCCTCTTTCTCCACATCCTTGCCAACAACTGCTGTCTCCTGAGTTTTTGATCTTAGCCATTCTGACTGGTCTGAGGTGAAATCTCAGGGTTGTTTTGATTTAAATTTCCCTGATGACTAAGGATGTTGAACATTTCTTTAGGTGCTTTTCAGCCATTTGATATTCTTCAGGTGAAAATTCTTTGTTTAGCTCTGTACCCCATTTTCAATAGGGTTATTTGGCTCTCTGGAGTCTAACTTCTTGATTTCTTTGTATATATTGGATATTAGCCAATAGAAGTAGAAGAAATGGAGGGTTGTAGGATTGGTAAATATCTTTTCCCAATTTGTTGGCTGCCATTTTGTCCTTTTGACAGTGTCCTTTGCCTTACAGAAACTTCATAATTTTATGAGGTCCCATTTGTTAATTCTTGATCTTAGAGCATAAGCTATTGGTGTTCTGTTCAGGAAATTTTCCCCTGTGCCCATGTGTTCAAGGCTCTTCCTTAGTTTCATTTCTATTAGTTTCAGTGTGTCTGATTTTATGTGGAGGTCCTTGCTGTTATACCACAAATGTCTCATACTTTCCTTGCCTTTCTTTTATTTTCTCCAGTTTGCATTCTTACTTTACAAACACAAATTACATGCTAGTTTTAATTAATTACTTCTACAAAGGTATTTCATACTTTACAAACATACTAACTCATGAAAAGTCTCAACAAAGACAATAAATCTCCATGTCAAAGTAAACATGCTGGCTGAAACTAATTCTTATTAAATTTCTGCTTCAAATTTTAATAACAGAATAAGTTACCTAGGTTTTTAAACATCATTCTACTAATATCTGTTTCTCTCAGTCATTCATATTACCATCTCCTGTTTTCTACACTGTGGCATCCATGAGGAACTTTTCTAGCAATGTATAAGTATCTCTAATGCATTTCATAAACAGTTCATCAGTAAGGAATTTCCCTTGTACTACCTCGTTTTATATAGCATGCTATCTGACCCTAAGTAAGATTAAAATCTCTATGGATACTGACTGATTTCCCCTCTCTCTGCGGCAACTTGGATTTAAAAGGTATCTTTTGTTTTTCTCTACGTCACTTTGTTCCTCAATGACACATGTGTAGATTTGAGGACTTAGGATACTAATATTGGGTCTTTATTATTGGTCTACTCAGGGCCTCCTATTTTTTTCTATATATATATATCAAATAAATTGAGCTAATATCTCCAATTCTTCTGCTTTATGCAATTCACCCACTATATCAGAGGCCAATATTCAAGATGTCAGCTTACTATCCAATTCTGATACCATTTCCACATTATAGCACAGTCTTCCAAAGGATTGTCGGCATACCCAAAAACAGATCTATTATTATATATATATAGCAGGAGACATACTGCATCTGTAACTACTAAGAGATGATTTTTCCCTGACATTTGAATCATAGAAAAATGACATAAATCCGCCTATCAATAACAACTGTCACTACATAACACAGAGAAAATGACTGAGTGACTGCCATTCTGTGATTTACACTAGAGACATTTCTGCCCCACTGGTGTCATATTATTGCCATGTTTCATTGCCAAGTAAATGTGTGGAGTTCTAAGTACTAGCACCTGTCCCCATAAAAGAACTTCAGTTTGTGCAAAACTTTTCAGGAATGTCAACACTTCCAGTCAGCTGTGGCTGGGAAAATTTTGAGATTAATGCAAGTGACTTTTTAAATACACAATTTTCTCAAAGATGTTATATACATACATACATACATATATATATATATATATATATATATATATATATATATATATGTGGTTGTGTGTGTGTGTGTGTATAATATCTTAGAGCTCTTAGCTGTGCCAGCTTGTGAAATATCTTTCTACCTAGCTTGTTTGCTGTGTCTGTTCCCACCTAGAAAAGAAAGCAGGGTCAAGAGACCCAACTCAGTATCCAACCTCTCCTTCTTACTGGTTAAGTGAAAATCTCTCTTAACTTAATATATATATATATATATATATATATATATATATATATATATATATATGCATACATATACATATGTATAATACTCATGCATATATGTCATATATGTTATATGTGTACAGCCTTTGTACATATCACATAATATACATACTCCTGTTGCACTATGCCCCCAAACTGAATACATTCAAATAAATATATAAATTTTTCTTTTGTACACTCCCTTATTATTTGTTGCTTCACTTACATATCTCAAAATAGGCCAGCAGATACTTTTGGTTTATTCTCATGAAGAAAATTTTGATAAAGCATACTAAGCCTTGAGAGGAAAATGAAAAAAAAATGTATGGTTCAAAGAATAAAGGGGCAAAAAGAAGTAGAATGTATCTAAATCCTATATTCAAGGAAGTAAACATATTAAGGGAATGGTGACTTTGGAGCAAGATCTTCTCAATTTTATTGTTTATGCATTTCCTGTTGAACAAAAGGTAGTTATATCTAGGTACTATTATTTCCTGGTTATTATTTTCATATGGACTTTTAATCTGGAATGAACTATGATCCAGAAATCAAGGCACAAAAGTGATTCAGATCTTGAGACTAGAAAATACAGACTTTTGATCTGGATCTTGAGTAATAGTGGTCATGAACAGCTGGGACCCAGGCACAGAGGTACATACCTTTAATCTCAGGAGACAAAGGCAAGATCTCTGAGTTCAAGGCCAGGCTTGGAAAGAACAGTTTCTAGGTGAAGAAAGCTTAAATCCAGGCATGGTGGTACATAGCATTGATCCCTGCATTTAGGAGACAGAGGCATACATATCTCTGAGTTCAAGGTCAATCTACAGAGCAAGTTCCAGGATAAGAAGGTAGAAAGCTGTAAGTTGGTGATAATGTAATAGAACAAGCAGGGCATGTTCCAGCTCCTGCAAACAGCTTTGACCATGTGGCTTTAGCTTTAGAGTCTTAAATAGAAGAAACTACTGGGACAATGGATGTTAGTTAGCTTTAGATAAGAAATTAGTGGTTATTAAGAAGATCAGCCTAATTAAGATGAAGTATTTTTGTGTTTTCCATAACACAAAGAAGCTGGGTTCCAGAGATAACCAAGGTTGTACTTCACAAAGCAGCAGGACTTGATAATATGTAAGAATTTCCCACATGGTGCTAGTTTTGAAGCTATAAAAAGGCCATGTAGAGGATCTGAAGCTTGGGATATGAGAGGAAAGGGAAACCATTGGTAAATGTGCAGCCTCAGTTGCAGTTGATGGTCTAGTACTGAAGTGGTCATATAAAGAAGGAGAGGCTTGGGTTCATGAAGAGAGCCTATAAAAGGTTATTTGTAAAGCTGAGTTGAAGCAGAAGACCCCGTGTATTGAAGATGCCAGTACCATGGGGTAACTACCCAAAACAGCAGCAGCAATTGAGTGAAGCCACCAGACTCTGGTGATACAGAGGGCAAGTACTGGAGAAATCACACAAGCCCTTTTGGGGAAGTCCAGAAGATTGTATGGATCTCAAACATTGTAACAAGTAGCTGTAATTTTGAAGTTGCCTTGGAGACCCAAAGACATTAGAGATGCCAGAGTTGAAGAAAGAAAGAAGTCTTAAAGAAAGAAGTTTGTTGCAATCATCAATGATGAAAGGAATGAAAGGATCTGAAAAGTGCTTTGATATCAAATATCAAGATGCAGAGAGTGGAGTTGACCCAGCTTGAGTTTGGTCTCATTGGTCCAGTATTTTCTCTCTATGATGTTTGGAATAGTAATATGTGTTTTGTGATATTTGAAGTATGTGATCTACTTTTTTATTTGATTTTAAGGGGATAACTGCTAAGTGACTGAATGAATCTCAGAAATGTAATTTTTGCATAATGCTATGCTTAGGTATGGCCCTATAGACTGAAGTGTTTGAATAAGCTTATGGGGACCAGGGAATAGAATGTGGTGATTTGAATAGGCTTGGCCTAGGAAGTGGCACTATTAGGAGGTGTGGCCTTGTTGGAGTAGGCGTGTCACTGTAGGTGTGAGCTTAAGACCCTCATCTTAGCTGACTGGAAGTTGGTTTCTGCTAGCAGCCTTCAGATGAAAATATAGAACACTCAGCTCCTCCAGCACCATGTCTGCCTAGATGCTGCCATGTTCCCACCTTGATGATAATGGACTGAACCTCTGAACCTGTAAGCCAGCCCCAATTAAATGTTGTCCTTATGAGAGTTGCCTTGGTCAGGCTGTCTATTGAAATTTGTACCAAACAATCAAAACTCAATAGTGCAAGTTTAAAAGATATTTGTTTTACAATACCATCAGCTGAATGTGGTGGTCAGCATCTGTACTGTGAACTTCTCATGAAGCTGAGAAAAGGCATGGTTTCAGCGATGAGTTTGAGAACTCAGTAAACAGCACAGTAAGACCCTGCAGCAGAAGTACATGGACACATATTAAAAGAACAATATTGAGATAAATGTAACATATGTATATTTTAAACTACAAACACAAAAGTTATATGCATAAATAAATTCCAGAATTAAGCTAAACAGTAATTGCTAAAAATTATATAAGTTGTTCAAGATAGCTAGCAAAATGGACACCTAAAAGGACATGCCAATAGCTATAGGAAAATACATTAAATTATGAAATGCTGTCTTATAATTTATGTAAAAACATAGTGAAAGTGCAAATAAATACTTGAACCTTCTTATACAACAAAGATAATGACATCTGACCTATGAATAAAATGTTTATGTTCAAATATTTTAAGGTTTTCTGTTTTTAGATAACAGTACATTATGCTAAGAGCATGTTTTTCAATTCTTTCCTTCAGATACCAGCATTTTTTAAACTAGGTCTGCATTTTTTGAGATAAGAGTGTTAGAAGAATACGCATTGATTCCAATCAACATTTTTGGCTATTTCTCATCTTAGTAATTTCCTCTGGTATTTGAAATGGCAAATCAGTTTAATTTCATGTGTTAACCTCATTCACATAGTACATCCTGGTTTGGAAGTCTATACTGCACAATCTACATTTCAATTATAATAGCACTATATCCAATTATGGTTTTTTATCAGAATCATTACAGAAGGATTTTTATCAGAATGGAACTTAGTATAATTACTATGAGTCCCTATTTTTAAATGTTATCAAGGTATGCTTTCTAAATCAAAATGTCAGAAATGAGAGGAGACAAAAGAGTAGCAAGAGTTTAGAGAGAATGAGGAGAGCTTGTAAAAGATACCTTCAATACTGAGAGATTCTGTTCTCTTTGAAATGTTAATAGGCACATAATTTAGATATTTGTCCAAGGTTTTTATGGCACTTAACATTTTCGTCTTCCAAAGCCAGTGTGAAATAGAAGCCTTTGAGAAATGTTGTGCACAATAATAAGGGATATCATCATCTACCCCCCTAATTCTCTCCTCACTTTCTCCATTCACTTACTTTCAGCTCTATAACTATCCCTATATCATCAGACCCTCAACTCAACCAGACTGTTATCAATGCATCATTCTGAGAGTCCTAAAGATATTTTTCTGATATTTCTATGAGATGCAATACTTACATGGCTGTTTATACTTTGTTGTATTGTCTCTACCCTATCTTAATTTGACTGCAGGTAAGACCTTATCTTAAACTCAGATGCTCCAAATAAAGGGAAACTAAAAAAGAATTAAATTAACCTAAGACACAAAAAGCCACCAGAAATTACATGATATATTTTCAGTTGAAAACCAATTTTTATTGAAATGAGCAACTCAAAGTAATATAATTCCTAAATATGCATGATATATCACAGAGAACAAATTGGTAGAGATTGAATATTGATGAAGTAAAATTGGTCAGTCAGTGTAAAAGTAATATTAAAAAATAGCAAGGAAAACTGATGTGTAAATTTCTTTTGATAAGAGCATATAATGTCAATCAGATACGATAATATGATTTTCCAAATGGCTCATAGCTCACCTGACCTCATAAATAGGACCAGAAAAACAGAGAAGACAAACTGCAAGAATTATTATTCATCAAAGTGCAATGATAATTTCAACTTTCACTATATAAATGGGATTTGGAAGTTGAACCTCTGAGATTCCATGGCAATGGGGTAATAAGTATAGTCGCTCTGCTATCCTTGTTTTCTCACTGAGGGCTTTGAGTGACAATTACCTTCTAAAAATAATACATCTCAAAATGCCTGAGCATCTCAGGGATCCAAGAGACAAGTATTCCTAACAGTGTGTACCCCAAAGGACGGTAAGGAGGAGCATAACCCTGTATTTGTCAGATACAGAAGTAAATCTGTAAATTGTTGGTTCCTGAAGTAAATAATTTTCCTTGCAAATGATGTGTTCCAAGACTTTGACAGGGACGGTGGATCTTAAAGCAGGGGCAGTGACTTCATCTGGAGGAATATATTCCTGCAAAGGAAATAGGAACAGGTGATCCACAAGGATTATGGGGATCCTAGCACATCCCTGCTACAGCTAGGTTTCACTTGGCTCTGTTGCCTGCAGTTTTTATGAGCATTCCAGCTACTCTGAGGAACAGCTTATACTCTTCTCCTGGCTAGGGCCTGGCACTACTAAGAATTCTACCTGGCAATAATTCTGTAGTAAAATTGATATTATCTCTGGTTGACTCTGTTTGTCAGAATATGTACATACAAATAAAGAGTAGATAAGGGACCAACCATTAAAAAAAGATCTCAAACCTAGAAATGAAAATCAAAACCTGCTGTAAAGTAAGAGATTTCATAACTGAAATAACCATCAAAAAATTTTTTTGCTGATGTCCACTATCTCCAGTTCTTTGAGAAAGTGC
The DNA here is from genome assembly GCA_036184795.1 of Tokudaia tokunoshimensis. Lineage (NCBI taxonomy): Eukaryota > Metazoa > Chordata > Mammalia > Rodentia > Muridae > Tokudaia > Tokudaia tokunoshimensis. The sequence goes on from BTHU01000001.1 coordinate 37,125,671, forward strand.
ATCTTTATTACTGGAATTGCTCCAGTAGAGAGAGTCTCTAATATCATTCAGAGTTGTATTTATTCAACTCTTTATACACTAGACACAATAGTACTACAAAATGTTAGGGCAAACTTGATGACTTAATTAACTTTCTATAGTGTCATCAATTCTTTTTTATTATTCTTTAAACTTTTTTTACAGTCCAGTCTTTATCTCCCTCTTATTCTGTCCTTTGATTCTTCCTAACCCAATACTTCATCCCCTGTCTCCAAGAGGATGTCCCCACAGCCCAACCCCCACCCTACCAGATGTCCCCACTCCATGGGGTCTTAAGTCTCTTGAGGGTTAGGTGCATCTTCTCACACTAATTGCAGACTAGGCAATCCTCTGCTGTATATGTGTTGGGGGCCTCATATCAGCTGGTGTATGCTGCCTGGTTGGTGACTCAGTTGGTGCCTGAGAAATCTTGGGGTTCCAGGTTAGTTGAGACTGCTGGTCTTCCTATAGGCTCACCCTCCTCATCAGCTTCTAGCTTTTGCTAATTCAACCACTGGATTCAATATCTTCTGTCCATTGGTTGGGTGGAAATATCTTCATCAGACACTTTCAGCTGCATTTTCGGGCTTTCAGAGGGCAGTCATACTAGGCTCCTGTTTGTAAGCAAACCATAGCATCAGTAATAGTGTCAAGCCTTGGAACTTCCCCTTTAGCTGGATCCAATGTTGGGTCTGTTACTGAACTTCCTGTCCCTCAGTCATTCTCCATTTTTTCCCTGTAGTTCTTTAAGACAGGAAAAATTCTGGGTCAGAGTTTTTGACTGTGGGATGGCAACACTATCCCTCCACTTAATGCCCTGTCTTTCAACTGGAGGTGAATTCTGCAAGTTCCTTTTCTCCATTGTAGGGCATTTCATCTAAAGCCCCTCCCTTTGAGACCTAAGAGTCTCTCGCCTTCCAAGCCTCTGGTACATCCAAGAGGGTCCCCCACCTCCCAAGGTTGACTGTTTCCATTCTTTCTGTGGGCCATTGGAGTGTCAGTTCTGTCCCACTATTAATACCTGATCATGTAGTCTTCTCCTCCCTGTCCCCTTTTCCACCCAGGTCCCTCCTTCCCCCTGCCATGATTACTTTCTTCTACCTACCAAGTGGCATTGAGGCATTGAGGATTCACTTGGGCCCTTCTGCGTGATAGCCTTCTTGAGTTCTGTGGATTGTTTCTTGGATATTCTGTACTTTTTGGCTAATATCCACTTATTAGTGAGTACATACTATGCATGCCATTTTGAGCCTGAAATACCTCACTTAGGATGATATTTTCCAGTTCCATCAATTTGCCTGCAAAACTCATGCTGCCCTCTTTCTTAGTACCTGAGTAGTATTCCATTTTGTAATTTATACATACTTTCTGTATCTATTCTTTTGAGGAACATCTGAGTTGTTTTCGGCTTCTAGTTATCACAAACAAGGGTGCTATGAACATAGTAGAACACATGCTCCTGTGACATGGTGGCACATCTTTTAGGTATACACTGAAGAGTGGCATAGCTGGTACTATAGATGGATCTATTTCCAATTTACTAAGGAAACTCCATATTGGTTTCCAGAGTGGTTGTACCAATTTGCAATTCCACCAGCAATGGAGAAGTGTTCCACTGTCTCCATATTCTTGCCTGCATGCGCTGTCTCCTGAGGTTTTGTTCTTAGCCTTTCAGATTTGCCTAAGGCAGATTCTCAGGGTTGTTTGATTTGCATTTCCCTGATCACGAAGAACTTTGAACATTTCTTTAAGTTCTCAACCATTTGAGATTCTTCTGTTGTGAATTCTCTGTTTAGTTCTATACCCAACTTTTTAAATTGGGTTATTTAGTTATAAATCCAAAATATTAACCATTAAGCTAACTCAGAAAGCATTGCAGAAGGACAGTAGAAAATTTAAACAATTCAGAGGAAGAAATGTCTACTGTGACAAAATGTCTTCTATATAGCATAAGGGAGTTGAACAATAAAATCTAACAACATGCATAACTAAAGAAAATTATCCCCACATTATCACAAGTTGGCATGCCAGTTCTGATGGGAAAATATCATAGACATAAGCCCCATTTGTAGCTGAAAAGATACAGGATTAAGCATGCGAACAGAGATAAAATTAACCTTCTCTTGGGATATGCTCCCAGATAGGATGTTCAATACCAAACATACAGCCTAAAGATATCATCACCACTAATATACACAGCAGCAAGTAGTTATGTAAATATTTGCTTTTGAAAACAATATTAACCACTAGGAAGAGGCAATGACATTGAGAATGAAGTAAGCAGATAGGACTGGAAATTGAGATAAAAGGATGAATCATGGAAATATTTTCAATTAAAGTAGTTATAGTAGTGGTTTATCTAATTCTCAAAAAAAATTATGGAAGCTTATACATATGTATATATGTATATGTGTATGAAGTAATATATATATATTTAACATACAGCATGCATAATTTAACATATAATATATCCATAACATATTCTATATGTATGACATGTATATATTACATTTATACATATATAAACATATATTATATATTATATAATATATTATATATTATATTACTTCCTTATGTGTGTATGTGTGTATATACATATGTAATATAAATACACATATATATGTAGTATACAGATACATTATAATAAATATGTAATATATAAATACATTATATATTACATATATAAATATGTAATATGAATACATATATGTAATATAAATGGGTTTAACATATATTTGGAGAGATATTTGCAAAGCTATAAGTCTTAGGCCACTGAGTAATATCTCTAGGGATAAGAATAGTTTAATTCTTGTGGAGTCCTTGGTCAAAATAGTACTACAGCCCTTCATATGAACTTCAAAGATCATTTGCAAGGCTATGATTTAATCTCTGCAACCAGCAACCAGATGACCATGCCCTATTGCTGAGGATATTCTTACATCTGACACTGCATGCGACTGAAGAAGAAAAAAATTCTTGAATATCATCAGCAACAAATGGTGCATTGTAAAATAGAGAACTTCATTCAGGTTACATTGGCACAATACTGAGTCAATGTTAAAGTAACCTACTAGTTTGTGGGGGTTTTATTCTTTGTTTGTTTTTGTCTTGTTTTGTTTGTTTTAGATTTTAGAGCTAAGTCTATGAAATGAAATTCATATCTAATACTGCCAAGTGGCCATGAATCTGAGTTTAGATAGAGTTTGGTTATAGGAAAAAAAAACTTACTACTGTTATTCTTCTATGGGAACAATGAAATAAAATGACTCCGACCAACATACTGTTATACCCATAAATTGGTTCAGTGCTCAATTCTCATCACAGCTGCCTCTTCTTGCACAAGATGGGAAGTAACTAAGACATTCTCAAGTGCCCTGTGTGGAGGATGTGAGCGACTTTACAGCACTAGCTGTTAAATGGGTCTTCATTAAACTGTTCTCCTCAAGACTCTTGCATCTATGTGGAAGAAAAACAGAACAATAAGTGTCAGAGGGTGAATTACTCCAAGGAAACAATGCTTTCCATACAACAGGACTGACAGACTTAGGAACTCCCAGAGAATGTGACAGCAGAAACAAAGCTGCATAGGTTAAATCTGGACAAAATTCCAGCTATGAGAAGGGAAAGGAGACCAAGTGCAACCCCTAACCAACGAGTAATTTGCAATTAGTGTCTGCTGATAAGAAAGAAAAAAGTCAAATCTATTCAAATAGAGTGTAACTGATTCTATCAAACCCATTCCAGATCAGGCCCCCGGAAACAGGAATAGTTGGAAAACATAAAGTAGACTTCATTTTCATTTCATTGTTATTTCAGAAATTTTGTTTTGCTGCTTTTCATTTTATTTTGATATTTTTATATTAGTGGTTTTGGATTGTTATTTTGATTCTCATTTATTTTGTTTTACTCTACTTGTGGTAGTGGAGAAATTGATAGAGAATGTGGGAGTAAGTCAGGTAGAGTGCTCACACTTAGTCTAGAGTATTTGAAGTGTGTTTGCACTTGAGGTGAATCTGAGAGAAGTTGGCGAAAAGAAATGATAGCACCCTTGGGAAAATTATAAAAGAATATTAATATTAGACATTATGCTTCTTAAGTATGTGATGCTTAAGGCAAAGAAAATAATTTTGTAAATTTTGTAAATGACATAATCTTATGTGTAGAAAAAAAGGAATTATGAATATTATCAAAACTAATCCTAACTCAGCAAAGCAATACTATATGAGAAAATATATATTTCTAATTAAATTTTATACACAATCAAAAACAAAAAATGAAAGTCAGAGACCAGGTAGTCTTACAATACCATGAGCAGCTTGTGGTGGTCTGTGTCTGTTGTGAGCTTCACATGATGCTGGGTGATGCTGGGAGAAAGTATGGCTTCTGTGAGGAGTTTGAAAACCCAGTGAACAGCATGGTGAGATTGGGAATCAGAAGTACACATTGCTTGTTAAAAGAACAATACTGAGATAGACGTAACCTATATTTACTATAAACACAAGAGTGGTATATATATTAATATTCAGGATTTTGTATATGACAATAACTGCTCAAAAATTTTTCAAGGAAAGAAATGCAATACTTCCAGAAGAAAAAATCTATGATAAGACACATTAAAGGACAAGTTGTTCAATTGTCAATGAGAAAAATGCTAAATTATCAAGTATCTGTGATTGTTTCTGCATGAAAACTATAAAATTACAAACAAGTCCTTCACTTACAGTATAACATAAAATTAGTCATATGTGTCCCAATTAAAATTATATAAACAGATTTAAATTAATGTTCTTATTTTTTAGAAAGTGATGTTTTATGCTAAGAGCATACTTTTCGAATGTTCTTTTGGATTTGTGTGTTCCTTACTAGAGTTTCATAATTTTATCCTCATATTGATCATATATGTAAACAATTCAGTTATTAAGGTGGAAAATCAGCTAATTACATGTATTAACTTCACTCAGAGACCAGAGTCTTCTTTCTTTAAAAAAAAACAACTTTAATTTATTTAATTTATTAATTTATTCTTTATCTTTTTTTACAGTCCAGACATTATGCCCATCCTGGTCCACCCTCCAACTGTTCCATATCCCACACCTCCTCCCCCCATCTCCAACAGTGTGTCCCGCACCTGCCCTCTACCAGACTTCTCCACTCCCTGGAATTCCAAGTCTCTTGAAGGTTAGGCACATCTTCTCTGTTTGAGTCCAGACCTGGCAGTCCTCTACTGTACATGTGGTAGGGGCCTCATATCAGCTGATGTATGTTGCCTGGTTGGTGACTCAGTGTCTGAGAGATCGCAGTGGTCCAAGTTAATTGAGACTGCTGGTCTTCCTACAGGTTCGTCCTCCTCTTAACCTTCTTCCAGCTTTTGCTAATTCAACCACCGGAGTCACTGTTGCCTGTCCATTGGTTAGGTGTAAAATCTGCATCTGACTCTTTCAGCTGTTTTGGAGGGCTTTCAGAGGGGCCCTGTCTATAAGCACACCATAACATCGGTAATAGGTTCAGGCCTTGGGGCCTCCCCTACAGCTGGATCCAAATTTGTGCCAGTAACTGGACCTCCTTTTCCTCAGAATGCTCTCCATTTTTGTCCCTGCTGTTCTTTCAGACAGGAATAATTCTGGGTCAGAGTTTTTGACTCTGGGATGGCAACCCCATCCTTCCAGTTGATGTCCAGTCTTTCTACTAGAGGCGTAACTACAAGTTCACTCTGCCACTCTAGGGTATTTCGTCTAAGGTCCCTTGCTTTGAGACCTGAGAGTCTCTCACCACTCAGGTCCCTGAGACTCATTTCAAATTCTAGATTATGCTGTGAAAATCAGTTTTCAGTGCTGACATCACAATAATAAACATTTTTCAGCAAAGATTTTAAGCAGATGCATATTTTTCAATTATCTTTAATCTTTTTTCACATTCCAGTTTTTATTCCCTCCCAGTCAACCCTCCAACATTTCCTCATCATATTCCTCCTCCCCTGTCTCCAAGAGAATGTCCCCACCTCCCCACCCCCAACCCACAAGACCTCCCAACTCCGTGGGGCCTCAAGTTCTTCGAGGGTTAGGTTCATCTTCTTTCACTGAGGCCAGACCAGGCAGTCCTCTGCTGTATGTGTGCCAGCAGGCCTCATATCAGCTGCTGTATGCTGCCTGGTTGGTGGCTCAGTATCTGAGAGATCCCAAGTGTCCAGGTTAGTTGAGGCAGCTGGTTTTCCTATGGGGTCGCTCTCTTCCTCAGCTTTTTCCAGCCTTTCCCTAATTCAACCACCTGGGTCCTTGGATTCTGTCCACTGGTTGGGTTCCCACTATGGGAAGTATCAGACCATTCTAAAACATATAAGGTTTCCTTTGCTCAAGCAAACTTAAGATTATTGAAGATGATATGCTGGGATACTGGTGTATATTTATTTATTCATATGTACGTGAATGCTAAATGTGTACACAAACATCTAGGAATGAGAAGCCAACTGTTTTATCTTCTTTATTTGATCTCCAATTTATTTTGGGACAGAGTCTGTCATTGAACATATATCACAATTCTATATAGAGTTTTAATCACACACAGATTACAAATAGACAATATCACATTGATTGACAGTTTTTATTAAATTATTTTATTTACATTCCAAAAGTTATCCCTCTTCCAAGTCCCCCCTTCCTGTGCTCTTCACTCCATCCTCTCCCAACCACCTCTGAGAGGGTGCACCCCCACCTCTACCACCACCAGAATTCCTCTTTCCTGGGGCATCAAGATTCCACAGGATTAAGTGCATCCTCTCCTTGTATGGCTATAGCCATACAAGGTAATCTATTGCTACACAAGTGCCAGAGACCACAATCCAGGCCATGTATTCTCCTTGGTCTTTGGCTTAATCTCTGGAGTTCTAAGGGGTCTGGGTTAGTTGAAACTGTTATTCTTCCTATGCAGTTGGAATCCACTTCAGCCCCTTTGGCTCTTCCCCTATCTCTTCCATACTGGTCGCAGGACCTCGGTTCAATTGCTGGCTGTGATTATCTACATTTGTCTCAGTAAGTTGATGGTAGAGCCTCTCAGAAGATAGCCAAGCCAGGCTCCAGTCTTCAAGTACAATATGGTGTCAGTAATAGTGTCAGGATTTGGTGTGCACACATGTGATAGATTCCAAGTTCGGCCAGTCACTTGGTGGCCATTCTTTCAGTCTTTGCTCCATTTTTGTTTTGTGTTTGTTTGTTGGTTGGTTGGTTAGTTGGCTGGTTTTGAGGTTGTATTATATTACTTTTATTTTTATTTATACAGTCCAGTCAGTAACTCCCTCCTAATCTGCCCTTCCACAGTTCCTCATTCCTCTTCTCTCCTGTCTCTAACAGGATGTCCCCACAGCCCACTTCTCAACCTCTGCCATGCCTCCCCACTCCCAGGGGCTTCAAGCCTTTCTTGAGGGTGAGCGTGAATCAGGTCTTCTCTCACTGAGACCAAACCAGGCAGTCCTCTGCTGTATATGTGTAGAAGGGGAGGGGATGTCGAAAGTTTTGAAGATGGGTGGATAAAATTCAAGGAATCTGAACCAAGTACTTCTGCTCCACTGCATGCAGATTATAGAAGTCACCCCCTCAGTCTTATACACTTATCTATAAGTTCACACAAACAGATGTACTGTGCCACTGAAAGAGCATTTAAAAAATATATAGTAAATAAATACTGAAATTAGATCTACACAATGGAATACTACTCTGCAATTAAAAACAATAAATTCATGAAATTCCTAGGCAAATGGTCAGAACTGGAAAATATCATCCTTAGTGAGGTAACCCAATCACAAAAGAACACACCTGGTATGCAGTCACTGATAAGGGGATATTAACCCAGAATCTCGGAATACCCTAGACACAATTCGCATATCAATAGATTTCTAAGAAGATGGAAGGAGAGACCCCTGGTCCTGAAATGACTGGATGTAGGGGAATGCCAGGACAGAGAAACGAGAGGGGGTTGAATGGAGAAAAGAGGGAGGGAAGGGGGCTTATGGGACTTTCGGGGAGGGAGGAAACGAAAAAGGGGAAATGATTTGGATTGTAAATAAAAAAAAGTTAGAAAATAAAAAAAATGAATAATGAAATCATTATTGAACTATGAATTATAGACTACTAAGGGCTATAGTTCTGAGATACACTGCAGGACTCAAAGGGCATACAGAGAGGCAAAGAATTATATTTGTTTAATACCTTTCAAAAGACCAATTGATCAAAAAAGTTAGGCATGTCAAGTTGCTATACAAGGTACGCTAAACTCTGTTTTAGCAGAATCGTGAATTTTTTTGATATACATCACCTATTTTGTAAGAGTTTCTGAAATGAATAATGTATTTACCTCATTTCTACCTCTGTCTCTACCAGCTCAAATTCCTTATTCTCCTATTCTCATGAAAATGCATGATATCTGACCCAGGATATTATTAAGAATGAATATATTTAATATCAATACCAGAAATCAAATATTTAACTCACTTATTTTTCTGTTCAGAAATCTAGGTTGAGATCCACAAAGTGTGTTTTCATTGAGGCTCCTCTTGATTTAACTCCATTCAGCAAATGTTGTGCTTTTGTGGACTCCATATTGAAAAGAGGTTATTTATATTTCTAAAAACAACTTTCCCTTACAAGCTATTTAGTAAAAGAATGAATATAACATAGATCAAAGGGTTTCAAACAAGTGATATAATAATTCAGATAATTTCAGACACATATGTTTTTAGCAAAGTCAGTTGACTCTGTTGGTCTTCCTGTGAAGTCCCTATCCCCTCAGGTCCCTCAATTCCCCCACCCTATCCCCAGAATTCTACAAGAATTTCTGAGCCCATTCTAGTGTTTTGGCTGTGGAGCTCTGCCTGTGTTTTGGTAAGCTATTGGGTGGAATTTTTCAGAGGATGGTTATCCTAAGCTCCTATCTGTGAATCTAGGACACAAATACAAACATAGCCTGAGACTAGAAGCTAACTTCTATCTCCTAGAGATGGAGAAAGATAGGCCAGTAACATGTCCCTATTGATCCTCTGGGGACAGCTTGGCACATGCCCTTAACCACAAATTGGCAGGAGTTGCTACTCTTTTCATTTATGTCTGTCTCACACAGGGAACCTGTGTATCTAGCCCAGCACTCACTCTCTCTCTCTCTCTCTCTCTCTCTCTCTCTCTCTCTCTCTCTCTGTCTCTGTATGTATATATATATATATATATATATATATATGTATATATATATATGTATATACATATATACATACATACATATATACATATATATACATACATACATATATACATATATATACATACATACATATATACATATATATATATATATATATATATATATATGTCAGATGGGTAGCTTGATCTTCATGCAGGTATTCCAACACATAGAGCAGGGCTTAACCCCAACTCTGTTGCCTGCCTGTGGATTCTGTTCCCCTAACTGAGATGCCATGTTTGGCCTCAGTGGGAGAGGATGTGCCTAGTCTTGTCCTATCTTGTGGTTATAGGGTGGCTTGGTATACAGAAACCAACACCCCTCCTCTTCATATCAAGGAATGGGAGGGGGTAGGAGAAGAGAATTTGTGGGGGACACTGAGAGGAAAATTTAATCTAATCTGGATGTAAAATGAATAAACATGTAAGTCAATGAAAAACTGCAAAAGAAGAATGCAGGAAGGGATTGAACAGCTGACTTTTCTTCCAGGGTATACAAGTTTGATTCCAAACACCTACACAGCAGCACACAAATATATATAACTTCAGAACATGGGATGCTACAACATCCACTGGCCATGAAAAGTACAAGACAGGCAGATATTGAAAGATATTTATAAACCAAAGCACTAACATAAATAAAATTAAATAAAAAATTTAATAAATTAACATAAAATAAAAAATTACTCTTAAATCAAAGACAATGTAAGAGTACCAAAATTAAACAAGGAAGCAATGGGCATATGAGTGGATCACAAGCATTCTTTTAATTTCCCTTTACAGTTGAAAATCCTACCTAAAGAGAAATTATGGCAGAATCTCATGGCAGAAACCTGGAAGTAGGATCATAGGTCAGGGAAAATAATATGTCTTGCTGTACTATTGACCAGAGCTGGATAAAACTTTTTAAAATACAGTTCACAATGAATTTCCTAGGAGACCAGTTGCTCAAAGTGATTTAGCAAACCATCAATGAAGAAAAGTCCCTATAGATATGGACGTATGACAATTTGATATACGATAATATCCAATCTTTCAAAGTATATCTATGTTATATCTAATTGAGAAAAACTAACCTGGGTGTTATTTTAGCATGGGAAACACAGGGCTTATATAAGAATATGTAATGCTTGTAAATACAGGTTGTGGCATAAAAATTAAAAAAAATATTGACGTTAAGTGTATTTTTGCCAATTAAAAAAAAAAGGTTAAAAGGACCGAGTTACTATAAATGTGAAGTCAGTTTTGTCCATGTTCCAAGGCTCAGTTATGAGAACTAGGGAGTGGAAAAGATTTTGAAAGTCAACCTGTACAAATAAAAGGCACTAGCTGTGTGGTGGCATGTTCTCAAAACAAGAAATGGAGGCCATAGGACTGTTACTTTCCTGCCATCCTCTAGACCACAGGACTTTGCTTAATGAAAATATGTATATGGTAGAGATATACCACAGATATTGACTTTAAAGTAAGAGTCATGGGATTGTGAGTACTATGGTGCTCAGTGTATACTAACATGTATTGGAATGGTTTACATGTGTAATTGGAAATTTCACTGAGACATATGCAGTCTCCTGTTTTGTTTTTTACTTTAGCATTAGGTTTTGCCACACAGGACCACAGAGACAGTTTTGCTGTCTTTTCCTTGATCCAGTCCTTTCTCTTTCTGTGTAGCCACCATTGGAGATGTCAGCTCTACTATATTATATTTGGCAGTGCATCATGTGATGGGATTCCAATACATGTATGACAACAGAAGACACTGTCCAGTTAACTGCCAGGATCCACAAAATATTACAAACGTTCATTATCACATGGTTTCTACGAACACTTAAAGTAAAAACTACTTTAAAATTAACAGAAGTAATTTATGTCAGAAGAAACCCTTTTATCTATTCAAAAGGGTGACTCCTGTTCCCAGTCACTCTCAAAAAAGATTCATGAACAAGGAAAATATGTCAACACATGTAGAATCCAGTCATACAGAACAGAATACGGACTTTCAATTCCTCTCATTCTATAATTCTATTAACATTCAAAACCCGCTGTAAGGAGTAGACTCATGCCAACTACTTGGTTTTATGTGAGTTTTAAATGAATTAACCATCCATAAATGTATAGACTAATCATATGTACAAACTATAAAGTGTTTTCTTTTAATTAATATTTTACCACAATATACTTTATGCATTAATATTTCAGATTATATGGTAATGAAAATTATTCAATATAATCATAAAATTTCTAACCACATGAATCCTTTAAATGCTTACAAAATTGTCTATATAAATGAGTATTTGTAAATGAGTATTTGTGTGTGTAAAGATGGTGCAAATATAAGCACAGGCTTGTGGAGGACAAAAATCATCATGTATCCTTATCCTGAATCCAGCCCCACCATATTTTTGTGACTGGCACTGAATCCAGCAGCTTGTCAGGGAACACACTCATGTATGGTTTAATTGTTTGTTTTTTTGTTTTCTATGAAGAAGTTAGAGATTCAAGCAGAGATCTTCATGTTCCATAACAAATATTTACAACTCAATTTCATAAAATTTTTAATTTTTTATTTAATTTTTTTAATCATTCCACTTGTTAACATCACAAATGATATCCCCCTTCCTGGTTACCCCTCCACAAATCCCCTATCCCACATCTGTCCTCTCTGCCCTCCCCTTTACCTCTATGAGGGTTCTCCCCCACCCACCCACCCAATCCCATCCCACCACTCCAGCATCCCCCTACACTATTGTACATATTGTTTATAAATACAATAAAGTTATATTTTGTCAATTCATATTCAACTCTGTGAATTGATTTTTCTATCTCCTTATCAAACATTTCATATACTGTCATCTTCTGTGTAACTCTTATGAAGTAATGATGCAGTATTTCTCTAGAAATTTCGCATGACTCCTTGGGTCATTGTAGGCCTCCATACCAGAGGCTATCTGAGGAGATTTCTGGAGGAGAAAGGGAAATTGCCTGTGCCACTTCCACTGCTGCTGCTGGGGCTGCTGTTGCTGCTGTGGCTGCTGTTGCTACTGTGGCTGCTGTTGCTGCTGTGGCTGCTGTTGCTACTGTGGCTGCTGTTGCTGCTGTGGATGCTGTTCCTGCTGGGGCTGCTGTTGTTCCAAGATGCTTGCCCACACTGGCTGTGCTGAGCCAAGACGGGCTAAGCTGGCTGAAAGCTTGCTTAGCCAGCAAGTAAAGTGCAGGGGAGCTTCTAGTGGCTAAAGTTTCAGGAGAACAGCTCTCTTCTCTGGCATGTTATAGCTTTTATGACAAATGCTCTCAGACAACAGAGTCATTTTCACACACCTTTATTCCTTTTTTTAAAAGATTTATTTTATTTTTTTTTTATTTTTTCTTAGATATATTCTTTATTTACATTTCAAATGATTTCCCTTTTCCTGATTCCCCCCTCCCTGAAAGTCTTATAAGCCCTCTCCCCTCCCCCTGTTCCCCAATCAACCCTCTCCCTCTTCCCTGTCCTGGTATTCTCCTATAATGCTGCATTGAACCTTTCCAGGACCAGGGATCTCTCCTTCCTTCTTCTTGGGCATCATTTAATATGTGAATTGTGTCTTGGGTATTCGAGCTTCTGGGCTAATATCCACCTATCAGTGAGTGCATACCATGTTTCTTCTTTTGTGATTGGGTTACCTCACTTAGGATGATATTTTCCAGTTCTACTCATTTGCCTAAGAATTTCATGAATTCAATGTTTTTAATAGCTGAGTAGTATTCCACTGTGTAAATATGCCACACACCTTTATTCCTTCTGGGTAGGATCGTATATACAATTTTGGGATGGCTTGGGGTCTGATAGTAGGTGCTTCCTATTACCTTGGTCTGAGATGTTAGGGATGCCTCATTTACATGGGGAAGGGCTTTGGGCATTGTATTTACATGACTTATGTCCACAAATCTATGAGGGTTTGCAGCTAAGTGACAGGGGCAGACAAAGCTCCTACTGTTCCTTCAGGGTATCTGGGACATCTAGACCTTACCAGGATTACACTAAGTGTCCACAATCCAGCTGTGTATGGTTGTAGGTCTGTGCCCACTCCACCACAAGGCAGGGCCTCTTGGGGAGGCAAAACTTGAGGAGTTTGACTGTGCTTATCCCATGCCGGGGCAGTTGCCAGGATGTAGGGAAGCACTGAGAATCTACTCTGAGGGTGTGAAAGCAATCTGAGATGTACGAAAAGTGGAGCTGACTTGAGGGTACTTAGGCATGTGAAAAGGCTCTGCTATGGGGTTCTCAGGCTTGTGAACACCCAGGCACTGCTGGGAGCCACAAAGGGCAAACAATGTAGTTCATAGGCCATGATCTAGCCCAGGTCAGGGGAGGGAGGAAGGGAAGGGGAACTCCAGCTAATGCCAGTAGTGATAGTCCTTGGCTTGACAGCAGCAGGCTTGGTGGTGGTTGTGGCTAGGAGTGCCGAGAGCCCTTCTGTGAGAAACTAGACTGTAGCTCTCTAAGTGAAGGCACTTTCTATGGCATGCAACAGTGTATATTGATGAAAAGAGTCAGTCCATGGTTCCAAATAATTTACTGTCATGGAGGAAGGTAGATGCATAAAATTATATCCCACTTCTCAGGGTGGGCCTGAGATCAAATACCTTTTGCTGGGAGGAATGCCTGGGAAGAGAAGATTATTGGCATGCCCTCTGGGCCTGCAGGTACCTCATTAGCACGAAAAACTCTTATTTTGAGGCTAATTGACTGTGGTCAAGCTTCTTTTCCTACTGCCTTGGTCTGAGATGTTAGGAATGCCTCATCTACATGTGGAAGGACATAGGGCACTACCCTTACATGACTGATGGCCATAATACTATAGGGGACTGTGGATACATGACAGGGGCCTGGTGCCAGGAACAGGCGAAGCTCCTAATCCCCTTTCAGAGGCTCCGGGGCTTCAAGCCTTTAGCCTGACCTTACTAGGCTTCCTCTCATGGTCCACAGCCCCACACTGCAGGTAATTGCTTTTCTAAGGTATAACAGCAATGCTTCATATTGGATATGGTCACTGTAAAGAGATGAAGGAATATTTTTAAGTAAACAAATCTGTAATTAAATAAGGATAGTCTCATTAAGTCTGATATTTGGCTAATGTACTAACAGAAAAAAAAGACAAGTAGACATGGACAAAAATGTTTTTGTTTTACTATTTATTTCTCTTTAAAATTATGAAGACTCAGATATTATATGGGGAAGTATAATAAAACATGATTTATAAAAGTATCCATACTTAACAAAAAATTTTAGCTACCCATTGTTTAGAACTATGACATTTCCCTTAGCAGGGGGGGAGTCCAGTTGCTGGCTGGGCCCACATCCTGGTAAGAGGCCTCCCATGGGTGCCCTACTGGGATCCCTCCTGGCTGAGGAACTCCAACAGGTAGACCCTTGCTGGGATGCAAGCTCCTTCTCCAGGAATGCAGGTATGCTTTGATCTTCACATAGTATTATGTCAGTAGCTCCACAGAGGTGTGGGCCCTATTCCCCAGGTCCAGATTTTCACAAACCTCTTTGTTATGCTGTCAGTAGAGTCTCACTGTATTGTGTGGTTTCCTGTTCAGGGCCCCATCCCTGGGAAATTTGTCTTCCAAGACTTATTTTGGTTCTCCTCAGCTTCTTATCTGTTTCTCAAAAGGCTGTATGTAGTCTTTTTTCCCCTGTGGTCTATGAAGCTGGTTTATAATAAACTAAGAGATTGTTTAAAAAAGACTGTTAGAGTCATCATCAGACTTGATATTACCATTATTTGAATGATAGGGAGACTTCAGTATTAGAACAAAGCTAAAACTCAATTTCCAGTCTCTGCCTCTCCCAACTTCCTCAAAATAAACTACATAGACATCCAGTTCTCTGGGCTGTTCTACAGTGTAAAGCTCCTAGTTCAAATAAGATCCAATTTTTAAGTTGCTCAAGTGAGCAAGGTCCTCATCTCAATGAAAAAGAGTATACTCCTGGATATGTGCTTTACCTGTGTGCTTTACACACACACATACATACATTCATACATACATATACAGCCATATTCATTCACCTTTACCAGCTTTGCTATCAATGCATCATTCTAGGATGAATTAATCTTCTTCTTTTGTTACTGCTAAGGAATGTAATATTTGAATTGTTACTTGTGCTTTGTTCAGTTTTCTCTATTCTATTGCAATTAACCATCAGTCCACCCTAAAGTATTTCCCACTCATAGGTGCCACAAGAAGGGAGACTTGAAGAATATAAAATTACATAGGACACAGGAGTCCTTCAAATTATATAATATATGCAATTGAAAATGGTTTTGTGATTGCAAAGAGCAACGGAGACAAAGCAGTTTAATTTCATAAACACACAGGATGTACCACACAGAATTGATTGGTGAAAACATAATACTAATAGTGACAAGGAAATTTGGTGAGTAAATTTATTTCAGTGAGAATACAGAACAGTCGACTGATACCACTGAGAGATGACTGATTTTCCAATATTCTTGTGCCGTGCTGGAGTTCATAGAATGGTACAGGTAGACAGGGAACAGAAAATAAAATGTAAAAATATTTGTTTGCAAAAGCATAATGGCAGTTAAGCCTTACTGCAAATCCAGATCTTACTGGAAGGCCTCCTCTTTTCTGAAGGGAAATGGACAAGAAGTGGAGAAGGGGATTGAGAGGTCGAGAGCAAGGGGCAGGCACAGTGGCTGTGGCTGGGAAGAGAGAAGAACAAATAAAGAAAAGTAAAAAAATAAACAGTTGAATCTCTGAAACCCTGAAAAGCAGCATGTCCCCACGAAAATGTAAAGAACAGCATGTCTATGATCTCTCTCAGAGATGGATTTCAAACTGTATCATGTTCCTTGCATTTGATGCAGGACTACAGGACTGAGACAGGGATGACAGATATTAAAGCAGAAGCAGGGGCTTCAGAAGCAGATTCACATTTGCTACGCAGGAAGCAGGAGCCTATGACTAAGCAGGAGTGTGAGGAATGCCAGAAAAATCTCTGCCTATGCTGTCCATTGGCTCTGTCTCCTGCACTGTTCAGGAGCAGTCCTTTTTCTTTTGCAGCTTACAGTCAGGCTTTGGCTAGATCAGGTACCAGTTGGTACCTGGAATCTAGCCAGGAGCCTGACTGGTAAAAACCCTGGCTGCAGAGATTTTTATTACCTCTTCTTGCCTCTGATTGGAGGAGTATGTACATTCAAATAGAGAATGGACTGAGATCCAATCAGGAGAGAGATCTCAAACCCAGGCATGAAACGCAAAAGCCTGCAAGCCTGCGGTAACCTTGGAGATCTCCACAAGAGCAGCTGATTCATTTCTCTCTCCACCCCACCCCCGCCTTTGTGTTGCGGCAGAAGCAGAGAAAATGAAAGAGAAAAGCAGAAAAAGAATAAAATTTAACCCTGTGTACTGGCTCTAATTAACAATCCACAAAACCTGCCAGTCGTTCTTGGAGCTAATCATGTATCTTGATGCCTGGGAATATATGCTGGCTATCTAGATGAAAGCCTGCTTTTCTGTCTGTATCTTTCTGATTGTGTGTCCAGGATGCTATGTGCAGCATGCTGCTGACTCTTTGTGATCTGTCTGTGTCAGTTTCCCCAATTGCTATGATTGTATGCTTGAATTATAAAAGTACGGTATATATTTGTGTCTATATATGTGTGTATAGAGTGCCCTACCAAAAGCTGCTTCAATTTGAAAAAGAAATCTTGCCTCTAAGCTTTACTTAAAACGTATCCAATTAGGATATTTTCACAATGTTATAAGGATAAAGAAATAGTTTAATAGGTATTTATTTTAGAAAAGATTTTAAAATAAATGTGTATTCTCAACAATTCTGTGTAAGTTTAGGGAAGGTTTTATTTATGTGCGGTTGCACATGTGTCTGAAGGCAAGTGGCAGTCATTATTTCTCAAGGACAATTGATATTCTTAACATTTTTATGCAATACTAATCTATGAAATAATGTATTTGGAAAAAAATATTTAATAACAATTTAATTAATTTAAGACATCTGTGTGTGCATGGATATGAGATCATCTACTGGCACATGGATTTCTTCTCAAGTCAAGCATCCCCCGGGAAAATCTGACTATCTGTCCATCAGCTCATTAAATGCAAATAGCCAGTCTGATGGGGGTTGGGATTCATGTGTTCTGCCTCTAGCCATAGTGCATTTAGACTGACAGGATATAGTATAAGAATTATGCATACAATCACAGGTGATAGCAACTCATGAATAATATTATGCTTAAATATCAATCAACTAATAATCCAATACATTAGCACTAGCTAATATGAGATATTGTTTTTCCAAGAAATGGAATTTGCCAAATAGTTTCACCTAATTGGCTAGTAAAACGCTGAGATGTTCCTGTCACCAGTCGTCTGTAATAAACTGGGATTGCATGCTAATACCTGAATGCCTGCTTTTCGATATGTGTATTCTAGAAACCAAACCCAGAAGCTCCTATTTTCTCACACAGAAGACTGTGCCTTCTACCTAGATGTGCATATTATAATCTTAAAAGCAAAAAATGAATTAATGAATATAGCTCAAGAACCACACTAATGTTTACTTTTAGGTAAACATATATTATTCTTCTATAAGTCTATGTTCTCAGTATTACTCCAGTTTCACCTTATGTTTTGTGATCGCTGATCTGAAATATTAGGATATGTGCAAGTGGTTATACAGTTCCTCCGATTCTCCACACATAAAATGGAACAAGAGCAGCACATGGGACTCTCCCATATTTTTCATTTCAGACTTTAGTAGAAATCTTCAACTTTATTTGCTGTAGTTTATACTAAGTTTCACTTAAGAATTTATTACAATATGAAGCCCTTAGAGACAGTCCCTATGTCATTCATACTGCCTGATCTTTATTTATTTAATTTTCACAAATGTGCTGTGTTAATGTAAACACTGCAACTAAAAGTGCTACAAAATTTCAAAGTAAACTGCCTGACCTTACCACATTTTTCTAGTGGTATAATTTGCTAAATTTTATCCAAAGAAGGTTATTAGTGTCTTGGGGCTCAAAAAATCATCTGAATTTTTAGGTATGTCTTTGTTCAGCAATGCAGCCCTTTATCACGATAAATAAGGAATTGTATGCCTAGGATAATAAGCATGGCCTACTACACAAGGCTGGTACTAGCAACAATGCTTAAGACATCATTCAGCTGCTAATTTTCCTGAAATAGTATTATTTCCAAATGTGTTTTAAATGTCTGTCTTTATACCCATAAACACAATTAGTTATCACCTTCAGGGAAACCTTCATTTTGTATCACACAGTGACTACTACAGAATTTCACAGCTCCATAAGCTTCAAAGAACCACGGACAGTCTGACCCAAATAATGATAAGACAAATTTAACAATTATTCCAAGACTCTGACAAAATTGCCTAAGTGAGGCAAACAGATTGTCAGATCCAGAGGAATAGAATGCCTAATGGGAGGAAAGTGTCTTCTATGTACAATAAGAAATCTACATATATTAAATCTTGAAAACATGCATATTTACAAAAGATAAAAAGAATGACACTACAAAATGATATTCCCACAAAGATGAGAATGTCTCATATAAAACCACATGGAATCTAAGAATCATGGATGCTTAGAGGGAGAATATTTTTCTCTGGGGACATGTCCCATGATCATATATATATATAATTTCAGTATCATATATATATATATATATATATATATATATATATATATATATATATATGTATATATATATATGATCATGGGTTAGGGCTAGGGTTAGGGTTATGTACTATATATATGTATATATATACATATATATATACATATATATACACACACACACACACATATATATATATAGTCAGAATATAATATATATATCAAGGAGTAGTTATATATACATTTTTATATGAAATAAGCAATAGTATTTTATAGAATTTAATAATCATTTAGATAATGTAGAAGACATTGAATGGATAATGCTAGAAGTAGGAATGGCAGAAATATAGCAAATAGAATATTCAGGTAGGAAACACGAATAAATCAAAGAAGTTTATACCACATATTCACATATGGAATTGGAATGAAATCGCTTCGTATTTGGATAGATATTGCTCCCACAATGATAAACCTTATAAAAAGAAATCAAATAACTAACTGGTTACACTAATGAGTTTTTGGAAGACTGGACATAGGGGCCTTATAGTCTACTACTCAAACATCAAGTACCATTTCCAAAACTACAATTAGATTTCTATATCATGATTTTAAGGCCCAATTGCTGAATATACTACTTATTTATATTATTGAAAAGGTCAAATATATCTAGTGCTCAATTAGAAGCTTCAAGGTTATGAACTGTATTTTATAAGGCTGAACGTTAAGTTATATGCTACTGTAGGAGAAAAGAAATCATCAATATCACAACCTACAAACCTTGCAGCAGACATTAGTGAGAAATATCAAAGATTCATTGACATAAAAAGTATGGGAGTAATCGACTACATTGCTTTGTTTTATGACCAGCTTCATGATATAGAAAACATACCACAGAATGCTAATATGACCAAGAACCTGAGTCTAAATGTGATAGGTGTATGCCAAATTCTATTTCTCTATTTCTGGTAAAGGACTATAAAAATAAAATGAGTCCTAATGACATAAATCAACTCCCCTTACCAAACGACACATATCTCTGCAGAAAAGAATTATAAAAGACTGAAACATGCCCAGGAGTGACTACTGAGTTTAAAAAAAATGGAAAAAAAAGGAAAAAAACCCAGAAAACTCAAGCAATGTTTTGCAGAAACACCTTTACTGTGAGACGTAGAAATTCACTGAGACTGGCAGCCCATACATGGTCTGAATGAGTTCAAATCAGACAAAAATACCAGCGTGGGAAGGGAAAGTAAACAGAAAGAAGGACCTTTACCCAAGAAGGTATTTGCAATTGATATCTGTGGGTTAGTTTTTTTGTTTTGATTTCTGCCTTTTTGTTTTGTTTTGTTTTGTCTGTTTTAAACAATTGAATGTCAGCAGTTATATTGTTATATCAACCATGCTTCCAAGCAGCCCTCATGTACTGGGACAGCAAAATTGATCTCTTCTTGTTTCATTTTTCTTTTTTGTGTTTTTGGTTCTTCTTTTTTATTGCTTCCCTGTTGTTATTTTGATGTTTAGAAGGCTCAATCCGTAGTTTTTCTTCCTTCCTTATTTCCTTTCTTTTCTTTCCTTTCCTTTCTTTTCTTCATTTTTAATTATTATTTTAGGTGGGGATACAGACAGACATAAGAAAGAGGGATCTTGCATATGTACAGAAATGCATAAAATTATGTTGGTAAGGAGGTAGGGAGTATCTGAGACAAATTTGATAATGAGAAAGAATGTGATCAAAATATATTATTTGAAAATATTATATGAAAAATGTATTAATTAATGCAGTACAAACACTTAATACACAGTCAGATTTTTATGATACTGAAATTATATCTAAATGTATATGTTTAGAATATGCAGATTTCAATTAACAAACTACGTTAAAACAAAGAATATAAAATCAACATAATCTTAAACTACAAAATAAAAAAAATCTTTGAGAATCCCTAGCTACCTTTATGATTAGAAGAAAAACACTCAAATATTAATTGCAAAAACCAATATATTAGTGGAAATAACACATTAGTTGGTCTTAAATACCTCAGTATATTTGCACTTTTAAAAGTACTTAACAATGACTATTGTTGACACCTCTATTGGATATTGTTCTAGAAGGCTTCCTAAAGCCATTTATTTTGGAAAGTAAATACTTGAAAATTTCATTTTTTTTAATATTCAAAGCCTAAAACAAAGAAAAGCATTCATAAATTTTGCAAAGGCAATAATTCTGGTGCACGTAAAGTATTAATCACTAAAGTCATACTTAAATATAAACATAATTTCAGCAAAGCCTGATTTTTAAAAACAGATTCACATTTTTTAATCAAATTTTGACACCAGCACTCAAATCTCAAAATTGAATGTTAGAAAGCAGGTGTTTTACAATACCATCAGCTGAGTGTTTTGGTTTGCATCTGGACTATTAGCTTCTGATGATATGAAGAGGAATCCTGGTTTCAGAGATGAGACTGAAAGACAGTGAGCAGCACGGTTTAAGCCTATAGAAAAAGCACAAGACATACATCAAAATACCAACATTGGAATAAATGCAGTATGTTTATATTTTTAACTACTAACACAAAAGTAATACACACACAAATATATATATATATATGTATTTATATATATATGTATTTATATATATGTATTTATATATAAACTAAATACATATATATATGTATTTATATATATATTTATATATAAACTAAATATATATATATATATATTTATATATAAACAAAATACACACACACACATATATATATATATATATATATATATATATGTGTGTGTGTGTGTGTGTGTGTGTGTGTGGGTGTGTGTGTGTTTAGTTTAATTCTGGAATATATATATATAACTCAGAAATTATGGAAAGAAAGTAGTTCAATTGTTGCATTAAAATTCATATAACTCTCTTGAAAGAATTTTTGAATGCTATCATCTGCTGATATGAGGCCCCCAACACATATACAGCAGAGAACTGTCAGGTCTAGACGCAGTCAGAGAAGATGCACCTAATTCTTGAGAGACCTGGGGTCCCAGGGAGTGGGGAGGTCAGGTGAAGCGTGGGTGAGGTGGGGATGAGGAGTGGATGAGGTAGAAGTGGGAGTAGGGCATCCTCTTGGAGGTGGGGTGTGGGGGGAGAGTAGGTGTGGGATGTGGAACAGTCAGAGGATAGACCGGGAGGGGGATAAAATCTGGACTGTAAAAAATGATTAAAGAATAAATAAAAAGAATTAAAATGTTCCTGTATAGATAATGCAAAAACATAATAAATTTCAAATAAAACCTTAAGAATCAATATTTGTTAATGAATATCATATTTGACTAGTATCAAAGCTTGCATGTTTTAAAATATTTAACTTAATATTCTTAAATTTTTAGAAAACACTGGTTTATGTGCTAAGAGCATAAGTTTTTAAATGCCTCTTTACAATATCCTTTCATTTTACGAAAATTATATTGTCTTAGATTTACTGGCAAATAAATTTATATTATTTGCAGTGATCCTTGTAAGTATTGATCATCTATGTAAATATTATTTTTATTGAAATTGCAAACCAGCTTAATTTCATGTGCTAATCTCATTCATATAGCAGAGATTAGCTTGAGATTCTATGCTGTAAAAATTAGTTTTCTATATTGATAATGATTAAGTAACATTTTACATCAACATGTTTATAGCACGGAAATTATTAGCTGACAGATCTTGGTATACTGTTAGTCATTACTTTTCAATGTTTTCACTGTAAAATCCATTTGTATATAAGAAATTAGTAACAGAATAAAATATAGTAAATAATCTAAAGTAATAAACACCAATGCATTTTTAAAACTATCTAATGATGATACCTGAAAGCACTTTAAATGTTCAGATTCATTGATTAGAATCTTACTATTGTGAAGAATCATAAAATCACCAAAACTATTAGATATTAAAACTATTCCCTTGCAAAGCCTCCATACTTTGTTTTTGATCCTATGGTAAAATTCATAGGAGCTATCAAAATAGACAATACTAAATAATTATCTAGGCACCAAGTGCTGAGACATAATTTAATACACACTTTCTGTATTTAAAGTAATTATAACCAAAATATTCTCTAGTTATCTAATGGTTAAAGTGTACATGGTTGAAATAAAACTTAGTGTTAAAACATAATAGCTTAATCTAGACTTAGTGTTTCATTCATTTGATCCTAGTAAAGAAAGGGTATACTAAGGTAAATCTCTGTTGGACTCAAGTCAGGACTCAACAAAAATTGTTAGGCCATTGTAGCATAGATAGTAGATCCTTGTCTCAAAAACCCAGAAATGACTTATTATGTATCATGTGGCACAGGGAGATAGGTATGTATTTGCTTTTGTTGCATGAGGTGTATATACAGACATGCAGGCTTGAGAGACTATTTCACATACCTTTATCAATCAATAACCAATGAATATTTTGAGATAGGGTTTATCATAAACCTCAAAGGGCATCAATCTTTATAGACTGGCTATCACGTGGAGGGACTGTAGTTAGACAATATAATGCTGATTTATTACACATTCATATGCAGACTTAAGGAGGTAGAATAAAAGTCCTTCTCCTCCACTGCATGAAAATTGGAGACCAAAGCATCTTCTCTGTCCAGAACACTTACCTATAAGGTAAAATTATCTTACATACTGATTAATATTCCAACAGTAATCGTATTTCAAAAATACAGGCCTGAGATATATTGCAGTTAATATAAGGTAAGAATTTTTGAAATATGAATTCTACAGCCTAAAGTTCTATCTTCCTGAGACAGAAAACAGAAATCTAAGGTATGTACAAAAAAGTGGAGGAAATCTGTGAAATTCCTTTCAAAGAAGCAATGGAGCAAAGAATGGAGAAGTACAAAGTCACAGTAGAATGTATGCAGAACGTTGAGATAGCAACATACTAAAGACATTCTGATAAGTTCAAATCATTTTATTAAAATTTTATGCATGTATCCTGTATTTACATCATTTCTACCTCTCCATTTGCTCCTTCAAACTATCCCCATGGAATGTCGAAATAATTCAAACCGAAGACCTCCTCTGCCTCAGGTTGTAAAAGATGAAAATATTTAATAATAATAATAATAATAATAATAATAATAATAATAATAATAACAATAATAGATCTGAAAAATTTTAACTTAAGCACCACTCGTTTCTCTGTTCAGAAATCTAATATCAGGCCAGTAAAAATGCCTATCTCAACGGTCATATGACAATGTCTCCATAGGGGCTCTTGTGGTGATTTTGAGGATTAACTCAATGCTGAATAGAAGTTTATTTTTCTCTTAGTATTTATGAAATAGCATTACTGTACAAGGTCTTTGGGAAAAGAATGAGCAAAATAAGTTATAGAACCTGAAATAAACTATAAAAGAGTTATCAAAAGTGCAGGTAAATAACGTGAGAATCCAGGAAAAGAGTAGGAACATGAGGCACAAATATTCTTTTAAGAACAAAAGTTCTCTTAAGTGTTGAACAATTTCTTCAACCCACAAATTTTATTGCTTACCAAGTTATAGAGGCATGTTCAAATATATAGATATTTATAAAAGCATTTTCATGATTATTTATAATGAGAACTATAATATATTCATTAAAATGAGAATGCTTGGATGATGGTGGTGACCTTAAGCACTCATAGGGCTACAGTGTTAATCTGAGGAGCATAACAGACCCACAGATGTTTTATGGGGAGATTTGACAGCAAAGGATGAGCTTGCAGACCAGACAGTATCTGCATCTATGAAATAACAAAAAAATAAATGGTCAGGGATTATGGGAAGATGCTTTTAAAAAGTGATATCCTAGGGTGGTAATAAAAGATGATGTAACAGATCCTCTTGAAGCAGAGAGAAGATATACCAGAAACTCAGTGAAGGAGACAGACTTGGAAATACATCAGTGACAGACAAAGGAGCAAGTTCTTTTTCTTTTTAATTTTCTATATTTTTTATTTACATTCCCAATGATTTCCCCTTACCTGGTTCCCCTTGCCCTGAAAGTCCCATAAGCCCTCTTCCCTCCCCCTGTACCCCATTCATCCCCCTCCAGCTTCTCTGCCCTGGTATCCCCTTACACTGCTACATCCAGTCTTTCCAGGATCAGAGGTCTCTCCTTCCTTCTTCTTGGAAATCAATTAATATGTGAATTGTGTCTTGGGTATTCCGAGCTTCTGGGTTAATATCCCTTTATCAGTGACTGCATACCATGCGTGTTCTTTTGTGATTGGGTTACCACACTAAGAATGAAATGTTCAACATCCTTAGTCATTAGGGAAATGCAAATCAAAACAACCCTGAGATTCCACCTCACACCAGTCAGAATGGCTAAGATCAAAAACACAGGAGACAGCAGTTGTTGGCCAGGATGTGGAGAAAGAGGAACACTCCTCCACTGCTGGTGGGATTGCAAGCTGGTACAACCACTCTGGAAAGCAGTCTGGCGGTTCCTCAGAAAACTGGGCATGACATTCCCGGAGGATCCTGTTATACCACTCCTGGGCATATACTCAGAGGCCTCCCTGGCATGCAATAAGGACACATGTTCCACTGTGTTCATAGCAGCCTTATTTATAGTGGCCAGAAGCTGGAAAGAACCCAGATGTCCCTCAACGGAGGAATGGATTCAGAAGATGTGGTATATCTACACAATGGAATACTACTCTGCAATTAAAAACAATGAATTCATTAAATTCTTAGGCAAATGGTCAGAATTGGAGGAGCAACTTCTTGATGAGTAGGGGAAATCCTCAATCCACTAGTAAGCTTGGGCCAACACTAGGCCTGTCTTTCTCCATTAGTTCCTGCCATGCCAGGACATGGTCATTGTGCCACCACAGCTACTGATTGCCCTACAAAATGAACTTTTGAGATAATTTTTCTTGGTCCCTGTATATACTTCTGTTTCCCTTATTGATTCTGTTTAATGCCAGACCCGGGCATTTCTTCACTTTTTTCTTGAGAATTTTTCCAGTACAAAAGGCCACATTTTCAAAAGCCAGGTATTGCTTCCCTTTCTTAGCTATGTACCTATCTATCAGCCCTTCACTTCTTATCAGATATTAGCTAAAATAAATGTCAAGGGGAGGAATAACATTTGCTCAGGCTAAACTGTGATTAGAGTGGGCAGAGTCTAGAAGTTATCCCTCCAAGAGAATAGATGCACTTATGTGGTACACTTCTCATGTCATTTAAGGGGGTTCAGAAACAGAAACTAGGGATCATCAACTGTGATCACACAGTGTCAGAGAATAAGTTGTGCAATTCTCCTCTAATATAACCTCCAGTTTCACAATTAGCATTGTTAAGCATTTCAATAGAAACCTTTTATTTTGTTACTACTAAAAAGAAAAAATGAGGAGAGACTGAGTTCCCTTAGATAAG
Organism: Tokudaia tokunoshimensis; assembly: GCA_036184795.1. Classification (NCBI taxonomy): domain Eukaryota; kingdom Metazoa; phylum Chordata; class Mammalia; order Rodentia; family Muridae; genus Tokudaia; species Tokudaia tokunoshimensis. The sequence continues at coordinate 37,151,990 of BTHU01000001.1, forward strand.
CTATCCTCAAGTACTCTAGGGCATAATAGATCATACATGTGGTGAAACTCATTTATTTGAGAGTTTTCCCAATACAAAAGTACTGGGCTACAAGAATTGAAATAGATGAAAATTACCTTTAAATCATTAGGATGAAACCTTCCAATGACAGGTTGGACCTTCAATCAAGGATTTGTTTGGTTTATTTTTTGTTTTCTTTTGTTTTGTTTTGTTTTGTTTTGTCTTTTAAGTAAGGTCATTTCTGTTCTTCGGAGCACTATACACTGGATTTCTATTTAGGATATTTGATAGCTTCTGTGTTAGTTAGAAGCACAGTGTAATGTTTCCCTATATGAAATCTATTGAAGAAGTGAAAGAAACTTTTAACCAGCATTTAATATTTAGGGTAAATCAGCAGTGTAGCTGCCTACTTTGAATTAAAGTACACACTTTGGTATTGTATTGACCCACTGTGATGATGTCCAATATATGATCTGAATGTGAGGCATTTCACATGCAAAATAAAAAATGCAACACGATACCTCTGTTTTTAAATCCCAGAACCAAATTTTAGACAGAATTACATAACCTGAACTATTCATAGGAATCAAGATTTTTAAAAGAATAATGAGCTCTTGGATAAAACCTAGAGAGTATGATTGGAGGAACTCAATTCACAAGATGGAAGTGTGAAATATGAGGAATTTTCTGGAATATAGTATATAATAGTGAGGAATAGGGAAGAGAGAAAACATAGAACATGTAGTGTGGGGTGGTTGACTGTGAGAGGAAGCCTGGTAAAGTCGAACTAAGTCTAGAAGCCTGGAGATATTGGAGGAGTTTTGCATACTTTACAAACCAGTCACCTGGCATTTAGCTGTAGCACTCTCATAGAGAAATTTGTGTCCATTAGTCATGTAGGGGCAACACCCCAAACCTTCCACAAGTAGATGAGGTATCCCTAACATCTCAAACCAAGCTAATAGGAAGCAGGTACTGTTAGACCCCAACCCACCACAAAACTGTATATAAGATCCTATCCAGAAGGAATAAAGTTATATATTACTGTGTATTATCTAAGGGCATCTGTAATAAGAGTTGTAACACCACCATGGTAAAGAACTGCTTTCCTGAAACTTGCTATTTTCACTCCCCTTGCTGGCTAGCTAGCCTTCCACTGGCTCAGTCTGATTCAGCTCATCACAGTGCAGCCAGTCCAGTATCCAGCAGCGACTGCAGCAGTAGCTGCAATTATAGCAGCAGAAGCAGTGGAGGCAATTGCCCCTCTCTACTCACATACTTTCCCCTTCACTTGAACTGTCCTACCTGGCCTGCCCAGAGATCTCAGAGGATAACCTTCTGTACACAGATACGCAATATAGAGTAATAGAAAATGAGGTGAGAAAAAGGTAAATACAGAATGAAGAAGACAAAGTTATAGTAAGGTATGATGATTTATATATGCTTGGCACAGGGAGTTGGTTTTCAACCCACCACTCTGGGTAAAGTCATTCCTGTTATCTCTGATTAATGCTATTTCACCCCCAGAAACCATGGCTACTCTAGTGGCAGAAGAACAAAAGCAGGATGATTCCAAGTCCTCAAAGTACCTCAATCCTACCCTACAGGATGGTATGGCAGAGGAGGTCATATTTTCGCAACCACCATATATTCAGACACCAGCTCTGACCAAAGCAGCAACCCCTGCATTGGCCGGCCCAATGCTGCCAGAGCATTCGCTGGCACTCCTGAAGGCATGGCAAAGCCAGGTGACCTGGCCTGCATTCCTGCAGGTAGGACCAAGCCAAGGGACCTGGTTGACTGGCCTGCCACCTCCTCTAGAGCATTCATCTGCACTCCTGCTGGCAGGGCCAAGCCGAGGGACCTGGCTGGCACCCCTGCAGGTAGGGCCAAACCAAGCATCCTGGGTGACTGGTTCCCCCACAGAAGTACTAACTACTAGAGTTCCAGCCCACACCCAGTAATTCTTCACAGAAGACTACATCCATGCCTTGGACTGTGGGAGTAGGGCAGACACCTCTACCAGCCCCATTTCCACCCATGTCTGCAGAGCCTGCACAGGTGCACCCACCCCAAGGCATTCCTCCAGCAGAGTCAGTAGTCCCTGCACCAGCCTTACTCTCTCCTATGTATTCATCAGAGAGAGTGCCCCATATTCAAGTAGTGTCTACGTCAGGGATAGAGGGAAGCCCAGGTCAGGGAACCAGAAGTAGATGTACTATGGCACCACCCCAGACCATGGTGCCAAAGGCAGATTCCACCATCCTACCCCTTAGAAGAGCAGGGCCAATTGACGAGCAGGGGAACCAGCCTGGACCTTTGCTATGGCAGATCTCTAAATTGGAGAAGGGAACACGCTAAGTTCTCTGACAACCCTAAAGAGCTTATTGGTCTTTTAGATGCCATTATTTTTACTCATCAACCCACTTGGGATGATTGTCAGCAATTGTTACAGATTCTCTTTACCACAGAAGTGAGGGACCACATCATCCTAGAGGCCCGGAAGAACGTCTTGGGTACCAATGGCACTCCAACCCAGAATCCAGCAGATATTGATAAAGGATTCTCCCTCAAAGGACCAGTTTGAAACTATAATTCTGGGACAGGTAGGGAGAGTCTTTGAGTCTATGTCCAGTCTCTGATAGTGGGATTCAGGGCTGCAGCTAAGCAGCCCACAAATTTGGCTAAAGTTTATGATGTCAGGCATAATGCTCAAGCCAGGAGCAGATCCTATGTGAATCCACCAATATCCCATGCCCCAGGAGGCAAGGAAGGGGATCATTTCCAAAATCTGGAAACTGCTGGCTTCAGGAGTCTTTAGACCATGCCAGTCAGCTTGAAACACCACATTATTGCCTGTAAAAAAGCCAAAGTCCAATGATTACCGACCCATCCAAGATCTGTGGGAAGCTATCCACAGAGTGATGGACATACATCTCACAGTGCCTAACCCTTATACCCAGTTGAGCTCTCTACCTCCAGATCAAAAATTGAATTCTGTTATGGATCTAAAGGATGCACTCTTCAGCCTACTTTTGGCTCCCAAAAGCCAAAAATACTTTGCGTTTGAGTGACATGATCCTGAAGGTGACATTAATAAACAACTCACCCGGTCCCATCTGTCTCAAGGCTATAAAAATTCACTCACTATTTTTTAATGAAGCTCTACATGAAGATCTGGATGAGTACAGAGTCAATAATCCAGATGTAACTCTTGTTCAATATGTAGATGACCTTCTTGCTGCAGCAGAAACCAAAGAAGGATATAAGAAAAGAACCCAGAATCTCCAAGAGGCCCTGGGGAACGTGTGATATTGTGTGTCTCCCAAGAAGGCACAGCTCTGTAAGGCTGAGGTTAACTTTCTTGTCTACATTTTAAAGGAGGACCAGCGATGGCTTTCTACAGCAAGAAGAGACTGTTCTCATCACACCCACTCACCTGAGTCTAAGACAGGTAAGAGAATTCTTGGGGTCCATAGGCTTTTGCAGATTATGGATTCCAGGTTTCACTGAGATAGCCAAATCCTTATGAGAGGCCACCAGAGAGGCCAAAGACTTTGCCTGGACTCAGGATCATCACAAAGTCTTTGACAAAATAAAATAGGCCCCTTTGTCAGCCCCCACCTTGGGTTTACCAGAAATCACAAAACCATCTCACTTGTACATCGATGAATGGAAAGGGATAGATAAAGGAGTCCTGACTCAAACTTTGGGACCATGGCAATGGCCAGTAGCCTATGTGTGAAAAAAATTAGACCCGGTGGCAGTGGGGTGGTCACCTTGCCTGCTCATCATAGCAGCTACAGCATTACAGGTTAAGGATGCAGACAAATTAACTTTCGGACAAAATTTAACCATAACTATCCCCCCATGCAGTCGAAGGTTTTCTCAAATAGTCACCTGACAGGTGTCTCATTAATGCCCATATGACTCACTATCAGACTTTACTAATTAATCCTAGCTGAGTTACTTTCCAGCCACCTGCTTCCTTAAATCCTGCAACCCTTCTCCCTGACCGTGATCTGGACCAACCACTCCACCAGTGCACTAAAATACTGGCACAAGCACACAGCACTAGACCGGACCTAATGGACTCACCCCTGCCAGGAGCAGAGTAGACTTGGTTCACACATGGACGTAGTTTCTTTCAGGAGGGTCAAAGGAAAGCAGGAGTGGCAGCGACTGTGGAAACCAAGATAATTTGTGCCAAGTGTCTCCCCCCAGGTACCTCAACTCAAAGGGCTGAACTGATAGCCTATCCCAGGCCCTTATCATCGGAAAAGGAATGGCTCTCAACATCTACATGGACAGCCGGTACGCATTTGCAACTGTTCACATACATGGAGCCATATACCAGGAGAGAGGACTCCGAACAGCAGAAGGAAGAACAATCAAAAACAAAAATGAAATTATATAATTACTTGAAGCCTTCTGGCTGCCAAAGAGAGTGACTATCTTATACTGCCCAGGCCATCAGAAAGGAATAAAGGCAGTGGCCAGAGGAGAAACTTGACTGACAGAGCCACCAGAGAGGTGGCCTTAGAGGAAACAGCCTCCTCCATGTTAGCTGCCACCCTACCAGAGCTGCCTGACCCCAACTTGCTGGAGTGTCCAGTCTATATGGAAGAGGAGATTAAATTAGCCAAGAATCAGCTCATGAGCCAGTGCTCAGAGGGTTGGTGGCAGACAGCTAAAGGTAAGCTAATATTACCCACTTCTCTAACAAGATCTATCCTCAGAAAGATAAACAGAGTCACCCATATGTGAGTAAGATGGATGGCAGATGCAGTGAGACAATCTAAAGTGACTTTCAGAGACAAGAATAATACTATCGAGAGCATAGTGTCAAGTTGCAAAGCTTGTCAATTAACTAACACCCACACATAAGAGCCTGGATGTTTGGCAGTGTGCAAGGAAGAGACTGGGTTTCTTTCTATTGGGAAGTTGCTTTAACAGTGATCAAACTGGGAAAGTATGGCCACAGTATTTATTGGTGTTCGTGGATACCTTCTCCAGATGAAGAGAAGCCATTCCAATAAAGATGGAGACTGCAAAGGTAGTAGCTAAGAAGTTGCTGGAAGATATCCTACCCAGGCATGAATTCCCCCATATGATAGAGTCAGACAATAGACCAGCATTCATGTCCAAGGTGAGTCAGTGAAGTACACCTATATCGGTGAGGAACTCCCCTTACTGGTTAGGATTAACCCCCTTTGAAATCATGTATTGTATACCTGCTCCTATTGTGCCTAATCTTCAATCAACTGCTCTTGCATGATTAGAAGATAAAGAGTTGATAACTAGGGTCAGGTCAACCCAATGGTCTCATGAGCACGTTTGGCCTAAATTGCATGCCCTCTAATAAGCAGGCCAAGTTCCGTAATCCCAAAAAATAATTTCGACCAGGAGATTGGGTCTATGTGAGGAGATTTCGCCAGAACTTGTTGGAGTCTCACTGAAAAGGGTCGCACAAGATTATATTGACTACACCTAAGGCTTTAAAGGTGGACAAAATTGCTGCCTGGGTGCAGTGCACTCATGTAAGATCAGCTAAACCTCTCTCCCCAGAAGAAGGTCTCCAGACTTCACAGCTGCCTCTGGAATGGAAAATTCAAAAGGGCACCAAGCCTTTCAAGCTAAAATTAACCTGGTCATGAGCCTGCTGTTTTTACAGACTGTGTGCACTGCTGCCCCCAGATCAAGTCTCCACTCAGAAGCCCGGAACACACACCAGCCTTATGACCTGACTTGGACAACAGAAAATCTTGAGACTGGCTACTATGTCCAATTGGCTAATACTAAAAAGTCGTTTGGGACCACCTGGTTTCCCAATTATCCTTTGATCTGTGCCTACTGACTGAAAACTCATGGCCTGACACCCAAAAGAATTTATGACAATCATATCCACCATGTCGGTGGAGAACCTTTTATATATGTCCTGGGGGTAAAAGGACATGTGGGGGTCCAGAACAATTCTACTGTGTATCCTGGGGATGTGAGACAGCAGTTATAGGAATAAAAATCATGGGGAGTGTTGAGAGAAGACCTCATCACAGTAGTTCAGAAGGGGAGCAAGTCTGAGGTCTTCCTGAGATTCACAAATAAATGGAAACAAACAAATGGGTTGCAAGCTGGGAGGACATGGAGTCTTAGGCTACATGTTGTTGCAGGGAGTAGACTCGGGCTCTTTTAGTCACTAGACTCTTGGCAAAACCAGTAGTTAACCCCCAACAGTAGCTGTTGGACCAAACTGGATCCTGACAAATCCTAAACCAATACCAGGAGGCCCTGGCCAGAGAAGACCTGCTCCGAAGCTGGTCTTCAGACTGGCAACTGCAGTTCCCATAGTTCCTCCCCTGTGGGAGTTCCCTGCCGTGGAGTCTTTCCTGAATCATACAGAACCGGTAGGACCCACTCTGATCAATGATGTTAAAGACCTTACAGATTCTAAATGGCTCCCAGCCAGATATAACTACTTCCTGCTGGTTATGCTATAATGCTAGACCCCTTTTTTATGAAGGTGTCGGATCAATATCCAAGTTTGATGCATCCGAGAAGGACACTGCATGCAGATGGTCTCAGGAAGGCCCAGCCTTAACCCTGGAGAGCATATCAGAGCAAGGCACCTGCCTGGGGAAAATTCCCATGTCACATCAGCACCTCTGCAATCAGAAGACCCCCACTGTTCTTTCTAAATGGGTTATCCCCCCCCCCCGCCCCCGAACAAGCTTAGTGGGCTTACTCAACAAGTTTAACCCCATGTGTGGAGGGAGCGGTCCTTAATTACCCCACCACAAAAGAGTTCTGTATCCTGATCCAGTTGGTTCCATGCATAATCTATTACTTGGAAGAAATAGTACTAAATGCCCTGGTGGGAGGAGACCTAATGAAACAGAAGAGGGAACCTATTTCTCTAACTTTGGCTGTGATCATGGGGACAGGGCTAGCTGGGGCAGGCACTGGAATAGCTGCCTCAATGTTGCAGGAGAAGAACTATAACAGCCTAAAAGGAGACATAGATCAAGACATCCAACCTCTGGAAAGATCCATCGCGCACTTAGAGCATAATGTAGACTCCCTAGCTGAGGTAGATCTGCAGAACATGAGTGGGTTAGACTTAGTGTTCCTGCAGCAGAGAGAGTTGTGTGCCATTCTGTCTGAAGAATGCTGCTTTTATGTCAACCATTCTGGAATAATCAGAGAGTCACTGGCTAAAGTTAGAGAAAATGTAGACAGATGCCAAAGAGAACGGGAAAACTTCAAAAGTTGGTACCATTCACTTTTCAACAGTTCTCCATGGTTAACCACCCTCATTTCTGCAATCATGGGACCCCTGGTTATTCTTTTACTGCTGCTCACTTTTGAGCCTTGCATAAACAATAAGCTTTTACAATTTATAAAGCAGAGATTGGGAACTCTCCAACTAATGGTGACGAGAACCCAATACCAACCAGCCAGCACAGATAATCCATATCTATAGAGTACATGACTGGCCTCTAGAGTCACCAGCAGAAGGGGGTAATGAAGTGCTTGGCAGATAGTTTCTGCACTCTCCACCCCTCGCTCTGCAAGTGAGGAGGAGTGTGCAGGCCACTGGATTGCATCTGCATTTGGCTCTCCCCAGTCGCTTGCTTCTGCAGCAAATGCAGGGGAGTCCCAGTCCCCTCCCTCTTTCCCCAGTTGTGCCTAGAAGACTAACTCTCCTAGATAACCAGGAGCAGCTGGTGTCTGTCTTTGGGGTAGAGAGACTAGAGTCCCGAGCTTAAATCATAGAAGAAAAAGGACAATTAGAGGCTGCAGACAGTGATAGAAACTAGTACCTGATAGCTCCACTAAAGATAACTTCTAGGTCAGAAGAATCCCTCTTACAACAAAATGGTTTCTGCCCTGCCAAATGGTATTCTGTCTGAATTACAACTCACCTAACCTGCCTTCCCTCCCCCTTCGACTTAACCTTCAAAGAATCCCTAACTACTCTAATTATTCTGTATATAAAGTGTTTTTTTGTGATTGGGTTACCTCACTAAGGATGATATTTTCAACCCAATCACAAAAGAACACACATGGTATGCAGTCACTGATAAGGGGATATTAACCCAGAATCTCGGAATACCCTAGACACAATTTGCATATCAATAGATTTCCAAGAAGATGGAAGGAGAGACCCTGGTCCTGGAAAGGCTGGATGTAGGGGAACGCCAGGACAGAGAAGTGAGAGGGGGTTGAATGGGGAAAAGAGGGAAGGAAGGGGGCTTATGGGACTTTCGGGGAGGGAGGAAACGGGAAAGGGGAAATGATTTGGAATGTAAATAAAAAAACTTAGAAAATAAAAAAAAATTAAAGTGTCTAACACTCAAGCTCGGGGGCATATTCCTGGCCTAAGTTGTGGGGTGCTTTGTGATCCTAGTTGAGACTCGAAATAAAAAAAGTCTGAAATAAAAAAGACATGAAATAAAAATGTCCACTGTTACATTACAGCAGACTTTGCAGTTCTTGAGCATTCCTGGGTTTCCCACAGAATCAGGGCATTACATAGGAACTTGAAATTAAATAACTGTACTACTTATGGAGGTCTTGTTTCCACTCTTATTCAAATGCAGCTCTCAAGAATGCTGGACAGTGTCAATGTCATACACAAGTATTTTCCCACACTTGTCATTCAGTACATTATCCTGACAAGAGGTCTTTTAACACCCTGTAACTTGAGGGATTTTGGTCATCTGGATAAAACATGATACTATTTCCTGGGAATGACAAAAGTGTAAGCCTTCAAGAAAAACAAATTTAAAAGGGTGTCTAGAATTAGTAAGAGATGGAATGGCCTAAATCCAAGATTCTGCAAAATGATCTTGGGTTAAATGTTTCAAAAGGTTCCTGAGTCTTTCTGTTAATACCCAGTTAAGACATCAGCCCATGGTCTTATTATTACTTAGAAATATCTTCCAGGAATATTATTCCCTTATGTCACCAAAATCACTTCTGCTTTACCTGCATACCTATGTCTCTGCAAGTTTCCTTAACTTTGCCATTGTTGATATATCGATATCAATAGTTAAAACATAATAATTTAAAATAATGGAATCATTGGAAGGAAATAAGATATGTAAAATGAGAGGTAAGAAATAGGCAGGGTTGTTATGCAGTGAACTCACAGGAAAACTTGCATAAGACTATCAAGTGAGTTAAATTTTTCACAAGGATGGGGAGGGTATATGGAGTTCCTATTAAATAGTGAAGAATATTTCCAAATGTTACATGTAAAGGACAAAATTTTGGGGACTACTGTTTATAGAATTCAAATGTCCAAGTGAATGAACTACTGTTCCTGAGCATATGAGGCAAAATAGTTGGACTCAGTAGGTTTAAAAGTAAGTAAGTAAGTAAATAAATAAATACACTTAAGGGTTCGTGGAATAATTTGGATATATCTTCATGACTTATTGGAGCAGCCCATAGATATAGATTTACTTAAGACTGTATAGTATAGTGCAACAAAATGTTCCATCTATATGAATATGAAAAAAACTAAAATGAATAGAATAGTAATAATAGATCTCCTTTTGATACACACTCTATTAATTCTGTTACTGTGGAGAACCCTGACTAATATGCAGTAAATATTTATGCAAATTGTGGTCAGTCTTATAAAATCTACTATTAATATCACAATGTATGTTCAGTTTAATAATTTTCTAATAGTATCATCATTTTTAATGGATTAGTTCTAAAGATGACATCAACAAAGGTATATGTGGTTGTTTGAATATGCTTGGCCCAGGAGGTGACACTATTTGGAAGTATGGCCTACTTGAAGTAGTTCTGGCCTTGTTGGAGGAAGTGTGTCAATGTGGTGGTGGGGTTTTGAGACCCTCCCCACAGTCACATGGAACAGTCTGCTCCTGACTTCCTTTGGATGAAATGTAGAACTCTCAGATCGTCCAGTGCCATACCTGCCTAGACATTGCCATGCTTTCTGCTATGATGATAATGTACTGAATCTCTGAACTCTGAACCTCTGAACCAATCAGTTAGTCCCAATTAATGTTGTCTCTTATAAGAGTTACCTAGATCATGGTGTCACAATGCCTTTTCACAGCAATAAGAAACCTAACTAAAACAAGTTGGTACCAGTGACTACGGTACTAATATGTAAGGCCTATGTGTTTGTTTGGAGGAATATGGATTTGGGGACTTTGGATTTGGGAAGCAGTGGAATGTTTTAAGTGGGACTTAATATATGACCATAGTAGGAATGTGGAAAACTTCTGATGAGAGTGATTTTAACTGTGAAAACCAAGTCCAAGATATTTCCATGAATAATAATTTCAGTATATGGTCTAGAGACTGGTCATGTCATATTTTGGTGGATAATACATATGCTTTTTGCCATTGTTCAAAGAGACTGCTTAAGGCTAAGGTTAAGGGATTTAGATTATTTGCTTTGATAAATGAGGTCTCAGAACATCCTGGTATAAATTCTGCTGTGTGGTTACTAAAGTTCACTTTTATGAATAGCATTTTATGTGAAAAGGAGCAAGGGGAGAGTAGAAAAATAGAAAAAAAAGGATGGTTCAGGTAGTAAAGGGGCACCAGAAAGTAGAATGGAGCTAATCCTGTGTTTGAGGAGATAAACATATAATGGAAATGGTAATCACAGGGTAAGATCCAACCCAGATAAGCTTACTATTTATGCTTTTGCAGTTGAATAAAGGGATAGTAATATTTAGGCACTATTAATTGCTTGATTTTAATCTAAAAATGAGTGACAGTACAAAAATAGAGGATACACGGTTTGAACTGGATCTTGAGGAATAGTAGCCATGAAAAGCTTAGCTCCAGGCATGGTGGTACCTATGTTTAATACAAGGAGACAGTGGCAAGCAGAGCTTTGAATTCCATGCCAACCTGGGGCAGAGCTTAATTTCAAGTGCAATGGTACACACGATTAATCCCTGCATTCTGGAGAAAGAGCCATGCAGATCTCTGGTCAATTTACAGAGCAGGTTTCAGGACAGCCAAGCTTAGGCAGGACAGGAGTTCAGAAACAGAAAGTTGGTGTTAATGTAAGAGAAAAAGTGGGCCATATTCCAGTCCCAGCAAACAGCAGAGCTAGGCATCTTTGTGCATGGCTTTTATGTTCATAATAAAAGCGACTACTGAAACAATCGATGCTGATTACCCAAAGTTAAGAAATTAGTGGCAATTTAAGAAAAGACAAGCATCACTTAGGTGAAATCTTTTGGGAAGATTTATGTTTTATGAGAGTACTAAGAAGCTGTTTTCCAGAGATAGCCAAAGTTGTACCTTATGTTTCATGTGGACTTGGTAATGTGTAAGAACCACCCATGTGGTACTGGTTTTGAAGGTATGAAGGGGTCAGTGAGAGCAGCTGAAGCTTGGTACTGAGAAAGACCATGGAAAGCCACTGGTGAATGTACAGTCTCAGTAGCAATTGACAGCCAAGAAATAAAGGGGCCATGCAAAGAAGTTGAGACTTGATACCATGAATTACAGAAACCAATACCATGGGATGATCATCAAGAAGAGCAACAGCAGTGGAATAGAGTCAGACAGTTCCCAAAGTGCTATAGAATGAAGACCTGAAGATATGATCCAAGCCCTTTGGAGGAAGATCATTGTGGATCCCACATCTTGTAACAAGAAGCTATGAAGTTGAAATTGACTTGAAGATTCCAAGATGTTAAAGATGTCAGATCCATGGGACACCTGATGAAAAAAAAAACTGTTAGCAGATAATGGAACCAGCCAAAGACAAATGATGTGTTACCATAAAGGCAGAAACAGTGGAAAAGAATATGAATATGAATACTTTCATATCAGATATTGAGAAGCAGAGTTTGATATTTGGCCAGCTGGTTCTTAGTCTTGGTTCTGTCCAGTATTTGCTCACTATGATGTTTTGGAATGGTTATTCTTTAATGTTGAAGGTATGTCATCTGCTCTTTGATTTTGACACTATAAGGGATTAACTTTGGACTTTTAATATTTTTGAGACTATTATAGTGTATAGGACATTTAAGTTGGACAAAATTTAATTTCCATTCATGTATACTTAAGAATGGGCCCATAGACTCATGTGTTTGAATAAGCCTATGAATGCCAGGGATTGCACTGTGGTGGTTTGAATATGTTTGGCCAAGGAGAGGCATAGTAAGAGGTGTGACTTTGTTGGCAGAAGTATGTCAATGTAGTGGTAGGCTTTGAGACATTTTTCTAACAGCTTGGAGGCTAATCTTCTGCTGCTTTCCTTTGCAACAAGGCGTAAAACCCTTAGCTCTTTAAGTACCATTCCTGCCTGGACACTGTCAGATTTCTTGCCTTGATGATGATGAACTGAACCTCTGAACTTGCAAGTTAACTCCAATTAAATGTTGTCTTTTAAAAGAGTTGCTGTGGTCATGGGGTCTCTTCACAGCAATGGAAATCCTAATTAAAACAGAATACTGCTTCTTGAAGTACATTTTTATTGTACATAATAAATTTACCATATTGCTTTGCTTTCAAATATACATGCCAATTATAGTCTTTTTGTTCCAAAAGGTAGATATGGATTGTACCTAAACTGAGATCTAAATCAGCAGGATAAATTCATCTTCAAAGCCCAAATGATTGTTCTTCAGTTTCTCTTCCTGACCATTAAGGATAATTAATAAAAGACATTAAATAAATAATACAAATAATCAAATATACATATAAAAAGGTATTTTCCGATATCCTTTAAAGTCATTTTCTCCACCTGCATTCATGGCAGATAACCCAAAGTCCTAGGTAAAAATGAAACACAACTCATCTAAAAAATATATAAAATGATTCTTCACTATATTCTGTTATAAATCAATGCCTTGTCTAGTTACTGCCCGTGAGGTTTTATCCAGAAGCAAATAAAAGTGGTTCTGAGACCCACAGACAGACATTAGGCAGAGAGGGAGTCTGCATTGTAGGTCTCCACCTATTTACTCCTTTTGGAGCTCAGAGAAGACATGGAAGAGAAATTGGAATGATTGTATGAGTCAGAAAAAAATGGATGTTAGAAGTACATGGCCTATGGCTGGCTATAAAATTAACTCAAATCAGCAGCCTTCCTCTACTCAAAGGATAACAGGCTGAGAAAGAAATTAGGGAAATGACACCCTTCACAATAGCCACAAACAATGTAAAGTATCTTGGTGTGACTCTAACCAAACAAGTGAAAGATCTATATGACAAGAACTTCAAGTCTCTGAAGAAAGAAATCGAAGATCTCAGAAGTTGGAAAAACATCTGCTCATGGATTGGCAGGATTAATATAGTAAAAATGGCCATCTTGCCAAAAGCAATGTACAGATGCAATGTAATCCCCATCAAAACCCAACCCAATTCTTCATTGTGTTAGAAGGATTAATTTGCAGTCATTTGGAATAACAAAAAACTCAGGATAGCAAAAACTATTTTCAACAATAAAAGAACTTCTGGGGGAATCACCACCCCTGTTCTTTAGATGTATTTCCAAGCAATATTGAAAAAGTGTATGGTATTGGTATAAAGACAGGCAGGTAGATCAATGGAATAGAATTGAAGACCCAGAAATGAACCCACACATCTATGTTCTCTTAGTTTTTTTTTTCTTTTTCCGTTTTTTTCGAGACAGGGTTTCTCTGTGTAGCCCCGGCTGTCCTGGAACTCGCTCTGTAGACCAGGCTGGCCTCGAACTCAGAAATCCGCCTGCCTCTGCCTCCCAAGTGCTAGGATTAAAGGCATGCGCCACCACTGCCCGGTTCTCTTAGTTTTTGACAAAGGATCTAAAACCATCCAGTGGGAAAATCACAGCAATTTCAACAAATCATGCTGGTTCAACTGACAGCACATGGAAGAATGCAAATCTATCTGTTCTTATCTCCTTGTACAAAGCTCAAATCCAAGTGGATCAAGGACCTCTACATAAAACCAGCTACACTGAAACTAATAGAAGAGAAACTGGGGAAGAGCCTTGAACACAGGAGCACAGGGGTAAATGTCCTGATCAGAACACCAATGGCTTATCCTCTAACTTCAAAAAATTTACAAATGGGACCTCATAAATTTGCAAGTTTCTGTAAGGCAAAGGACATTGTCAATATTACAAAATAACAACCCACAGATTTGGAAAAGTTCTTTACCAATCCTACATCCAATAGAGGGCTAATATCCAATATATACAATGCACTCAAGAAGTTAGAGTCCAGAGAACCAAATAACCCTATTAAAATGGGTTACAGAGCTAAACAAAGAATTTTCAACTGAGGAATATCTATGGCCAAGAAGCACCTAAAGAAATATTCAACATCCTTAGTCATCAAAGAAATGTAAATCAAAACTAACCCTGAGATTCCATCTCACACCAGTTAGAATGACTAAGATCAAAAACTCAGGTGACAATAGATCATGAAGAAGATGTGGAGAAAGAGTAACACTCCTCCATTTTTGGAGGGATTGCAAGTTGGTAGAACCTCTGGGGAAATCATTCTGATGGTTCCTCAGATAATTGGATATAGTACTATGTAAGGACACAGCTATACCACTCCTGGGCATATACCCGAAAGATGTTCCAACATATAATAAGGACACTTGCTAAACTATGTTCATAGCAGCCTTATTTATAATTCCATTAATAAAGCTACTTCAACTGGACTTCTTTGGCCTACATACTCCAGCCTTTCCCCAATGTCCCAAATTCGAATTTAATTGCATACAATTTGTGAAACATATGGTGTCCTGACCGTTCCTTTAATTAAATGAGGGGTTGCAAGTAACCAACATGACAGGTACATCATTCCCCAGGGAACAAAAACCAATTCCCAAAATTGCAGTTGTTTGGTTTCAAGGATAGAAATATGCAACACTTCCACTTATCTCTCTAGTTCTTTAATTCTTTCCACCTCTCTTATTCTCAAGAATTGCCGAGCTTTGTATGGTATTACATAGATTTTTGACAATTCTCCTTCAGCTCCATCAGGTTACAGATCCTAAATCCTGAAATTTTTACATGGTTAAAATGTTTCTGAAAGATTACTGCTAGAAACTCTTGGAGATTTTTCCTACCATGAGAAACGTGATGAAAAATGAGAAATAAAAAAATGATACGCTGACATGGAATATTTTAGTGCCATAGGTTGTAAGCATAAATTATAGGGATACTTAGCTGGCATTGTTATTAACCAGTAAGGTGCTTCTTCACTGGAGCCTATGGGTTTCCTGTTCCCAGGTATTTTCCATTTTATTCCATATTAGTACTGACATTTCCACTACTGGAAATAATATTAAGTCCAATAGAAACTTTGATATCTACCATCACCCCAAAGCCAACACTGTACCAGATAATATATCTTGATTAACATTTCTACTGGAAAATGCTTAAAATCCAAAATTAAGTAGGGTTTGGAGGCTTCATTCTCAATTGCATAGTTAGTGGCACCTTCTGAGACTACAGGAGCTAACTCCCCAGAGAATGGACACTTTTCTTTCATGTTTCAATGTGGTATATAACAGACTGCATAAGAGGTACTAAACTTCTTTAGGTATTCAGTGTCAGTAGTTATTTTCCATGAATCATTTAACTTCCCTTCTCCCATACTCTTTAAGAGAGCTTCCTTCCTTTCCCACCCCATGATCTATTTGAAAGATTTGATTTGCAATGCATAGACAAGGCGGGGGGGGGGGTGAAATCTTGCTTTCCCATGCTTTGGTCCCTATTCAGGCAGGTTGCCTAGGTCATAGGGGCAACAGTTGTGAATGTTGCAACTATATCAACCACATCTGACTGCTGGTAGGGCCCTGAATTGGATAATAGAGAGCAAGCCACGCATCTTTCTGTAGAAGGAGGTGGTAAACTGATTACTCTGTAAGACATATTGCACATACTAGAGCTAGACTTCATTGCAATTACCACTATTGATTTATAATTTGTGGATTCTATGAACTTCTTGCTGGACTTTGACGACACCACAAAGTTCATTAGCATAGATTTCTGTCTTGATTCTGTTTTTCCATCCAACCTCAAGCTCAGTGCGAATCCAGACATATTTGATCTCTTTAAATCACATAAACCTCTCTATTTTTTCTACTGTCTCTCCCATTTTGCTCTGCTGTTTATAGGCACACTTTACATATCACTTGTAAGTCATTTCTATTTGTCAATATATATTCATATTATTAAGAACTCAACTCACCATATGATTCTCCAAATGATTCACCAAAGGATTTAAACCTCCATACCATTCTCAATATCCCTGTTGATTAGAGCTGTTCCTTAAATTTCTCTTGAGTACAGCACTGTAAGCCCCAGTCGACTAGGCACCAGCATAGATTACTTCCTTCATATCTAATTTTCTCAGCTGTGCTTATTTCATGTATATTGTACTCTAGTCCTTTCTATATATAGGTAGCCTGTAGTGATAGCCAAGTATATCAATATCTAATGACCCATATACCATAAAACAAAAGTGCAATCCTTTAATTTTTCCCTATAAATAATCCCTGTCCATGTGGGCTCACCTTAATGACATGTCTCATTGCACTTAAACATTCCCTGCTCTTTCTATTAACCTCTTAAACACTGATAGAGACAAACTCCAAGTAAAAATGTCTTCTGAAAACTTCACTGCCCCATGCAACTTTGTTCAGTTGTGTGTTTCATCACCATGTGAAGGGCATTACTGTTCTGAAGCACCTAAAGAAATGTTCAACATCCTTAGTCATCAGGGAAATGCAAATCAAAACCACCCTTAGATTCCACATCAAGCCAGTCAGAATGGCTAAGATCAAAAACTGAGGTGATAGCAGATACTGGCAAGGATGTAGAGAAAAAGGAGCACTCTTCCAGTGATGGTAGAATTGCAAGCAGGCAGAACCACTTTGGAAATCAGATTTGCAGTTCCTCAGAAAATTGAACATAGTACTTACTACCTGAGGACTCGGCTATACCACTATTGGACATATACCCAAAAGTTGTTCCAACACATAACAAGGACACATGCTCTCCTATGCTTCTAGCAGTCTTATTTATAATAGGCAGAAACTGGGAAGAACCCAGATGTCCTTCAGCAGAGAAACGGACACAGAAAATGACGTATGTTTACACAATGGAGTACTACTCAGCTATTAAAAATCAATGACTTCATAAATTTCTTAGGCAAATGGATGGAGCTAGAAAATATCATCCGAGTAAGGTAATCCAATCACAAAAGAATACACATGGTATTCACTCACTGATAAGTGGATATTAGCCCAAAATCTTGGACTACACAAGATCCAATTCACAGACCACATGAAGCTCAAGAAGAAGGAAGACCAAAGTGTGGGTGCTTCAGTCCTTCTTAGGAGGGGGGACAAAATACTTAAGGGAGGAAATACGAAGACAAATTGTTGAGCAGAGCCTAAAAGAAATGCCATCCAGAGACTGCCTCACCTGGATATCAACACCATATACAATCACCAAACCCAGACACTATTACCAAGAAGTGCTTTCTGACAGGAGCCTGATAGCTGTCTCCTGAGAGGCTCTACCAGAGCCTGACAAATACAGAGCTTGATGGTTGCAGCCAATCTTTGTACTAAGTACGGGGTCCCCAATGGAAGAGTTAGAGAAAGGTAAGAAGGAGCAGAAGGGGTTTGCAACCCCATAGGAAGAACAATAATATCAACCAACCAGACCCCCCCCCCAGAGCTCCTAGGGACTAAATCACCAACCAAAGTGTACATATTGAGGGACCCAAGGTTCCAGCTGCATATGTATGAAAGGATGGCCTTGTTGGGCATCAATGGGAGGAGAGACTCTTGATCCTATGAAGGCTTGATGCCCCAGTTTAGGGGAATAATATGGCAGAGAAGCAGATGTGGGTGGGTTGGTGGGGAAGCACCCTCGTAGAAGCAGGGGGGATGGGAAAGGGGGTTTCTGGAGGGGAAATGGGGAAAGAAGATAACATTTGAAATATAAATAAATAAAATATCCAAAAAAGAAAAGCAGAACATTAGAGTTTGAACTGAGAGGATTAAATCTCATCAGAATAACATTAGAATAAAAATTAAAATATTGTTGCTGATGATTAGGGAAATGGTTCAGTAAATACAAGTCACCCAAACTTTGTAACCTAACTCATATCCATAATTCTCAAATAAAAAGGCAGATATAGAGATCTCATCTCTCAAACAACAACAAAAAAACATAATATTTTTGGATATCCTAACTACCCCATGTCTTACCAAAATCTCTTTCCATATGAACAGATGTAAAAAGCGATTACAATTCCTACTAAAGTCCTCTAGAAAAACCAATTTAAAACAAAACTAAAATTACCATTGAGGAATCAATGAAGTTTTGGTCTGACCTACAAAGTACAGGGTGCAGATCATTATGTGACATATGAGGGATACTCCTACTCAAAAATCTCTTCCTAGAAAATTTTACTCAGGGTATATTATATATTTCCAATAGTTGTATAAATGAATCCTGCCTACACTAATCCTCTGCCTCATATACTTGAATTCCTTCTAGAGAGCAACTATAATGTTGCATTCATTAATGGGTAGTAGAAAAAGGTTGAATACCCAAGTCTTGTCTTCTTTTGCATGCTCTTTATTCTGGAGATAGAAGCAGTCAGTCAGTCCAGGGGGATGTATTTTACAAATTGGCACAACTAAATTCCTAAGGTATAATTATATGATATGGAAGACAGTCCTGTGCCACAGAGTAACTCACAGACATTCTAGAGAAACAATCGCTATTATGATCCCACCATCAGCCATTACCAACAGATAGGGTTGGTGATACCTCAGAAGTTTGCATTTAGCACTCATCATATTCCAGTCTGGTCCTCAGATGAGCAAGTTGGAAGTATTTCCCAGAGATAGCAACTGACTCTGTGGACTTGATACCTTTAAAATGGCACTGTGTGGGGTCTACCAACAAAATTTGGATACATGCAGATGACAGTTCCTTTCAGTCTAAGCCAGCAAGATTTCAAATGATGGACCAGCATTCATGCTACTGCCATTTGATCACTGTTTTGACAACTTTCAAATACCAACTGCCTATTAATATCAATCCAGTCTATCATATTTTACTACATAATCATGCATCCAAGGATTATAGGTAGCAATAATCCATGACTATATAGAAGTACTCACAGAGAGACAGAGACTCTACAACATGAAGCTGGCTAATGTCATTGATGGGTGGGATAGGTTTGTGGGCATCTAATTAGAGAAAAGGTAGTCACAGTCTCCAGAATAATCAAGATAGAATTATCCATGACATTACTTATAAACATTTGCAAGAAATCTTTTTACTTCCAGGACAATAATAATTTCTAACGTCTGAGAACTTCTATCTACATATATCATGCTGAGGTGATGCCATCTAAAGTGGACTAATAAAATTAGGAACTGGAGTGCAGTGAAACTAGAAAATACACGTACCCATTTATCATGGAAAGTAAGAACCTAGTAGGAAAAAATCCCCAGGCACTCAGAACAGAGCAATCTGACATTTAAGCCCTACTCTTTTACTTCTTTTGGCTTTTATGACTATTCACAAATGAAAGTTTACAGCAACATCTATTGCACACCTCTGCCACTTATGGGGACTACTCTGAAAAAAATGCTCCTTTTATCCTATTAATAGCTATATTTTACTTAGTCCAGACAAATTTTTGTGTTCTGATATATAAAGCCTGTGGATCAAAAATACCCTAACTGGAAAGGACAAAACTTAGGAGAGCCATTACTGATGACTCCTAATGTGTATGGCAATAGAAGATATATTGAAACACCGTCCAGATCTTCTTTGTCTTCCTGTAATGGATATTCTAAATTTCAATAGTGTGTGCTGACTAACTACATTATTTGATGGAAGCAAACCTATTTAGATTACCGTCTCTTGTGTATGTCACCCTTCAATAACTACTCACCTTAGAAATTCCTGGTCTTGTCTTGCCTTCATAAGATCCAACATTCAAAAATCCTCTGTAGTAATTATTCCCTTTATCTGTTTTTCTCCAATATATAATCTGTAAGCAAGCAAAATAAGCAAAGAATCAATAACTTAACTCATGAACCTAAATTAGGGAGATAGTGGGATGCTAAGAGTGCTTATGTCACAGTAATTGAAAAATGAAAATGAATGTGTAAGTTCCTAGTATATAATGATGAAAACAACAAAATAGGCAACAAGGAGGGAACAAATATGCACTCTCAATTAGAGAAAAAATATGGTGTTCTTGGTAAACTGAAAAAGCAGCTATTAAGACCTAATATGGTCCATATCATCACCCTCAGACCCAAGAAGATGAATCCTTTGCTTTAGCTGGTACTGGATGCAGGTTGTCCAGCACCTGACTTAGGAATGTCCCAAGAGCCTGTCCAGGCACCAGCTATCTCTTAATAGGCAGCAATGAAGGGAAGTGTCAGCGATTTTCTGGCGACAAAACTTGGTTGTGCCAAAGTAAACGTTGCTCACTAATCTGGATTAACACCTAGTTGTTTTTTTCCATTCAGAAAGCATTTTAATACCCCTAAATATATTGATGACAAGTGAATCCTCTTAGATATTAAGTCCCTCTACATCACACACACAGACAAGAACCTCCATTTAAAAGTATTTAACAGAGAGTTAAATATCACAAAACCAATAGAGTATCACTTTCAGGGATTAAATTGTTATAATGCAAACTCAGGAAAACTTGATTTACTACCTTATGTCTGAAAGCTTTTACAGGACACTCACATATTTTTTAAGTGGAAGTGCCCAGGACAATGTCATATGCTTGATATACTCCTGAACATAGAGCCAGGCTACACAGTTAGAAATATATGTCTTCATAACCACATAAGTTCCTAGGCTGAAAAGACATACTCACACTTAGTCTCCCTTCCTCCTATAAAAACAAAGAGGCTAATTTTTATAGCTTTACATTTATTTTTCTCTTATATTGTCCTACTTCATACATATTGGCATCTTTTATAAAATTATAAAAAAATTCTACAATATATACCTTAGATAATATAGAACAAGGGAATCATCAGATTTATCTAAAACTTACACATTTGGAACATAAGTGTTTAATTCTTTCATCACTATAATGAATACAAATTATCATTTCTTAATGCTGAATGTATAAATCAATTATAATACATCATTTTATTTCTTTTTATTTTTTTATTTTTTGCAGTTTCATAAGTCTTTTTTTTCCTAAGTTTTTTTTATTTACATTCCAAATCATTTCCCTTTTCCCTTTTCCTCCCTCCCCGAAAGTCCCATAAGCCCCCTTCCCTCCTTCTTTTCTCCATTCAACCCCCTCTCGTTTCTCTGTCCTGGCGTTCCCCTACATCCAGTCTTTCCAGGACCAGGGGTCTCTCCTTCCATCTTCTTAGAAATCTATTGATATGCGAATTGTGTCTAGGGTATTCCGAGATTCTGGGTTAATATCCCCTTATCAGTGACTGCATACCATGTGTGTTCTTTTGTGATTGGGTTACCTCACTAAGGATGATATTTTCAAGTTCTGACCATTTGCCTAGGAATTTCGTGAATTCATTGTTTTTAATTGCAGAGTAGTATTCCATTGTGTAGATATACCACATCTTCTGAATCCATTCCTCCGTTGAGGGACACCTAGTTGTTAAGCAGCATGAAATTAAGTACAGGATTAATTGTTAGAGTTCCCTTGTCTCTGTTCAGAAGCTTTGCTTCTAGCTAGCCAGGTGAAAAGGAGGGTTGGAGATATTGACTTTTAATGAACCAGGAAAAGAAACTCATGCTCCCAAAAGCAAACACTTTTATAAAAGCAAATATCCATAGTCATACACACATTCATACAGACATTCATACACAGACAGACATGCCAAACCAGATTACCCTTCTCATTCATTCCATAAGTTCTCAATACACACCTTTACTTACATATGTATATACATATGTGCATATATAAATATATGCACAATTATATACATACACATACATATAAATATATGCATGCATATATTTGGTGGACGTAGCAAAAGCTCCCATGAGAAAGATACATGGAGTAAGTGCCAGCACAAAAACCCTCACTTATTCTGGATAAAAAATAGGAAATGAAGAGGTTTGCAAACCCATAGGAAGAACAACAATATCAACCAACCAGACCCCCCAAAGCTCCATGGACTAAACCAACAACCAAGGGGTACTCCTGGAAGGAACCATGATTCTAATTGCATATGTAGCCGCAGATGGCCTTGTTGGGCATCAGTGGTAGAAGAGGCCCTTGGTCCTGTGAAGGCTCGATACCCAAGTATAGAGGAATGCAAAGGTGGAGAGGAGGGAGTTGGTGGGTGGGTGTGAGGGGTAGCACCCTCATAGAGGCAGGAGGAGGAGTGGGATATGGGGTTTTGGGGGGAAACTGGGAAAGGGGATAACATTTGAAATGTAAATAAATAAAATATCCAATAAAAATGAAAAAGAAGCTCCAACCTTTATTGCTCAAAGAAAGAAAAGGATTCTATATTTTTATTTCTGTTAGTATAAAAGCCCCTAAAGAAAAATCTCCTAAGTACAAAGAAGTAGCATCATAATAAAAAATCTGCTCTGATCTCCCTGCCCTGCTCTGCCTTACAAGTCTCCCTGCCCTGCCCCACACTTTTCTGCTCTGCTCTCTTATTGTCATAGTTCCTAGTTTTTGCACTTTTCTCAGGATAGATGATTCCACGGTACTTTACACATCTTTTTTTGCAAAATTTCAAAAGTTCAAAACATGAATTTAAACCATAATCTGAATATGAAGCTACAACAGAGATGTTTACATGTGTTTCCATTAAGAACCAATATCTAATTTCAAATTCATTATATGACATTGGCCCCACAGGTTCATTAAAATTTTTAAATAAGAATTCTTATGCATGAAATTAACTTTTGTCAAAAGGTAAATCATCTATCTGCCTAGTGTCTCACTAGTACTGAAGTTTTATATAGATAATTCCAGTCAATATTTTATCATCTGTCCTTGTGCCTCCAAGTAAATTGTCCATTCCCAGTTTATGCCCCCCAGTTATCAGATAGTGGTTTCATAACCAGTCAAGAATGTTTTCTCTATTTTCAAATCTGTTTCAAACCTACTTTCTATCTTAGTACACTTAGCCTGTAACACATGAAGGTTTACAGAACCCTAGTTGCAGCCTACATACATAGAGGACATGAAAATTCTTGTATAAGTTTAGGAATTCTATAGACTCATTAAAATTTATGAAATCATTAATTTGTCTACATATCACTACTATAAGAGAAGACATCTTTGTTGACCAGCAGAAAATCTGCCCAATAGGGTGGGCTAATACCAAGAAATTATTATATTATTTTAATTATGAGAGGAAAGGATAATTAGCTGCAAGGAGAAATCTGGAGGTAAAATCCCTTTAGACTTCACCTCCTAGTGGTAACCATTTGCAGACTGTGCACTACAATGGGCCATCTCCACAAATGTCACTTATATGCCTTTAGCCTATTTTTGAGCACTCTGAACAGGACTGCTACAAATTTACATGGGTTTCCAAGTCTTAGCCATCTTAACTAGAATCATAAGTCTGAAGAAAGAGTTAAGGCTTCTGTAGAATAATAAATTCTTGGACTGATTTTTCTAGTGCTTCAGAGAGAACCAAGAACTTTATATATTCGGGCATGTTTTCTATACTTGAGCTACAATCTTAGACTTACAGTTAGTTTTCTTAAAACTTCCTTCCTTTTTCAACATCATCAAGGCAAACTTTGAAGCCTAGAGTATTTTGCTAGGACAACAGGTTCTTTGCACACATATTAGGATAGGAGAAAACCCACAGCAGAGAAAGGCCATATGTGTAGATGGGACACCTTTAAGGCTTTAGTTGCCATAATCCAGACAGTACAGCCTAAGAGGCCTTGCTTCTGCTATACAATTTCCACCCTTTAGAGTTTACACATCACATCTCATGTGGACTTCACATGAAAGTGAAAGTAGAGGATCCCAGTTATACTTCAAAACTTTGATGATAATACTTTGAGGGAACATATTCTTGCTTCTTTTCTTGAGATATCTATGGAAAAGAAAAGAGAAACCTCAAGCATTCTTGTGGGTTGTATAAAACAATTAAAGGCCCTCCAATGTCCTAGCATCCTACAAACTTTCCCTATATAGCACAGGCCTTTTCATCCTAACTCACTCAAATTGTCTTTATTAGAATTTCAGCCTTTTCTACCTTGAAATCAAAGGAAGTTTGGTACCATACATTTTCAGTACATCAGAAAAATTCAAAACTAGTTCAGGATACACCTGAATGCTAGAAAAGCTCAAGAAACAGAGAAATTTGAACAACACTTTTCTTTCCCAGATAGTGTACCTCTTCGTCACTATCCTTAGTTATTATCAGTACTTGGCATCGAGATCTGATTGTGGTACAAAAGGGGATTGAGAAAAGGAATGACTGTTCACACTGACCACTTCAAGTGCATCTATCTAGTAGAAATTTGGCTCTCTGTAACCCAATCCAGGAAGACTATTGCAACTACAAATTAAGTGTGTGATAAGGTTGCAAAATTAGGCAAAGAGTACTAATAGTCAAATAGTTTCTCTGATGAAGGTGCACCTTACATTGGAATAAGGGGTATTATTAAAGATGATCTGGTCTTTTCTTTAAATATTTCTAGTCAGTGTCTGAGGCACAGGTTTTTTATGTGCTTAGAGAGGGAGATGCTACCAAATTAATTCATGTATAAACCATATTACTTTCATGGTCTTTTAGAATTACTTAAGAATTTTAAAATGATACATACTGTTTCAGAATTCAATCAGTGTATAGGCAACTGATCATCAAAAGAGTATATTTGTGTTAACTGAAACAGTCTTCTAAAACTACCAATAAAATAATAATATTTCCTCTAGTGTCATTTTCTCTATTGTAGCTCTAACTCTCACATGGCTTTTGATTTACTGTACATTTTGCATAAATAATTAACATGTCATGCTGTGATCAAAACAACAAATAAATTACACACAGGTTTCTCAGTCAAGAATGTAGATGCGAATTATGACCATGGATAGTGTCTGAACTTGAAAATCATCAAAATATGGTCGTTTCCAAGTTCATGAGATTGTTCTCAGAATTCTACTTCTGACCATTTACAATGAATTCACTGAATAATAATTGAAATATTTAAATAATTATTGCAAATCATTTAGTGTAAATGCAGATATAAATAACAGTTCCCAAATCGATGTAAAGAATTTGAAAAAAAAACTATCAAATAGCTGACAAGGACAAAAATTAATTGATTCATAACTCACACTATGAAGTGGGTTGTGGGGATGCCCCAGTCAGGATAATGCACATAGTACAACTATAAAGCTCTAGGGATAGGTCCTCATAAGCACATAAAATTAAGTCAAGCATAGCAGTACTATAAGACTGTATGCTATCATTTGGAGTTTGAAAAAAAGTGTTCCTTAAGGGTCATAGAACAACTGATTTATCAAAAATATTTAACTCCATTTCAGCCAGAAATTCCATTTCAAAAATTAATATGGAGAGAAATACTGGAAGACATATAGCATAGACTAAAGGCTCAGACCCATGGGATTTTTATAACCTTTCCCAAGTAAGGTTCACTGGGATGGCAAAGATTGAGTTTTGTAGGTGTTTAAATGTTGTCAAGGTAAGTAGAAAATACCAATCAAACATTCCCACTTCCAGGACAGCTGCAAACTGATACTGCTTCCCTACAGAGAATCCTTCCTAAGATTATCTAAAATTGCCTCTTGTTTAGCTGTATACTGTAAACTATAAACTTGTGAAATAAGTTAACTGATGTTCCAGGTGCAGTTGGTTCTTTCCATTAGAACAAGAAAATACAACTTAATTTAAACTTTAAGTGTATGTATGTCTGTTCATACCTCTGTCATTTGTTGCTCTAGTAACTTAGTAACTGAAGGTATGGAGATCAATGCAGAAAATTCACTGCAATAGGTGATAATATCCTCAAGTACAAAGAACATTTTTATTGCTGTAATCTTCTAAAGACTATGGGAAAGAAAGTCAGTACATAGGCAATGCCATCCTAAATCGTATCTTCAAAGAAAGAGTATAATTACTCACCAACTATGTCACCTCAAAATTTTCCCTGCTTTACTTCACTCCCTGTTATTACCCCTGCTAAGGATTTTAGACACCAAGAAAAAAATCCTACACCTAAAATAATCAAAACCATCATACCATATATGAGAAGAAGAGCAATAGCATCAAAGGAATGTCACAGGAAGATTGATCATTCAATGAATTCATATACTCACAAATAACTTAGAAATGAGAATTTACTGACAGGAATATGTGAAATATAATGTGACCTTAGAAAAAATGTCTAAATTAAACAACTAAATGTCATGAATAGCCATTTCTTCAAAGTAAGTATAGAAGAATGCAAAAAACACACAATATTTCAATATTTTCTGTTTTGATGTATCACAAATCTAAGCAGTCTTGAGAAGGGCAGCAACAATCTAAGAGATGTTACATATTATTTAATGTAAAATGCTATGTAGGATGTGCTATGTTACATTATTTTGTGTGTGAACTGTTTCACATTAGCAGAGAATTTGTGGATATATTTTGGAGAGGGCAAACTGTCTGCTTGAGGGAACACGTCATTAGCTCTTTGGGAAAGCAAGACATGCTGGGAAAAATATCCAAAAACTACTGATCCAGCTGGGCAGTGGTCGTGTACGCCTTTAATCCCAGCACTTAGGAAGCAGAGATGCAGGCGGATTTCTGAGTTTGAGGCCAGCCTGGTCTACAGAGTGAGTTCCAGGACAGCCAGGACTACACAGAGAAACCCTGTCTCGAAAAAAAAAAAAAAAAAAAAAAACTACTGATCCAACAGAAAACCCAACTTCAGAGTTCAAACTCAAATTCTACAGTATCCATTTCACTCTCAATCAATACAAACATTGTGATAAAACCCAAAGTAAAAGAAAACTTCCATCACAGAAGCTATGACTGTTGTTCTAAATATACCTTAAATTTCCAATTGTTGAAAGTAGATATTGTGTATGGTCACTAAAAATTTTATACCATGTGGTAGGTAGTTTCCTTGCATGTATATTGATCTTTAACAAGATTCAGTGATTCATATGGTATATGTAGGAATGCCCTCTAGAATGTGCAGGGATGTGGCCTTCTGGAAACTCCCACCAATCTTTTTTGATGCTCTGGATCTGAATCTTCCGTTTCACCAAGGAACTAATTGCTAGCATCTCCCTCATCCTTAAATGGAATTTTGTTACTGAGGACTAGCACCAGAACAAGAAAGGTCTTCCAATTGGAAGACCAGAAGTCACAACTAACCTGGATGCCCAAGATCTCTCAGACATTGAACCACCAACCAGGTATCATACACTAGTTGATATAGGCCCCAACACATATACGGCTGAGGACTACCTATTCTAGCCTCAGTGAGAGAAGATGCACCTAACCCTCTAGAGACTTGAGACCACAGGGTGTGGGGAGGTCTTAGGGGAAGGAGTGAGTGGGTTGGGGACATCCTCTTGGAGATGGGGGGAGGAGGAAGTGGGTGAAGAACAAAGAGTGAACCAGGAGGGGAATAATGACTGGACTGTAAAAAAGATTTAATAATAATAATAATAATAATAATAATAATAATAATAATAATAATAATCTGAAAACTTTAAAAATATCTAGGCATATTTGAAAGTGTCATTGAGAGAGGACAAGTAAATGGAAAATTACATTCCCTTAAACCATGTTGGATGATTCTATTTTAATTTAAAAACCCTATAGTAGAAGCAAGTAACTGATTCCATAACACTGTCCTCTGAAATAAACACACATTACATAAATTTAAAAAGTTCATTTTGAACATAAATATAAATGTATGAGATTTAAAAATGGTAAGAACTATGGTAACAATTCTATAGAGACTGCAGGTTGTCTTATACACCAAAAACTGTAATTTGAAAGCCTCTACACATGCTGAAAATATGAATTATGTTCTCCTGAGCTGTACTATCTATTCAACCCTGCAACCACAATCAATTATTTTCTGACCTCTCCTCCTTTCCTGACTCTCTTTATAGCTGCCTGGGTACAATCATTTAAACAGCATCTTAATTCAACCTAGAATGAGTTAATACATTCAATGGCAAAAACTTATCAAAGATACTTTGCCCATGCATTCTTTAGATGCTCTATTCTATTCACATTAGTATACTGAGAGGGTGTTGGCTTGTCAATCATCCTGTTGTCATCATCGTATGTTCAAAACAGCTTATTTCCTTAATTTCTGAAGAACAGACAGCCTTCTCTGGTGGATTCTCACACATGTTTTAGTTAGTTGTATTCCATCACATCTTTTATTTTATCAGAGTGTAATTTATAGGGACTGAATACCCAGCACCTCTTTCAGAGCTTCTCTAACAGCCATATCTTGAATTTGTATCTTCCAAACAAATTGGCAACATTCCATAGTAAGAGGGTTTCTTTCTGTGCACATCTACATGATATCTTTGCAGGATTTTCCACTTTTTCATATTTCTGTATGATTATATGCCTGACGTTACTTCTTCTCTATTGCTGTGATGAACACCAGGACTAAAAGCAAATTACTGTTGCAATGGTGTGTTTATCTTACAGGTTGTAGTAAGGAAATCAGGGCAACATCTCATGGCAGCAACCTGGATGCTGGAACTAAGAGGGAACCACAGTGAAGAGCTTATTGGCTTGGTAACCATGGCCCAAATAAGTTGATGTCTTATATAATCTGGGATCATCTGTCCAGAATAGAAATTTCTCCAAATGAACGGGGCCCTCTCACATCAATCATTAATTTTGAATAAATCCAAAATAAATTCCACATGGTCAAATCAGTAAACAAATTTCTTCATTTGATATTCACTTTCCTAAATACGTCTTTGTTGTATCAAGTTAACCAAAGCTAACCAGTACAGAGAATAAGTATATGGATCACCAGTTTTATGGATGAATATATACTACATAACGTGCTAGATTGTAGTGAACCCATCTATATCAATAATTATATCTATACAAAGAATTATTTACAATTAAATCATACAAACAAAACACACCTTAATTAGTTGAAGTTTATTTTGGGTTTGGTTATCCATTACCCAGGATTCATTTATGAAATCAAATGGGTAAGAAAGTGAGTGAAGCTCCAAGTATACAAATTTGAAGAGTGTAAATATGTAATACCATGATCTTAGCAGTGAGGCCTGTGAGCCCGGACAGCTGTCACTTGCCTTGCAGTCTCTAGGTGATAAGTTACTTTCCTACCTATATAATGGATGGCAACTAAGTAAGAGTTGTAATGCTGCTCAGTACGCACTTACAGTGTGCTGGGATATTTTATTGCTTCATGAACACTTGTAGACGTCAGGCATGTTCCATTCTGACCAGGTATTTAACTGGTATTTTTCTACACAAGCGTGACATTCTGTTATACTAACTGCTTTTGCCTGACAATTCCTTGGTCTTTGTGATCCATCAGTTGAGACCGCAAATCCTAATCTGTTTCATTCAGCAGTATACAATGTGATATAATGCTCGTATGTGAATGATAACAGAACACTTAGTCACAGAGAATATCTGATGTGCTCCACAGACTATAATGGATTCTGATATAAACTACCCAAATCTGAACCCTATTATGAGTAAAATAAGTTGCTTTTTCTCCATTAGTTCCCATTTCTCAGGAATAAGCATAGAGAATCAGGCAGTATAATCAGTGTGTTTCTTAAAGAAAAATAATTAAATAAAATTTCAGCAATTTAACAAAATTAATTTACCCACTATTAGTGATAGAATTATAATCACTACTTTATGCAATAACAAATGCTTACAATTTCATGTTGTATAGTCATGTGAAAAAAGCCTCAACATTATTAAAAATTGAAGTACACTCACCCTTCAAATTATTATTCCAGAGTCATTTCTAATATCATCAGGATAATACTTCTCGATATCCACATGGGAGCAAATCTCCTTCCTGACCAGAGTCTAAGGAAAACAGAGGTATAATCATTAAGTGCCACCATTGAACCTTTCTCATTCTACCAGCTATGCCAAAGAAAAACAACAAAAAAACCAAACAAACAAATAAACAAACAAACAAAAAGCTCTCAGTTGCAGTATAACTGCACTAAATTTCTTGGCTGTTGGAGGTCTCTGGTTCTATTAAAGCGACTGTTAGCAAATGCCATAGCTTAGAGCTCTCAGAGTGACTCACAGAGACATGTGAGAACTGACCGTGCTATAGCAGTTCTTCACAGGAACAACAGCAGTCTCAGGTTTCTATCCGATTCTGAAGGCTGAAGCGAATCACCATTGTTGCAACTGAAGCTGGACTCTAAACTTGCATCAGAAATAATCAATCTTAAAGTCAAGGCAGGATTAACTAAGCAGAGATAACAGGAACAGGTGACTCTGATTGTAGGGAGTCCCACCACATCCCTGCAAATTCTGAGTGGCTTGGGCTCTGTCTGCTGCGGGTCTCAGGAGCAGCCATCCTTCTCTGATGAGCAGCTTGCAGTCAAGCCCCTGGCTAGAGCCTGGAACCAGCTCAGAGCTGGACTCCTGCCAGGAGCCTGACTGGCAGAAATTCTATGTGAATTGACTCATATTAGCTCTGGCTCCCTTTGATTGGTAGGATGTGTACATGATAATAAAGAACAGACTAAGAGCCAATCGGGAGAGAGATCTCAAGCCTAAAGATGGAAGGCAACAGTCTGCTGTTGCCTGGGAGATTTCCATTTAAGCTGCTGCTCCTTCTCTTCTTCCCCCTCCCTGGGTGTTACAGCAGGCAGGGTGGAAGTGGGAAGAGTGAGACAGAACAAATATTTATATTTCCACTTGATTCTGACTTGAAAAATCAACAACAAAGTAATCCTTCTAACGAGGCCTGCAAGCTCAAGCCTGGTTCTAGCCATTCACTGGGTTCAGTCCTCGTCTTTAAAAGAAGCCTCTGTTTTTATCTAATGACTCTGACTGTGACTGTGAAGTATAATATAAAGTCTGATGCTGACTCTTTGCAATCTTCCTGTGTCAGATTTCTCAGTTGGCATGGTTATATGATGATCTATGACACTAGATCCATTTATGAGGGTTACAGCTCACAAAATAAATGCTCAAATTACCTAAAGAACTAACTGTCTCAACCATGGTTGGATCCATATACCTAATTAACATGGTGTGTTTTAAAGTATCATTGTGGCAAATAAATAGTTTAAGAGGAATTTATTTTCAAAAGGAAAAATTAAAATGTAAGCATCCTCTTGATGGGGTTCTTCTGGCTCTGTCCACTTCAGCGGTCAGAAGGAACCCTCCTTTTCTCCTTTTTTGCTGAGTAGCATATAATTAAACCCCTAGCTAGAGCCTGCAACCAACTAAGAGCTGAGCTCTTTCCACTAGCCTGAATGACAGAAACAATGTGAATAGATTTGTATTAGCTCTGGTTGCTTTTGTTTGGTGGAGTATATACGTATATGTGTATTTTTTAATGTATACAGGCACATTGTGTGCATGCACACGCTCATGCTTATTGAGACTAGTCAAGCTCTAGAATTGTTTTTCAGGCATCATTCATCTTTTCAAAACATTTTGCTTAATATTTGTGTTATATTGAATACAAATTATAAATAAATATTTGTAATGTATTGAAAAAAGAACTAACCCCAATTCCATATCTTAGATTTCTTTCTCTACATTCACTACTAACATTTCATCACAACTTACCATGAATCTTTCCTTTCAAATACATACTAAGTCCATTTACCCCTGTCTGTATTTTTTTTTGTTTATTTGTTTTCAAATATGTGCTAACATCAGGTACTGGGACATCAGCAGACTCTCATGGAAAGCCTCTGTCAACAAGCCTGACTGTCTCTCTTCCACCAGCCCATCAAATGGCTAACCCCCATGATAGAAGACCTGGGGCTTCATGATTCCTGTCTCTAGCCATAATAAGAATTTTAGCCAGAAGCTACCTCTAATAAACAGCTGAAAGCAAAGGAAAACTAACTTTTCTCTAATGGACTCTCATTGCACAAACAATGCACTTAAAAAGAGGGCATATACCCAGAGGCTTTACCTGCATGCAATAAGGACACATGCTCCACTATGTTCATAGCAGCCTTATTTATAATAGCCAGAAGCTGGAAAGAACCCAGATGTCCCTCAACGGAGGAATGGATTCAGAAGATGTGGTATATCTACACAATGGAATACTACTCTGCAATTAAAAACAATGAATTCACGAAATTCCTAGGCAAATGGTCAGATCTTGAAAATATCATCCTTAGTGAGATAACCCAATCACAAAAGAACACACATGGAATGCAGTCACTGATAAGGGGATATTAACCCAGAATCTTGGAATACCCTAGACACAATCCGCATATCAATAGATTTCTAAGAAGATGGAAGGAGAGACCCCTGGTCCTGGAAAGACTGGATGTAGGGGAATGCCAGGACAGAGTAACGAGAGGGGGTTGAATGGAGAAAAGAGGGAGGGAAGGGGGCTTATGGGACTTTCGGGGAGGGAGGAAACGGGAAAAGGGAAATGATTTGGAATGTAAATTAAAAAAATAAAATAAAATAAATAATAATAATAAAAAAAAGAGGGCATAGCATTAGGCAGCCCCCACCAAAAGACTGGTATTTCTGGAAGTTCACTGACTCATGATGCTTTGTCAGTGATTTTTAAAAAAATTATTACTTTATATGTCCTTTGTTTATATGTTATTATTTCTGGTTTTGTATTTTTATGGGATTTCTGTGGAAATCAACAAGTGTAACTCTGCATTTGCATGTGTTTTGTGTACTTTTGCTATATTTCTTCTATTATTTTATTAGTTTTATTACATTCTGGTTTGCTCAGTACTGGCAGCTGCAGCGGCAGAGGCAGTAGTGGCAGCAGCAGCAACAGTAGTCATCCCTGGTCAAGCAATATACTCAATGATAATGGAGTGCTCAAAAATTTTTAATGGTAAATGAATCAACTGAGACATTTAGAAAACAAAACAGCAAAGTCTAAGTATATTTTCATGTGTGTGTGCGTGTGTGTGTGTGTGTGTGTGTGTGTTTGTGTGTGTGTATGTATGTATGTGTGTGTGTGCATACATATAAATTCATACTATTTTTGATATGGTGAGTGAATAAGTGTACTCATAGAGGTGACAGCCAGAATAAAACCTCTACTATCTTTCTCTTTTGCCTACATTTCTTAAATATTTTATTCAATATAAATATATGGATATTATACATTCATAAATATCAACTCTCCATAATCTCCCCATCCCTAAAATCAGTAGTCTAGTCTAATTTCAAGAACTCTCTCCTATTTTCTTTTCTTATGTATGCACATGAGTGTGGCTTGCATTTATATATGCATATGTTTGTTGCTGTTTTTTTAACTTTTGAGATTAAAATTTACTTAAAATATTTCTTTCTTAACTTTACTCATTCCAACACTTCCATGTACCACTCAGCAGTTTCCTTCAAGTTTATGGTCTTTTTTTAAAACTAATTGTTGTATCACTTCTTGGCCTTTTGGCTAAGATCAAGTGTAAAACTAATTGTTGTTTTGTCTGTGTGTGTTTATGTGTGTGTGTGTGTGTATGTATGCGTGTGTGTGTGTGTATGTGTGTGTGTGTGCGTATATTATTAACTGCAATCTGATCAGCCTATCTATTGCTACCAGCATGTGTGTTTTCAAAGTTGATAGTTTGTTACTAGAATTTGTAGTATTCTTCCCTGGGAATGTCCCCTTCTTCCTTTCAGTTTCCCTCAGTTGCAAAATACTGTTTGTGTTGGCTTCAGTCCTTGTAGGCTTTTTACCTGTCTAGATTGGCATGATAATTACTATCATCATTATTCAGACCAGTTGTTGATGGTCATATTGCTGAGATTTTGTAGGTGGAGTTTCTGATATTACTATGAGTTGATGTCAGGCTTTCAAAACTAAGAAGATATTAAAGCCAAAAGGTCAAATATATACCATCTGACACATCAAAATATCTATTAGCACCAAGAGAATGAAAAGTTGGTTAATCTAAAGAGTAATCACTGTCCAAGGATCAGTTTGATTGTCTTCATCTATATAGCTGTTTCATGAATTCCTCTGTGAAGTTCTAGTCACAATTTAAGCTCTCCAAAATGCTATTTAGAAAATATATTTGACTCTCATTGTTTTCTAAAGCAGCGGTTTTCAACATTCCTAATGCTGCAACCCTCATTTCCTCATGTCGTGGTGACCCTCAACCATAATATTATTTTTGTTGCTACTTTATAACTTTAATTGTGCTAATGTTTTGAATTATAAATGTAACTATCTGTGTTTTTGATAGTCCTACATGACTCTATAAAAGGGCCATTTGACCCACAAAGATGTAACAAACTAAAAGTTAACATGTTCTAGAGCATCTGGTGTCAATCAGATTTCCAGGCTGGGGTATTTTAAACCCAATATTGAATGAGTGAACCTGATATTGGAAAAAATTACACATGTGTGAAGGAAGTCCCTGAAAGTTCAGAGCTGCTATAATCTTACAGAGTACAACTGTCTCATCTTGTACATTGTTCCATCTTTAACACTACACTCTATTCCAGTTCATGTACTGCAACCCTTTTGGAACCCACCAACTAGTAGACAAAAAGGTTCCCAAGTACTTGTTTTATATTGGGCAATAATTTTTTGAGAAAACACATTTATGAATCTCTTCTTGAAATAACCATGGAAGAACAATGGCATGCCTTCAGTAACCATGTGACTTCCGGACAGGGGTTAAAGCTCTGTGAAGCTTCTAGCTTCCAAGAAAATTTTCCTACACAGAAGCAATCCTTTGCATATTAACAGACTCAGTCCCCTTTATTTAATTTCAGGCCATTCCAACCTTGAATTAAATAAAAGGGTTAGTATCATTTTCTTCTTCATATGTCAGAAAACTTCTGACTATTTCAGTTTTCTTTTATGCTAGTTTGAAAACCTAAAGCAATGTGGAATTTAATCAAGGCTTTCTGACCTTCAAACCAACTACCTTTATATGCTTGTGGTTAGCAATTCACAGAGTATAGCCACAAGATCAATGCTTGGGGTAAGGAGAAATTCAGCTGTGGAATGACTCTGTACATGGAACTTTTCTAGGGTGTTTTTGTTTCTGTTTTTGTTTTTTTAAGAGTGAAATCTGCCCTTTGTCTCCCAACCCAGGAAAGTGATGTTTTCCTTAATCTGCAGAATACAGGCACTGTTCCTCTCCCTGGATTCTGAATGGGAATTCTCCATACTGCCATAAACAAAGCTCCTGGCTCCATGTAAGCACAATCCTCCTCTTTTCCTCTTTGTTATTGGAGGTAGAGACTAACTGGGAATTCAAACTTTCAGAAACATGGTGCAAAGGTTACCCTTTCAGAGGGGTACTTTGAAGTGAGTGCCTGATAGTAAAAGCTACATCCAAGTCTTTCTCCATGATTTTCATTCATGCACAAGAACTGAAGTATAGAATTCTAAAATCCTTGGTAAGAGTTGTAGAAACAAACCTTGAAGAAACTCTGCCGGACTTTGACAAATGCAGACACTCTTTTGATGAGTGATAGTGTCTGTGCCTTTCTTGTTGAAAGAAACAGTCTCTTCTATTGATCTCAGACTGGCCTCTTTCCTGCCTTTTGTCAATTTGCACTGCCTCAGCACTCTGACATCTGGTGCTAAATAAAGTTAACGAAAACCTTGAGGCCTGCAACCAACCTCCATTGTCCTCACCCATTTGCTTATACTGGGGCCCTGATTAGGCCAGTAGAGACATCTGTCCTTTAGTCATTTCTTTCAATTTCAACCCCTAGCATTTTCTCTTCTCATGCCCCTTTGTGTCATTCAGACACAGTCTGATCTCTAGATGGGAGGGATTTCTCCATTCAACCAGATGGTGCACCAAACACCTCCAAAAATTTGGGACAATGTAACCCTGTGAGACCTAACTTGAAAGCAGCAATTTAGGTCTAGAGGGGTAAAAAGACTCCTTTTGAGATTAGAGCTTTCAATGAGTTGTGAGCGCCTGACTCCCTGAAGATACCAATGTTAGGGATACCCCTCCTACGTTCTAGGCACATTTAGGAAATATGATTCAGGGAGGAATCTCTAAGAGGGTATATTTTGACCTGTTTTCACCTCAGTTTCACAACTTCTGTGATCTCCTAATCACATGTTCATAACTTGTCTTCAAGCTCTGTGAAAACAAAACCAAACTAAACAAAGGAAAACCAATCAAACAATCACCCTCTCACCACAAAGTTTAGCTATCACTTTCAACCTGACATCAATATACACTGGATAATGACCACTGCTGGCCTGAAACTGAGTCTTTCAATTTTAATATTTAACCTGATCTAGATAATGTTTTAAGGACCTTCTCCCCAAAGAATTAACAGCTCACACTCACCCTTCTCTTCCCTACTAGACAGCTCCCTCTTTTAACCAATCTCAGAGCCTGAAATTAATTCCCATATTAATAACCCTGATTTATTACTTATTAAATTTTCTCTGGAAAAATATCCTGTGGCTCAAGGAAAGTAAGGCATAAATTCAAGATACTGTCCCAGCATGGATAGTCTGTCACACAGGGCAGGTAATGGCTACAAGAGCTGTGGATCAGTCACTGAGCATATAAGCAGGGCTGATACTTTCTACCGCTGCAGAGACTCTAGGGATCCCAGAAGCCTTGCCAGACAATAAGTCCAGGACTCCATATCAAAGAAGTCACAGAAGAAAGACACATTTTTCTATGCATGGCCAGTTTTTTTTCCTTGTGGAGAAAACTCCTTGGCTAAGATATTATCAATAACTCAAAAGTTATTCTTTTATCAGGGCTCTTTCAGCTATATTCTGTAAGATATAAACATGAAGTTAATTATGACTATGAGGAAGAAAATAAATGAAACAAAGAAGAAAACAAGCCAAAAAAAGCCTCCACATGCTGCATAAGTCATAAATTCTCTTAAATGTAGTAGCTACTTGTATTATGAATGTGAGAGGGTACATTTACACCTACACATAGATTCTGGGAACCTGCCTCCATTTGATTCTGATTGGTAAATAATGATGCTGTCAGCCAGTGGCTAGGCAGTGCAGACAGAGGCAGGACTTAAGCATTTCCCAGGTTTAGGAGAGTGAAAGGAGGGAGGAGGAGACCTGTCATGACTGGAGCACGAGAGGAGAGAGACTATGGAGGTGTAGCCTGCATGAGAAGGAGACAGGAGAGTATAGTTCAGTTGGGTAGCCATCTATGTCCAGAGCAGCCAGATAGAATATAACATTTAATAAGTAATAACTCAGGGTTATTGGCTAGAGGTGGATTAACCACATGGAGGTTAGTCAGAAATGGCCCAGCTATTGAACTAAAAGGCATAGTAAAATATAAAGAGTGAGTGCAAGTTTTTCATTCAGGAACTTAAACCACTAAGGCAGGTAGTAGACCCCAACACTAGGATTTATATATATAAAATAATGCTACACCTATGTTTTATGTAAGGACCTATTTTTAATAGCAAGTGCATACATGCATTAATTTATTGCATTACTTTTGATATGTAACTTGGAATCAATCTTCTTTTATTATGGTGATATTGTATACTATCTTCTAAGTTGAATGATTCCCATCATTAGAGTTCTAGCTCTTCCTTTCTAAAATAACTATAGCTGAACATGTTAATATACCTTCAAAAATAAGTGATATGTAGAATACTGGACCTTGACCCGAGTGATCAGTCAGTCCTCTTGGTAGTTAGCTACAACTTGACTATAATTACATAAGACCTCAAAGCTGTCTGGAAAACTTTGGTAGTACAGGCTAAAACATGAACAACAGAGAAGGACTCACCTATGCAATAATGAAAAATATTTTATGTGCATTGAATGTGTAACCAAGATATTGCCTAAGCATCTCCTCTAGAAATAGCTTCTTACATCAAATGGTATATTTATTTGTTATTGCAATGTATTATTGTATTTAATACTTTAATGGAGAAAAATATGCACACACATATATATGGCTAAATATAAATAAAGTTGTTTACCTGTTTTGATTCCTCTCTCATTTTTTCATTTTTGTTAGAAATAAGCCCCAATTCCAGGTCATGAATATCTTTGAAGCTCTTCCTGAAATATAAATATTCTTTCTTTTAGGATCTATCTGTAAGATCATTGGGAACATACCTTTAAAAGCTATACAGTTATAAACAGGGAAAATTTTGCTTCGACCTTGTAACAAAATATGGTTTAATAATCAAAAGCAACTTGGATTCAACTATTGTTTAGGGAAATGAAAAAATAGATATGAGGGAAAATATTTAAATTTATGTGAAATATAAGGTTTGTTTTAATTGTTTAAAGTTAAAATATGTTATTTAAAATGGATTTTTTCTATGGTAATAGTTTAGTAATAATAATAATAATAGTAATAATAATAATAATAATAATAGTAATAATAATAATAATAATAATAATAATAATAATAATAATAATAATAATAGATAAAAACAAAACCATGCACGAATAAGCAAAGTTTCAGAAGGTCTGAGTAAATTACATAAGTTTATGGTAAACAGGACTTAAGGATAATGTATGCTTGACAATTAAGAGTTACAAATTTCTAAGGTTATAATGCTTTATTCACCATAATAAAAACTAATCCAACTTATATATACCTAGTGATGTCTGGCTTACCTTACTTTAGTGAGCTTTAACAACTTGGGGAAACTTAGTCAGATAAAGAATTGTTATTTTGTTTTGAAAGCTGTGCTATTAAATGATCAGGAAAATGAGTTTCCCGGTCTCTCCTTAGATTGTGTTCATTGTTCAAGTATATTTTGTACTAACTCTGTACCATACAAAAACTGCAATTTTTGAGGCTTGGAAACTGGAACAAAGATAAAATTATAAAATCCTAATATTTTAAGAATTACTAATTAATTTAATACTATTTCAACAAAGATTACTAAGACATAAAAGTAAATAGTCAGTAAATAAATGAACAATTTATTTTATGTGTTTAGAACTATGTTTGTAGTCATGGGAAGTATAAATGTAATTTGTTTACAGAAAAAAGCTTGAAAGGGAAGAGCAACTCATAACTCACATTATAGTCTTCTAATTTTTTGTTAAAGTTCCATCTAAAACAATTAACTCATTCACAATAAGGTATGAAAATTGGTTAGGAATAAATCAATGTCTGAATAAAATGGATTAAATTTACAAATACGCACTTGCACAGCAGAACATCCTGGATCTCATGTAAGACATTTTCTTTTGGATATAACAGAACCCCACCAGAGTAATTTATATGCTAGTTAAGATTATAATAAGTTAATTAATCCTATAATAAGTTATTAAGACGATAATAAGTTTTTAATCCTGTAATAAGTTACAGGATAACGATACTTGGGAAATAATAGCAGCTGAATGTCTGTTGGTTCTGTCTCCAGCTGTGTTGAGCAGCCAAGTTGTAGCAATTTATGCCAGATTAAGAATGCCCCACATTTTTTATAGGAAAGATGAATTAATACTGATATTCAACATGGGGATGAATTCTCTTGCTCAGTGTAGGATAAATTAGCACAAACTGGCATACATAGAAGGATGCTGTGAGCAGGGGAGTCATATAATTAGCCTAGAACAGAACTTGTAAGGGAAATGCTTGATAGTTCAATTTGGGCATATCTTTTACCCTGGCTTTCAATTCTTCCTCTGACCAAACTTAATTCCATGATAAATAACTTAACCACCCATGTTCCTTGACTAAGTTTGGTTACTAGATATTCTAATATCAAATGTACAGCTTTGGATAATTATTCAGAATATGAAGGTGGTAAATTTGGATCTTTGTGAGAGAATTATATAAAAATGACTCAATAGAATTCTTTTTGTTTTCTAAAATTTCAGTCAGATGCCGGATTTAACAGGCATCCTTTATAAATCTTTCAGGTGTTTGTTCCCTATGCATGGGTCTGACAGCTAATTATAAGTTACTTTGTCCTTCTACAAAACACTTATACACCCAGGTCTCTCTCTCCCCTTCTGTGCCTCATGATTACTTTGGTCTCCTTCTAAGTGGGGGTGGGTGAGGGTAAGAGGAGGTGCAAGGGGGGACAGGATAAG
The DNA here is from genome assembly GCA_036184795.1 of Tokudaia tokunoshimensis. NCBI lineage: Eukaryota > Metazoa > Chordata > Mammalia > Rodentia > Muridae > Tokudaia > Tokudaia tokunoshimensis. The sequence goes on from BTHU01000001.1 coordinate 37,192,197, forward strand.
GTATAGAGTGAAACAGAACAGAAGCCCAGAGTATCAGTAGAATGAATAAAAATATGCAAGAGTGTGGGATAAGGGACAGGAGGAACCTCTAGAAAGCCCCAGACACTAGGGATGTGAGAGGATCCAGGACCCAATGGGTATCTACCTCCAGTAGATAGACATGCCCCCCAGTTGAGGGATGGGGCCACTCATCCTTCTCAAATTTTTAACACAGATTTATTCCTGTCTAAAGGAAATTCAGGGACAAGAATGGATCAGAGACTGAAGGAAAGGCCATCCAGAGATTGCCCCCACTTGAGATCTATTCCATGCACAGGCACCAAAGCCTGACACTATTGCTGATGCCATGTTATGCTTAGAGACAGGAGCTTCTGAGAGGCTCTACCACCACCTGACTGAGACAGATGCAGATACTTATTGCCTACCATTGAGGGGTCGATGAGTTCAAGGATCCCTATGGAAGAGTTGGGGAAGGACAGAAGGAGCTGAAGGGAATTGCAACCAAATAGGAAGAACTGCAGTACTACAGAACTAACCTGACACCTAAGAGCACTTGGAGACTAAGCAACCACCCAAAGAACATATATGGGATGGCCTGGATGGGAGTCTTCTGGTTTCTTTCTCCGGCTAGGCTGGAGACCATCCTCTGCCACAGGGCTCTTTACCCAAACAGTGCATGGAAAGAGTGAGTCTCCCAGGAGTGCATACAGCTCTGTGAGTGCAGGTAGGACTACCCCACCACTGCTGCTCAGAGGAACCTGCCAGAACCATTAGGACACAGGAACCCTGGGGCTGCCTGGGACAGAAGACTTCTGATTTCTATCTGTGCCCAGAACTAATCCTGGGTCACAGAGGTACATACAGAAATACTGCCAGAAGAGAGCTGGTACCCCAGGAGTGCCTACACACCTGCAAGCCCAAATAGCTCTAAGTTCTCAGTGTGGCAGGTGATAGGTGGCCAATATACTTCACAGAGTATGGCCATGGTACTTCACAGTGTATATAAGTGATAAATGTTCTATCATGTTCAAAAGACTGAATTGAACCATCCTTCTCTCAAATAAATTTGGAACTAAGACTAAATTATGAATGTCATATCTGAATGCATGTGGCATTAGGTGAGTGAAAAAAATTCCAACACATAAAATATGTGCCTATAATCACTCTGAGGAATAATACAGTGAATCCAGCAAATTTTTTTCCAATGCTGGGTTTCAAGTGGCTCTATATAAACACCAGACTCAGTAGCAGTTCTTATTCTTTGTGGTAGGCTTGGTAGTCAGTTTGCTGTAACTTATACCCATTTGAGAACTGGACTCCAGCCGAGAAACTGTCAAGAATCCTATGTGACTGGATTTATCATTTATCATCTCTTATCATCTCTGTTTGGCTGAGTGTGTGAAAATAAAGGATGGATAAAGTACAAATCGTCAGAGATATTGGGGGAAATAAAGCCCAAATGAGGGAATATAAATCAAAAGTCTAATTAGGAGAACTCATTTGGGGTTCAGTTTCAGCTTGGTATTCATTCTCTCTGTACACTACAGCAGAAACAGGAAAAAGGAACTAAGGGAGATTGGGAAAATGCAATGTAACCTTATATATAACTACAATTAGCAACAGATAAAACTAGACAGTGGTGCCTGGGCGGTGGGCATGTTTTGGACTGCTTGGAACTTCATTGTGACTCTTTAACATAAGGCTCCCTTTTATTTCTTTTCGGTTTTTTTTTTTATTGGATCCATTCTGGATGTGACTGTTGGTACAAACTACATCATGCTGCTGACCTTTTACCAGCCTCTTGTGTCAGTTTCTTCAAGTATTGTGATTACAGTAACAATTATCACACTGGATCTTTCATGACCATTAGTTTGCACTGCAAAACAAGTTTGCATTAAATAAGGAAATGGTGGGTGCAAGTCCAGCTCCAGCAATATTCTAAAATAGCAGGGAGTTTGTTACAATGTCATATTGGCAAATAATTTAAGAAGATTTTGAGACATTTTTAATCAAAATGTATGTAAACTTTTTTTAAAGATTTATTTATGTATTATATATAAGTACACTGTAGTTGTCCTCAGACACACCAGAAGAGGGCATCGGATCCCATTACAGATGGTTGTGAGCCACCATGTGGTTGCTGGGATTTGAACTCAGGACCTCTGGAAGAGCAGTCAGTGCTCTTAACCACTGAGCCATCTCTCCAGCCCCGTATGTAAACTTTTATAATATTCTCTCGCATTCCTTGTGTGTGTTTGGGTGTGTAATGACAAACAGGTTTTTTTTTGTTTCTGTGAACTACATACAGATGTGAATGAAGGTGAGAGTCAGAAGTCAAAATGCAATTTCTTTTTTTATTAAATATATGTATATAATCATGTATATATACATATGTATAAACATATATATTAAGTATATTATACCAAGTATATATACGTCATGTATGAAGTATATCTAACGCATTTAAATATTCATTCTTTTGTTTAGAGCTTAATGTAGCTCTCAGCCTCATCAAAGAATCTTCAAGTATTTTATAGCAGATAGTGTTCCATATCTAGTCAAAGTACAATGAATACATTATTTTGGAGTGCTCAAAGCCAATAAATAAAACAAAACACCCAATTGTTTTGGATGGAAGACTTGCAGAACAAGTGTAAGATCCAAAGGAACAGGATATCTGTTGGGAAGAAGAGTCTCCTATATGACAAGAAATGTGAACCCACCAAATCTTGAAAATTGTAATACATAAACAAAAATAACAAAATGACATCAAAATTGTCATCCAGAGTAGATATTGGAAACCTCACAGGGTTTGATACTGGCTGAAGAGCGATAGGTAATTAATGGATGCCAAGATAGGATTGGTTTTCTGGGAAAATGCCTTTTATAATTTAAGAAATCTTAAGGCATCATCCCTAATTGTACATACACACACATACACACACTCACACGCACATACAAAAGTGTGTATTTTCTATGCATATATGTATATATATGTATGTATGTGTATATACATCTGTATAAGTACATCTACATATATACATGTGTGTGTGTGCATGTGTGTGTGTTTTCTAGCCATAGTCAAATGATACACCAAATTAGCATGCAATGTCTTGTAGTCTCATAGTGGTAAAGAAATAATTAAAATAAAATTTGTCAAAATATATACATACTTTCAGCATTTATTAGTGAGCAGTATACATGTATTTTATTACTGTGGGAAACACAATCTGCAAGTCTATCAAAAACTAGAGAACTGCTCTTGGAGTTATTCTTAGTTATCAAACCCCTTTAAAACACTTTTATTTACATTAATATTCATATATAATTGGAAAAATCTACCTCGTTTTCTCTCACTTTGAATTCTTACCCATGTCAACTAATATTCAATTTCAACTTCATGTGCTCTATTCTTTTAATACATACTCAGTCTATTCAGTGCTGTCTGTGTGTGCCTAGATGAAGGACCACCTAATTGATCATGATTAGCCTCTCAGGGCAAGCATCCCTTGAAGAAAACTGATTCTCACTCCTCCTGAGGTCAATAAAATGGTACTAGTTTCTCAGATATATGTGCTGACTTCATAATTTATGTCTCTCGCTATGCTGGAATTTTCTGGACTTGCTCTGATATACCCATGTTTTAGGAGTTTATGTGTGCAAATTTTCTGCTGTGTCCCACAAATACTGTTTTAGTTCAGAGATCTACTTCCTTTGGGTGATTTGAGATAACATTTATTCCTGATCTGTATCTCATCATGAGAACTAGGTTATCTCTCCAGGAAAAAACAGAGGTTTCTCTATTCCTAAACGAAATTTAAATTTAAGTAAATGAATAAATATAATTCAAGGAACTCACTACACTCTATATGTACCTCTCAAATTTTCATTCAGCCTGTCTCAGATGTTATCCTCTGTTAATTTTAGAATTCTGAATATAGAACTAAAATGTCAGGAAACTAATAAGTATCTGTTCTATTTCTCATTTTGTGCCAAAAAAATGTATTGGAACAATAATAGCACAGAGTATTCTCCCATACATTACTTGTTATACATTGACCAATCCTTGTAAAATCTATTGCCAGTGAACATTCTACTTTCTAGCAAGCCTCTCACTGTCTTTCATCCTTAATTCAGTAATTTGCATGAACAGGTTACACTGTACAAAAAGGATGCAACTCTGTATTGCATATGTTTTGTTTTTAATATGGTTGGGTGGGAAAATAATACATTTCAAGTAGTGCAAGTAAGCATTCCAAATCATAAAATAGAACACTTTTTTTTAAAATAGGAATGTCATATGCTATAATAAGGATTATTTCACTCACCTACCCACAATCATTCATCCCATTTAAATTCTGTTAGCAATAATTCTTTCCAACATCTAACCCCTCTTACTGGCAAGTCAGTATTTCCCTTCATTTTGTTTTCTCTATATTCTTTTCTTCTTTTCTGCTTATTATTTTAATTTACATATTCTCTGACCCCTAAATTTTTTCTTTGTTTCTGATAAAATATGACATTGAAAGTCCTAAGTACCCCAGAATATAGCATTGTTTTTCAGAAATCTAAAAATGTCCACAGATAAAACCATAAATACTTGTGATCTGATCAAGAGATTTGAAAATGAGCACTATTTTTAGAGAGGAGACAGATTAAACAGAAGAAGTAAGGTGGAAATAAAAATAAGGATGAATGAAATTCATATGGAATCACACAAAAAAACTACATCTATAAAATCCATAATAAACACAAATCTATGAATAATAATACACATGTGAAGTTTAAATGAACTTTTGTCATGGGAGCAGACAATGTTCCTTCAACCAAACAAAAACAGCAATAACCGATATAAGAAACCCTCATTGGTTTGCTCTTCAGGTCTGTCAAAGGGATCTCAGAAGTGGAAAGAATGTTCCCATTGCTGAAGACAGCATGCACTTCAGACACAGGGCATAGAGATACTACATTAAAACTGAACTGAGTGACTACTTTCTCCCTTAGGACTAATGTTTAAGGTACCAGAAAATGCCTGAAATTAGCCCTACCAAGCTATGATACCTATGAATCAAAATAACTACAAACATAATAAACCCAAATTGCTGTCATATCACATTTGCTTTGGCGGTAACTGACAACTCTTTATTGTGCTTAAGACCTGCTCATCATGAGGAAATCTATTATTTGTACTTGGAAACCTAGTTAACTATGGAGTGTTAGTGAAGTTACAGTTGCTCAAGGAAAAAGTACTAATCCTTAACCTTCTACTTAACTAGCATAATCCCTAACATAAATCTTATCATTTTATTTATAACTACATACAATTATGGATTTCAAACACCATGAATAAAAATACTCCTTGAAATAGACATTTAATCAGTACTAACTGAAATTCATGGTGCTAGAAGGTACTCTCAATGCTACTGAAGTATTAAACAATATAATCCAACTACTTTTGAACCTTTTATTTAGTATTGACCTTTGATTTTTAAATTATTTGATGGCCTCACTTTGTTTGATCAAGAAAAGTGAGGAAAGATATTTACCCGGTTTTTGTTGTTGTTGCTGTTGTTTACATGATTAGGATGGTGGATCATCATACACCTGACTGTCTGACCTGAGATAGAGTGATTTTCTTACTGTAGGTTAATTTTTTTATTAGATTATCATGTGCTCTTTATAGGTCCTATATGCTATCTGTTCCCTGCATTTTCATTTCCTTGAACATTAAGAAAAAAATTAAGGTTAGGAATGTTTGCTCACCTTTAAAAACAATGACCCCTGTGGAGGAAGTAGACCATGCCAGCAGATAGAAGAACTGGTAAGGCTGAGCAGGTTCAAACCCCAGGAAATCTCAGAAATGAGAAGAGCAGGAATGGAGCCAGCTCTCTGCCAAACTACCTGATCTGAAACAGGTAACCATGATACCCCAATGAGAGGACCATGGCAACTAGTCACTGTAGCATAAAAATCTAATGTTGATATGGTTTCAATGTAGTTTCTGAATGTTTAGCCAATGATCTTTCCTTCCTGGGCATTGTCTCTCAAAAAGTATTTCATCCCTGGTCCATCCGGAATAAGATGTATGCATTTATATCTGCTATCAAACAAAACAGTTTGAACAAGCAAGGACTGTTCCCTTCATCAAGTATTGCTGCAGGGGTTTGGGGTTGAGGGAGGTCTTTTTTGTAAAGATCCATGCCTGAATCTCCCAGACTCCAGAGAGGCAAGTAACCCTATTAAAAAATGGGGTACAGAGCTAAACAAAGTGTTCTCACCTGAAGAATATCTAATGGCTGAGAAGCACCTAAAGAGATGTTCATCATCCTTAGTCATTAGGGAAATGCAAATCAAAACAACCCTGAGATTCCATCTCACACCAGTCAGGATGGCTAAGATCAAAAACACAGGAGACAGCAGTTGTTGGCGAGGATGTGGAGAAAGAGGAACACTCCTCCACTGCTGGTGGAATTGCAAGCTGGTACAACCACTCTGCAGAAAGCCTTTTCTATTCCAACCTCTCTGTACTCTCAGTACTCCCTCTGAACCAAACCAAGTCGTGCCTTGTCATGAGTTCATCCATCCTCTTTCTACTTGAAACTTACATACCCTTAAGGCAAGTGTAGACCCATGGACCGATCTTCTCAACTCCCAGAAATACTCCAGTGGTGTACACAGCTGTCTGGGATCCATAGCATCTGTCCATGACCCCACTGTTTCTCACTCAGAGAAACATGAACTAGGACCTCTTCTCTTCTACTCGGTTGAATTGTCCAGCATTCCATATGAGATTATGTTCCTTGTCTCATTATAACTTCTTTATGCCATGTTTGGTTGATATCCCTGGGAAGAATTCACTTTTCTGAAGCAAAAATGAAGAAAGATGGGTGTAGGGGAGAGGGAAGGTGGGGGAAAAGGAGTAAGAAGAGAGGAGGAAAAGCAAACTGCAGGCATTATGGAATATATGAGGAAAGAATAAATAGAAGCTAGAATGATAGAGAATAGGGAGGTAAGTAGATAGATGATAGATAGATAGATAGATAGATAGATAGATAGATAGATAGATAGATGACAGATGATGTGTGGATAGATTGTAGATAGATAATAAAGGTAAGTGTTCACCAAGCATCTATTTTTATCTTTTGTAAAATTTTAACATTTCCTTGTCAAAATTATTGGAAGCTTTCCCAGCCATATTCAGGGGTTTCACTTATAACATACTCAGTCATAAAAATTACCAAGAACTTTAGAGAAAACACTGTCTGTTGTACCCTTTAGAATTAATTTTTCATTCTTGATTCTTCAGCATGTATATTAAATGAACTCTAAACCTGCAAAATACCCAATGTCTATCATTATGCTATCCACACAGGGAAAAAACAACAACATTATACAAATTCTTGCTAAACTATGATGCCAATTCCTGTGCAACCACACTTGATTTAATAGTCTGAATTCAAAAATAAACTTGGTAAAGCGTTTGGAACACTTAAGGTCCTCTGCTCTGAACAAGTGACAGCTCTTCTCAGGTGCTGAAATCTATCCAAATATAAACAATGTCTAATACATCATTCAGTCTATTAGTACCAATTATTTCTTCCACACATCATCACTGGATACAGAAGTTTGGACAAGAGGCACCAATGGTTCTACAGAAAAGGCATTCATTTTGCCAGCAATGATTACTTAAGTTGTGCTTATTCCCTCTTCACTGCCCAGCTAAGGGTAAAAGTCTAATGAGATCCTGTTCTCCAGTGCTAAATTTTCAGTTAGGACAAATCCTTAGGGCATCAGAGCATTTCTTCTTCCAAATCAGACCTTGCTTTCCTTATACATAATTCTTCTAGTAGTGCTCTTGCAAACTGTCTTCCACCAATTGATATACATGGTGACCTTCTCTAATGAACAGTTTCTCTAATGACATAGATGAGACAGTTCATTGGGCATTAATGCCCTTTCTGCCACCTAAGTTATGCAGCCTATGCTTCCATAACTCACAGACTGAATCAATCTGCCTCCATATTTAAGAGAATAAATCACACACACACACACACACACACACACACACACACACAAAACAAAGGCTCTGATGTAAAGTTTTTCTTTCTGAGGCTTTTCTGTAATTCTAGCAATTTCAGTATTGAATCTTCTTTGATGCCCATTGTCTCAAATATCTGAACATAATGAAGAGTAATATTGGCATTGTGGCTCATGGATGTTTTTATTTATCTTACCAAATTCAGGACCAAAATTTGTAGGGGGAGGTGATGGCTCCCTAATTGGTTCTTGAATGGGGCAATAAAGAAGGCAAGAGACACTTGCTGGATGAAGGATAAAGATGGGACTTCCAGGTCTCAGAAGGATGAGAGGAGACACAGAAAAAGTAAAAGATTTTAGGCAGGCTTTGGGACAGGAGAAAGCAGCAGTTATATAAGATCTGGGGAAAATTAGAACCAGTGGCCTCCACCAGCACAGGGTGGCTAATATAGGTTAGGTGTTGTTTACTTCAATGTCAAGTTGACATCGGATGTTGTCACAGGAGAGATGGAAACCTGACTTTAAAATGCCTTTATAATCTTTGTCTGTAAAGAAACTTATAGGGTTGTTTAGTGATTGATTAAATTAGTGATTGATATCATTGAACCCAGGTAATTGTGGGTAATGTTCTGCCTGTGCTTATGGTCCTGGGTTTTATAAAAGAGTAGGCTGAGTAATCTATGAGATCAAACCAGTAAGCAGTACCCCTTTATATCCTCTGCAACAGCTTCTACTTCCAGGTTCCTTTTTTGTTTGAGTTTGTGGTCTGATTTTCTTCAATGATATACTATGGAGGGGTGGAGGAATACCCTCATAGAAGCAAGGATAGGGGTGTGTAATAGGGGGTTTCCTGGAGGTGGGAAACCAGGAAAGGGGATAATATTTGAAATGTAAATAAAGAAAATGTCCAATAAAGAAAGAATAACACAACATAATTGAGGTAAAGTTTTCTGGTAAATATTTCTTAAAAGTCAATACACAGAGTAATTGGAAAGGTGGATCAGAGGTTGCAAACACTGAATGTTCTTCCAGAGGACATGGGTTCAATGCACAGGACCCACATGGCATCTCACAATTGCCTATATATCCAAGATCTGTTACCCCTACCCAATCAGTAGTAAAGCAAAAACACCAATACACAAAAAATAAAAACAAAGTCAACACACAGAAGATGTGTTCTTGGATCTGTTAGGGTGGTTCCTCCTGTTAGCAGACAGAACAAATATTATAAATGTCTTACAGCTCTGGATTTGAAGTCATGAGAGCTGTAGGGCAAGTATGAGCAGAAAAAATGGGACTGGAACAAGTGTGAGCTTGATAGGCTTCCAACAACTTAAATCACTTCTTAAAACTAAATCTTATCTCGAGACCAGCAGGAATAAGGATCTCTCCCTATCTAAATTCTTTGCCTAAATGATGGAGGGCACATAGCCCCACAACCCCACCTCCATGCTTGCTGCCACACTTTTCCACTTGATGATAATGGACTAACATATGAACTATAAGTCAGCTCCAGTGAAATGTTTTCCTTTATTAGATTTGCAATGGCCATGGTGTGATTTTACAGCAATGCATAATACAAATAAATTCTTTCCTATCCAAGTTGCTTTCAGTAATGATGTTTCATCCAAGGCATACTAATTCTAAATAAGACAATGTGTAGGTAGCATATTTAATACATGGGAGCAAATCAAAGAGGTAGACTGTAAAGAACAAAAGGCTTAAGAGTTTTATTTTGATAGAATCCTCACAAAGTATAGAATTTGTGCTAAGGAGTGGAGTTATGTCAAATTTCTCATGTATTGTGAGAAGATATTGAACTAGTTATATGCAGATATATAGCCTAATAGAAAACTCTGACATACATAGTAATATTAAACTGTTTATAAAACAAATCATGAGAATTAAGGGAAAATACATCAATTATGTCTAATGATGAAACATAATTATTCAACTTTATCTCATGAATTTCTTACTATATCTTATTTCTCAAAAGTGTACATAATCTTATAAACATTTATATAACAATCTATGGCCTTAAAATGAAGCAGATATAGTTAGTCAGTACGTATATTTGGACTTTCATTTAAAACAGGCTATATGAGACACTTCTTCCCTCCTGTCCCAGGTTTACCCACAGTGCCACATCTTCTGTAAGGGTCTGATGCATGGATAATGTAGGATTTCTTAAGAAAATATCACAATCTTTCTAAAATATGTATATATACCTATTGTGCTTCAAATATGTTTTGTTTCTGAAGAAATCACTAGACAAAATAGTAAATGATATTTTTTATAAAATATACAAGTGAAAACAGTAAGATGCTCACAAGATAAATACTGTTATATCAATATACCACTCTGGATATACAAATTCAAATTCATATATTAATTTAATTAACTAGTTTTCTCAGTGAGATACCATTTTTTAGGAACACCATAAAGAATAATCAGCTAGAGTATTCTGTGCATTTCTTGAAAAAAATGATAAAATGAAATTTTGACAATTTTAAAAATTAACTTATCCACTATTAGGTATGCAGTTTATTACTATACCATTGAAATTATTATTTTATGGAATAATGGATGCTTGTGATTTCATGCTATATAAACATGTGAACATAAAATCAACTTGGTCTTTAAATTTCAGTGTCCTTTCCCTTTAGGTTTCTAGTTCAATGTCATTTCCAATCTTATCACTATGGTAAAATTAGTTATCCATGATTAACTAAACTCCCCCTGACCAAATTTGTGGAAAAGAGATATACAAATATTTATTGACAATGCTGAGCCTCTAAACAGAAATGCAAAGGAATTCCCTCTTAGGTACAGGATGATGGTGACCTCCTGTTATTCAAGTAATTTAATCCAAACCATTAAGCCAAGAGAGGTTTTGAGACCTTTTCTAAATTCCAATATATAATTTGTCCCTCTCTACCCCATCTGTCTCCTTTCTATTTTTCTCCCCTTGTTAAAAAATGTTGAAAGTTCATCTCTTGCTATTCACATCATGCATACATATAAGACACACAAATTGAAATAATTGGATTTGAAGAAGAGTGGGAATGGGTATAGAGAAGGATGTAAAGAGAAAGCAAAGAAGAATAGGTTGTGACTAAATAATTTCAAAAGAAAAAAATAGACAGAAAATTTTCTTTTATAAAAGCTTTTTTCCTTGAGGCTATGTTCGGGCCTCTTATCTTGCATGACCTCAAAACTGGAGTGTCCAGACAAGCAAAAGTAAACAAATATATTTGTCACACAGCAGAAACAATATATACCAGAAAAAAAAAGGAATATGGATTAGTGATACTCTTGATGCCAGCTTCACAGTCCAATGCTTCCACATGATTATTGGCTACTAGGCAAGAGGAAGTCAGCACATGACCTGTCAAAAACCCACAAGCTATCACCAATTGATCACTGCAAGCAAATGAAAAACTAAGTTTACTCTAATGGAATTTCATCGCATATACAAATCACCCTTAAAAGTCTAAAACTTAGAATTAGATGGCACACAAAAAAAGTATTCAAAAGCATTTTTGGAGTTTTTTTTTTCTCAAAATGCTCACTCAGTGTTTTGTTTTCTTTTGTTTTTGCTGTTGTTGGTGGTGATGGTGGTGGGTTTTTTTTTTCCTTACATGTCCTCTGTGGGCATGCATATACTGGATAATGGTTTATGGCATTTTCTTGTTGTGCCACTTATTTTTCTGTGAACCTATGTGCCCCTGCATCTATTTTCCTCCTATTTGTTTATTTCTTTTGTCTTATTTTGATTCATTTTATTTTAATTAATGATTGTTATTATTATTATTTTTATTATTAAATTCATGTCTATAGTCACATTAGAGAGAGAAGGAAAAAGTGTAGATTTGGGTGAGTTGGGATTTGTATCTTGTTAAAGAAGTTGGGGTAAGGTAAAACAGAATCATAAATTACATAAAATAAATTCTATCTTCAATAAAATGAATACCCCCATAAAAATGGTAAGTCAATATTTCAGCCCTGAACCTTCTCTCAGAGTTTTAAGTTGTCAGATTAGAGCTATGTGTAGATAGCAGTTCTCCTCACAGTAAGTCTGTGAAGGGAGTCTGAGGATCAGTATCTCTCCTGATCTATTAGATGCTAAAGGCTGAGATGAATCATATTTACAGCAAATAAAGCCAAAATCCAACGGTAAATAAGATATGACTTTTCTTAAATGTATACTTCTCTCATACAGTGCATCCCAAGTGAAACCTCCCCTCCCTCCACTCCTCTCAGTCACCTCCCTTCCTGCTTCTGCTATCCTCAGGAAAATGTGCTCCTCCTTTTCCCTTCAGAAAAGAGCAGGTCTCCCATTAATATCAATAAACACTGCATAGCAAGATGCAATAACACTAGAAAAAAATCTTTATATATGGCTGAATAAGGCAAACCAGGAGGAGAAAACAAGTCGGAAGAACAGGCAAAAAGAGTCAGAGACTCCCCATGCTGACTGTGGGCAGTGCCACAGAACCCCCAAGCTAAACAAGCAGAAGCTTGCAAAGGACCTAGCATAGATGAATGTGGGCTCCACGGCTACGGCTTTAGTCTATTTGGCCTCTGTGAACGATATATTTTAAAATAGTGTCGCATCTTTTAGCAAGTACCTGCCTATGCTGGATTTTCATTGTCTCTGTTTCCTGGCACATCTTAAAAGGGGTCCCCCTTCACTGCTAAGTAGGTTGTAGTCAGTTCCTGGCTAGAGCCTGGAACCAGCTGAGAGCTGGTCTCCAGCCAGGAAACTGACTGGCAAAATCCCTGTGTTCACGGACTTATTTTAGCTCAGTTTGTCCATGATTGGCTGAGTGTGTGCAGTCCTACAAAGGAAGGGTTTAGGACCAATCAAGTGAGAGATCTCAAACCTTGCTATGTAAATCAAGAGCATGCTGTAACCAGGGAGATTTCTATACAGGCTTGTATGCATCTGTTCCTCCTCCCTGTGTGCTGTAGCAAGCAGGGACAGTGACATGAGAATGATTAAATAAATGTAATTTTGCACATACTCTGTTTATACTTGATAAAACACAAAAACGGCCAATGGTGGATGGAGGCTAAGCATGTATCAGGTTGCTCTGGAATAAATTCTGTCAGTCAATGAGGAAGCATCTTTGTCTCTCTTGAACTTTCTGATTGTGATTTTTGAGCTGCCTGGTACAGGTGCTACTGACAACTCTTACCTGGCTGTGCAACTGTCTATAAGCACTATAATTATGAGCTATCATACTGGATTAAAACTTTATGTCCATTAGAATGATTAAATTAGTGAAATCACTGATTTGTTTTCAAAAAGAATCCAATGTAACAACAAAATATTTTATATCAGTCTACTCTAACATTAATTTATAAACATTTGTCTGAATATGATAAGATAAATTTAGTCTTTTCCACCTATAAAGAAACTCTTCATTGTAAAAGGTGATTATTTCTGAAAACCATAACCAGTTAAACTATAGAGTTGTGTAGCTCATTCTCCCTCTCTTCTTAATACCAACTTGTCAATTTAGGAATATGTAGACTATGCTTCTCTAAGGAAATCTTTGTATCTTCTGAGGTCAAACATTACTGTAGAAAACAGATTCTCTCTTCTCCACCAGTCCATCAAATGCCAATGACAACTAAAATAAGAGTGGGACTTCATGAGGATTACAACAGCCATGATAAGACTTTATCTACCTTAATCTGTACAAGCCTTGTATGTGTAGATTTAACTGCTCACAGCTCATGTGCGCATCTCTGTTCTTGTGATTACTGCCCTGGGTTCATTTGACAGTTATATTCACCAAAACTCACCAGAATAATATAAATTGGCTGGCCAGCAAAACTCGGCAATCTTAACTGTGTGCCCTGGGATTGCATACCCAAAGCACTATACATGGATTTTTACTTATGTATTCTAGAAATAAAGTCAGAAGCTCATAATATCAGAGGAATTAAGTTGCTTTCTGGGTCACACTAAGACCAAGACTTAAAAATGACCCATTGACTATAGTTCAAAACCACAAGAATATTTTGCTCTGTATATTTGAGAAATCAATTTTTACCACAACCTTGATGATTGTCTCTGATATTCCTAAAGTTTTAATCTTGATTCTCTAAAATCTTAGGAAGTGGAAGAGTATCTGCACTATTTTGTTTTGAGCCAGAGGTAGTCTCCACTTCATTCTATATTACGTGCAAGACAGAAAAGCTTCTAAAAAAATATACACACTTATTGTCATTTCCAGTAAGGTTGATTTTAGAATGTCTTACAATATTGATATAGGAAAGTGAGTGTCTATGTCTCTCATTATTATATTTGATCTACTCCTTTCCACCAAGTTATTTGGAGTGAACACTAAAGATAAGAATGATACAAAACCTGTAGGTAAACTTCAATATTTTACCACTTCCTTCAAATATCATCATTTTGCAAATCATAGCCCTTACAGCAGTTATAGAGGTTTAGTGATTCAAAGCCATGTACAAATTGGTCATGATATAATGTAATGTGAATCATAATCAGTAGTTTTATATGATCAAGGAAATGAACTATGACAAAATCTACAAACCTAGCCAACTATCCACAGACAGTGAAATCACCAATCTTGGAAAATAACCTACAGTGGCCAATTTTTTGAAATATTGCTATTATAATCACATTATAAATACTTATCTTTATATACACAGATTTATGTAACACTCACCATCAGCAGAACAACTTCATTTTGCAGCAGAAAGTGGCCATTACATCATTAGCACTCAAACATCAGAGTGTTGTGGAAGATATGGAAAACAATATTGTAAATCCAAAGAAACAGTATGCCTTCTCTGAGAAACAGCCTTCAGAATATGACAGAGAGTCTGTATCCATGAAATTTCAATCATAAACATTCTGAAAAAGGAATTATATGAGGAGACTACAATTTTAAATGTCATTGGAGATATGGGGAAAATTACAAGGCTACCTAAAAAGCTAAGAGTAATAATGGATTTTAAGAAATGGAGAGTCAATTTTCTCCTAGAATGAGCCTTTGACGGGACAGAATATCTGAAGGATTCAGCAGTAAACAGAAACATATGAGTGTGTGATCACAGACACACTGACAAACACATATACATATATATCTATATCTATCTATCTATCTATCTATCTATCTATCTATCTATCTATCTATATATATATAGATAGATATATCTATCTATATATATATATAGATAGATAGATATAGATATATATGTATATGTGTATAGATATATATATGTGTATATATATATATATATATATATACATATATGTATATATGTATAGATATATATAGATATATCTATCTATATATATATATATATATAGATAGATAGATAGATATAGATATATATGCATTGTGGTGTGTGTGAGTGTGTGTGTGTAAGATAGAACCAGGGGCCTCTCCTTGCTTCTTCTGGGGAGTCAATTGATATGTGAATTGTGTTTTGGGTATTACGAGCTTCAGGGCTAATAACCACTTATCAATGGCTGGATACCCTGTGTGTTCATTCTGTGATTGGGTTACCTCACTTAGGGAGGGGGTTGAATGGGGCACAGGGGGAGTGAAAAAGGTTTATGGGACATTCGGGAAGGGGGAACCGGGAAAGGGGAAATCATTTGGAATGTAAATAAGGAATACAGAAAATAAAATAAACAAAAAAGAAAGAAAGAATGGTATAAGTAATCATTAAATCATATATACATGTATGAATATATGAAAAGTACTTGAAAACTTCCTAACATGTGTATATTTAAGAATGGAATTTAATGGATTCACCTTACAAAATGAGTTAGTCCTCACCTAAACATCTAGGAAACCAAGTAAAATGCCCAATATTGGAAATGGATTATTTTTTGAGTCATTCATTAATGGAGTCATATAGACTCTACAGTCATCATAGGCTAGATCCAAGGATATCTGCTACTCTATACCATATAATATTGAGGTATATTACTGGAAATGTAGCTTATTTATGACATCATACACATAGAAAAGGAGCTGGTGAAAAATTAGAAACTTCATTATTACTGACTAGACACCCTGATATTGGGAGGTACTCTACACATAACTGGTAGAAGAAAGAAATTTGCAATACTACCCACATACAAATGATGCACCCTACAATAGTAATATGCCTGTACAATGCACTGGTGAGCGCATTGTACAAGTCATTGGAGTAATCATTCCTTTTTATGAGTTTATGATGCAATCCATAAAGCAGAACCAATAGAGAACATTGTTAGAGTGACAAAAACCTGAGCCTAGATAGTACCAGGGTCTAGTGGAAAAAAGAGAATGAAACACTGATTAATAGGGAGACATAATTACACTAAAGAGAGATAGATTTGTCCTTTTTTTGTTTTTGTTTTTTTGTTTTTGTTTTTTTTTTTGTTTTTTTTTTTGTTTTGTTTTGTTTTGTTTTTTGAGACAGGGTTTCTCTGTGTAGCCCTGGCTGTCCTGGAACTCACTTTGTAGACCAGGCTGGCCTCAAACTCAGAAATCTTCCTGCCTCTGCCTCCCAAGTGCTGGGATTAAAGGCGTGCGCCACCACCGCCTGATTTTTTTTTTTTTTTTTTTTTTTTTTTTGGTTTTTCGAGACAGGGTTTCTCTGTGTAGCCCTGGCTGGCCTGGAACTCACTCTGTAGACCAGGCTGGCCTCGAACTCAGAAATCCTCCTGCCTCTGCCTCCCAAGTGCTGGGATTAAAGGCGTGCGCCACCATTGCCCGATAGATTTGTCTTTATCTTCTATTCTGTTCTGGGTAAGTGTTTAAAGCCATATAATAGTCCAACTTTATTCAAAAGAACCAAAGAGTTCGTAAAAACTATAAAACCTCCATACTGGTCTCAAGTTCCTTGCTTAGTAGTTGCTTTCCTTAAGTCAGTGATGAATATTATTTTGTCTATCAGTTTCACTCAAGTGGTTATCAATTATTTCTTTCCTCATATCTAATTCCCTAATTCAGTAATGCTTTTCCTACCTGTATGGTCTTCTAGTACCTAATATCCATGGGGAATTTCTCAGTTTTGGAACAGTATTTATTATAGCTCATAAGAGATAATGAATCAGAAATTGATTAAAATCTACAGCATCAATTTATGAAGTCTGTGTCCAAAGGGGATAGGAGGATATATGGCTCAGTATCTTTACTTCCACAGCTCACACACTAATCCATTCTGTCCCCATATCCAGGGAGCACACAGGAGAGTCTGTGAGAATTCTTTGATTACTGAAGCTTTTCTGTAATTCTAGCAGTTTCAGTATTGAACAGTCTTTGATGAACATTTGCACAGACACCTGAACATAATGAAGACTATTGTCTGCACACTGGTTCGGGGATTTTTCCATTTAACTTTAGCAAAGGCAGAAATCAAGTTGTATATTTTACTTTTCCTGTCACCCCATTCCTGTAACTATAAGATTCCAATGGTTTTCAGGTATTTAGGTGGTAGATGGTGGCAGGAAAGTTTAAGAAATTGAGAAATTTGAACAAGTTTCTCTTTCCCACAGATGAATACTCTCAGCTGGCTATATTTTTCTATTGTTACTGCATGGTCCAAAAATTCAACTTGGAGTGAAAAAATGTTCAGAAATGGCAGCACTATCCACACTGACCTTTACAGTTTTATCTAGACTGAAAGTTCATTTTTCCTTCCAACCCAGGAAGATAATTTTTTCATTGATCTCTAGTCCCAGGTACAAGTCTCCTCCCTGAATACTGCATGGGAAATCTCCACACAATCATTATCAAGCAAACTGCTCTATGTGAACACACTCATCCTGTTTCTTCTTGTTATTGGGGGATTCTGATTGACTGGAGATTCAACATGTACTAAGCAATGTGAAAGAGATCTATTCTCAGATGTGGGTTGCTTGGGTGATTGCTGGATAGAAAAGGTTACATACAAGTTCTGCATGATTTTCAACTGGGTATATGACCTTGAGTATAGGACTTCTGAAATCTTGAATAAGAATTGTTTGAATAAACTTCAAAGAAATTCTTTTACCCTGACCAAGACAGCCATGCTTTCGTTAACAGAGAATGTCTGTGCATCTCTATTTGTAATAGTAGCTTGTGTCTGTACTGGTCTCTTTTATGCCCTATATCATACTAAGCTTCATCAGAAATGTAAATGTTGCTAGGAAATTGGTCTATTATATGCTTCTGTGTATGCAGATGCTGACACACCTTGGGCATTGTTATGAATATTGAAGAAACCCATATACCGATGTTGTATATAAAATGTTCCCCAATTATATCTGTTTGTTTCCTAAAAAGATGAAAAGCCAATGTATGGGCAGCCGTGATATAATGGCTGAACTTTCAATTCCAGCCTGGGATCCCAGGGAGAAGATCCAGGTAGAAGGAGTTCACCATGATTCAGGTTAGGATCCAGGAGGAGAAGGACCAAGAGGTGAAAGAAGAACAAAAGGTCACCATGAGGGAAGGCATAAGGAAATTCTCCAAGGGAGTTCTCCACTGGGACAGAGAGCTACAGCAGAGTGAGCAAAGTAGAGACTATTTGCAAGTAACTCTGGGCTTGTGCCTAGGAAGATACTAAGATAGGGGGTTGGGGATAACTTCTCATATATTGTGTTTAAAGCTTATTGAATAAATTTATAGGTCTCCATATTAATTATTTGGAAGCTACCTGATCTAGACAAAAAGTGCCTCTTGTAAATTACATCTCACAAAAAATCTGTGCAGAAATTCAAGAAGGAAAAATGAAATCCATTGGAAACCTGATATCTACACACAGACTTTCCTAGTTCACCTTCACTCAAAATAACTCATGCCTTTAATGAGCCTGGAAGGGCTGTATGCCTCTTGGGCAGTCATTCTTTCATTTTCAATCTCCCCCTGTCTCTGCTCTCACTCCCTTTTGTTTTGCTCAGGCATACACTGACCTCCAGATAAGAGGCTTTCTCCATTCAACTGGACCATGCATTCAACACCTCCAAAATTATTGGGACAAAGCTCATGGGATGTAACATGGGCACAATGTATTTATATATTAAAGAATCAAAAGTCTCATCTTGGGCCTTTCTCAGTTCTTGGTTATTAGGGTTTCCACTAGCACTGTTGCCTCTTGACACCTAGAAGGTAATACGTGTGTAGGCACCCCTCCTATATAACAGATATATTTTGGAAATACAATAGTTGTACCCTAGGCAGAATTTAGGATTATCCCATTTTTTACCTTGGTTACATGTATCTACCATGTTTTCCAAATTCCATAATTTAAGCCTGAACAACAAAAGTCCCTGCCATTGAATTTTAGTCTCAATCTGGCTTCACTGAACATTGGTCAATGACCTCTGCTGGTCTGTGGTGTAGACATTTAATATTTAAACTGATTTGAATATATAATTTTATGTAATGGACTGGAGAATCATCACTGGCCCATTCCCTATATGATTAAAAACTCTTCTTAACTGTTCTTATCCCTAACACTCAGTTCCTTCTTTGCACCATGCCCAGAGAATGAACTTAATTATCTCCTCTTCCCCTTCTCCCAAAGGACCTGTAACAATTGGGAAATTTTATCCAAATAATGTCCCAGCCTTAAAAGTCTGCCCAAATGGGAAGGAATACCACCAGAATCCTTGGAGTAGAACATGAAAATGTAAATAGAGCACCCACTTCTATTTTCTTCCTCTTGAGGCCTAAGGACACACACAATAGCCTTGTCAGTCACTGAATACATGATCCTACCTCAGAAGGGTTACAAAAGTCATCCAAATGTTTCCTATGAAAGATATTTTCTTTCTGTATTAAGAAAGCCTCATTGGCTTTGTGTCTTGGAATGGAAACTGAAGAAAGAAATCCATAGCATCCTGCCATCTCTACTGGCATGCTTGCCATATCAGGTATATAAGAGGCCTTATATTCTTGGGACAACTTTGCCTTAAACTAAAGCTCTGCCCTGGTTTCTGACCAAAAGCTCAGATATTCTTTCCTTTGGTTTTACACTTTTCTGTTTGTTGGCCTCTTGTTGCAAATACTTGTATTGTTGACACTTTGATATCTTTAAACATAGAAAAACAGAAAAAATATAAGAAAAGTAGTGGGTAATCATTTTCAGGTTGCCTACCTCTATTTGAATGCATATACAAATTGGTTATTAAGATATAGATAACTGGAATCAGTCTTACAGAGACAGATATTTTTGGTGTGTATAATATTAGAAAAGTCACAAGCAATTTCAATGAACAGCTAGCTATCTAGAAGGGTTTTTTGCGAATAACCTCAAACTCCAAGCCTCTTTGTCTCAAAGTTTATATAAAAAGCTCTCTCTCCTAGTTCCAACTGGCCTCCTGATTCTGTGACATGGAGAGGACAAACAAATGAACAGTCAGGAAAAAGACAATATGTGTTTCAGATTACTTATAAGATAAACTACTTCAAATAAAGGCTACTATCAGTAACCTAATTGAATTAGCATGTCTATAATTAAACCAACTAACTGGATATTCATACATGAATAACTCTCAGTAATAACTCTAGAGTCTGAGTTTTTGACAGGGCTTCCTCAGCTAAATACTGTTAGATGACATATACACCTAACAAATGTTTTGAAAACACAAAAAAATTAACCAAACAAAAAGACGAGTAAATTAACAAAATTCCTTTATGTGCTGCATAAGTCATAAATGTTGCCTTATATTTTTTCTACAGTTAACCTAGAAATATACAGGGCTTAAAAATTTCACATCAAGTAGACAGGTAAAATTAATTAATTGTATTATTTCTATATGTCTTTTGAATTTGAACTTTTATTATAGTGATGATTCATAATATCTCCTAACTTGAACTGTCCCTTATTCCAAATTTGAAATGTGCTTGCTTAAAATGTTTACTGTTGAACCTTAGTTGTATCACTGGACCTTAACTTGGTGTTCAATCACACTTCTCATGTAGTTATATAAAAATGGATCCTAAAAATATTATATGTCAAGTTTTTTTGGAAAAACTAGGATGTACATGGTAAAAATTAAAAATGTGGAAGATCTAAACCTATGTCACAAGGAAAAGATTTGATATACAGTGAATTAGGGATCCTGGTATATGCTTATCACTTCCCTTATAAAAATTTACATACAATAAATGGTAAGTGTATTTGTCACTTTTTCTTTCTAGTATTTATGCTTTTGACCAAAAATATACAATACATATAATAAAATGGTTAATAATGACAGGTATTTAATGCTCTGATATCCTCCCCCTTCCACAAAGTAGGCTTTGTTTTTAAAAATGAATATCTTGTATTTGAAGCTCTTGCTGTAAGATAAAGATTTTTTTTCTTGTGACTTGTAAGAACATAGAAATCATTATTTTTAAAACTAAAATTCCATGCAGGGATAACATTTGATTAAAGCTTGTAATAAAAATATATAATTAAGCCAAATACCTATATACATATATTCTTCCTTTATTATGCTGTCATATATATATTATATATATATGTATTAAATGATATATATATATCATATATATATATATAAAATATTAACATAAGCTCCTATTTAGGAAAAATGAAATAAGTATGAGAAAACTAAATAGATGAAAGTTGAGTTATGATTTTTCTTTGTAGTTTACAAATACATTCCACAGCAGGAATTCTGCTTTAGTTATTCTTTCCATTGCAATTAAGAGGCACCATAATCAAGGCAACTCTGTTAAATGGCAGAATTTAATTGGGGATGGTTTACAGGTTCAGAGATTTAGTTCATTATCTTCATGGCAAGAAGCATGGCAGCATCCAAACAAGCCCGGTGCTAGAGGAGATGAGAGTTCTTTTTACCTGTCCTTCTGAAGGCAGAAAGGACAAGTCTGTCTCATGGGCAGCTAGGAGAAGGGTCTCAAATCCCAACTCCATGGTGACATAGATCTTCCAACAATGCCACACTATCTAATGGTGCCACTCCCTGGGCCAAGCATATGCAAAACACCACAACATCCTAAAGATCGAGTTGTACCCTTTACCTTGGATAGGATACCACCCCACCAGACTATGTTGCATGTTGGTATCAATACAGGGTAAGGATTAATGGAGAAATAAGACATACAGGATGACTGCTGCTCCTGTCTCCAGGGCCTGATTAGCTCCAGCTCTGTAAGACAAACCAGAAAATCCTCCTCCTTATCTTTAGTAAAAATGAATAATTTCCTCATAACTTATGTGATACAGCAATTGATTCTCTTGCCCAGTGGTGAATCTTAAAGTCTGTCTCTACATCATAAATGTATAAACTACTAAAATAGCCATTTCTCTGAACTCAATCGCCTCGAAAAAATGGCATTTTAAGGATACTGAAAACAGGGTAAGCTTTACCTAAGCTTACAAAATAAATAATAAGAGAAATTCCTCATAGTTCAAATCGACTTGCTTTTTTCCCTGGATCTTAATTCTTACTCTTAGCAAAAGCTAGTCCCATCATAAACATTCTAAATACATATACATTCTAAATAAAGAAGAGTATCAGATATGTGGATATCAAACTCACATCTTTGAATAATTATTAAAAATCTCAAATGGCCTTGAAACACTTAAAGAAATGTTCAAAGTCCATAGTAATCAGGGAAATGGAAATCCAAACAACCCTGATATTTCATCTTTTACCAATAAGAATGGCTAAGATCAAAACATCAGGTGACAGCACATTTTGAAAAGGATGGGAGAAAGTGGAAAACTCCTCCATTGCTGATAGGATGGTAAACTGGTACAACCACTCTAGAAATAAATCTGGTGGTTCCTTAGAAAATTGGAAATATTTCTACTTGATGACTCAGCTCCCACTCATGGGTATATACCCTAAAGATGCTCCGCCATTCCACAGGCATGGTTCTACACAATGATCCTAGAGGTCTTCTTCATAATAGCCAGAAGCTAGAATCAATCCAGATGTCCCTCAACAGTAGATACAGAAATGTGGTTCAATGATACAATGGAATACTATTCAGTTATTGGGAACAAAGACATCATGAGAACTGCAGGCCGATGGATTGAAACAGAAAATATCATCCTGAGTGAGGTAACTCAGACACCAAAGGACATGCATGGTATATACTCACTAATTAGTGGATATTAGCCAAAAAGTAAAGAATACATAGAATATGACCCCCAGAACTTGAGAAAGTTAACAAGCAAAATGGCCCAAGTGAGGATGCCTCAAACCCACTTTGGAGGGAGAAGAAAATAATCACATGAGGCAAAGGGAGGGAGTGATCTGGGTGGGAGAAGGGAGTAAGAGGGGAAAAGAAGTACATGATCAGGTACAGGGGAGGAGACAGGAGAGAAGACCTGAGGTCCAACATAAAGAATATAAATATACAACCTTGTGGGTAGGAGGGGTAACCCTTTAGAAAATATTTGAGACTAGTAAGGTGAGAGATTCCAAGGACACAAAGGCTAGAACCTTAGATGAGATGCTCAACAGCATGGAGAAGGAACTCATAGAGTCCATCTTCAGTAGAAAGACCGTGGATCAAGTGGAGGGATAGGGTTTTCATCCCACAGTCAAAAATTCTAACCCAGAATTGTTCCTGTCTAAAAGAACTGCAGTGGCAAAAGTGGAGAATAGACTGAGGGAAAGAAGGTCCAGGGACAGGTCCAAATTGTGATCCAGCTCAAGGGGGTGTTCCAAAGTCTGACATTATCACTGATTCTAAAGTGTGCTTACACACAGGGTCCTAACATGGCTGTCCTCTGAAAGTCCCAACAAGCAGCTGACTTACACAGAGGCAGATACTTACTGATAATGAGGGAAAGACAATCCAGAGACTATCCTACCTAGTGATCCACCCCATACACAGTTACAAAACCCAGACACTATTATTGATGCCCACAAGTGCTTGCTGACTGGAGCCAGATAGCTGTCACCTGGGAGGCTCTGCTAGTGCATGACAAATACAGAGGGTGACTCTCTCAGCCAGTCATTGAACTGAGCACAAGGTCCCCAATGGGAAAGCTAAAGAAAGGACCCAAGAAGCTGAAGGTGTTTGCAGCGCCATAGGTGGAACAAAGATATGAACCACCCAGTACCCCCAGAGCTCCCAAGGACAAAAACATCAACCAGATAGTATACATGGTGTTACCGATGGCTCCAGACACATAGGCAGCAGAGGATTGCCTTGTTGGACATCAAAGGGAGGAGAGGCCCCTGATCTTGGAAAGGCTTGATGTAGCAGTGTAGAGGAATACCAAGACAGGGAAGTGGAGGGTGTTGATTAGGGAAAAGAGGGAGGGGAGATGACTTATGGGACTTTGGGGAGAGTGGGAACCAGGAAAGGAGAAATCAATTGAAATATAAATAAAGAATATATCTAATAATAAAAAAGATTGTAAAAGCCTGTGCATATGAAGACACCAAGGAAAAATAGACTTTCTAAACAGCAAAACCAATAAATATGAATCCACAGAGACTACAACAGCATTCACAAGGCCTGTAGTGTAAAGTACAGAATAAAAGCATCTGTTATTCATCTGAAAAAAAATCAGAACTCCACTTTCCACATTTCTACCTTTACTGGATCCTCCAAGCAGCTGAGAGCTGGACTTCAGACTATAGACAACAAAAATCCTTGTGTATGTATTCATATTAGCTTTGGTTGTTTCTGATTGCCTTAGTATGTTAATGAAAATAAAGGACCAATTATGTAACACTCAGAAAAAAAAACAGATAGACAGACAGACAGACAGACAGACAGACAGACAGACAGACAGAAACCAAGGAATGGTTATCAAAAATCCAACCCTGTAGATCTTCATTAGATGTGTAGTTTTAGCCAGATATCTCTCCTTACTATGTTCTCTAGCAAGCTGCTGATTCTATGCCCTGTGTCAGCTTTCCAGATACTATGATCATATTGATGAGTTATGACACTAGATCAGATCTTTATTCATGTTAGAGTTCTCATTTATATATTTTTGGTATTAAATAAGTACATGATGAGCTGTAGCTCCAGTAAAGCAACATTTCAAACTAGCATAGCATGTTAGAATGTCAAATGGTAAAGAAATAACTTGAAAGTTATTTTAGAGAAAAATTAAGATGAAATGATGATAGAAAATATAAACAATAGATTGCATTTCAGATACAACAAGACTGGCATACATATTGTAGTCTCTGAGAGGCATAACACAGTGTCAGCGTACAGTGTAGACCCCTAAATGTCAGGCCACAAATTCTTCATCCAATCCTTTCTGCCCAGCCTTCAGATACAGTGAAAAGTCCCCTCAGGTGCTGTCATAATAGTGGCATTATGACATCTTCTCAGCATGCACCCTCACAGAAACTATGAATGATAGCGTACAGCCTTTCCTGAATCAGCAGGAACTGCTCCTCAGGAGCTATTCACAATGCTTACACCTATCCTGTGTCAGAGTACTGCCTTCCTGAGGTATTATCCATGGTGGTGACACTTTCTTCCAGACTTTTTTGAAACACCACTACAAATTCTGTTCCACAAGAGATATCCACAGTAATACCACCTCATCTCTAGCCTCTCTCTCCCTAACAAGCATCCCACCAGACATAGTGGCTTCAGCAAAAGTCAGATGGGGCCAGGAAGGGTTTCCCTGAAGGCATAGTGGAGTAAATGATGGGTGAAAAAAATCCACCAATCCATGATCAAAAATCTCACCAGTCTCTGAGTTTATCCCGTTTCCAACACACACACACACACACACACACACACACACACACACACACACACACACAAACAATATTTGAGTAGATGAGCAGGAAACCCAACCATCCCTGAACAAAAACACCAAGCCCTGAGCTCCGCAGATTCAGGACTTAAAATCTCACCAATTCTCAATCTGGAAATCTCTTCCATGCAAAGCTCCACCTCCTAGGAAATCTGATATAGGCACTGTCCTTTATCGAATTTTCTGCTGCCCACCCCCAGGAGCAGAGGGCAACCATGCATGGATTGGTCCCTCAACATCCTGGACTCACCAATAAATCTTGTTCATGAGATTTCCTGCTTGGTATGATTGCTGTTCGAAGAAGTCAAGAAGAAAAGAATCAATGGAGTGAAGAAAAGAAGTGTGGATGAGGCCCCTGTGCTCCTCAGCTCAGTTTACCTTACCCTGGGAGCCGCAAGGCTGTAACCACTGAGAACTCAAAATTAATGAATGTGCCAGTTCACCATGTCTACATGGATGTCAATGTGGGGATACAGGAAACAACCTGTGTCTGAATGGGTAGTGTATTCACAGGAACACACTGTGAAACCTTGATACACCTCTTCATTGGTTAAAGTCTTGTCACAATGATGCAACATGTGATGGCACTGCAGACAACTATATTTTCACTGCTGGCTTGGATACACAGGTGATCTCTGTGAGACAAACATGAATAAGTGCACTTGCAAATTTGAGGAGTAATGTGTGGAGCTATCCTCAAAAAATCCATGTGGACACATTAATATCCTGCCTTCCTCCTTCAATTACCTTGGAGCCTCACGGTAGGATTTAACTTATCAGTCTGAATTCACAGACAGAAGCTTACCATAACTGTCCTCTGAGAAGATCTCCTCAGCAGATGACATAAACAGGTGCAGAGACCCACACCAAAATATTAGACAGAATTTGGAAAGTATTGTGGAAGTCTTGGAGAAAGAATTGAAGAACCTTGAAGGGGTATGGAAACCACAAGAAGACCAAGAGAGTTAATTAACCTATAAATTTTGAGAATGCTAAATGGAAACACAAACCAAAGTACATACCAGGTCTGAACATAGGCATCCCTGAACATATGTACCAGGTATACAGCATGGTCATCATGTGGGTTCTCCAACAACTGGAGCAGAGAATTCCCTGACTCTGTTGCCTGCCTATCGATCCTTTTCCTCTGACTGGGCTGTCTAGTCTGGCCTCTGTGTCAGAAGATGGGCCTAGTCCTGCAAAAACTTAATGTACTAGGCAGGGTTGACACCCAGAGCTTTTCTCCCTCTCTGAGAAGAAAGGAAGGGGAGAGGAGAGGGGTTATATTTTTGTGGAAGACAAACAGGAAGGGCTATGAATGTGAGATAAATAAATAAATAAACAAACAAACAAATAAATGTTAATATATATCATGTTTTAAAATCCCTTCCCTATACTTAGTAGTACTATTTTATCTAAGCTTCATACATTCAAATTTTGTTCTTTACACAAAATGAATAAATTTAGTGAAGCCTATATGCTCACCAATAATGACATTGTACATGAGTTTGTATAACCTCTCAGGGAAAATATTACTAAAGGTACCCCATTCTCTCAAATCAAGCAGCATATCAATAGCTTAGACAAGAGTCCAAATTCATGAGTTCCTCCTCCAGACACGGTGTGATATTGACTGACTTAATGTGGTAGAAGTCATGTAGATGTAGATGGGAATTCACATGTTCACAAGTTCTATCATGCCCATGAAGTAGTATAAATACTGTTAAAATGGAAATACCTCTAGCTAAGTTGATAAAGTGTTCTCAAGGGACGAGAATTTACCAAGATATCTAGACCAACTGGCAAACTATATCAGAGATTTGTCTGTTAATTTCCTTGAGTACCTGGCAGTGCTTCCCCATATTAGCAAGCCATGACTTTCACATATATTTTATGTGTAAATATGAGGTTTTTATATCTGAATGTCAAGTACTTTTCTGAATGAGCAAACTTCCTAGCCTTGGAAAACAGAGCTAAACATGGAATTTTCAACTGAGGAATATCAAATGGCTAAGAAGCAACTAAAGAAATGTTCACCATCCTTAGTCATCAGAAAAATGCAAATCAAAACAATCCAGAGATCCCCCCCTCACACCAGTTAGAATAGCTAAGATCAAAACTCAGATGACAGAGATGCTGGCGAGAATGTGGAGAAAGAGGAACACTCCTCCATTGTTGTTGGGATTTTGTGCTGGTACAATGACTGGAAATCAGTCTGGAAATTCCTCAGAAAATTGGACATAGTATTATCTAAGGACCTAGCATTACCACTTCTGGGCATATATCTAAAGGATGCTCCAACATACAACAAAGACACATTCACCACTGTGTTCATAGTAGCCTTATTTATAATAGCCAGAAGCTGAAAAAAACCCAGATGTCCTTCAACAGAGGATTGGATACAGAAAATATGGTACATTTACACAAGGGAGTACTACTCAAAAATTGAAAAAGATGAATTCATGAATTCTTGTTTAAAATTTTCTACATCAAAATGACAGAGAGGCTCTGATGTCATTCGGCTTTATACTTCATCTACTTCTTATCACCACATTATGTTGAACTAAAAATTATTGATAACACCTCTACATAAACTTCATGTTATCATCTTTTCTTAAGTATTCTAATTTTGTAAATCTTAGTCCTTACAAGAACATTAGAAGCTTTGTGTGGCCTTATGGCACACCTGAATTGTTGGCATTTCTGGTCAGTAAGGCTGATTGATACTGTGGCAAAGGAGAGAATAATGGTGAATATTGAACAACTGGACAACTCTCCATAGGTAGTAAGGTTATAAATCTGGCAGTTCTTACCACCATCCAATTTTGGAAACAGTATAATTTCTAGCTGCATTTAAGGTATCTATTGTTCCAAGAAATTAGCGAAGACCTTACTTTCAGCAAAATATTTCTTTTTATAGCAATTGGAATGCACTATACAATTCCACAACTATATAAAATGAAAGGAATAAAGGACTGTGTTGTGCCTAGTGGAGACAAAATTTAAAAATAAAAAGAAAGAAATCATATAGAACACAAAACTTAGAAAATATTGTGTATGAGGTGGAAAAAAATGTTAGATCCAGAGAATTGAGATGTCTGCTGTGAGAAAGAATCTCCTATTTATGACAGGGAAGACGGATTCACAAACTACCAACAATAGAGTGCCTTAAAGAAGATTAAAAACTGACACCACAAGTTCTCATGCCAATATGGACGTCAAAAACCTCACAGGCCTCAGTGCTTGCTGAACAACTATGGATAATTAATTACGCTAAGAGGGAGAATCAATGACTTCATGGGATAAATCACTTGATAATTATTAAATATAAAGACCTTAGCTTTAAAAACAGAGTGTTGACAGCTTAAAGACACAGCAATAGTAAATTTAGAATACATATTTGTGTGCGTGTATGTATGTATATATACATATATATGTACATATATATATGTGTGTGTATGTGTGTATAAACTTTTTATAAATTAATATATACATATATACATATATATGCATACATATATTTAATTTATCTTGAGAATAATGTTAATTCTTTAAAGACTTGAAGCTCTTACTTAACAAATAACTGAGTGATGATTTATAAATGAAATTCCTCTTACAGAATCATTCAATGATATTTTTTGATATTAAAAAATTAAAACCAAAAAGGTATTGAAATTCTAGATCATCTGCTTAATGAAAATAAATGGGGAAGAATATGAGTTCATAATAAAAATAAACCCCTCCACCATATAGAAAAATATGATATATTATATAAGGAAGCAATACATGGACATACCCCTACAGGTGTGTTCATAGTTACCAAGAATACCCATCCTTGCTTTTCCACTTCACATTATCCTCAATGTATTTTTCTAAGCAGTTAATGAGTGTTGAGTTTGAACATAGGAAAAATGGCTGAGGTGATTGTAACATCAAAGCAGAGATGTCCTTCAGTTTCTCCCAGTAACATTTAGTCTGGTCTGTTAAAAGTTTGGTTGGTATACTCAGCCCTACATCATGAACACTCCAGCCCAGGCACTAGGTTGACATTCAGCCAGAGGCGCCATTTTGGGTAACTGCCCCTTTTGTAATTTTTGCTGCCTGGTTCCTGGACCTGGTCCCTTTCTCTCCTCACATGGCTCAGGATCCTACAGACTCTGGACTCTCACAGATGTGTCTGCCTCTGACCATGCTTTCCCTTTTGTATACAATAAATATCCTCCTCAACCATACCTAAGAGGAGCCATGTTCTTTCTTTACCTTTTATTCCATTAAGTGAGAGAAATAAATACAGTATATTTCTGGTTATTGGATATCTGCTGCATAAGTTCAACAAGAAAATCTTCAAATTTTGTAAGAGGTCAATTGACCTTTTGTAAAGTAAAGCACGCAAAAAATGTAAAGTATAGCAAAATATAAAGTTTAATCTAAGTGTTTTCATGAGCAGTCTACAATAATAGAGAAATCAGAAAGCTTTGTTTTACAATACCATGAGTTCATTGTAGTAATCTCCACTGTTAGAATCTCAGGATGCCAAGAGAAAGCATGTCTTTAATGCTTGAGTTGAGCCAACATTGATCAGCTTAGTCAGACACTGTATTAGAAATAAATAACACAAATTAAATGAAAGCATAGGGATGGAGAAAAATGAGTATACTGAAAGTTATAAGAATGCATTTAAGATGATTAAAAATATTTATATATATTTTTAACTGTCCCAATTCATTAACATTAAGAAGATAATAATTTTCAAACATATTGTGAGAATAAAAATATTAAACCTAGAGCTAAGATATATTAATTTTTTATGGTCAACCTCTCATAAACTTCATAGGGAACTGCCACAAGAGAGTAAAATTTGATACAATATTAAGATAGAAAAGTAAAAGTGAAGAACTTGAACTTTAATAATATTTCAAAACCAAGGACAAATTAGTGGTCAAGATGACATTTATTTGTATGTATATTTGTATATATGTATGTATGTATATATGTATGTATGTATATAGAGACTGGTTAAATGAAATTAGATACTTTAAAATGAATTCTTAAATCTATTTGTGTATATGGTCATGGGTTAGTGAGGAGTCTGGCATATGTGAACAGCTGTATGACTGCAATGATACCATTGGGTTTCTAGCTTAATTTAATTCTAGCTTTTTACATTTGAGCTTGAGATTTCTATTGATCCTATATATTAGCAGCTCATTAGAGTTACAGATAAAATTTGGTATTACAATGCCATGCCATTATGCCCTCTTATTATTTTGTTTTGTGAATTCCACCAATTAAAATTCATATCCTCATGTTCCATTACAAAAATTTTACAAATGCTCAATTTCCTTAGCATAAAACACACACCTGCAAATGCAGGTACACAAAAAAAAAAACACAAGGACACAATCACACACTTACACAAATCAATGAATCTAAGAAGCTTTTGAGTTTTTCAGTATTCAGAGAAATTTCTAAATTAGGAAAATGAATACAATATGAAAATGTAACTTTTGCCTCAAGAGCACAAAAGGTAGATTGAAATTGTCCATGTACGAATATATACCTAAAATACAGAAACCCAGCAAAGAATGCAATACATTATTAATTAAATTTTAAGGTATTGGTGAAAAATAATTAGTAAGATAGAGTCAGAAATTACTGGAAAATAAAATGCTGCAATTGACACAAAATATGCATTTTGTACAATGAATTACATATTCAATCAGATGTTATGACACAAATGTAGAACATTGGTTATTAATGAACTATTGATTGAGGAGAATTCCCCAAATAAGATCAAAGAGTCTACACACAAAGATCATGTGGTTGGTCACATTAAAATCTATACTCAAATGCTCTCCTTGGCTACTTCAAGTTCTCAGTATGATTCCTCTCATGGATCATATTGCAATAAATTCATAAGCTAGGAAACAGCAATCACAACAGAATAGACAAGTAAAATGAAGTAAAAAAAATAAAATCCACAGTATAAATGACATAGTTTAATAAAAGTATAGCTCGATAAATAGAAAAATATAATTTTATATCACATTGGAAAAGACCACTACTCAGAAAGTATAAGATACGCTATAAGACAAAATTTAAACATAAATATGAGAACTTTGTAATTAATATACAATAGTCATTTCTGCAAAGTAATTTTAAGAGGATTCTAGAAGAAAGTGTTAAAAATGAGTATGTAGAAACACTAAAGATGGCCAAAAATGATAAGGATACCATTATTTTATATTCACTCCTAATTATCTAATAAATTTGGAAAATGGACATGAAATTACAACCATCATGGAAAATAATCTTCCTACAAGTGGCTTTGATATCTATTGAAAGCACTGGAGGCAGGAGAATCTCTTTTCAATTTGTGGGTAAGAGAGTCCAGAAAATGCCTAAGGTACAATTCCTATTAGTTGCACTTGGTTACTCCAACAGGATGCAGTTAATTTCCTATTGCTAAATCACTGCTTTTGAAATGGAATTATAAGAATTTGTACTGTAACTACACCTATTAGTGCATGGTTCCTGAGTACTAGCTTTCAAAGCACAGGGAGGTGTTATGAAAGCTATTACTTGAGAAAAGTACTCAACTGTCAAATTTAGTTATGATGACTTCGAAAGACAATGGCTAGCAGGGGAGAATATCATTAAAGGTGTACTACTGGCTCAGACATCCTATCAATAACTAGTACCTACTTAATTGAACCCAATTCCTGTTTAAAGTGAGACAAACCTTGACTTGTATTGTAAACCAGCAAACATCATTTGGCTAGTGGGGCCATGAGACTTAGAGCAGCTTACTGCCATTTAAATAAAACAGTATAAACATTAGCTACATTGTCTCATTCTATTGTGAAGCTGGGAGCATCAAACAGATCTAGCAGGTTGTAATTATACATTAATATGTATATTTTTCAGTGTATGTGAATATGTAACAGTAAATGAGGAAGAGGTAATTAATTTGGAAGTGGAGTTATGAGGACACAGCAAGAGTTTTAGCTACAGAGATGTAGAAAAAACACTACCCTTCCATTAAATTCTCATATTCACTATAAAAATATAGCAAGAGGACTTAATAGAGATCTAGAAGAAGAGAGCATAGGATGAAACAGAAGACTTGGGATGAATATGAGGAAATTCATTACATAAATATATAGCAACATATTTGTTAAGGAAATTGAGTCCAAGAAACAAAAAACCCAAAACATCAGGTCATATACTGTGCAGAAATTTAGTATGAAAATAGAAGGAAATAATGTAATCTGAAAAGGATCACTAACTTTCAACAAATAATAAAGAAAAATACATAAGTAGATGCCACTTCACAAACATTTACTAGACACTATCGTCAGGGAAATTAGAGTAGAAAATGAAAAGTGGGTATTTCTAGGGCAAGAAACAAACTATATGTAGTTGGAAATAATACAGAATTTCTAAGGCATGCACAAAAATATTGTTTGAAAATAAGGCTAGGAAACATGCTAGTATAGGGAAGCCAAAAAATTAAATGTATTTTATGTGAAGGCAATTAATAACTGGAAAGCAAAGAGAAATGTGCTCAAAAATTAATAAATTAAAAGGGAAGAGGAAAAGGCCCATGATTTACCATACCACCAGCTAGGTGTTGTGACTGTGTCTTTAGTCAAGATTTATCAGAATTTTGTGGAGAAGATCCTCCTCAGTGCCTGAGTCTCAGATTACCATAAAGAGCATGGTGAAACCCTGTATCAGTGTCATAAAATAGAACAGAAAATGTTTAGAAATTAACTACTGAGTAATGGTAAAATGTGAACACTTGAACTGTAAACATTCCCATGTAATTTGCAAGATCTAGAAATTCCCAAATATTAGACAAATATTTTTTAACATTCCTATGAGTCCAGTATTCACAAGAAATGTGAAGATTGTGTACATTAAGCATCAAAGACCCCATCATTTTATGCTTTTGTTCTTATGATCAAAATAATTCTAAAATTTGTATCAAACCATCTGAAATCCAGTATCAGTAAAACTGTCCAAAAAAAAAGAACAGGATCAAATTATTCCAATCACATTCCCTAGATTAGAAACTTAATGAACAAGGTAGTCCTATTGGGGAACAGATACCACAGTCAAAGTTAGGCTTTTAGGGAGAATCTCCACTACAGTTACAGGGGGAGCACAACATGGAGAGCTGCATGTCTGCTGTATATGTCTGGGTCTCATCACAGCCCTTGTCTGTTCTTTGGTTGGTGGCTCAGTCTAAGAGCTCCCAGAGGTTCTGCTTAGTTGGCTCTGTTGGTCTGTTCACATAAAAGGAATCCTATCCTGTTCAAGGTGCCCAGTGGGGAATAATAATAGAGACTTCAACCTCTCAAAGAAGAAGGGGGGGTCTCTGTGGGGAGGGGGATTAGGACAGGGACAGTGCATAGATTTTAAATAAATAATAAATAAGTAAATAAATGGTAATAAAAATATTTGGAAAATGACACTACACATATTAATGCATTTGAAAACATAAAATGATTTGAGATAAGCTGAAGGACCAAAAATAATGCTTACTATCATTTAACTCATGTTACAAATTTCCAAAATACAGTAATCTCAGACTCAGGCTCTGAGGAAGTTTTTTTCCACAAAGTTCTGATAACATTACACTGAACCAGGAGCTTGACTGGTAAAAATCTCATGTGAATGAATTTATATTAGCTATGGTTGTGGGTAATTGACTAAGGGTAGGTATGCAAATAAATAATGGATTAAGGGCTATGCTAGGCATTATTTTATGACAATGTGATACAAGCTAAAGTGATCTAATAGGAGGAAACCTCAATTAAGAGAAAGGTTATAAGTAGGTCTGTGAGGTAATTTCTCAACTATTGGTTGATGGGGAGGGCACAGTTCACTGTTGGTTATGGGTAGTAGATACCTGGGCTAGTGGTCCTATGCTCTATAAGACAGAAGACTAATGAAGCCATGTGGAGAAAGACAATAGCAACATCTCTATGGCTTCTGTATCATCTTCTGCCTCCAGTTTCTTCCCCTGCTTGAGTTCCTGCCTTGATTTACTCTCAAACCTGCAAATCGAAGGCCAAAGCCTGGTATAAACCAGGAGAGATCTCCATCATAGCTGCTCCTCCATTTCTTTTTTTTCTGTCTCCTCCCTAGGTGTTTCACTGTACCAGCTTTAGCTGACAAGAGAGAAAAATAGCCATTAAAGTAAGGAACCTGAACCTTTACCTGGTCATTCCAGGCTTTCAGGCTGGCAAAATAAAAGAATATCTCATGTGTGTCTGTGACCTTCAGGTTCATAGTCTTTGCAGTCAAATGCAGATTGGTGTTCTCTCTTTCTAATTCTAATGGGTTGGTTTCATTAGATGTGTGATTGTATGATGACCTATCACATTGGATCATTACTTTTAAGGAGTAGTAAAGCAAATTAGTACGGTGTGTTTTTGGGGTTTCATAGAAGAAATGGAATAAATTACAATGTATATATTTTAGAACAAAAATAGTCAAACTCTATTCATACTTTATTCATACTTTCACCATTTGTTTGTTGGAAGTATTTGCATACTTTTTTTATATAGGGAGCATATTGTCTGCATGTCTATGTAAAGTAGAATTGGACAGATTCTGGGAAGATTATTCAGGTCTTTTTTTTTCCTTTAAAACTTTTTATATTAGTACATACATACAAAATTTTTTTCTAAGTTTTTTTTATTTACATTCCAAATGATGTCCCCTTTCCCGTTTCCTCCCTCCCCGAAAGTCACATATATGTGTGTGCACCTATTGGAGTATGAGTAGCTTGTTAGTGAATCAATCCCTGAAGAATGCAGACTTTTACTATTCCTGCTATCACTAAAATGCTACTAAATTCTCAGATATGAGTTTGGCTTCATTATCATGCCCTTGCATATGCTGGTATTTGGTTGGCTTTTTCTGGGTATAAGAATTATAATTATAGTCAATAGCTGTTGGGAATTTATTTATGTATTCAACTATACTGGAATGTCTAGCAAATACTGTTCTGGTGCAGGAGCCTATTGTCTCTGGCACAATTACGAAATCATTTATCACTAGGCTGGAGTTTCATCACAAATACAAAATACCCTTAAAGGTACAAAACTCAGAAGTAGATGGCACACAAAATAGCACTCAAAAGCATTTTTGGAGGTTTTTTTTCTCATAATACTCACTCACTGTTTTGTTTTCTATTCTGTTGTTGTTGATGGTGGTGGTGTTTTGTTGTACTTTTGTTCCTTGCATGTCCTTTGTGGGCATGCCTATAGTGGATAACGGTTTAAGTTATTGTGGTATTTTGCCACTTATTCTTGTGTGATCCTGTTTGCCTCTGCATCTGCATGTATTATTTCTGCTTTCCTTTGGCTATTTTTCTTCTGTTTGTTTCTTTCATTTGTCTTATTCTTTGTTTTATTTTAATTATTGCTCATTATCATTACTATTATTATTATTATTAAATTCATGTCTATATTCTCATTAGATAGAGAAGAAAAAATTGTAGATTTTGGTGGTATGATATTAAAGAATTTTTGTAAGGGAAAACACAATCATATATTATATGAAATAAAATCTAACTGCAATAAAAACAATACCCCCACATAAAAATTGTCAGTCAATGTATCAGCCCTGATCTTTCCCTCAGAATTTTAGGTTGCCAAATTATAGCTATATGCAGATAGCAGTTCTCCTCACAGTAGGACTGTGAAGGGAGTCTGATGAGCAGTAATTTTCCTGTCTCTATTAGATGCTGAAGGCTGAAATGAATCATACAAATGGCAGATAAAGCCAAAATCAAATGATAAATAATATATATATATATATTCTTAAATTTATACTTCTCTCATATAGTGCATCCAAAGTACAACCTCCCCTCCCCCTACTCCTCTCAATCACCTCCCTCCCTGCTTCCTCTCTCCTCTGGAACATGTGTTCCTCCATTTCCCTTCAGAAAAGAACAGGTTTCCCATTGATATCAACTAAACACTGCATGACAAGATGCAATAACACTAGAAAAAAAGGTTTAAATCATGGCTGAATGAGGCCTCCCAGGAGGAGAAAACAAGTCCGAAGAGCAGGCCAAAAGAGTCAGCGACATCCCCATGCTGACTGTGGGCAGTGTCACAGAACCTCTGAGCTAAATAAGCAGAAGCTTGCAAAGGACCTAGCACAGATAAATGTGGGCTCCGTGACTACAGATTTAGTCTCTTTAGCCCCTGTGAACAATATATTTTAAAGAAGTGTGGTGTCTTTTAGCAAGTACTTGCCTATGCTGGATTTCCATTGTCTCTGTTTCCTGGCACATCTTAAAAGGGGTCCCCCTTCACTGCTAAGTAGGTTATAGTCAGTTCCTGGCTAGAGCCTGGAACCAGCTGAGAGCTGGTCTCCAGCCAGGAAACTGACTGGCAAAATCCCTGTGTTCATGGACTTATTTTAGCTCAGTTTGTCCATGATTGGCTGAGTGTGTGCTTTCATAATAAGAATGGGTTTAGGACCAATCAAGTTAGAGATCTCAAATCTTGCTATGTAAATCATGAGCATGTTGTAACCAAGGAGATTTCTATACAAGCTTGTATGCATCTGTCCCTCCTCTCTGTGTGCTGAAGCAAGCAGGGACGGTGACATGAGAACAATTAAATAAATGCAATTTTACAAGAACTCTGGTTCCACTTGACAAAAGACAAAAACAGATAGGGGTACGTGGGGGCTGAGCATGTAGCTGAATGCTTGGGAATAAATTCTGTCCATCTACAAGGAAGAATCTTTGTCTGCTGCTGCTGACACTTTCTACACAGCTGTGTCACTGTTTATAAAAGCTACGATTATGAGCTTGAGCTGTCACACTGGATTAGAACTTTGATTAGATTACAGAAAGAGCTGATTTGTTTTTAAAAAGAATCCAATATAATGACAAAACACTGTATATTAGTCTTATCTAACAACAACTTAAAATATTTGTCTGAATATGCTAAGATAAATCTAGTCTTCTCCACTCATAGATAAACTTGCCATTGCAAAAGATGATTATTTCAGAAAACCATAAGCAGTCGAACTATAGAGTTATGTAGCTCATTCTCTCTCTCTTCTTAACACCAACTTGTCAATTTAGGGCTATATAATCTATGCATCTCTAATGAAATCTTGGTATCTTCTGAAGTCAAGCATTATGGATGAAAACAAATTTTCCCTACTCCAGAAGTCCATCAAATGGCAATGACAACTAAAATAGGAGTGTGACTTCATGAGGGTTCCACCAGCCTTGCTAAGACTTTATCTACCTTGATCTGTACAAGTCCTGTATATACAGACATAACTGCTCAAAGCTCATGTGTACAACTCTGCTGTTTTGCCTATTAGCATTGATTCATTTGATATAGTTATATTAACCAAAACTTACAAGATCATGTAAGGTGGCTGGCCAGCAAAACTCAGCAATCTTAACTGGATGACCTGGGATTGCATGCCCAAAGCACTATATGCTGGTTTTTATGTGTTTATTCTAGATATAAACTCAGAAGCTCATGATATCAGAGGAATTATGTTGCTGAGTAGGTCACCATCAGACCGAGGCATATTTGATCTTAAAAGAAAAACAAATAACCCATTGAGTTTAGTTCAAGTATCACATGAATATTTGCCCCATATATTTGAGAAATCACTTTCTACCACAACCTTGATGATTGTCTCTGATATTCCTGAAGTTTCAATGTTAGTTCTTTGAAATTTTGAAAATGAAAAAGTTTCTGCTCTGTTCTGTTGTGAGCCACAGGTAGTGGAATAACTCTCCACTGCCTTCTACATCACATGCAAGACAGAAAAGCTTTTAACAAAATATTCAAACATATTGTCATTTCCAGTAAGGTTGATTTTAGAATTTCTTACAATACTGAAGTAGGAAAGATAGTCCCCTATGTCACTTATTTTTTCATTTGATGTTCTCCTTACCACAACACTATGTTGAAGTGAACACTACAAATAAGAATGTTACAAAACCTGTAGATAAATTTCAATATTTTACCAATTACCCACAAGTGTCATTATTTCGCAAATCAGAGCCCTCACCATTGTTAACAGAGGTTTAGTGATTCAAAGCCACATATGAATTGCTCATGATGGAATGTAATGTGCATGATAATCAGTAGTCTTTTATGATCAAGGAAATGAACTGTGACAAACACTACAAACCTTGCAAAATATCCACAGACAGTGAGATCACCAATCTTAGAAAAAAAACATACATTGCCCAACTTACTGAACCGGTGTTATTTATCATAACATTTTAAATATTTATCTTTATATCCACAGATTAACGTAACATTTACCATCAGCAAAACAACTTCATTTTACAGCAGAAAAAGATCATTACAAGCATGAACTGTTCAAAATTCAACTGAATGTGATATACCTATTATCAATTGTTAAATTTAAAAATATCATCAGCACTGAAACATCAGAATATTGTGGAAGATATGGAAAAATACTGTAAATCCAAAGAAACAGTATGCCTGTTCTGAGAAACACCCTTCAGTATATGACTGAGAAGTTGTATACATGAAATTTCAATCATAAATATTCCTAAAAGGAACTATATGATGAGACTCTGATTTAAAAAAAATGTCATTGTAGATATGAGGAAAATAACAAGGCTACCTGAAGAGTTATGAGTAATAATGGAGTTTGAGAAATGGAGAATCAATATCTCCCAGAATGAACCTTCGAATGGACAAAGTATCTGAAGAATTCAACACTAAACAGACACATATGAGCACGTGAACACACACACACACACACGCACACGCACACACACACACACACACCACAATGCATATATAAATATATATGTGTATATAGACATATGGTCAACATCTTGAATCCAACAGTTAGTCATTAGGTATACTTAATTATGTGTGTATAATTTCAAAATGTATAACACTATGCCGAAAATTTGAAACCAGATAGGAAACATATGAGAGGAGCTGTGGATGAAAGATGGAATGGTATAAACAATCATTAAATCATATACACATGTATGAATACAAGAAACATACTTTCAAACTTCCTAAAATGTATACATTTAAGGATGGAATTTAATGCATTGACCTTGCAAAAGGGGATAGTCCTCAACTACTCATTTGGGCCACCAAGTAAAATGTCCAGCATTGGAAATGGGTTATTTTTTTGGTCATTCTTTAATGGGGTCACATAGACTCTACAGTCATCACAGGCTACAGCCAAGGATATCTGCTACTCTATACAAGTTAATCATGAGGCATATTACTACTGCAAATGCAGTTTCTTTATGACATCAAACACAGAGAAATTGAGCTGGTGAAAAATTAGAAGCTTCATTATTGCTGACTAGAAATCCTGGTATTGGGAGTTACTCTACACGTAACTGGTAGAAGGAAGAAATCATCAATTCAAACATACAAATGATGCAACCTATAATAGTGATATGCCTGTAAAATACATGGATGAACTCATTGTACAAAAGTCCTTGGAGTAATCATTCATTTTTATGAATTTCTGATGCAATCCATAAAGCAGAACCAATAGAGAACATTGTTAGAGTAACAAAATCCTGAGACTAGATAGGACAGGGTCCTAGTGGAAAACCTGCTGACATCATTTTGCTAAAGGAATCTAGTATGAAAATGACTCCAATAGATAAGCCTATTTTTCAACAACCATTAACCAATCTTCTACTTGTAGTAGACAGGAAATAACATAAACATTCAATAAACTGTACAATATGACAAGAATGAGAAACTTTGGAGCACTTGCTCCTAAATGAGATGTCTTAAGCAAACCTATCAGTTCTCATAAACATTCATAAACTGTACAATATGACAAGAATGAGAAACTTTGGAGCACTTGCTCCTAAATGAGATGTCTTAAGCAAACCTATCAGTTCTCACCTCAAAGATTTCTACAGAGAAAAGGATTAAAAAGATTCTGAGAGCTGAAAGTGGTGAATAATTCCAACAGAAACAGAATCTTCTAGACAAGTAGGTCTAGCAAATTTAAAATCACAAAGTCTCTGATAGAAACTAAAACTTATATGAGTTAAATTTCTCAAGTTCCATAGTCAAATCAATCAACTTCCTCAACAGTGGAAAATTTTCACTCGGTTCTTAAATAAAACCAACACCCATTACAAACAACTTTACTGTTATGGAAACTTCTATGAATTATGTGGCCAATAACTACTATGAAAGTAATCTATTACTAGCCCTAGAATTTTGAATATATGATGTTATGGCTTCAACAAACATCTGCTTTTAACTTTTCTGTACCTCTTAAGAGAATCTCCTCTCCTATGCACCATTCATAAAATAATCATCAATACATGATACTTTAGATTCATTCTCATGTATATTAAATGAGTCTCCAAAGCTTCAAAACACTCAAAGGTTATATAATGATAACTACATAGAAAAGGGGGATACAGTACATGGGCAGAACTATGATGCAGACATCTGAGCCATTACACTATGTATAATAATAGGACTCCTGAAGTAACATTGGTAAAACACTTGGAACACCCACTGTCATCTCTTCTGAGCAAGTGTCAACTAACCTCAGGAGTTTAAAGCTATGGAGATACTGAATCAAATACAGTCATTATTAAACACAGCATTCAATCTTAGTATCTATTATTTCTTCCTCTCATTACTATTGGATACAATAGAATGGACAACAGGCACTAGGTCTTCCACAGATTATTCCTTTGTTTTTCCAACAATTGCTTTGGTACATCTGACTCCATTTTCTCTGCCCTACGAATGGCAAATGATAAAAAAGATGCTGTTCTCCAATGCTACAGTTACTAGTTAGTTGTATTCCCTGAGGTAGGAGGATGGTTCAGTTTTTCTACTGGGATCTTAGTTTCAACTGTAGCCTACAACCCATGACACATGAATACTGGTGGAAGTCCTAGTTATGCAAATTATTCCCATCCATAACACTTCTTTTCATGTAAGAGAATGAAGCACTGATTAATACAGAGTCATAAATACACTGAGCAGAGATAGGCTTGTCTTCATTTTCTATGCAATTCTAGGCGAGTGTATAAAGCCATATAGTAGTTCATGAGAAAAGTATTTGCTGTCTTCAGCTATTCTCTTAGAAACTTCTCACATTTGACTTCACAAACCACCCACAGCCTGGCTCTCCTTCTTATTCTTTCCTTCCTCTCCTTCAGGAATCAATTTTACTTTACTTTTAATCTTTGAAGACTGGTGTAACTACATAAATCTGATAAAGCCTTTCCAACATTATAAGAAAAAACAAAGTGCATAAAAACTATGAAAAGTCCATGCCAGCCTCAAGATCCTTGCTTAGTACTTGCTTTCCTTAAGTTAGTGGTGAACATTATTTTATTTATCAGGCTCAGTCAAGTGGATATCAATTTTTTTCTTTCCTCATATTTTCCTCATAATTCCTTCAGTAATACTTTTCCCACATCTACATTCTTCCAATATCTAATATCCATGGGGATTTTCTCTCATGTTCTAACAGTATTTATTAGAGCTCATAAGACATAATTAATCGGCAATTGATTACCATCTACAGTCTCCATTTACGAAGACTGTGTCCAAAGGGGATAGGAGGATATATCGCTCAGTATCTTTGCTTCCCCAATCTGTCACCATATCCATTGAACACACAGGACAGGCTCGAAGAGTTCTTTGATTACTGAAACTTTTCTGTAGTTCTAGAAGTTTCAGCTTTGAACAGTATTGATGAACATTTTCTCAAACAGCTGAACGTAATAAAGAGTAACATCTGCATAATGGCTCAGGATTTTTCCATTTAACTTTAGCAAAGGAAGGACTCAAGTTTTATCTTTTACATTTTCTTGTTATCTCATTGCCATTACTATAAGTTTCCAATGTGTTTTGTGTTTTTAGATGGTAAATGATGTCAGGAAACTTAAAGCAATAGAAAAACTGTGACAAATTTTCCTTTCCACAAATGCATACTCTCAGCTGGCTCTATTTTGCTATTGTTGGTACATGGACATAAAATTCAAGTTGGAATGAGAAAGTGGTCAGACATGGCAGCACTATCCACATTGACCTCTACAGTCTCATCAGGAAGAAGCTTCATTTTGCCTTCCAGCTCAGGAAGATAATTTTTTTCATTGATATCAAGTCCCAGGAATGAGTCTCCTCCCTGAATTCTGCATGGGAAATCTCCACACAGACATTATCAAACCTACTGCTCTATAGGAACACAATCATCCTGTTTCTCCTTGTTGTTGGGGGTTCTGATTAACTGGAAATACCACCTGTACTAGATAAAGTGGAAGATATCTCTTCTTAGATGAGGGTGCTGGATAGTTAGGCTACATACAAGTTCTTCTGAATGATTTCCAACTGGGTATATGACCTTGAGGATAGGACTTCAAAAGTCCTGGATAAGACGAAACTCATTTTGACCCTGGACAAAGCAGCCATGCTTTCCTTGACAGAAATGTCTGTGAATTTCTATTTGTAATAGTAGCTTATGTTCATACTGTTCTTTTTCATGCCATATGTCATATTATGTTTCATCAGAAATCTAAAAGTTGTTGGAATTGGTGTATTATATAGCTCTGTGCATGCAGATGCTGACAATATGCAAACATGGCCATTGTCATGAATATTGAAGAATCCCATATATTAATGTTCTGTATAGGATGTTCCCCAATTATATCTGATTGGGTATTAAAAGATGAAAAGCCAATGTATGTATGGGCAGCAGAAATATCAATGCTGGACTTTCAATTCCAGCCTAGAATCCCAGGGAAAAGAGCTAGGTAGAAAAAGTTCAACATGAAGAAGGTTAGGATGCAGGGGAGATAGTCCTTGAAGTGGGGGAAGAATAAAATGGTCACCATGAATGCAGGCATAAGGAAAATTCTCCAAGCGAGTTCTCCATTAGGACAGAGAGCTACAGTAGAGTGAAAGAAGTAGAGAATAAATGCCAGTAACTCAGGGCATGTGGCTGGGTATATACGAAGATAGAGGTTTTGGGACATCTGCTTAGTTATTGTGCTTAAAGCTTTATGAATAAATTTATGTCTCCATATCAATTATTTGGGAGCTACCTGGGGTAGGCAAAAAGCACCACTTTTAAATTTCATCTTACACAAATT
Organism: Tokudaia tokunoshimensis; assembly: GCA_036184795.1. Classification (NCBI taxonomy): domain Eukaryota; kingdom Metazoa; phylum Chordata; class Mammalia; order Rodentia; family Muridae; genus Tokudaia; species Tokudaia tokunoshimensis. The sequence continues at coordinate 37,236,133 of BTHU01000001.1, forward strand.
CTATGCAGAAATTCAAGAAAGAAAAATGAAATCATTTAGGAACCTGAGATCTAAACACAGACTTCCCTAGTCAATCATGACCTTAATGAGCCTGGAGGGCAACATTCCTCTAGGGCAGTCATCCTTTCGTTTTTGTTCTCCACCTGTCTCTGCTCTCACTCCCTTATGTTTTGCTCAGACATATTCTGACCTAAAGTTAAGAGGCTTTCTCCACTCAAATGGACAATTCATACAACACCTCCAAAAATATTGGGACATAACTCATGGGATGTAACATGAACACAATATGTTTATATCTTGAAGAATCAAAAGTCTTACCTTGGAATATTCTCAGTTGATGTTTCTTGGAGTTTTCCAAAAGCCATACGGCCTCACAACTCCTAGCAACAATTGAGTAGGCACCCCTCCTACATATCAGATATATTTTGAAAATACAATAGTTGTACCTTTGGCAGAGTTTAGGAATGGACCCATGATTTTACCTAGGTTATATCTACCTATCATGATTTCCAAATACCACAATTTTCGCCTAAACTATAAAAAGCTTTGCCATAGTTTTTAAGTCTCAATCTGGCTTCACTGAACATTGATCAATGACCACTGATGGTCTGATGTGTAGACACTGTCTTTTAATATTTAAACTTATTTGAATATATAATTTGATGTAATGGAATAAAGAATCATCACAGACTTATTCCTTATATGATTAAACACTCATCTTAACAGTTCTTATTCCTACCACTCAGTTCCTCTTTTGCACGGTGCCCAGAGCATGAACTTAATTACCTCCTCTTCCCCTTCTCCAAAGGGCCCATGAGAATTGGGAAATGAAGTCAAGGTAATGTCCCAGTCTGGAAAGCCTGCCCAAATAGCAAAAAATAAATCCTGAATTCTTGGAGTTGAGCCTGAAAATGTAAATTGAGAAGCCCCATCTATTTTCTCCATCCTGATGACTCAGGATATACACAGTAGCCTTGACAATATCAGAAGTGTCAGAAAATTCACCAAAATCTTTCCTATAATTGACATCTTTTATTAAGAAAACCCATGGGTTTTCTGTCTTGGAATGGAAACTGAAGAAATACATAGGATTCTCCCATCTCTACTGGCATGCATACCATAAATGGGCTATAAGAGTCCTTAAATTCTTGGGACACCTTTGCCTTATACCTAAGGTCTGCCCTGGTTTCTGCCCAAAAGAACAGATACTCCTTCCTGTGGTTTCATACTTTTCTCTTTGATGGCCTCTTGGTTGCAAGTATTTGTATTGTAGACACAATCCGCATATCAATAGATTTCTAAAAAGATGGAAGGAGAGACCCCTGGTCCTGGAAAGACTGGATGTAGGGGAACGCCAGGACAGAGTAACGAGAGGGGGTTGAATGGAGAAAAGAGGGAGGGAAGGGGGCTTATGGGACTTTCGGGGAGGGAGGAAACGGGAAAGGGGAAGTGATTTGGAATGTAAATAAAATAAATAAATAAAAAAAAGACAATTTGATATCTTTAAAAACAGAAATATTGGTTAATCATTTCAGGTTGTCTACCTCTATTTGAAAGTATATACAAATTGGTTATGAAAATATAGATCACTGGAATGAGTCTTATGGAGACTTAGATATTTTTTGGCTGTGTATATTAGAAAAATCACATGCAACTTCACTGAAAAATTACCTCTCTAGAAGTGGTTTGGAAACATTACCTCAAACTCCCAGCCTTCTTGTCTGAAAGTTTATTTTAAACCCTCTGTTGTAGTTCTAGCTGGCCTCCTGACTCTGTGACAGGGAGAAGACAAACAAATGAACAGCCAGGAAAAAGACAATATGTGTTTCAGACTACTTATGAAATAAATTATTTCAAATAAAGGCTATTATTAGTGAACTAATTGAATGAACATGTCTACAATTAAACCAGCTAACTGGATATGCATACATGGATAACTCTCAATAATAACTCTAGCATTGTAGTTTTTGACAGGGATTCCTCAGCTAAATTCTGTTAGATGACATACACACCTTACAAATGTTTTGAAGACACAAAACTATTAAACCAAACAGAGATACAAGCAAACAAACAAAATTCCTTTATGTGCTGCATAAGTCATAAATGTGGCCTTATATTTTCTCTACAATTTACCTAGAAAATACAAGGCTTAAAATTGAACAACAAATGTACAGGTAATATTAATTTATTGTATTACGTCTATATGTCTTTTGGATTTGAACTTTTATCATGGTGTTGATGAACAATATGTCCTAACCTGAACAGTCTCTTATTCCAAATTTGAGATGTGCTTGTTTAAAATATTTACTGTTGAACCTTAGTTGGATCATTGGACCTTAGGCTGGTATTCAATCACACTTCCCACATAGTTATATAAAAACAGATTATACCTCAAGGTTTTTTTTTGAAAAACTAGGATGTCCATGCTAAAAATTAAAAATGTAGAAGTACTCAACCTATGTCACAAGGAAAAATTTGATATATAGTGATTTAGGGTCCCTGATATTGTTTAGCACTTCCTTTGCAAAAATTTTTCATACATAAAGGGTAAGTTTAGCTACTGGTTGTTTTTTTAGAATTTATGTTTTTGACCAAAAAATAAACAACACATATGAAAATGGTTAATAATTACAGGTATTTAACTCTCTGATATTCTCCCATTTTCCCAAAGTAGGTTTTTTACTTAAAAATGGATCTCTTGTTTTTGAAGCTATTGCTGAAAGATAAACATTTTTTCTTGTACCTGTTAGACCATAGAAGTCATCGTTTTTAAAACTAAATTTGCGTGAAGGGACAATATTAGTCTAAAACTTATTACAAAAATATACAACTAAGTCAAACATCTATATCCAGATAATTTTCCTTTATTATTCTGTCATTCATATACATATGCATATATATAAACCCTTATTTATGAAAAATGAAATAACTATGAGAAAACTATTTAAAAAGATGTAAGATATGTTATGGGTTTTATTTGCATTTTAAAAATATTCCACATCAGGATTTCTGTCTTAGGTTTTCATGGCTTTTAAGAGGCACCATGATCAAGGCAACTCTGATAAAGGGCAATATTTAATTGGGGCTGGCTTACAGGTCCAGAAATTTAGTTCATTATCATCATCACAAGGAAACATAGCAGCATCTAAGCAGGCACATTGCTGGAAGAGCTGCGAAATCTTTTTACCTCTTATTCTGAAGGCAGACAGAACAAGTCTGTCTCATAGGCAGCTAGGAGATGGGTCTCATATCTCACCTCTACAGTGACACACTTCTTCCAACAATGTCACACTTCCAAAGGGTTCCATTCACTGGAATAAGCATATTTAAAACACCAGAATATCCTAAAGCTCAAGTAGCACCTTTTCCCTTGGATAGGACACCACCTCACCAGAGGAAGTTGCATGTTGTTATCAATACAAGGTAAGGATTAATGGAGAAACAAGACCTACCATATGACTGCTGCTCCTGTCTCCAGGGCCTGTTTAGCTCTAGCTCTGTAAACCAATCCAGAAAATCCTCCTCCTTATCTTAGGAAAAATGAATAATTCCTCATAACTTACATGATAGAGTAATTGACTCTCTTACCAGTGAAGAATCTTAATGTCTGCCTATACATCCTAAAAGGATAAACTACAGCAATAGCCAATTCTCTGTACTCAATAGTCTCCAAAATGGTATAAAAGGATACTGTTAACAGGGAACTTTTACATAGGCTTACAATATAAATAGTATGGGAATTTCTTCATAGTTCAAATGGACATATTTTCCCCCTGGGTTTTAATTCTTCCTCTTAGCAAAAGCTAGTCCCATGGTAAACATTGTAAACATATAAGTATTTTAAATAAAGAATGTTATCAGATTTTGGACATCAAATTCACAGCTCTCAATTATTATTAAAAGGCTTGAGTAGCTGAGAATCACTTAAAGAAATGTTTAAAGTCCACAGTGATCAGGTATATGGAAATCAATATGTCTCTGTGATTTCATCTTATACCAATCATAATGGCTAATATCAAACCTCAGGTGACAGCACATGTAGACAAGGATGTGGAGAAAGAGGATAGAAGAAGGATGTGGCTAAAGATACAGATAAATTAACTTTGATACAAAATTTGATTGTGACTACCCCCCATGCAATTGAAGGGGTACTCAAGAAGACATCAGATTGATGACTCAATAGTGCTTACTTGATTCATTATCAGACTCTATTAATCAACCCTTGCTGAATTATTTTCCAGCTGCCTGTTTTTCTGAACCATACAACTCTCCTCCTACCTGATCCTGACTCCATCAATGGATTCCACTATCCACTCCATCAATGTGACAAGGTTCTGGCCCAGATACACAGTACCCAACCTGAGACTCTCCTTTCTTAGAAAAAGAGTGGACCTGGTTTACTGACAGAAGCAGCTTTATCCATGAGGGCCAGAAGAGACCAGGGGCAATGGTGACTACAGAAACGGAGGTAATCTGGACTCAGTCACTTCCTCCAATAATTTAGCTCAAATGGCCAAGATACTAACGTTACACAGACCCTCATCATGTTCAAAAGACTGACTGTTAACATCTACAGAGACTGCCAGATATACATTTATAACTGTTCATGTACATAGAGCCATTTACAAGGAAGAAGGGCTCCTAACAATGGAAAAAATACTGATAAAATAAAGACAAAATTCTACAGGACACCAATAAAGAACCAATGGTTAGAGGTAACAAGTGTCTGACAATGCAGCTAAAGAGGTAGCCTTATAGGGAACAGTCATATCTAGATTGGCCAATGTCCTATCTGAATGACCCAGAACAATGGATGTATACAGGAAAAAAATAGGCTGGTAGAAATCGACTAGTGATAAACTAAGTAATAATTAACAATAACTGATCTCAGAAAGATCCACAGAGTCACTCACATTAAAATGAAATAAAGGACAGACAAAGTGAGACAATCTAAGGTGACTTTTAAAGATATACATAACACTCTTGAGTATATAGTGACAAACATTAAAGCTTGCCAGCTAACCAAGACTCCCAACAACCCTCAAATCCTCCAAATTCCTGTCTGTAAGGTAAGTGATTGGAAGCCTACTGAGAAAATTGATTTTATAGAGATTAAACAGAGAAGATATGGCTATAAGTATCTGCTGATATTTGTAGACATTTCCAGATAGGCGCAAACATTTCCAACAAAGATTAAGACTGCAAAAATAATAGCTAAGAAGTTTCTAAAAGGTATCTTACCCAGGCATAGAATTTTCTTATATGATAGGGTCAGACAATGGACCAACATTTGTGTCCAAGGTAAGTAAAGATGTAAGGAAATTCATTGGGGCAGATTAGAAATTGCCTTGTACACAACTACTACAAAGTACAGGGCAGATTAAAAAAAAGTAGACATTAAGAGACCTTAAATAAACTAGCCTTAGAGACTGGTGGAAACTAGATGGTGGTCCTTCACTTTGCCCTATATCAGGTGAGGAATTCTCCTTGCCAGATGAGACTAACCCCCTTTTGAATTATCTATGGTGTCCCTAACCCCACTATACCTAACCTTCAGATGACAGCTGTTTCTGAATTAGAAGATAATAAACTGATAACTAAGATCAGAACAACCCAATGGGCTCATAAGTATGTTTGGCCTAAACTGTTTGCCCTCTATAAAACAGGCCCAGTTTCAGAACCACACAAGTTTCAACCAAAATATTAGTCTATATAAAGAAATTTCACAGACATGTTAGAGCTCAGGTAGAAAAGGCCTTTTGTCATCATGCTGACAAAGCCAACTACCATTAAAGTAGACAGTAAACCAGCTGATCCCCTCTCCCCAGAGGAAGATCACCAGATTCCACCATCACTGCTAAAATAGAAAGTTGTGAAGGAAACCAATTTTCTCAAGAAAAATTAACTATGTCCTGAGCCTACTGTTTTTGTTAACTGTATAGACTACAGTACCTAACAAACATTGGCCTTTTAACCTATCCTGGGTAATTAGAAATCCTAAGACTGACTGAATATTGTGCCCTACTAACCTATATATAAAAGCCACTTGAGACAACCTGGTTCCCAGAATTGACATGATTTGTATCAGGTGACTGATATCTCAAGACCTGACACTTAACAGACATTCAAAATCTTAGCACCTCTTGTTCATTTTGCTATACGTATGTTTGGACTTTTATTTAAAACAGGCTATAAAATACTCCTTCTGGTGACTGGAGAGATGGCTCAGCAGTTTAGAGTACTGACTGCTCTTCCAAAGGTCCTGAGTTTCAATTCCAGCATCCACATTGTGGCTCACAACCATCCATAACAAGATCTCCCTCCTCTGGAGTGTCTGAAGAAAGCTAGTGTATTTATAATAATAAATAAATAAATCTTTAAATCAAAAGATACTCCTTCCCTCCTGCCCATTGTTTCCCCACCATTCCATATTTTTTGTGTGAGTCTGATGCCTGGAAAATGTAGCCTTTCTTAAAAAAATCACAATCATTCATATATATATATATGTATATATATATATGCATTAAATATATAGATGTATATATATGTACACATGTATATTGCAGCTTCAAATATGCTTTGTTTCCAAAAAAATCACTAGAAAAAATAGTACATGTGTTTTATAAAATATACAAGTGAAAACAGGAAGATACTAAGAGAATAAATAATGTTAGATCAATATACAACTCTGAATTTACAAATTCAAATTTGTATATTAATCTAATTAAACAGTTCTGTGTGCGAAGTTACATTTCTTAAGAAACACCAAAAAGAATAAGCTAGAATATCCTGTCCATTTCTTTAAAAATAATAAATTAAAATTTCAACAATTTTAAAAAACAAACTCATCCACTATTAGTAGTGCAATTTACTACTATATCATTTAAATTACTATTTTATGTAATAATGGATGCTTGTGATTTCATGCTATATAAACATGTTAATGTAAACTCAACTTGGTCTTTCAAATGCTGTGCCCTTACCTTTTAGGTTTCTAGTTAAATGTCATTTGAAAACTTATCTATATGGAGAATCTAGTTATCCAAAATTAATTAAAATCCCTCCTGCCAAAATTTGTGGAGAAACACATATACAAATATTAGGTGACTCTGCTGAGTCACTAAACAGAAATGCAAGGAACTACCACTCAGGTTCAGGGTAATAGTGACCTCCTGGTATCCATATTATTTTTCCAAACCAACAACCCAAAGGGGGTTTTGAGACTTTTTCTAGATTCCATTAAATAATTTGTCCCTTTCTACTCCACTTGTCTACTTCCTAATTCTTCTACCTTGCTAAAAATATTGAAAGTTCATATCTTGATATTCATATCACACATACATATAAGAATCATAAATTGAAATAATTGGATTTGAAGAAGAGTTGGAAAGGTTATAGAGAATGATGTAGAGAGAAAGCAAAGAGCATTATGTTGTGATTAAATAAAGCTTTCAAAAGAAAAAGTAGACAGAAAATTTTCATATAAAAGTTCTTACTTGAAGATATGGTCAGGTCTCTTACCTTGCCTGATCTCAACACTGGAGTATCCAGACAAGAAGAATAAACAAATATATTTCTCACACAGAAGAAACAATATTTACTAAGAAAAAAGAAATGTGTTTTAGAACATAGAATCTGTGTTACTCTGCATGCCAGCTTCACAGTTCGATGCTTCCAGATTATTATTGGCTATAAGGCAAGGAAATTCAGCAATGACTTGTCACAAAACCGCAAGCTATCGCCAATTGATCACTACAAACTAACGAAAAATTAAGTTTCCTCTAATGGAATTTCATTGCATATAGAAATTACCCTTAAAGGTCCAAAACTCAGAAGTAGATGGCACACAAAAAAGTATTCAAAAGCATTTTTGGAGGTTATTTTTCTCATAATGCTCAGTTAGTGTTTTGTTTTCTTTTGATTTTGTTGTTGGTAATGTATTTTTGTTTGTTTTTTTTCCTTACATATCCTCTGTGGGCATGCCTAAAGTGGATAATGGTTTATGGTATTGGGTTTTTGTGACACTATTTTTGTGTGAATCTGTGTGCCCCTGCATCTACTTGCACTTTTCTGCTTTACTTTGTCTATTTTTTCTTCTGTCTGTTTCTTTCTTTTGTATTATTGTGATTTGTTTAATTTTAAATATTGATTGTTATGGTTATTATTATTATCATTATTATTATTATTCAATTAATGTCTATATTCTCATTAGAGAAAGAAGGAAAAAGTACAGATTTGGGGGGGTTGGGATTTGGATGATGTTAAAGAGGTTGGAGTAAGGAAAATTCGATTATATATTGCATGAAATAAAATCTATCTTCATTAAAAGGAATACCCCCTATAAAAATGGTCAGTCAATGTTCCAGTTCTGACCTTTCTCTCAGAGTTTTAGGTTACCAGATTAGAGCTATATGTAGATAGCAGTACTCCTCACAGTAGGGCTCTGAAGGGAGTCTGAGGAGCAGTATCTCTCCTGTGTCTATTAGATGCTGAAGGCTGATATGAATCATACTTATGGCAGATAAAGCCAAAATAGAGGGGTAAATAACATATATCTTCTCTTAAATTTACACTTCTCTCAAACAGTGCTTCCCAAGTGCAACCTCGCCTCCCTTCATTTCTCTCAGTCACCTCCCTTCCTGTTTTTCCTCTCCTCTGGAAAATGTGCTCCTCCTTTTCCCTTCAGAAAAGAGCAGGCTTCCCATTGATATAAACGAAACACAGCATAACAAGATGCAATAACGCTACAAGAAAACCTTTATATCATGGCTGAACGGTCGGAAGAGCAGGCCAAAAGAGGCAGAGACATCTGGGCAGTGTCACAGAACCCCAGCTAACAAGCAGACGCTTGCAAAGGACCTAGCATAGATAAACGTGGGCTCCATGAATACTGCTTTAGTCTCCTTCGTCCTGTTAATTATATATTTAAAAAAAATGTTGCATCTTTTAGCAAGTACCTGCCTATACTGGATTTCCGTTGGCTCTGTTTCTTGTCACATCTTAATAGGGTTCCTCCTTCACTGCTAAATAGGTTGTAGTCAGGTCCTGGCTAGAGCCTGCAACCAGCTGAACGCTGGACTCTAGCCAGGCCACTGACTGGCAAAATCCCTGTGTTCACTGACTTATTTTAGCTCCGTTTGTCTATGATTGGCTGAGTGTGCGCTTTCATAATAAGAATGGGTTTAGACCAATCAAGTTAGAGATCTCAAATCTAGCTATGTAAATCATGAGCATGCTGTAACCAGGGAGATTTCTATACAAGCTTGTATGCATCTGTCTCTCCTCCCTGTGTACTGTAGCAAGCAGGGACAATGACATGAGAATTATTAAATAAATGTAATTTTGTACGGACTCACATCCCCCTTCACAAAAGACAAAAACAGCCATGATGCATGGAGGCTTAGCATATAACTGGTTGCTTGGGAATAAGTTCTGCCCATCTATGAGGAAGCATCTTTTTCTGTATTGGTCTTTCTGATTGTGATTTTGAGCTGCCAGATACAGCTGCTGCTGACAGTTTCTACCTCGCTGTGCCACTGTTAATAAGCACGATTATGAGCATGAGCTATCACACTGGATTAGAACTTTATTTCTATTACAGTAAATAGACTCCAGAAAGCACTGATTTGTTTTAAAAAAGAATCCAATTTGACAACAATATATTGTATGTTAGTCTAATCTAACATCAATTTATAAACATTTGTCCAAATAGGTTAAGATAAATTTAGCCTTTTCTTCTCATAAAGAAACTCCTTATTGTAAAAGATGATTATTTCAGAAAACCATAACCAGTTAAACTATAGAGTTGTGTAGCTCATTCTCCTTCTCTTCCTAATACCAACTTGTCAATTTAGGGCTATATAGTCTATGCATCTCTAATGAAATCTTGGTATCTTCTGAGGCAAAACATTACTAAAGAAACAGATTCTCCCTTTTCCAGAAGTCCATCAAATACCAATGGCAACTAAAATAGGAGTGGGACTTCATGAGTATTACACCAGACATGCTAAGACTTTTTCTACTTTTATATCTACAAATCTTGTTTGTGAAGATTTAACTGTTAAATGCTCATGTGTGCAACTCTACACTTGTAACTAATACCCTTGTTTCATTTGATAAATATTCATCAAAACTCACAGATAATATAAGTTGTCTGGCCAGCAAAACTCAGCAATTTTAACTTCATGCCCTGAGATTGCATACACAAAGCTCTATACACGGATTTGTACCTATGTATTCTAGAAATAAACTCAGAAGCTCATATATCAGAGGAATTAAGTAGCTGACTGGGCCATCCTAATACCTAGGCATATTTGACCTTCAAAGAAAAAAGATAACCCATTGACCACATGAATATTTGCTCTATATACTCAAGAACTCAATATTTGCCACAACATTGATGATTGTCTCTGATATTCCTAACAGTTGCAATGTTGGTTCTCTAAAATCTTAGAAAATGGAAAAGTGTCTGCACTGTTTTGTTGTGAGTCACAGGTAGTAGAATAACTTTCTACTACATTTTACTTCACATGTAACACAAGCAAGCTTCTAACAAAATATTCACACTTATTGTCATTTCCAATAAGCTTGATTTTATAATTTCTTACAATAATGATGTAGGAAAGAGAGTTCCCTATGCCTCTCATTTTTATATTTGATCTACTTCTTACCACCAAGCTATGTTTGACTAAAGAATAAAGATAAGAATGCTACAAAACCTGTAGGTAAACTTCAATATTTTAACACTTCCCTCAAGTGTCAACATTTCGCAAATCATAGCCCTAACCAAAATAATAGAGGTTTAGTGATTCAAAGCCATGCATGAATTGATAGACTGTAATGTGCATGATAATCAGTAGATTTATATGATCAAGGAAATGAACTCTGTCAAACACTACAAACCTAGCCAACTATCCACAGACAGTGAGATCACCAATCTTGGAAAAGCACCTATAGTGGCCAATTTATCAAACCAGTATTATTTATAATCACATTATAGATATTTATCTTTTTATCCATAGATTAATGTAACAGCACCAGCAAAAGAGCACCAGCAAAAGAAACTTCATTTTGCAGCAAAAAGAGACCATTACATCATCAGCACTTAAACACCAATGTAATGTGGAAGATATAGAAAAATACTGTAAATCCAATGAAACATTATGCCTTGAGAACCACTCTTCAGTATATGACAGAGAATCTTTATCCATGAAATTTCAGTCATAGACATTCCTAAAATGGAATCATATGATGAGACTACAACTTAAAATGTCATTGGATATATTGGAGAAATTAAAAGGCTACCTGAAGAACTATGAGTAATAATGGAGTTTAAGAAACTGAGAGTCAATTTCTCCTATAATGAGCCTTTGAAGGGACAGAATATCTGTATAATTCAACATTAAACAGAGACATATGAGTGTGCAAACACACACATACACACACATGAGAATGCATATATATATATATATATATATGTTAAACACTTCTTCAATCCAGCAGTTAATCATTAGATATACATAATTATGTGTATATAATTACAAAATGTAGAACAATATGTCTAGAATTTGAAATCAAATGGGTCACAGAGGAGAGGAGCTGTGGATGAAAGATGGAATTGTGTTGAGTAATCACTAAATCATATACACAAGTATGAATACATGAAACATACTTAAAAACTTCTTAAAATGTATACATTTAAGTACAGAATTTAATGGAGTCACCCTATAAAAGGGGATAGTCCTCAACTAAACATTTAGTCAACCAATTAGCCCTGTGGCCTCTTGACTTCTGGAAGATAACAAGTATGTAGGCACCCCTATTACATATCAGATATTTTTAGAAATACAACAGTTGTACCCTAGGCAGAATTTAGGATTTAACCCTTGTTTTGACCTTAGTTACATGTACCTATCATGTATCCCTTATTCCACAATTTTGGCCTGAACAATAAAAGGCCTTGCCATAGTTTTTTCAATCTAAGTCTGACTTGACTGAACATTGGTCAATGACCTCTGTTCATCTGATGTGTAGACATTGTTTTAATATTTAAACTGATTTGAATATATAATTTAATGTAATGGAATTCAGAATCATCACAGACCCATTACTTATATGATTAAATACTCATTTTTACAGTTCTTATTCCTACCACTCAGTTCCTCCTTTACACCATGACCAGAGCATTAACTTAATTATTCTTCTTACCCTTCTCCCAAAGGGCCTGTAAGAATTGGATATGATGTCAAAATAATGTCCCAGCCTAGAAAGCCTGCCGAAATGGCAAAGAATAGTTCCAGAATCCTTGGATTAGAACTTGAAAATGTAATTTAAGCAGACACTTCTATTTTCTCCCTCCTGAGGCCTCATAGAAGAATTCTACTATTTGTACAGAACCATAAGAAATCCAGAATTAATACAATTGCCTGAAAATAAGAACAAGATGAAAGCATTCCAATCACATTTCCTCTTTTCAAAGCATATTACAATGTGACACCACACACACACACACACACATACACACACACACACACACACACAGACAGACAATATTACAAAATTAATTGAGGTAATTTGAGGGCTCAAAAATACCATACTAATGATCATTCAACTACTATTAAATTGACTATATACATATACATATATATGATATAAAGTGTGTTAACTCTTCTAGCACAAATAGGTATTACAGCACAATTAGATTTTTCACTCATATAACATATATAACTCATATAACTATGTAACACATAATTGTTTTTAGTATTTATGTATTAAGTATTGTGTGTAAGTGTGTTTGTGTGTGCGCATGTATGTGTGCATGTATATATGTGTAAATACAAACAATGAAAATGAGCTTATAACTTTAAATGTGAATGAGGATTATATGGGACAATTTGAAGAACAAAAAGAAAAGGGAGAAATGATGCATTTATATTATACTGTCAAAAATTTTAATAAAACAATTGTTTCTATGTTGTACATCCATTGATTTTATTGAAATTGAGATAATATTCTCTGTATCCACAATGGTAGATTGAGCTAACTTGTACATTCCCACAGGCTCCTGTCCTAGTACAAGATGTTAGAGAAATAACTCCAGTTTCCTAAGGATACTGACAATAGAGAAAGAATAAGAGGATACCACGTATTGAGTAATTTACTAATAAATACACTTCTGAAAGTAAGAAGTACTCTTACTTTCAATAGCAACACTCATGATAATAAAATCTTTCTTTTATATGAAGTAAAACAAAGAATGCTGGAAAAAGTACCTGTCATCTAGAAAAAAAGAATAAAAAAGAAAATGAATCATTTTATCCTATGTAGCATACCTTATCAAGCTTCAGTGGAAGATCTTAGCCCAAATCTTGCTGTGGCTGAAATGCCAAGGCTTCTTGTTTTCTATGGAATGACTTCCATTTTCTAGGAAGAAGGGGCATAGAGCTTGATAGGGGCAGAGTGGATGTGAGATGGACGGACTAGGTGGAGAAGGTGGGGAGCTATTATCCTAATATAAAATGAATTAACATATTCAATAAAAATATTTTAGAGTACCAATGGAAATACACATAAATACTTATATACAAAACTATCAATCCTAAAAATACAAAAAATGAACACTGGATAGGTCTGCAAGTATTTATTTAGAAATACATATCTGTATATGTAGTTATATACATGTAACTGCAATTTATGTAAAAAATAGATCATGGATTTTAAAGCAAGGAGCATATAGGAGTGTTTGAAAGAAGAAATTGTAGGGATAAATTTCTAATTCCAAAAAGTAAGATAATTTTAAATTTTTTTCCTTTCAACTTGACAGGCTTTCTTACTATTTATCTTTTCCTAGAGAGACATGAAAGGTCTGTTCATCCTGAACACAGCATCCACAAAGTTGAAAATGTTTGCTCTAAACTCCTGTTTAGTGAACAAATGAGCTTATTGAAGTTACAAATGAGCTCAGTCATCTTTATCAAAAACCAAATCCTCCACCCAGCAATGGTGATGACTTGGGAGAGCTGCAGACCTAGATCTTCTCTGCCATAAATGGCAGCAGCTCAATATGAGCAGCCACTACTACTACAATCATTATTTACTATTCTATAAATGAATCAGGTTTACAAAGACTTTTCAAAAAAGTAAATTCATGAATTTCTTTAACTATGGGAGTGAATTCAGTTCCCCTGGTACATGAAAGATCCTTCCAAGGGGAAATAATTCTTCAATTCAAAGAATAAAGATTCACCAACGAGAATATGCACTAATCTAGGTTTTATAACCAAAGACTATTGGAGACAAATGAGTACCTGAAGGATAGGCTTTTCACTTATCACTAATTTCAATTCAGGTTCAGAATTATGCAAGAAAGAGGTAAGAGGGCCCAATTCTTGGTGTGATGTGAAGTCTAAATGAAGTAACCATGAGTAGTCCGGTATATTCAGGTCTGTCCAAATTACTAGATTTGTTTTCTAATCTTAATTCTTTTGTCGCTAATATCTGATTTAATTATTAGCTCTTCAGTGTTTGCATAAAAACAAATAGTAGCTAATAATGAAATATGACCTAGAAATTTCTTACTACTGCAGTTCTTATATAATTACACACTGTTATCAATAAAAATAGCTTTACTAAATGATGCAAAAATACAATAAAATATGCACTCTGTCGTTCAGTTCCAATTCTCTGAAAAGCTTTCCTATCACAATTTATAGCATTCCCCCACATTGTCATTGTCCATACTGATCTCATGGTTTGATGATGCAGATTTTATTTAGAACTTCCTCATGGTCCTGAAGCAATTGCTCTTAAGATGGTATTAGTCATGTTTTAAAAGGTCATTAAAATGGGACCACTGAAAGAGCTGATTGAATATTTTTAAGCAAGCTTGTATAGGCATATAAAGATAATAAAATTATGACTGCTTCATCACTTATATACCATCCCTTATTATAAGAAATACAGGGACTACTCTATTTTTAGTGTGACTTGAATCATCAGAGAGCCTAAGGATTGGCTTTGCAGCTGTGGTGAGAATCAAAAAACAACGATCTTCACACTGTAACTGAAGAAACAGATGGGGTTTTTCAATAAATCACATTTGAATACCTAAGCACAATTGTACCCACAATTTTATTGCTACATTTTAATCTCTGCAATAATAATTACATCAGTATTAATACAATCAAATATTGCTTTTGACATTCCATTACAAAGAAACAATTATGAGTATGTATATATGCATGTATATATGCATATATACATGCATATGGCGGTTTATGCATCTTAGAACAGCAGTATACTATTCTAACGTAACAAAATGTTAATATAAATTTATTTCTAAATTTAAGCTTAAATTAAAATTGATTCAGATAAGTCATCTGATAATTGAAATATGAGAGAGTGAAATATTAATATAGAAACTGTTATCATAATTTGAATAATATAATGCAGTCTTACTAATTACAATTTATCAGCATCTATTTAGGTATCATTAAATTCGTTAAAAAGGAAAGGATGTGGAGATGCTGTTTTACTTTGCGGCTGATTAAGCCAAGTCTGTTTACACACAGGACAGATTCGAGGCTTTGAAACTGTCACTTGAGAACAATAGCAGTTTGGTTAACAACTCCTTTTTCTTCACAAAATAAACGCTGCACATCTCAACCAAAGTTAAATAGATGGAAGCAGAAAGCATTGGTGCTGGTCAGTGATGCCAGAAACCAAGATTAACAATCAAGTAAGATAAAAGCTGTTTGAGTGTTTCCATGCGCAGTCTGGAGAGCTACTACATGTTATAGCACCTCAGCATGCTGCTTTGAGTGAAGGTGTATTGTTGGGTGCCACTGACTTTCCTAAAAACATTTTAGCCAGCTGCCTAGGAAGGTGTAAACATCCCCAGTGGTGTAATGTGCATACTGAGGCAAAATCCAGGTGTTATGTTCCTTTATCTCTGGCAGGATAGATATATATACTTCTGCACCTGTGACTATGATTTGAATCGGCCTGTGAACCAGAGTGTTGACAAACTGTTACTATGGAAGAAGTGATGTGGTCTGGCGAATGATGGAACAGTGTAACAACATATTTTATACAGTAATTTATTTATTTATTCACTTTACATCCTGATTACTGACTCCCTTCGTTCCTCTCATCTAAGTACTCACACTGCAAGTCTATTGGCTCCATCTCCTGCAGGTCCTGGGAGCAGACCTCCTTCTCTACTGAGAGACATGTAATCTAGCCTTGTCTAGAACCTGGATATAGCTAATGGCTGGACTCCAGCTAGGAGTCTGTCTCAAAACCCAGTCAGTAAATGCAGTAAGTAAAGTTCACAGACTTACTGCATTGTGTTTAAAAGGCCACAAACTAACACTTCAAGAGCAAAAAAATAAAATTTTGTAAATGGCCTCAAGAGCAACTAAAATTAGTTTGCCTTGAATGAGCTGAGTGTGCACATTTTTTACTGAAAAAACGGATGTTGGACCATTCAAGAAAGAGATGTCAAACCTAGGGATGGAGATCAAAAATCTACTATAACTAGTGTAATTTCCATCAAAGCTGCTGTTAGTTCTACCTCTTAATTATTCCTATATGTTACATCAGAAAATGGAAAATTGAAAGACTAAAGGGATAAAATAAAATGTGTGCTGCGGATGCAATGGCCCACAGACAAACAACAGCCTGCAGTACCTAGGGGCTGAGCATGTATCTGGATGCTTAGACCTATAGCCTGGCTATTAACCAAGTTTCTATTTTGCTGTGTACCATTCTGGTTCTGACTCTGGGATACAATTGCATCTGGCTGATTACTCTCAGCAATCTGTCTGTGCCAGGTTTCCCAAGTCCTATGAGTATATGCATGACTCTATACCTTGGATTAATGCTGTATACACATTAGGATGCTCTATCATTGGCTATTTGAGTTAAAGAAAGAAATATTGATTTTGAGTTCTGGGCAGAAAATATATCCAGTAAGCAGTTTAGTGACCCAAGGTTTCATGACTTTCAAGAATAATTGAAGAGGTATTTTAGAAAAGTATAACTATGTATATTTTAACTATTTATGTTCTGGTGTGTGTGTGTGTGTGTGTGTGTGTGTGTGTGTGTATTTTTGTGTGTGTATTCAAATGCAGAAAATGCAGTTTTGAATGTGGATAGGGTACACATTTGTACATGTTCATATGACTGCCAGAGGTTAAATTCTTCAATTGGTTCTCTGGTGCCTTCATATTTTTTTACATTACTAAAGATATAGATAGTGTGTGTGTGTGTGTGTGTGTGTGTGTGTGTGTGTGTGTGTGTGCATGTAGACATGCAGGTCTGCTATGAAGAGGGAACCCATGTGTGCATGCAGATAAACTACAAAGAACAAACTCTACTATTCTTTCTCTGGTGCCTTAAATTCTTAAATATTTTGTTCAATTATACACATAAATATAGGATGTTTGTTCAAAGCTCCATGTCTTAAACAAATATCCACACTTATTCTTACTATCTATGCTTATATTTACAACTTCATCTTCTCTTTATGTATGCAAGAACATATACATGCACATGTTCATGAACACATGTATGTGTATTCATGTGTATAAATGGCTCGACATGGCTGAATAGGATATTTCATTTTTATTTTTAACAGTTCAATTTAATTACATTTCTGCCTTCATTTCCTCATATAAACACTTTTATCTAACAGTATTTTCCTTCAATTTTATGTCCTCATTTTTAAAATAATCATTGTTTTATAACCTATGCATAAATATATGTATGCATATTTATATACATATTTTTAAAAATATAACCTTTTGTACTCTTAATGTTACCTGAATGTTTTTCTTCAAAGCCGAACTTTTGGTACTAAACGACCAACTGATATTCTCTTCCCTGAAAAGGACAATATCTCCCTTTTTCAGATATTCTCAGCTGACTATCCTACTTTGTGTGAGGCTGAATCCTTATGGTCTTTTTTTGTCCTCTTTGGCAAGTTTATTTCCATCACCTTATTCAGCTGATTTTTTGGTCAGTCTTGTTGATCAGTCTCAATCTGATATTGCCAACACGACACAGTATCTCATAGAAAACTTTCTGAACACCAGGCCTTACATTTTTTCTGACACATTTGATACAAGGTTGCCGAAGAATTCTATGTGGAAGGGTTCTAATCATGTCTGTATAAGCTTCCAAAAGAGGAGGATAATCAACAATCTGACCCACTATGATGGCTATGAGAACACTAACCAATAAATAATCACTAACCAGTAAAATAATCCTAGGGTTGCAATATTGACACATATGTTTGGGAAATAACAGACAGCTTTGTAATTGAACGTATGACCTGACCAACAAGAGGAATATCATGCTTAGTATTGGAAACCGAGTTCACTACTCAGTGGTACTGAATCAAGATTCCTGGATGAGAACCTACAACCACAGATATATTAAACCAACATAATTTCTAACTACAGTTTATAGTCATTTATGATCAAACCCAAAATAAGTTTAGTTTTCTCATCTTGTCAAGAAGCTTCTCTTTGAAATACATAAATGTTATTACAAAAGCAAAACAACAACAAAAAGTACATTTCAATCAAAATACAGAATTGTTTAGGTCTGTATCCAATTCTTTATATTACATGTTTAGGCCATCTTGTTTGTGCATAGATGTATGTAATTCTACAGGGTTCTGAGAGACTCTGAAAGCAAACATCTCTGAATAAAACTGGCTCTAACTAGTTCGGCATTCCATTAAATGTCATACTGATATCATAGTTTTTGCTAACTTGGTTTGGTAGAATTCTTGTATATGCAATATTATCTGATAAGAACCTATCTGTGCAATTCTATTATCTTGTTCAGCAAATAGTATTGTTTTTCAAATATCTACCACCTCTTGCTAATTTTAGACAGTGATTCTCACTAAAATTCACCAACTAATCTAGTTGTGCTAACTAGCAATATTCAGAGATCTGTTGCTAGATGCCATGTTCCAGAATTGCACAACTATAACACTATCTATGGATTTTTATTTCTTTAGTCTGTAATTGAATGCACATGCTCATAATTGAAGGTAAGTATGTTGCTGCCTGATTCAATGTTCCACTTAGGCATATTTGGTATTAAAAGAATAATAAACCTTGTGAAATAATTCCATGAGCATAAGTCTTACAACTCTATGTAAATCCCCAGTCTTCTCTACCACATCTCTTCAGTTTCCTTTCAGATCCTACTTGGATTTCAATTGTAGTTTTCGTAAAAGATAGGAAATATCAAAGTGTCTGAGCTATTCCATCTGTGTGAGCCACTAAGATGTAATAGGGCAAGAACACAGAAGACTCTACCAAACATTAGACATAAGCCAAATTTCTGTGAAAATATTAACATGTAATATATTTTCCCATGGATTGATTTTAGAATTCCTTACAATAAAATTAAGGTGGTAAAGAGTTTTTCATGTAATTCAGCATTATACTTTGTCTTCCTTTTACCACTATGCTAGGATAAGGTGAATGCTACATGTAAGCATGCTACAAAACTCTTATGTAAATTCACAGTTCTACCAAATTTCCTCACATAATTTCACACCTAAATATTAGGTCTTATTAGGACATTAGAGAGTTTTCAGCTCAAATCCACATACAAATTGCTCATGATTTTTCTATTCAATAAAGTAGAATTCTATCATGATAAAGGAAGGAAGTTATGACAAACAATGTAGTCTTTAGCTACAGTATGTCTGCTGTGAAAACATATGATTGATATGAGTACTGTATCCATAAAGTCCCAAAATAAGGAAACATAAAGTTTAAATATACATTACACTATGTTGAAATGTGAGAGTGGAGGGTGGAAACTCAAAAGTTCCAGCTGCTAGCTTAAGAATTAATTACTGGCAGAATGGGATGAAGAACACTCAGAGGGCAGACCAGGAGGGAGAATAATGACTGTATTGTAAAAAAAGTAAAGAATAAAAAAATGAAGTACTGGAAAGAAATAATCTTCTCCATGGTTGATCCCTTAGATGGGACAGGTTATGCTAAGTGTTCAGTCCTAAATGAATGCACACAGAATATAATTGAGGAATATTAAACTGCTGAGGGTTTTAGAAGTTGTTCACTAATTATATACATTTATATGCATACAACTACAAAAATTAATAAAGCTATGCCATGCTGAAGATTTCTGTAACTCTAGGAAATTTAGCACTGAATTGTATTTACTGATCGTTGCCTCACACACCTAAACTAATTGTACAGAACTTCAATGGGATCCTATTTGTGTGTACTAGATATGGTTCTATATAGCTGGTGTAATCTAAGACCTCTCACATTTTTAATCTTCACAGCCATAAAGAGTATTAACTTTTCAATTACTCTTTATCTACAATATACCTGCTATATTGGAGGCCAATAACAAAGTTTCATCACCACATGCTTTTTCTCTGGTTATTTATTACCTTACACAAGAAATATCTTTCAGGACTGAAACTCACCATCAGACATATTTTTCTGTACCTGCAGTAGTAGCCATGTTGCTTCTGAAGCTGCATACTGATACTTCAGTTATTGATGTGCATTTGGAGGGAGAAACCTGTTATATATCAATCAAGCATATCTGCCAATGAACAACACAAAGAACACTGTTAAACTCACAATCACTCTCCAGGTATCGTCATCTTTGTGATGTACCTTACCACTACATGGCCCATTCCTTTTCCTGCTCTCTTACAAAGCAAAACCACCAGGTAAAGTTTCCCTCTCTAATCTGCAATAGTTTATATAAATTTTCTTCAGTTGCATGTCTCTTCTCCAATATCAAGTATAAAATCACTACTATTTCCAAACTCAACAATCATATCTTCATCTACATCTTTCCTTTACCCACCTCAAATTTAAATCAGGAACTATTTTCCCCAACAAGGATAATAGCTTTCATATAGCTACATAGTTAGAGTCCTCCTACCTTTAGAATCTGGCCTGTATACTCTAGTCTATCCACAAAGCCACTTCTACTATGTCAGAGTTGCATAAAACAAGTCATGGCAAATTTTCTGTATGCTCTAGAAGAAGAAAGAACTCAAAGAAACTAAGTAATAAGGAGGGCCCAAGTCAGAAGACATAAAGTCACAAAGAAGGGATAATAAAACAGAGTTTGTAGGAGGACAGAGGGAGGAATCTAGGTGGGAGAAGGAGTGAGGAGGGGAAGGGCGATTAGAAATAGGGATAGGTGGGTGGTTGAAGACTGTGAAAGAGAACAGAAATCTATGGGGTCATCACTGGGACCAACCAGAGACCTGAGACATTGGAAGCTCCCAGGAATAAGTACTGAAATTTAATAAATTTAAATTTAAAAAATTACAGTGCTGAAATTTAATAATTATAAATTAATGAAAATACCTAGCACCCTAATAGAATTAGTAATTTTCCAAAAGTGAGAAAGAAAATGATACAAATAGTTACGAAGTCACACAACATTTACTAGACAATGTCCTCTGGGAATTTAGTTTAAAAAAATGTGCAGTGGGTGTTTCTGAGGCAAACATCATAATCTATATCTAATTGAAAATAACATCATTCAACAGAAACAATAAGATATGCACAAAATTACAGATTGAAACATACGACTTGGAAATATGTAAATACATGAAAACATTGTGTTTTAATAGTATTTTACATGGAAGAAATCAAAAATTGAAAACAAAAGAGAAAATCATCCAAAAAATTAATAATTAAAAAGGAAATAAAATTACCCATGGTTTACTATACTACCAGCTAAGGGGTGGTGACTCTGTATTCAGGAAAAGCTTCTCAGAACTTGGGAGAGAAGAAAGTCCTCAGTGCCCATGTTTGAGATCATCATAAGCAGCATGGAGAGACGCTGAACATGGAAAGGAAAATGTTTAGGAATAAATAGTAAATAACTGTTAAACTATGTTCAACTAAACAGTAAATAATTTTCATATGATTAGTAAGATCTATTTGAGATTTAGAAAGTCCTAAATTCTTAGGCAAATATTTTTTTATATTTTTATTTACATTCAAAATCATTTCCCCTTTCCCGTTTCCTCCCTCCCCGAAAGTCCCATAAGCCCCCTTCCCTCCCTCTTTTCCCCATTCAACCCCATCTCGTTTCTCTGTCTCCGCATTCCCCTACATCCTGAATTCAATATTAAAAAGCAACTTAGAAATTTTGTACAGTGGACCTCAGAGTCCCATATATATTATTCATTTGTCATAATGCTTAAAATTATTCTAAAATTTGCACAAAAACACAAGAAATCATGTATCAGTACAATTGTCCTGAATATAAGAAGTGATTTCAATCATATTTTCTGTTTTCAAAACTTATTAAAATATGGCATTGCAAACACAAATTGAAAATTATTTACTGTATATTGAATGATGGTTCAAAAATACCATTTACTAATTTTCATTTAACACATCTTTAAAAATTGCTAAAAATATATTAGATAAAAAGTTTCCCCAAACTCATATGTCCTGGTTCATAATAGCTGAATAGTATTCCTTTGTGTAAATGAACCACATTTTCTGTACCCCTTCTTTGGATGGAACTAGAAAATATCATCCTGGGTAACGTAACAAACCCAAAAGGACACTATGGTCAGAACTTGAAAATATCATCCTTAGTGAGGTAACCCAATCACAAAAGATCACACATGGTATGAAGTCACTGATAAGGGGATATTGACCCAGAATCTCAGAATACCCTAGACACAATCAGCATATCAATAGATTTCTAAAAAGATGGAAGGAGAGACCCCTGGTCCTGGAAAGACTGGATGTAGGGGAACGCCAGGACAGAGTAATGAGAGGGGGTTGAACGGAGAAAAGAGGGAGGGAAGGGGGCTTATGGGACTTTCGGGGAGGGAGGAAACGGGAAAGGGGAAGTGATTTGGAATGTAAATTAAAAAAATAAAATAAAATTAAATTAAAAAAAAAATAAATGTATATTAGCTCCAAAAGTAAAGAATATCTAGGATACAATCCACAGAACTCAAGAAATTTAACAAGTTGAAGTGCTCAAGTGAGGTCAGTTCAATCCCACTTGTGACAGAGAAGAAAGCAATTACAGAACACAGAGAGGGGTAGGCAGGGACCTGGGTGGGAGAATGGAGAGAGAGGGGGGAAATAGGAAACATGACAAGGTATTAGGTTGGTGGAGGCAGGAGAGAAAACCTGAGGGTCAGCAGATGGAATGGAAATATGTAACCCTGTGGGGTTGGAAGTCAGAGACTTGGGAGGTGACAGACTCTCAGGACTCAAAGGTAGGGACCATAGATGAAATGCTGTACAGTTGGGAGAGTGAACTTGTAGAGTTCACCTCTGGTAAAAAGACAGGGCATCAAGTGGAGGGGTGGGGTTGCCATCCCACAGTCAAAAACTCTGACCCAGAATTGTTCCTGTTTGAAAACCTGCAGGAAGAAAAATGGAGAAGAGCCTGTGGAAAAGGTGGTCCAGTAACCACCCAAATTGTGATCCATCTCAAGTGGAGGATTCAAGGTCTGACACTATTACTGATGCTATGGTGTACTTACAGACTATCCTCTTAGAGGCCCAAGAAGTAGCTGACAGAGACAGATGCAGATATTTATACCTAAGCAATGGACTGAAGTCAGGGACCTGTGTTGTTGAATTAGGGAAAGGCTAGAAGAAACTGAGGACAAGGGAGACCGCATAAAAAGACCACCAGTCTCAACAAACCCAGACCCCTGAGATCTCTCAGACAATGAGCCACCAAACAGTCAGCATTCACTAGCTGGTATAAGGCCTCCAACATATATACTGCAGAGGACTGCCTGGTATGATCTCAGTGAGATAAGATGTGCCAAATCCCAGAGAGACTTGAGGCATCAAGGATTTGGGAGGTCTGGCAGGGGGAACATCCTCATGGAGACAGGGAGAAGGGAGAATGGGATGAGGAACTCTGGTAGGTTGGTCCAGGAGAGGGGGTAATGACAACACTGTAAAAATAAAAAACTAAAAGTAGTAAAACATTTTTTAAAAATGTTTCTCAAATCTAGTGAAAATGGATAACATGGCAAAAATATATTTTTAACTCACATAATACATATTGTTGATATTTGTATTTGAGTGTATGTGTTTGTGTGTGCTAGCATTCAAGTTTGCCTGTATAAGTGCTTGTGTTTGAGCTTATTATATGTGTGCTTATACAAAATATCAAAGAATATGAAGAGGCCATATATTTAAAGTGAACAAGGAGGATGGTATGGGGATCATTTGAAAAGAAGGAAGTTAGGGGAGACATGATATATCCAAAATTAACGTGGAGAGCAGTACAGAAAGATAATAATACTGAGTTATTGCTTCCATATACTTGTATTATCATATGTTCAAAAAATATGATGGTTTACAGCCTGCAAATAACAAAGAAACATGTTGATTAATATCAAAGGCAAAACAAAATGCTAAGGATTAGTGGAGTTCCAATGACTAAAAGAATGTGTGTAGGGGGAGGTATTGATACTAAAGTCAGATTCCCTAATCGGTTCTTGATTTGATCAATAAAGGAATCTGGGAACCAAATGCTGGGTGGAAAAGATAGGTGGGACTTCCAGGTCCCAAGAGGAAAAAGGAGATGCATGGAAAGAGAAGAGGCTTTTGCAGCCGTACACTGGGACAAGAAGAAAACAGAACCATGTAAGGCCTTGGGGCAGTTAGGGTCTGCAGCCTCCACCTTGGACAGGATCAGAGGATGTAGGCAGGACCTAGCTGATATAGGCTAGCTGATTAGTTTATGTCAGGAGACTTTGTGTACAGCAATTGTGTGAGTAGGCAAATTCTAAAATAATAAAACTATCTGAGTATTTTTCATCTGCAGAGCAAAGGAGGTAGTGTGGAAAGTCTGGTCAGTTATGCTAGCTTGCTGAAGCTAAGCTGGGAAGAACAAGAAGTGGAGAGCAGCCAGAGTGAGGTTAGCAGTTCCAGGGCAAGCCGGGAGTGGGTCTGGTGGCAGCCACTCTAAGAACTAAGCCAAGAGGGACCAGAGCACAGGATATGCTCCCAGGAAAGGCAGTAGTGTGTTTATTAAAATTACACACAACGAATGTATTTACTTAGACATGGGGGACAGCAGTCATGTCAAGGAACCCACTGCCTCAGACTTGTGGAACTTTCAAATCCTTCCCCATGTTAGAATGAGTGTGAGGGCAAAGATTTCCATTTCATATGGTACTGACCAAGCACTGCTTCCTCTCAAATAATTAAGATACAAAATCACCTATAGTGATCTCTTAGTCAATATTAGTTGCATGCATGAAATAGCAAGGTGTTTGGCTCAAGTATACAATGTATACTCATTTTCATTCCAACTAGTGTACTGGCAAAGTTGTGACTTCTGGTTTACCACATATTTCACTGGGATTTTTGCAATGTGTTCATAATGTAAATTGCCAAGGACAGATAGACTAAGAATTAATCAGCAAAAGCAAGCCTTAATTAAGGACACACAAAAAACTTGCCCATAGGCCAACCTGAAATGCATAATTACTAAATTGAGTCATTTTCAAGAATATATCCAGGTTATATCAAAATGATTAAAAAAATATCGTGTACAGTTTCCTAGTTCGAGAAAAAAATTGCTTCAATGATAAAGACACATTGTTCATAATGCTGGGTTTTAATGTATCAATTGAAATAAAGTAGATATTTACTTTGATTGATTGATAACAGAAATCTTATGATTAGGACAATCCCCCATATCTTAAGGTGGGATTTTGAGTTTGATTTATCAGTTTCAGAGTCATTTATGAGAAGAAAATAGGAAACAAAATAATCCTTACGGTCTCTCAATAAAACTGAAGTGTGCTACAAACATGATGCTGTGACTCAGAGGACAGGAATGTGGGATGGGCTGGCAATTATTCTTTTTCAAAGCCATATAAGATAAGACATAATTTTCTAACTGAATATAAATAGGGTGGAGATGCACCACAGATATGAATATTAAAGTAGTAGACTTGATTTTGGGGAACATATCAGTTTCAATGTGTACTTAGAATATATTAGTTCTATGAAGCCACAATTACACTAATACCAAAAGCACACAAAGATCCGACAAAGAAAGAGAATCTCAGGCCAATCTCTCTTATGAATATCGATGCAAAAATACTCAATAAAATTCTTGCCAACCGAATCCAAGAACACATCAAAACGATCATTCACCACGATCAAGTAGGCTTCATCTCAGGGATGCAGGGATGGTTCAATATAAGGAAATCCATCAATGTAATCCACTACATAAACAATCTCAAAGAAAAAAACCACATGGTCATCTCATTAGATGCTGAGAAAGCATTTGACAAAATTCAGCATCCTTTCATGCTAAAGGTCTTGGAAAGATCAGGAATTCAAGGCCCATATCTAAACATAGTAAAAGCAATTTACAGCAAACCGGTAGCCAGCATCAATCTAAATGGAGAGAAACTTGAAGCAATCCCACTAAAATCAGGGACTAGACAAGGCTGCCCTCTCTCTCCATATCTTTTCAATATAGTACTTGAAGTTCTAGCTAGAGCAATTAGACAACAAAAAGAGGTCAAAGGGATACAAATTGGAAAGGAAGAAGTCAAACTATCACTATTTGCAGACGATATGATAGTATACATAAGCGACCCAAAGAACTCCACCATAGAACTCCTACAGCTGATAAACGACTTCAGCAAAGTGGCCGGATATAAAATCAACTCAATCCGCATATCAATAGATTTCTAAAAAGATGGAAGGAGAGACCCCTGGTCCTGGAAAGACTGGATGTAGGGGAACTCCAGGACAGAGTAACGAGAGGGGGTTGAATGGAGAAAAGAGGGAGGGAAGGGGGCTTATGGGATTTTCGGGGAGGGAGGAAACGGGAAAGGGGAAGTGATTTGGAATGTAAATTAAAAAAATAAAAAAAAAATCAACTCAAGCAAGTCAGAAGCCTTCCTATACTCAAAGGATAAGCAGGCTGAGAAAGAAGTAAGAGAAATAATACCCTTCACGATAGCCACAAACCATATTAAGTATCTTGGCATGACTCTAACCAAACAAGTGAAAGATCTATATGACAAGAACTTCAAGTCTCTGAAGAAAGAAATTGAAGAAGACCTCAGAAGATGGAAAAATCTGCCATGCTCATGGATTGGCAGGATTAATATAGTAAAAATGAGCATCTTACCAAAAGTAATACACAGATTCAATGCAATCCCCATCAAAATCCCAACTCAATTCTTCATAGAGTTAGAAAGAGCAATTCAAAAATTCATCTGGAATAACAGAAAACCCAGAATAGCTAAAACTATTCTCAAGAGTAAAAGAACCTCTGGGGGAATCAGTATCCCGGACCTCAAGCTGTACTACAGAGCAATAGTGTTAAAAACCGCGTGGTATTGGTACAGTAACAGACATGTAGATCAATGGAACAGAATTGAAGACCCAGAAATGAATCCACAATCCTATGGTCACTTGATCTTTGACAAAGGAGCTAAAACCATCCAGTTGAAAAAAGATAGCCTTTTCAACAAATGGTGCTGGCTCAGCTGGAGGTCAACATGCAGAAGAATGCAAATTGACCCATTCTTATCTCCTTGCACTAAGCTCAATTCTAAGTGGATCAAAGATCTCCACATAAAACCAGACACACTGAAACTAATAGAAGGGAAACTAGGGAAGAACCTTGAACATATGGGCACAGGGGAGAATTTCCTGAACAGAACTCCAATAGCTTATGCTCTAAGATCAAGAATAGACAAATGGGACCTCATTAAATTACAAAGTTTTTGCAAGGCAAAAGACACTGTCAAAAAGACAAAGCGGCAACCAACTAACTGGGAAATGATCTTTACCAACCTTACATCCGACAGAGGGCTAATATCCAAGATATACAAAGAACTCAAGAAGTTAAACTCCAGAGAGGCAAGTAACCCTATTAAAAAATGGGGTACAGAGCTACACAAAGAGTTCTCACCTGAAGAATATCTAATGGCTGAGAAGCACCTAAAGAGATGTTCATCATCCTTAGTCATTAGGGAAATGCAAATCAAAACAACCCTGAGATTCCATCTCACACCAGTCAGGATGGCTAAGATCAAAAACACAGGAGACAGCAGTTGTTGGCGAGGATGTGGAGAAAGAGGAACACTCCTCCACTGCTGGTGGAATTGCAGGCTGGTACAACCACTCTGGAAAGCAGTCTGGCGGTTCCTCAGAAAACTGGGCATGACACTCCCGGAGGATCTGGCTATACCACTCCTAGGCATATACCCAGAGACTTTACCTGCATGCAATAAGGACACATGCTCCACTATGTTCATAGCAGCCTTATTTATAATAGCCAGAAGCTGGAAAGTACCCAGATGTCCCTCAACGGAGGAATGGATTCAGAAGATGTGGTATATCTACACAATGGAATACTACTCTGCAATTAAAAACAATGAATTCACGAAATTCCTAGGCAAATGGTCAGATCTTGAAAATATCATCCTTAGTGAGGTAACCCAATCACAAAAGAACACTCATGGTATGCAGTCACTGATAAGGGGATATTGACCCAGAATCTCAGAATACCCTAGACACAATCCGCATATCAATAGATTTCTAAGAAGATGGAAGGAGAGACCCCTGGTCCTGGAAAGACTGGATGTAGGGAACGCCAGGACAGAGTAACGAGAGGGGGTTGAATGGAGAAAAGAGGGAGGGAAGGGGGCTTATGGGACTTTCTGGGAGGGAGGAAACGGGAAAGAGGAAGTGATTTGGAATGTAAATTAAAAAAATAAAATAAAATAAATAATATAAAAAAAGAATATATTAGAGGCTTTTAATTGATGTCTAGATGTTTCTCTAAAGGACATGCTGTCTGGTATTTTTTCCTATATTTACACTATGATTTCCTTACACCTAGAGTATAATCTGTAATAATTCCCCTGTTATAAACCTCACTGTGTCTGAGATACATAACTGAAGATTCAAATCTATCCCTCTTGGATTGGCAATGCACAATGTGATGTAATATATACCATGTATATACATGGTATATATTCTGGTTTATATAGGAGGAGTAAGAGAGCAGGAACTATAATTAGGATATTATATGAGACTATATGATATAAAATATTATATGAGAAAACAATCTATTTTCTTTTTATTATTAATTATTTTATTTTTTACATCCCAAATTTTGACCGCCCCTGGTACCCAGTCCACAAATTCTTTACCTCATGCCCCCTCTCTTTTGTGACTGAGACGGTGCTCATCCCCCCACACACCCATTCCTCACTCTGCTAGCATCCCCATTCTCTGGGGTTCCAAGTTTCTACAGAATTAAGCACATCTTCTCCCATTGATGCTAGACAAAACATATGTCTCTGCTACTTATGTAACATGGGCCATGTACCAGCCCATGTATGCTCTTCGGTTGGTAGCTTAGTCTCTGGTAGCTCTGAAGGGCTCTTGGTTAGTTGATAGTGTTCTTCCTATGGGGTTGCAATCCCCTACAGCTTTTCATCCCTTCCCCTAACTCTTCCATAGGGGATCCCTGACCTCAGTCCAATGGTTGGCTGTAAGTATCTGCATCTGTTTCAGTCAGCTGCTGCTAGTGCCTCTCAGAGGACAGCCATGCTAGGTTCCTGTCTGCAAGCACAACATGTCATCAGTAATAGTGTTGGGGTTTGGTGCCTGAGCATGGGATGCATTCCAAGTTGGGCCTTTCCTTCAGTCTCTGATCCATTTTAGTCCCTCCATTTCCTTTAGATAGGAACAATTTTGAAGATGGGTGGGCAGCACCATGCCTCAAATGGGGGCTATGTCTTTCTACTGGAGGTGGTCACTTTAGGTTCCTTCTTCTCACTGTTAAGCATTTCAGCTAAGGTCATCCACACTGTGTTCTGGAAGCCTCTCACATCCCTAGGGTCTAGGACTTCCTAGGTGTTCTCCCTGCACACACACAAACAGAAAGAAGGGGCAGGAAGGGAGGGAGACACACTATAGCAAAACATTTTTACAAAATAGTAGTAAGTCCTATGTGAAATTTTCATTGATTACACTTGTAATATGATGGGATATCAAGAAGCATGGACTCCATGGTGAATTCATAGAAGTGGAAGGCTTTTAATGAATCATATATCTGCCTACCTAAGAATAATTATATTCAGACAACTCTATGACTACTTTTCTGTCTTTGTCAATAAAAATTACATAATTATTAGTATAACCAAATATTTCCATTGACTTTTCATTTCAAAGAAACAGTTAGGAGAGCTTACTGTTCTAAGATAACAAAATATTAATGTAATTTTAGATTTAAATTTAAATTAAGAATAAATTAAAACTGGATTCAGGTAAAAAGTAATCATTTTGAACTATTAAAATTTCAGAAATTATAATCACTATTTGAATAACATAATGAATTCTTAATTCTTGGGGACCAGGTTAACAAAGTTACCAAAGTGATCATAACAGACTAGACTACATCCTTAAGGTTCTGATTTCTTAAGCTTCCTGAAGGTAACCCATTCACACACCCTGATCGTGGGACGCATCCCTAGTGTAAAGCTCCTAATAACAAGTCAGATCTATATTGGAGTTTGTCCAGTGAGCCTCCAACTAATAATGCCTAAGGAGAGAAGAACAGCAACACTTACTATATTACCATGAGAACTTCTGGAAACCTACTTGTATTTTCTAGACTGATGAAGAATGAGAAGGCTTTTCAAAACATGTTGTACACAATAAAAAAAAAAGGATGTAACCCTCCTTCTCTCCTCCTTTCCCTGTTGCTATTTAATTATCAGCTCTATTAGTATCTCTATCGTATTATAACTTTAACTTTCCCAGGCTCTGTTATTAATCTATAAATCCCTTAACTTTACACCATGAGAATTACTTCTGCTGAGATCTCTAACTTACAAAACACTTCTGTGGTTGTATATGCTTTGCTGAATTGTCTCCAATGTGTGTCCCTTGACCATAACTCCTAATGCTGAATTACTATCCTCTCAAAATATTGCACATGAATGGACCTTCTCAGAAAACAAGACTAACATGCGGCAGTGGTTCTCAACCTGGAGGTTCAGATTCATTTTGGGTTGAGTGAACCTTTGACAGGGACGACCTGAGATTATTAACAAACACAGATATTTAAATTACAATTCATAACAGTAGCAACATTACAGTTTAAGAAAACAATAAAAATAAATTTAAGGTTGAGTTTCAAGACAATATGTGGAACTTTATTAAAGTGTTGCAGAATTAGGACGAAGGTTAAAAACCACTGACAATACATACATTAATCACAAATGATATGTAATAAATACAATGAAAATGGTTTACAATTTCATTTAACTACATAATTTAACAGCATAAATATACACAACTTACCTTACTGTAGTAACTGGTGGAAACAGAAGCAGACAAGCAGACACTATATACTAAATAAAGATAAGTATTGACAATCAACCCTAAAAAGAAATGTACAAGAAATATTACACAGAATGAACAGTTTTTATTTAAGAATGTATATGTAGGAATATATATCCAATAACATTCAGTGAAAAAGCAGGTTATGAGTATGAAGGACAGTGAGAATGAGTATGTAGAATGATGCAAAGGGCAAGGAAAGGTAGAAATGTTGTAACGAAATTATATTATAGTTTTTCAAAAATTTATTTATTAACTTTACATCCTGATTATAGCCTGACTTCTGTCCTCTCCTCCTAGTCTCACGTTCACAATTCCCCTTTCAACACTACACACTCAACTTCTCCACAGAGAAGAGGAAGCCACTAGGGGAACCGACCTGCCTGGCACATGAAGTTGCAGCAAGATTAAACACATCCTCTCCCTCTGAAGCCTAACAAGGCAGCCCCACTAGGTTAAAGGGATCCAAAGGCAGGCAATAATAGATATAGACAGTTCCTGCTCCAATTTTTAGGGGAACTACATGAAGAAAAGGCTGCACATATATAGGAAATGTAGGTCCAATCACTGCATGTTCTTTGTTTGGGGGTTTGATCTTTGTGAGTCCCCATGGGTGCTAGTTAGTAGACTACTTAAGTCTTCTTGTAATATCCTTGGCACCACTGCCTCCCTCCATCCTTCCTCCTACACTTTGCAAGGATCCCAAGCTCTGACTGTCTTGAGGCTCTAAATCTTTGCATCTATTTTCATCAACTGCTCAGTGAAGATTCCCAAAGAACAGTTATGTTAAGTTTCCGTCTGCAAGCATAGCAGAATATCATTAATAGTGTCAGGGGTTGGCTCTTTACCATGGAATATGTCTCACATTGGGCCAGTAGCAAAACTACAGTTTTAAAATACCAAAGAAGATTATTGTATTGTTAGTGGTCACCAAAATATAAGAAAATAAAATAAAGGGTTTGAGCATTACAAAGTTTGAGAACCAGTTACAGGGAATAGAGTAGACATGACAAAATAACAATTATGATTGAAAATGATTTACAATTTCAAAAAAGACTCAGTATAACTGCATTAACATACAGGACTTACTTCACTTAAGTGACTGGTGAAAACAGATGATGATAGGCATACACTCAATATTTAGTGAAGATTAAAGGTCTAATAATCAGTCCTGAAAAAAGAAAACAAGTAATATTGTAAGACAACAATATTTATATGTAAAATAAATATGTATATATATGCATGCTATATGAATTAGCAAAAAGGGGGGATATGAATATTCCAGAGTGTGAATGTGTAAATGGAATGTCTGGAAAGAAAATGTTATATGTTACTATGAAATCATAATCAAAAGAATCAAAATATATAAAAGAGAGGGGATGGTTTGGAAGAAATGTTCTTTCTTTGGGCCTATAGATCAGTTCTTTCCTTCATTAAATCTCAGATAACTGAAGGTATAGAAGAAGAGTAAACATATATATTTACCACAAACCTCTTGTAATACACACCTGGATTGACAAATATACTCTGTGAGACTTATTAATGATAGCAGGATAGAAATAAAGGAGAATGTAACTGTTAGAGTATACCTTAATCTCTAAGAATGGCATTGAGTATCAGGTAGGAAAATGTCAGCAAAAGACCCCATCTGAAAAACTGAAGCTCTCTCAAATTGATAACTGAGAGAAATAAAAAAAATTCCTATTTTTCCAGTGGAGTCTCACTGCATATAAGAATTCCTCTAAAGGGTGGGACTTAACAGGAGATGGTTCCCCAAAAGCACACAATTTCATTTTTTGAGGTATTTTGTCTCATATTGCTTTTGGGGTGCTTTTTTTTTACCCTGGAAGTCTCCTTACTTATATATTCTGGTTTCTGATACTGTGTTTTTATGGAATTTCTGTGAGTGTGAACATGAGTGTCTCACACCTAAGTGTCCTGTACTTTTATTCTGACTACTTTTCTTCTGTTTGTTTGTTTGTTTATTCGTTTGTTTGTTTTAACCTATGCTTGTTAGATTAGTAGTAGCGGTAGCAGTAGCAGTAGCAGTAGTAGAAGAATTAGTGGCAGCGAAGAAAAACAAGAAACCTGAAAATCAAATCCTATACTCTCCTGACCCTGCACAGAGCCATAGCAGCTAGCACTTCCTCCCCTTGATGATCGTCCCACTGGGTGGGGTGCAAATGTCAGCCTTGGGAACAAAAGAAAAGCAGCAGAATCTAGCTTCCACACAGGGTCATAGCCCTGACTGGAGTTTCCTGACTCCAGGGTGGATGAGGTACCCACCTGTGAGTTGTTTTCAGTTTCTGAAGAGGGAATCTGAATCTGTGAGTCTGAATCTTTAGAATTTTTCTTGGAAGACAGAGAGCTCCACTGTCAGTTGCTTTCAGTTTAGAAATCTGTGAATATGTGAGTCTGAGTCTTTGGATTCATTTTTTTTTCAGATGTTTAACGACTATTTTGAGCCTGTCTATTCTGTTTCTTGTGTTGTTTGGTCCTATATTTTTGGACTGTGACAGATGCCATGGGACAGAATGTTTCTCACCTTAATCTTATTCTGAGTCATTTTAAGGAAATTAGGGCTAAGGGCCACTTTTTACAACTTAGAGTGGCCATCTTTTGATATTAGATTGCCACCAGAGGGGGACCTTTTATCTCCCCAGGGTGTTAACAGTAGAAAATAAAGTGTTTCAAAAGTCTTCCCTTTTCCCCCCTGATAGCACTTCTTTGTCAACAGGAATGGCAAAAGGTGATAAGAAACAGCATATAAGCCAAGCTGACTCCAGCCCAGCAGCCAGCTCTATCCTTCTTGGTGACATCGGCTTTAAGGCTGGAGAGATGACTCAGAGGTTGAGAGCACTGACTTCTCTTCCAGAGATCCTAAGTTCAATTCCCAGCAATCACTTGGTGATTCCCTTTTTTTCTCTAGACCAGCTCTGTGTTTTATGGCTCACACAGTCTTATCGCACTCTTCCCCTCCCACTCTGCCAAGTACAAGCACAGTGGACACTGGCCTCCAGAGACCCTAGAAAGCCTAATGCTGGGGTATTCTGTGGTCCTAACCAGGCTTTCCCTAAATTGAAAGGTGAGTTCCCAAAGAACAGGGCTCCACATTTGGACAGACTGGAAAGGAGAAGCCCCATTTGGACAGATGTATCCCACCCCAGAGCTTACAACAGACTCCTGGTCACCCATTTTGTTCAGTAAATGGCTATTTTTCTTGCCAGGAAAAGTGTTCACTCCCTGTCTGAAAATATATTGCCTCTGAGTTATAAATAAAAGGTCTTCATTGACACTATCTTGCCACAATCAGCCCACAGAGAAGCAACAACCACTCCCTTCCATGTGCATTATGACACTCAGTGCAGATACCTTCCCCCACTAAGCTCTTATAGGTTTTTTTCACCACAGACCGAGGTCATGAAACTGGCTCTTGGCCCCATAGGAAACTCACTCAGGTTGGAACTTTGACATAGTGAAAGGTAAGGAATTTCTCCACATTTACCACCAGGCTCTTTCAGCAGGTCTCAATAAAAATTTGACCAAAGTTTAACTGTGATATTAGACAGAAAATTGATAAAAGTCCAGTGATATTTCTTAAACAGGTCACAAAGACTTTATGTGTGAGGCTATATACACATAGACACCAAGAAAAAAGAGAATGCCAACACGGTAGCCCTAATTTTCATCAATTAGTGCCAGACATTTTAAAAAGTTAAACATTCAAAAAAGATTTAAAAAGTCATTGAGGGATCTAATAAAAGTTACAGAGAGAGTGAGAAAAAGTAAAGATTAAGACAGGAAAGATGCAGCTGGAAAGATGGCTCAGTGGTTAAGAGCACTGATTGTTCTTCTGAAGGTCCTGAGTTCAAATCCCAGCAACCACATGGTGGCTCACAACCATCTGTAATGGTGTCTGACGCCCTCTTCTGGTGTGTCTGAAGACAGCTATAGTGTACTTACATATAACAATAAATAAATCTTTAAAAAAGAAAGACATTAAATAGAGATTTGGTTAGAGTCCTAGACAACAAAGCCTCAGATCCTAAAATAAAATACAATGAATAAAATAAAATGAAATAAAATCCTAAGCTTCAATAGATTACTAAAAGAAGAGTAACTATAGGGGTCTTACAAACTCAAGGACCATAGAAATGACCGGAAGCTTATTTATCAAAGAAACTAAACCCAGTGGAAACAGGATGGCCACCTAGCCCACATATAATTATAGCCACAACACTGTTGAATAAAAATACAGATAAATTAACTTTGAGACAAACTTTGATTGTGACTCCTCCGCTTGTAATTAAAGACGTACTCAAGCAGCCTTCTACTTGATGGCTCAGTAATGCCTACATGATCCATCATCAGATAAAGCTGATCAGATCAGAAAAGAATAAAAATCTTAAAAAAAGAAGTATATACAGAAGATAGAAAAGGGAAAAATAATAATTTGGATGTGTGAAAAGCCATCAGGAATTATTTCAACTCTATAGCACAAATGGATAAAACACATAAATATATGAGTAAATAAATATACATGTGGAATTTTAATGATATTTTCATCATCTTAATCCCTTCACTGAACAAACCACCAATAACATGTTAGAAACAATCATTTGAGTTACTTTTCTGTCTGTCCAAGAAATTTCCAAGTTATAGGATATTTCTATTGTTTATTGCTGTCATCTAGACCTGGAGATGTAGCCCCAATGGCTGAAAAAAACATACCCACCTTTTAGAGTTCCCTGGTTTGAAACTGTTCTGAATGTTTCCTACTGGAGGACTAGGTTACATGGTACAAGAAAGAGTGGATGTCCCAATGTTGGTGAATGTGAGGGCAGCTTCAAATATGTTTTGACTCTAAATAGATCACTAGACAAAACAGTGTATGTTTTTGAAAATTATACAAGTGAAAGCAGGAAAATACTAACAGAATAAATAATGTTAGATCAATATACCAATCTGAATATACAGATTCTAATTTGTATATTAATCTAATTAACTAGTTTTGTGTGTGACATTCCATTTCTTAAGAAACACCATAAAGAATAAGCTGGAGTATTTTGTCCATTTCTGTATA
Source organism: Tokudaia tokunoshimensis (assembly GCA_036184795.1). Classification (NCBI taxonomy): domain Eukaryota; kingdom Metazoa; phylum Chordata; class Mammalia; order Rodentia; family Muridae; genus Tokudaia; species Tokudaia tokunoshimensis. The sequence goes on from BTHU01000001.1 coordinate 37,272,640, forward strand.
TATTATAAATTAAAATTTCAACAATTTTATATTATTGTACTATATATGAGCATTACAAGAAAAATAAACTTCAAAATATTATACAGTATATACAAAATTTATATAGTATGTGCAATTGTAAATATATATATATATATATATATATTTATATATTATGTAAAATATCCTACCAAAACATTGTCTTGTCTAGGATTACTAAGCCTGGGATGAAACACCATTACCAAAAGCAACTTGATGAGCAAAGAGTTTATTTGGAGTATACATTTTCTTGGGGTTTCAATTTTGTACATACTACATATATATATATATTACTACATCATTTAAATTACTATTTTATGTAATAATGGATGCTTGTGATTTCATGCTATATAAACCTGTGAATGTAAATTTGGTCTTTCAAATGCAGTGCCCTTACTTTTAGGTTTCTAGTTCACTGTCATTTGAAACCTTATCGATTTGGTTAAACTAATTAGCCACAATTAATTAAACTCCCTCCTGACAAAATTTGTGGAGAATCACATTTATAACTATTAGGTGACTCTTCTGAGTCACTAAACAGAAATGCAAGGGAACTGCAACTCAGGTTCAGGGTTATAGTGACCTCCTGGTATCCATATTATTTTTTCCAAACCAACAACCCAAAGGAGGCTTTGGGACCTTTTCTAGATTCCATTAAATAATTTGTCCCTCTCTACCCCACTTGTCTCCTTCCTAATTTTCCTACCTTGTTAAAAGTATTGATAGTTCATATACTGGTATTCTTTTTCTCTCACATCTTGGTATTTGACGAAGAGTGGGAATGGGTATAGACAAGGATATAGGGAGAAAGTTAAGAGGAACATGTTACAATCAAATAAAACTTTCAAAACAAAAAAAAATAGACAGAAAATTGTCACATAAATGTTCTTTCCTTGAAGATATGGTCTTACTTTGCATGATCTCAACCTGGAGTGTCCAGACAAAGAAGAGTAAACAAATGTAATTGTCACAAAGAAGAAACAGTATTTACCAGGAAAAAAGAAATATGGATTAGAACATAGAATCTGTGATACTCTTGATGTCAGCGTCACAGTTCGATGCTTCCAGATGTTTATTGGCTATAAGGCAAGAGAAAGTCAGCAATGACCTGTCACAAGTCCACAATCTAATGACAATTGACGACTGCAAGCAAGCGAAAAATTAAGTTTCCTCTAATGAAATTTCATTGAATATAGAAATTACCCTCAAAGGCTCAAAACTCAGAGTAAATGGCACACAAAAAAGTACTTAAAAGCCTTTTTGAAGGTTATTTTTCTTGTAATACTAAGTCAGTGTTTTGTTTTCTTTTTTTGGTTGTTGTTGGTGGTGGTGGTGATTCTTTCTTTTTTTCCTTATAAGTCCTCTGTGGGCATGCCTATAGTGGATAATTTTTTATGGTATTGTGTTGTTGTGCCACATATTTATGTATGAATCTCTGTGCCGCTGCATCTATATGTATTTTTCTGCTATTCTTTGGCTATTCTTCTGTTTATTTCTTTCTTTTGTTTTACTCTGATTTGCTTCATTTTAAATATTGATTGTTATTATTACTATTATTATTATTATTAAATTCAATTCTATATTCTCATTAAAGAGAGGAAAAAGTACAGATATGTGTGGGTTGGTATTTGTACGGCATTAAAGAAATTGGGGTAAGGTAAAACAGGATTATATATTATATGAAATAAAATCTATCTTCCACAAAAGGTATATTCCCTATAAAAATGGTCAGTCAAGGTTTCAGCACTGACCTTTTACTCAGAGTTTTAGGTTGCCAGATTATAGCTATCTGTACACAGTAGTCCCCGTCATAGTAGGTCTGTGAAGGGAGTCTGAAGAGCAGTAACATTCCCGTTTCTATCAGATGCTGAATGCTGATATGAATCAAACATATGGCAGATAAAGCTGAAATGCAGAGTTTTATATCTTTTCTTAAATTTATACATAAACAGTGTTTCCCAAGTGCAAACTCCCCTCCCTCCACTCATCTCAGTCATCTCACTTCCTGTTTCTCCTCTCCTCTGGAAAATGTGTTCCTCCTTTTCCCTTCAGGAAAGAGCAGGCATCCCACTGATAACAATTAAACACATCATAACAAGAGGCAATAACACTACAAAAAACCTTTATATCATGGCTGGATAAGACAACTCAGGAGGATAAAACAAGTCCAAAGGACAGCCCAGAAGATTCAGACACATCCCCTTGCTGACTGGGGGCAGTGTCACAGAAACCCCAAACTAAACAAGCAGAAGCTTGCAAAGGATCTAGCACAGAGGAATGTGGGCTCCATGATTATGGCTTTAGTTTCCTTAGTCCCTTGGAACTATGTATTTTAAAAGAGTGTGGTATCTTTTAGCAAGTACCTGCCTATATTGGTTTTCCATTGGCTCTGTTTCCTGGCACATCTTAATAGGGCTCCTCCTTCACAGCTAAGTAGGTTGTAGTCAGGTCCTGGCTAGAGCCTGAAACCAGCTGAGAGCTGAACTCTAGCCAGGCCATTGACTGGCATAATCCCTCTGTTCACAGACTTATTTTAGCTCAGTTTGTTCATGATTTACTGAGTGTGTGCAGTGATATAAAGAAAGGGTTTAGGACCGATCAAGTGAGCGATCTCAAACCTTGCTATATAAATCAAGAGCATGCCCTACCCGGGAGATTTCTATACAAGCTTGTATGCATCTGTCACTCCTCTCTGTGTGCTGTATCAGGCAAGGACAGTGACATGAGAATGATTAAATAAATGTAATTTTTACTCAGACTCTGGCTCCCCTTGTAATAAAACAAAAACAGCCAGTAGTCTGTGGGGGTTGAGCAAATAACTGGTTGTTTGGGCATAATTTCTGCCCACCTACAAGGAGTTTCTTGTACAAGGAAGTTTTATCTATAAGGAAGTCTGTCTTGTTTCTTCTGAGTGTGATTTTGAGCTGCCAGGTACCGTTGCTGCAGACACTTTCTAGCTGGCTGTGCCTCTGTATATAACAGCTATGATTTTGACCTTGAGCTATCACACTGGATTAGAACTTTATGTCTATTAAAATGACTAGACTACAGAAAACATTGATTTGTTTTAAATTTATCCAATGTAACAAGAAAATATTGGATATTAGTCTAATCTAAATCAATTTATATACAATTGTCAAAATATGCTAAGATAAATTTAGTCTTCTCCACTCATAAAGAAACTCCTCATTGTAAAATATGATTATTTTAGAAAACCATAACCAGTTAAACTATAGAGTTGTAGAGTTCATTCTCACTCTCTTCTTAATACCAACTTGTCAATTTAGGACTATGTGGGCTATGCATCTTTAATGAAATCTTGGTGTCTTATAAGGCCAAACATTACTGAAGAAAACAGATTCTCCCTTCTTCAGCAGTCCATCAAATGCAAATGATAACTAAAATAGGAGTAGGATTTCATGAGAATTACACCAGACCTGCTAAGACTTTATCTACCATGATCTATACAAGTCTTATATGCAGATTTAACTACTGACAGCTCATGTGCGCAACTCTATTCTTATGACTACTATACTTGGTTCATTTGATACAGATATATTCATCAAAACTCACCAGATAATAAAAGTTGGATGGCCAGCAAATCTCTGCAATCTTAACTTCACGCTATGAGATTGCATACCCAAAGCATGATACATGAATTTTTTTACCTGTGTATTCTAGAAATAAACTCAAAAGCTCATACTCTTAGAGGAAAAGTTAAAGCAATAGAGAAATTTGAACAAGTTTCTACACCCTAAAGATGTATGATCTCAGCTGGCTCTATTGTGCTACTGTTATTGCATGATCCTAAAATTCAAGTTGGAATGAGAAAGTGGTCAGAAACGGCAGCTCTATCCACACTGACCTTTACACTTTTATCTACAGTTAAATTGCCTTTCTGCTTCCAACCCAGGAGGATAATTTTTTTAATTGATCTCCAGTCCCAGGTACAAGTTTCCTCACTGAATTCTTCATGGGATATCTCCACACCACCACTATCAAACCCACTGCTCTATGGGAACATAATCATTCTGCTTCTCCTTGTCATTGGGGGTTCTGACTGACTGGAGATTCCACCTGTACAAGGTCATTTGAAACATCTCTCTTCTCAGATGAGGGTCCTGGGTGATTCCTGCTTATTCGAGGCTCAATAAATTCTTCATGATTTTCAACTCAGGATATGATCTTGAGTATAGGACTTCTAAAATCCTGGATAAGAGTTGTTGGAATAAACCTCAAAGAAACTCTTTTCGACCCTGATCAAATCAGTCAGGTTTTCCTCAGCAGAGTGTATGTGACTTTCTAATTGTAACAGTAGCTTCTGTTCCTACTGGTCTCATTTATGCTCTATGTCAGATTAAGCTTGATCAGAAATATAAAATTTATTGGAAATTAGTCTTTTATACAGCTCGGTGTATGCAGATGGTGAATACTTCCAGACATGTACATTGTCATAAATACTGAAGAATATAGCAATGTTGTATACAGAATGTTCCGCAATTATATCTGATTGGTTAATATAAATATGAAGAGCCAATGTATTGGCAGAAGAGATATCAAAGCTAGACTTTTAATTCCAACCTATGATCCCAGGGAGAAAAGCTAGGAAGAAGAAGTTCATCATGAGGCTGGTTAAAATGCAGGAGGAGAAGGGCCAAGAGGTGGAAGTAGAATAAAAACCTCACGAAGAGTGCAGGCATTAGGAAAAAATACTCAAGGGATTTCTCTATTGGGACAGAGAACTACAGCAGATTGAGCAAAGTAAAGAATAAATGCAAGTAACACAGGGAATGTGGCAGGGTAGATATTGAGATAGAGGGTTTGGGGTATCTGCTCATTTATTGTGCTTAAAGTTTATTGAATACATGTATAAACCTCCAAATAAATTATTTGGGATCTAATTGGGCTAGTCAAAAAGTGCTACTATTAAATTTCATGATAGCAAACTTCTGTGCAGAGATTCAAGTAGGAAAAATGAAGTCCATTAGTAACCTTATACCTACAAACAGACTTCCCTAGTTCACATTCACTCAAAATCACTCATGCCCTTAATCACTACATGACTCTTGAGCAGACATCCTTTCATTTTTGATCTCCACCTATCTCTGTTCTCACTCCCTTTTTTCTCAGACATACACTGACCTCCAGAAAAGAGGCTTTCTCCATTCAACTGGACCATGAATACAACATCTCCAAAGATATTGGGACATAACACTTGGGACTTAAGTTGGAAATAACGTGTTTATATATTAAGGAATCAAAAATTTCATCTTGGAACTTTAACATTTGATGGTCCTTGGGGTATTCCACTAGCCCTGGGACCTCTTGATTGGAAGGTAATCAGAGTGTTGGCAACACTCTTACATATCAGATATTTTAAGAAATACAATAGTTGTACACTAGGCAGAGTTTAGGATTTAACCCATTTTTAAAACCTTGCTTTCATGCACCTATCATGTTTTCCAAGTTCGACAGTTTTAGCCTGAATAATAAAAGGCCTTGCCATAGTTTTTCAGTCTCGATCTGGCTTTACTGTCCATTTGCCTATGACCTCTGCTTGTCAGATGTGTAGTCATTGTGTTTTAATATTTAAACAGATTTGAGTATATAATTTAATGTAATGGATGAAGAATCATCACAGATCTATTCCCTATGTGATTAAATACTCATCTGAACAGTTATAATTCCTACCACTCACTTCCTCCTTCACACCATGACCAGAGCATGAACTTAATTATCTCTTCTTCCCTTCTCCCAAAGGGCTGTGAGAATTGGGAAATGAAATCAAGATAATGTGCCAGCCTTGAAAACCTGCCCAAATGGCAAAGAATAGCTCCAGAATACTTGAAGAAGAACCTGAAAATGTAAATTAAGCAGCTACTTCTATTTTGTCCCTCCTGAGGCCTCACAAAATAATTCTACAATTTGTACAGAAACATAAAAAATCCAGCATCAATACAATAGCCTGAAAATAAGAACAAGATGACAGGATGCCAATCACATTTCACCTTTCCAAAACATATTACAATATGACACCACACACACACACACACACACACACACACAATTACAAAATTTATTGAGGTATTTTGAGGGCTCAAATATATCATCAAATATATCATACTAACCTGCATTCAACTAATCTTAAATTGCCCATATATATATATATATATATATATATATATATATATGATATAAAGTGTGTTAGCTCTTCTAGCACAAATGCATATTAAAGTACAATTAGATTTTTCAATCATATAACACATATAACTCATAAAACTATGTAACACATGTTTTTAGTATTTAGATATTTCATAGTGTATGTGTGTTTGAATGTGCGTGCATCTACGTGCATGTATGTGTACATGTATGTATGTAGATACAAACAATGAAAATGAGCTTATAGTTTTAAATGTGAACAAAAAGAACTCCTGGCAAGAAATAATCTTCTCCATAGTTGATCACTTAGATGCAACAGGTTATACTAAGAGTTCAGTCATAAATGCATAAATACAGATTATAATTGAGAAAAATTTAACTGCTAATGGTTTTAGCAGTTGTTCACTAATTATATACATTTATATACATAAAACTACAAAAATAATTAAAGCTATGCCATGCTGAATATTTCTGTAGCTCTAGGAATATCAGCATTGAATTATATTTAATGATAATTGCCTCAAACATCTAAACTAATTGTACAGAATTTCAGTGTGATACTATTTGGGCTTACTAGATACTATTCTGTATAGCTGGTTTAATCTAAAACCTCTAACACTTTTAATCTTCATAGCCATAAAGAACACGAACTTTTCAATTATTCTTTTTCTACAATATACCTGCTATATTGGAGGTGAATAACAAAGTTTCAACCCCATGTGCTTTTGCTATGGTTATTTATTACCTCACACAAGAAATATCTTTCAGGGATGAAAAAACTCACCATTGGACATATTTTTCAGTACCGAAGTAGTAGCCATGTTGATTCTGCATCTGCTTACTGATACTTGAGATATTGATGTGGCATTCTGAGAGACAAAACAGTTATATATCAATCAAGCATATCTCCCAATGAACAACACAGAGAACACTGTTAAACTCACAGCCACTGCCCAGCCAGCCTCATCTTAGTGCTATATCTGACCACCACATGGCCCATACCTCTTCCTGCTCTCTTACAAAGAAAAACCACCAGGTAAATCTCCCTCTCTAGTCTGCAATGATTTATGTAAATTTTCTGCAGTTACATGTCTCTTTTCCAATATCAAGTATGAAGTAATTACTATTTTCAAATTCAACATTCATAGCTTCATCTACATCCTTCTTTGATCCACTACAAATTAAAATCAGATACTATTTTTCCAGCAAGGATCATAGCTTTCATATAGCTACATATTTAAAGTGCCTCTAACTTTGGATCTCTGGCCTGTATACTCTAACCTATCCACAAAGCCACTTCTACTTTTGTCAGATTTGCATAAAACAATTCGTGGCAAATTATCTCTATACTCTAGACAAAAAAGAACCTAAAGAAACTGAGTAATAAGGAGGGCACAAGAGAGGAGGCAGGAAATCACACAGAAGGAGAAATAAAACAGACATTGTAGGAGGACAGAGGGAGGAATCTAGGTGGGAGAAGGAGTGACAAGGGGAATGACAAATCAAAGCAGGGAAAGGTGGGTGGTTGAAGACTGGGAGAGACAACAGAAATCGATGGGATCATCACTGGGACCAACAAAAGACCTGAGACAGTGGAGAATCCCAGGGATAAGTAATAGAATTTAATACATTTAAATTTTAAAAATCACAGTACTGAAACATAATAACTAAGAATGAATGGAAATACCTAGCAACCTAAAAGAATTAGTAATTTTCCAAAAATTAGAAGGAAAATAATACAAATATTTACCAACTCATACAACATTTACTGAACATTATCTTCTAGGAATTTAGTGTAGAATATGTACAGTGGATGTTTTTTGGCAAAAATCATATTCTATATCTAGTTGAAAATAACACTATTCAACAGAAATAGTAAGACATGCACAAAATTACAGATTTAATCATATGATTTAGAAATATGTAAATATATGACAACATTAACATTTTAATTGTATTTACATGTAAGAAATTAATAATTGAAAACAAAAGAGAAAATGGTCCAAAAAATTAATAATTAAAAACGAAACAAAAATGCCCATGGTTTACTATACCACCAGCCAGAGGTTTTGACTCTGTATTCAGGAAAAGTTTCTATGAACTTGGAAGAGAAGAAAGTCCTCAGTGCTTGAGTCTGAGATCATCATAAATAGTACGGAGATATCCTAAGTAAGTATAACATGGAAATGAAAATGTTTAGTAATAAATTGTGAAGAACTGTTTAACTATGATTAACTAAATGGTAAATAATTCTCTTATGATTTGTAAGATCTGATATTTAGAAAGCCCTAAAGCCCTAGGCAATTAATTTAATATTATTTTGAATTCAATATAAAGAAGCAATTTAGAAATTTTTTACAGTGTGCTTCAGGGTCTCATATATATATTTTTCATTTGTCATATTGCTTAAAATTATTCTAAAATTTGCACAGAAAAACAAGAAATGATGTATCAATAAAACTATTCTGAATATAAGAGGAAATTATTTAAATCATATTTTCTCTTTTCAAAACATTAAAATATGACACTTCACAAACAAATTGAAGATTACTTAATGTATTTTGCCACCAGCCTGTTGTAATACACACCTGGTTTGGAAAATATACTCTGAGACTTATTGATTGTAGTAGGATGGAAAAATGGAAGATGCCACTGTTCAAGTTCGTCTATCTCTAAGAGTGGACATTGGGTATCAGGTTAGAGAATGTCCACCAAAACCCCATCTGCACATCTGAAGCTCTCCCAAATTGATAACTGAGAAAAATAAAAAAAAATATCTTCCAGTGGAGTCTAAATGCATATAAGAAATCCTAGAAAGAGTAAGACATAACAGGAGATGGATGCCCCAAAAGCACAGAAACACATTCTTGGAGACATTTTGCCTCAAAATGCTCTGTTGGGGCTTTTTATTTTATTTTTTATTTTTTAACCTGACATTTTAATTACTTATATGTTATGGTTTTATGTTCTGTGGTTTTTATGTAATTTTATGAATGTAAACATGTGTGTCTTACACCTAAGTATCCTCCATATTTCTCTTGCTACTTTCCTTCTCTTTTTTTTGGAATTTGATTTCTTACGCTTTTTGGATTAGTAAGAGGAGTAGTTGTAGCAGTAGTAGTAGTAATAGTAGTAGTAGTTAGTAGTAGTAGTAGTAGTAGTAGTAATAGTAGTAGTAGGATCATATATAAGTTTATCATCTAATGAAAGACTGAATAACAAAGAGTGTAGATTTGGGAGCATGAATTAGCACAGAGTATCTGGAAGGACAGAGAAGGAGAAACTCAAATCATAATATATTGTATGAAATAAATCTAAAATAAAATGAACCAACCCAAAGTGAAGACTTTTTAGCAAATATTTTAGCTAAATGCTTTCTGAGTTCGTGGTACCAGGGAGAGATGTAATTAAATGGCTGTTATTAACATAGTAGATCATGAAGGGAGTGAGAGAATAAGCAATCTCCAGTCTCTGTTAGATATTGAAAGTTAAGATGAATCACCGTCCTTTCAGATGACTTCATGACCAATGTCTGTAAAAATGAAACATCACTGGTCACAGATGCAGGAATAAGTTTCCAACAAGTAAAACAGGCACTGAATGTCTCCTCTAAGGCTACCTGTGGGAAATCCCAATATGCCAGCCCACAGTACTTGCACTACACTTCTACTGGCTCTGTTTCCTGCAGCTCCAGGAGCAGTCTCCCTTCTCTACTGAGCAGCATGCAGTCAAGTCCTGGCTAGAGCCTGGATCCAGCTCAGACCCAGACTCCAGCAAGGAGCCTGACTTGCAAAATCCCTGTGTTCACTGACTTCTATTAGTCCTGTCTGCCTGTGATTGGCTGGGTGTGTGCATTCATTTGGAGAATGCATCTAGGACCAATCCAATCAAGACAGAGATCTCAAACCTACTGTATCTAGGGAAATTTAAAGCAAAGCTCTTTTTTCATCTCTCTCCCCTCTCCTTGTATGCTGCAGCAGAAGCAGAGAAATTGAAAGGATACGGATAAAATATAATTTAATCTGGGCTCTGGCGCTAATGAATATTTTTTAAAAAAAGAAGACAATAGCACCTGAAGGCTGAGCAAGTATCTGCCTGCTTCTACCTCTATCTTGCTTTTTTTTTTCAGAAAGACTCCATTTTGGTCTGGACCATTCTGATTTTGATTCTTGGCTGGCAAGTAGAGCTGCTGCTTAATCTTTGCAATCTGCCTGTTTCCCTTTCCTCCAGGGCCTTCATTACAACTTCAGTCGCAATTAGTCCTTTATTTCTATTCAGTGATTATGAATATGAGTGTCTCAATCCTATGTGTCCTGTCATTTTACTGTGGCTAATTCACTTCCATTTATTTATTTATTTATTTATTTATTTATTTATTTATTTATTTAATGCTATGCTTCTTGGCTTTGTAGTAGTAGTAGTAGTAGTAATAGCACTAGGCATAGTTATAGTCATAACAGTCAAAGAAGAATTATCATATATGTGCTTAATTTCTACTGAAATACAGAAAGAAAGAGAACAGATTTGGGAGGGTGGATTTGGACAGAGTATCTTACAGGGGTTGGAAAGACAAACTAAAATAATCATATATTGTATTAAATAAATCTACAATAAAAGGAACCACCACAAAATGAGGTCTTTCTTAGCTCTAATGTTTTAGCTCTAAGTCTTCTCAGTTTCTTGGTGCAAAGGGGGATGTAATTAAATAGCAATGATTTACATAGTAGGTATTAAGGGAGTGTGAGAAGCATCAAGTCTCCCTCTGTTAGATATTGAAAGTTAAGATGAATCACCCTTATATCAGACAAATTCAAGACAGATGGCTGGGTAAAATGATATATCAGCTGTCTAAGAGGCACAAATAAATTTCCAACAGATGAACAGGGCACTGAATGATTCTAAGGATAACTGTTGGAAATCCCAATATGCCATCCCACAATACTCACACTACACATCCAATAGCTCTGTCTCCTACAGCTCCCAGGGGAAGTCTCCCTTTTCTACTGTGCAGTATGCAGTCAGGCCCTGGCTAGAGCCTGGATCCAGCTCAGACCCAGACTCCAGCAAGGAGCCTGACTTGCAAAATCCCTGTGTTCGCGGACTTCTATTAGTCCTGTTTGCCTATGATTGGCTGAGTATGTGCATTAAAATGGAGAATGCATCTAGGACCAATCCAATCAAGAGAGAGATCTCAAACCTACTGTATCTAGGGAGATTTAAAGCAAGCTCTTTTTTCATCTCTCTCTCTCCTCTCCCTGTATGCTGCAGCAGAAGCAGAGAAATTGAAAGCAAACAGATAAAATATAATTGAATTAGGGCTCTGGCTCTAAAGAACATATAAAAAAGAAGCTGGTGGCACTTGGAGGCTGAGTGTCTATCTGGCTGCTTCTATCTCGATCCTGGGTTTTAACCAGAAAGATTCCATTTTTTTCTGGACCATTCTGATTTTGATTCTTGGCTGGAAAGAACAGCTGTTGCGTAATCTTTGAATCTGCCTGTGTCACTTTCCTCCAGGGCCTTCATTAGAACTTCACTCACAGTCAGAACTTTATTTCTATTAGAGAGCCCTGCTATGTGCTGCTTGCATTAATGAAAGAAATGTTGCTATCAACCCTGTTCAAGCAGTATTTTTAGTGTGTCTGAAGTGTCCCAAAGTTCCATAATGGGCACTTGATCATTTAGAGATATTTTTTAAAAACAAACCTGTTAAATTCTATATAAATTGAATACTTATTTGTGTTATAGTTTTTTTTTGTGTGTGTGTATCACATGCACAATCACATAGTTTTAGACGAGGGGGGTCATAGAGAAGTTTATAGACATATAGCAGTCATAGGATAATGTCTGCTATTGTTCTCAGTTGCCTTCATTATTTAAAATAAAGACTGTTTCATATGGCCTCAAGAAAGACCACTCGCCTACCACTTGAGAGACTAGAGAGCCAATGGAATGGGGAGGCCTCGCAGGTGTACGTGAGGAAGGTGAGGCATCTTCTTGAAGACAGGGAGGAAGAATGGAATGGGGAACACTTGTAGGATAAAATTGGAGGGAGAAAATGACTGGAATGTAAAGAAAAGATAAAAGATAACAAAACACAGAAAAATAATACAGGAATAGAGATGTAAAAATAATCTCATGGGGAATTAGCATGGGGTCCTGAATCTAATCCACAGAAGTCAGGGAATTGCAGACCGAAAGAAATATGAGTGTACTGCCAGCAAAGCTTGAGATGGGGATAGAATGAAAGCAAGGAAAGCCTAGACTATTGAAACTTGTCTACTTCTACCCTTACTGAACATGCCACAGGAAGAATCTTGGGTCTCTCTTTGTAGCCTGTGTTCATCGGTATCTCAGACCCTGGATATGGTTTGTCCTCCTGTACCACCACAGCACAGCTCATGGTTTTCCCATACCACTTCTTTGAACAAGCAATAAAGTGTTCCACACACATTTAACCCTGGTCAGTTCCACCACGAATGAGGGACAACTTAAATAGAGCTACATAACAAGATTCTAATGTGAGATGGACATGTGCCTTTTACAGTCTCCATTGTGTATTGGTTAGTATTACCAGCTCTGCTTTGAGTTCTTTATAGAATGCATGATAAATATGTAGTGTCATTCTTGCGCCTCTCACAGACATGTCTTTTTTTTTATTTTCTATATTTTTTATTTACATTCCCAATGATTTCAACTTTCCTGGTTCCTCCCTCCCTGAAAGTCCCATAAGCCCTCTTCCCTTCCCTTTTTCCTCATTTAACCCCCTCTCTCTTCTCTGTCCTGGTATTTCCCTATATCAAGTCTTTCCAGGACCAGAGGTCTCTACTTCCATCTTCTTGGAAATCTATTGATATGTGAATTGTGTCTTGGGTATTCCAAGTTTCTGGGTTAATATCCCCTTATCAGTGACTGCATACCATGTGTGTTCTTTTGTGATTGGGTTACCCCACTAAGGATGATATTTTCCAGTTCTGACCATTTGCCTAAGAATTTCGTGAATTCATTGCTTTTATTTGCAGAGTAGTATTCCATTGTGTAAATATACCACATCTTCTGAATCCATTCCTCTGTTGAGGGACATCTGGGTTCTTTCCAGCTTCTGGCTATTATAAATAAGGCTGCTATGAACATAGTGGAGCATGTGTCCTTATTGCATGCAGGGGAAGCCTATGGGTATATGTCCAGGAGTGGTATGACAGGATCCTCTAGGACTGTCATGCCCAGTTTTCTGAGGAACCGCCAGACTGCTTTCCAGAGTGGTTGTATCAGCTTGCAATCCCACCAGCAGTGGAGGAGTGTTCCTCTTTCTCCACATCCTTGCCAACAAATGCTGTCTCATGTGTTTTTGATCCTAGCAATTCTGACTGGTGTGAGGTGGAATCTCAGGGTTGTTTTGATTTGCATATCCCTAATGAGTAAGGATGTTGCACATTTCTTTAGGTGCTTCTCAGCCATTAGATATCCTTCAGGTGAGAACTCTTTGTTTAGCTCTGTACCCCATTTTTAATAGGGTTATTTGGCTCTATGGAGTCTAACTTCTTGAGTTCTTTGTATATATTTGATATTAGCTCTCTGTTGGATGTAGTGTTGGTAAAAATCTCTTTCCAGACACTTCTTGATAATCTAATATGTCTTATAAGAAGAACTCAAGCAGCCTTACCCAAAAACACTGTTTATTGAAAACCAAGTATGTACCTAGCCCTGCTTTGGATACTGAGGATAAAGATTAGAACATACAGAGAATGAAATAGCTGTCTACAGAAACCTTAATAGCAAATAGAGCTGATTAGCTTAGCATCCTGGCAATCAGCTTCACAGTGAGAAAACTGAGGGAAAATGAAAGTCATAAAAGTTGTAGACACAGCTTAAGCTGACTTAATGAGTAAATGAGATGGCTTTATGTTAGTTTAAATAGAAGAAATGAAGGGACTCTAAAGAGACATGAGCATCTTAATCTATCAGTACTGAAATAATAGACACCAGAGGAATGAGAATTTCACTAGAAATCCCATTTTAAGTGCCAGCTAGATTGGAGAAATTGTCTTCTCAGTTTCATGGTTCAAGGGAGAGGTGTAATTAAAATAGCAATTATTTACATATTAGGTCATTAAGGGAGTCTGAGAAGCATCAAGTCTCCCTCTGTTAGATATTGAAAATTAAGATAAATCACCCTTCTATCAGACAAATTCAAGACAGATGGCTGGGTAAAATGACATACCAGCTGTCGAAGAGGCACAAATAAATTTCCAATAGATGAACAGGGCACTGAATGGTTCTAAGGATAACTGTTGGAAATCCCAATAGGCCAGCCCACAATACTTGCACTAGACATCTATTAGCTCAGTCTCCTACAGCTCCCAGGATCTGTCCCCCATCTCTAGTGAGCAGCATGCAGTCAAGTCCTGAGCTAGAGCCTAGAGCTCAGATACAGACTCCAGCAAGAAGCCTTACTTGCAAAATCCACGTGTTCACTGACTTCTATTAGCTCTGTTTGCATATGATTGGCTGATTGTGAACATTCACATGGAGAATGTAGCTAAGACCAATCAAGAGATGGACCTCAAACCAAGGGGTAGAGATCAAAAACCTACTGTATCTAGGGAGATTTGAAGCAGAGCTCTTTTTTCATCTCTCTCTCATCTCCTCTATGCTGCAACAGAAGCAGAGAAATTGAAAGGAAATGGATAAAAAATAATTTAATCTCGGCTTTGGCTCTAATGAACATTAAACAAAAAGCAGCCAGTAGCATCAGGAGGCTGAGCATATTTCTGGTCTCTTGGAACTAGATCCTGACTTTTAACTAGGAAGATTCCATTTTTGTCTAGACCATTTTCATTCTGAACTTGATTCTTGGTTGGAAAGTACACCTTGCTCTTTAATCATGGCATTATGGTTGTGATTCTCCTCCATGGCCATTATTACATGGTTGGGCCTTCATGCCTGTTTAGAACCTTCTTTCTATTAGAGTGCCCTGTAATATGCAGCTCTCAAAAAAAAAAGAAATGTTGATTTTTAATCCTAGTCAAACAAGTTATTCAATGTGTCTGGAATGTCCTAAAGTGCCATGAGGGACAGGAAATCATTCCGAGATATTTTGGAAAAACAAAACTGTTAAATTCTATATATATTTAATAATTATTTTTGGTGTGTTTGTGTGTGTGTGTGTGTGTGTGTGTGTGTGTGTGTGTGTTACTATACATGCAGTTCTGGTATGAAGAGTGAACTGACCTAGGAGTTTAAGAACAATACAAAGGAAAAAGTCACCTCCTTCTTCTCTGGTTTCATAATATCTCATTGATATTTTGTTAAAAATAAATATATACATATTTTATATATGTGAAAAAATACCTGTCACACTATATAACTTGATAAGACACAATGCTACCAGCATGTGTGTTTTCAAAGTTGAACCTTTGGTACTGGACAACCAAATCGTGTACTCTTCCCTGAGAAATACAACATTGTCCTCTGCCAGATTTTGTCAGTTGCATCTTGTACTAGATGTAGGGTTGAGTCCTTGTGGGCTTTTCATTCTCCAGTTTGGCCTGTTCCTGTGTGTTATATATAGTCACTGAGTTTTAAGTCATTCATGTTGCTATGTTGCTATCTTATAGTATTAAAAGCATAGCAAACTACCTGAAATTTTGAGTCTTAATATTTTTCTGCCACTTTTCAAGTAAACTTGCCTAAGCATTAAGGCATTAATTATGGAAACATGTACATCTATCTCTCTCTCTTTGTCTATCTCTCTGTCTATCTATCTATCTATCTATCTATCTATCTATCTATCTATCTATCTATCCATCTATCTACCTACCTAGCTATCTACTTATCATCTATCTATATACCTATCTACTTATCATCTGTCTGTCTGTCTGTCTTTCTGTCTGTCTGTCTACTATCTACATATCTATAATCTATCTATCATCTATCTATCTATCTATTTATTTACCTATATATATATATATCTGTTTATCTAATTATCAGGTTTGTGAAAGCTACCAAAAGTGCAAGACAACCTACAATCTGATCCAGTTATAATCAACATGAGAAAAAGCACTTATTAGCAAGGAAAAATTACCATTAGGTTACAGGGATGGCAAATATATCTTGGAAATAACAAACAGCTGTATAAATGCACTTATGACCTGAGCAACAGAAAGGAGATTCGGTATGATGCTGTAAATGTAGTCAATTATTCGCTTAGTGAATTCACAGTCACTGGAGGGGATGCTACAACTACAAACTATAAACCAACATAATTTTATTATGCACTAGGTGTGCTCAGAAAAAATATTTTAACCTTCTCACATCATCAAGAAGCTTCTCTTTGAAAATACATGGGTATACTTAACAGATATATTTAAGAAAATACAGAATTGTAGACCCCTTTGTCTGCTTCTCCATAACACCTATTTCACACTGACAATCTGTTCATAGATGTGTGAAAATTTACACAATCGATTTTAAGTAGCTTCTTAGAGCAAATCTTTGAATACAATGGAGTTTCTATTCTTTAGCAATCAATGAAATGCCAACACCAACTGAAATGTGACAGAAACTCCACAAATTCCTCCACAATTCCATGAGGATATGTTTTATATTTTGCCCTGGTAGAAATCTTGCAAATGCAACTTGTATTTGTAACTGATAAGAATTTATGGAATTTAACAATCAATATTTGATTGAAATATCTACCATTTCTAGCTCATTTGAGACAGTCTCTTTCACTAAAATTCATCAAGTATCCAAGTTTGCTTGTCTAGGAATCATACTGTTTCTCATTGTTATTGGGGGTTCTGATTTTCTAGAGATTCCACCTGTACTGGGGAATGTAATCAAAGAGATCTCTTCTCATATGAGGGTTTCTGGAGAGATTGCTGGATAGTTAAGACTACATACAAGTTCTTCTGCATGATTTTCAACTGGGTACATGACCTTGAGTATAGGAGTTCTAATATCCTTGATTAGAGTTGTTGGAATAAAACTCAAAGAAACTCTTTTTGAACTTGACCAAAGCAGCTATGCTTTCCTTGACAGAGAGTGTCTGTGACTTTCTATTTGTAATAGTAGCTTCCATTCATCCTGGTTAATTTTCTCCTCTACTTCAGATTAAGTGTCATCAGAAATATAAAAGTTATTGGTAATAGGTCTTTTATACAGCTTTGTGTATTACAATGCTGACATTGGGATTGCCATGAATATTTAAGAATAAACCAATGTTGTGCATAGAATGTTCCCCAATTATGTTTGATTGGTTAATAAAAGATGAAAAGTCAATGTATGTGCAGCAGATATATCAAGGCTGGACTTTCAATTCCAGCCTGGTATCCCAGGGAAAAGAGGCAGGTTGAAGGAGAGCACCATGAGGCAGGTTAGGATACAGGAGGAAAAGAGACAAGAGGAGGAGGAAGAAGAAAAAGGAAATCATGAGTGTAGGCAGGAGAAAAGTTCTCCAAGGGAGTTGTCCATTAGGAGAGAGAGCTACAGCAGAGTGAACAAAGTAGAGAGTAAATGCAAGTAACTCAAGTAATGTGGCAGGGATATCTGCTCTGTTATTGTGCTTAAAGCTTACTGAATAAATTTTTATGTCTCAGTATCAATGATTTGGGAGCTAACTGGATTACGGAAAAATTGCCCCTTTTAAATTTTGTGTTACAAAACTTCTGTGCAGAAATTCAAAAAGTAAAAATGAAATCCATTTGTAACATGATACTGACACACAGACTCTCCTAGTTCACATTCACTCAAAAAAAAAACCTCATGCCCTTAATGCGACTGGAAGGTCTACATGACTCTTGGGCAGCCATTCTTTCTTTTTTGATCTCCACTAGTCTCTGCTCTCACTCCCTTTTGTTTTTTCTCAGTCATACACTGACCTCCAGAAAAGAGGCTTTCTCCATTCAACTGGACCATGCATACAACGCTTCCAAAAATATTGGGACATATCTCTTGGGACTTGAGATGGAAACAATGTATTTATATCTCGAAGAATGAAGTCTCGTCTTGGTACTTTCTCAGTTCAGTGTTCTTGGGGTTTTCCACTAGCCCTGTGACCTTTTGAATCCAAGAACAAAACAAGTGTGTAGGCACCCCTCCTACATATCAGGTATATTTTCAAAATACAATAGTTGTACACTAGGCAGAGTTTAGTATTGAACCCATATATATAACTTGGTTACATGTACCAACTATGTTTTCCAAATTCCACAATTTTGGCCTAAAAAATAAATGACATTACCATAGTTTTTCAGTCTCAGTATGGTTTAACTCAACATTGGACAATCACCATTGCTGGTCTGATGCTTGGCCATTGTGTTTTAATATTTAAATTTATATGAATATATAATTTATTGGACTGGAAAGCAGAATCATCACATACTCATTCTCTATGTGATTAAGTATTCATCTTCACGATTCTTATCCCTAACACTCAGTTCTTCCTTTGTACTATGACCAGAGAATGAACTTAATTATCTCTTATTCGCCTTCCCCAAAGGGCCTGTGAGAATTGGGAAATGATGTCAGCATAACGTCCCAGCTAGGAAAGCCTGCCCAAATTGCAGAGAAAAGCTCCAGAACACTTGGAGTTGAAGTTGAAAATATAAATTGAGCAGCCACTCCTATTTTCTCCCTCCTGAGACCTCAAGACACATAGTAGTCTTACCAGGAAGTAACTATGTGATCCTATCTCAAAACAGTCAAGAAAGTCATCAAAATATTTTCTAAGAAAGACATTTTCTTTTTATATTGAGAAAATTCCATTGGCTTTGTGTCTTAGAATGGAAACTGAAGAAAGAAATACATAGGGTCCTGTCATCTGTACTGGCATGCTTACCATAACTGGGATATAAGGGTTTGGATATTCTTGGACACCTTTGATTTATACCTATATGCTGGCCTGGTTTCTCCCCAAAGGCCTATATACTCTTTCCTTCTGTTTTATACTTTTCTCTTTGATGGCATCTTGGTTTCAAGTACTTGTGTTGATGATGATTTGATATCTTTAAAAATAGAAAAATTACTGGTTAATGATTTCTGGTTGTTATTTGAAGGTATATAAATTGGTTTTGAAAACATAGATCACTGGAATCAGTCTTACAGAGTCTTAGATTTCTCTTGGGTATGCATGATATTAGAAAATTCACATGCAATTTCACAGAAAAGTTAACTCTCTAGAAGGGGTTTGAAAGTAATACATCGGGAAAGGAGGAAACGGGAAAGGTGAAATGATTTTTAATGTAAATAAAAATATAAAAAATAAAAAAATATTTAAAAAAAGTAATACATCAAGCTCCAAGTTTTCTTGTCTCAAAGTTTGTTTAAAACCTTCTCTCCTAGTATGGGCTAGCCTCCTGGTTTTTTGACAGGGAGAAGACAAATAAATGAAGAGCCAGGAAAAATATGATGTGTTTCAGAACACTTATGAGATAAAGTATTTCATATAAAGACTACTATTAGTAACCTAATTGAATTAGCATGTCTATAATTAAGCCAGCTAACTAGATACTCATATATGGATAACTCTCAATAACTCTAGCATCATAGTTTTTGACAGGGATTCCTCAGCTAAATTCTGCAAGATGACATACACATCTAACAAAGGTTTTGAAGACAAAAACAACTAAACCAAACAGAGACACAATCAAACACACAAAATTCCTTTGTGTGCTCTATAAGTCACAAATGTTGCCCTATATTTTCTCTACAGTTTAACAAGAAACAGACAAGACTTAAAAATTTAACATCATGTGTACAGGTAGTGCTAATTTATTGTATTACTTCTATATGATTTATGGATTTGAACTTTTATCATGGTGATGATGCACAATATCTTCTAAACTGAACCAAATCCTTATTCCAAATTTGAGATGTGTTTGTTTAAAATATTTACTGTTGAACTTATTTGGATCATTGGACATTAGCTTGGTGTTCAATCACAGTTCCCATGTAGTTATATAAAAATGGATCCTAGTTATATTACACCTCAAGTTTTTTTTGGAAAAACTAGGATGTACATGCTAAAAATTAAAAATGTTGTAGAACTTAATCTATGTCACAAGGAAATATTGGATTTTTAGTGAATTATGGACCCTGATATTGCTTAACACTTCCCTTACAAAAATTTTCAAACAATAAATGGTAAGTTACTTACTGCTTCTTTTATAGTATTTACATTTTCAACCAAAAATATGGAATACATATAATAGAATGGTTAAGAATTACAGGTATTGAACTCTCTGTTATCCTTTCCCTGCCACAAGGTATATTATTTGTTTAAAAATGGATGTCTTGTCTTTGAAGCTCTTTCTATAAGATAAACTTTTTTATTGTGACCTGTAAAACTATAGGAGTCATTGTTTATAAAACTAAAATTCCATGCAGGGATAATATTTGAGAAGGGAAGGGAAGGGAAGGGAAGGGAAGGGAAGGGAAGGAAAGGGAAGGGAAGGGAAAGGAGAGAGAACTTATAGAGACAAATCCAGTAGGAAGACAAGGCATCACATGAAGGAGGGGGTTGCCATCCCACATTCAAAAGTCTGATCCATAATTTTTCCTGTCTGAAGGAACTGCAGTGATGAAAATGGACAGAGTCTTAGGAAAACAAATTCTAATGACAGGCCCAAATTGGGATCCAGCTCAAGGAGCAGTGCTATGGCCTGACACTGTTAGTAATGCTATGGAACACTCACAAAAATGGGCCTAGCTAGCATAACCACACTCCTGAAACCAGCAAGCAGTTGAAAGAGTCAAATGCAGATACTTACACCCCAATCAATGGACAGAAGCTGCTACTCCTATTGTTGAATTAAGGAAATGCTAAAAGAATCTTAGAAGAAGAGAGACCATGTAGGAGGACTGGTTGACTCAATTAATCTGAAACCCCAATCTCTCAAACACTGGACTACCAAACAGGCAGAATATACTTTCTGATACTAGGACCCCAAC